>CM060680.1:228451801-229154301 GCA_030686995.1 Artemisia argyi | reverse complement strand
TGTTTTGTGAATAATATACTCAGTATCTTTATGTTTTGTGAATAATAGTTACTGCATTATGTTATTTGTTGAGTGTATCATGATGCAGTAAAATATAAATTTTTATGCAGTAACATTTACATTGTGATGCAGTAACATTTACATTGTGATGCAGTAACATAATACAGTGATGTAGTAAAGTATTACTTTGATGCAATAAAATTATATTGTGATTCAGCTGATGCAGTAGATTGACATTATTATGGTGCACCTGACATACACATTATGATGCACTAGTTGTATACACTATGATGCACCAATTAAATACACTGTGATGCACTAGTATTTTCAGTGCAACACAATTTATAATTTGGTGCATCTATGTTCATTCAGATATCAACATTAATTTAAACAAACACTCTCATCATAAAGATGTATAATACTTAGTATTAAACATTCAGAAATCAAAATCATTACATCCAATAGAATTCAAACATTGTTTTTTAATGATCCACAAGTATCATCCAAAATCCTTGCTATGGATTCAATAATCCTTTGTACCATTCTTTCTTTCAGCTTTAACATTCAGAAATCCAAATCATTACATCATTTGGCATTAGAGGATTGTAATCTACTATTTGCAGCTTGTTATACGACTCTGTGTTTGCCAAGACTTCTGCCTTTTTCTTATTCAAACTTTTAAGAATCATCTTTGCCGTGTACTTTGATCGCAACATATCGATTTTTCCTCTTTCTTTAACTCTTCCTCAAAAATACGACGACCCTAGTAAGTTTCCATCTGCCTACCACAACCCTTGCGGTAAACATCTCATTCCATCTTGGGTGTTTATTCCTCATCAAGTAGTCAACATGTATGTTTATCTGTGATAATTTATAATAGAGTATTGAATTAATATACTATTTTCATTGTGATGCACTAATTATAACACTCTGATGCAGTAAAAAAAATAAGCTAATCATCTAATCAACTTTAACTTACCAAATCAAATTCAAATTCACTATATCTTAGTATACTATTTTCATCTTCATTTCTACATGTAACATGATTAAACAAGATGCATTATAAAACATCTACTGCATCACTTCTTCACATCAATTGGTTTACCGTTCAAAATTAAGTGAATCAAATAAACAACCAAACAAACAAAGACATTTTCGCACATAATGCAACCTACGCTTAGCCTAACTCATCCTTATACAGGAAAATTGTGCACCTACTGCATCATAATTCAAAACCAATTGCATCGTTCATACAACAAACCAAGCAAACACATTTCAATAGATAATGTCACTTACACGTAATCTAATTAATTCTTAGAAGCAACAAATGACTACCTACTGCATCATAGTTTAAAATCAAGTCGATACAACCAAGCAGACACACATCTTGGCACATAATAAAACGTACAACTACACTAATTCAGCCATATACGTGACAATAAAGCACCTACTGCATCACAATCTAAAACCAAGTGCATCGATCATAAACATACACATATACATACTCTTCAACATATTTGATAGCCTACTACATCATATTCATACTAACGAACTTAAATCAATAAAAATATACAAAATTTTTGCAAACTAAAACTAGCAAAACCTACATGTAGCCTAACTAAACCATATACGCTACAATTGAGAAGCTACTGCATCACAGTCCAAAACCAGGTGCAATATAATTGAGCATACAAACATATTTTCGCCCATTGTGATGCAGTAGTATTATAAACATTTTGATGCAACTGTATGATAACACAATGATGCAGTAGAATAACATTCTCATACACAGAAACTAAAAAACTATTGCATCAAGTTCATATTCAAGTGCATCATACAAACAACCAAACATAAAAATATATTTATGCACATAACGCAACCTACGCTTAACCTAATACATCCTCATACACGAAGACTAAACACCTGTTGCATCGTAGTGCAAAATCAAGTGCATCACACAAATAACCAAACATACAAACACAAATAACCTGCTGCATCATAGTTAAAATAATAACCTACTGCATCATAATATGAAATATAGCTGCATCAATATTTAAACTGCATCACAATAAAATTTAGTGCATCGCAGTTATAAATTCTAGTTGAGACATTTTATCAAACACCTTATATGCATATTTACTAAACACGTTTTGTATCTATTTTTTATCTACATTTTGTTCTAGATCTAAAAGAAAACATAATGTAACTTTGATCAAACTCTAAATATAACATACTAAAAACACAATTTTAGTAAAAATAAATTAATAAATCGATGCAGTAATTAAATTAGAGATCTTACATCAACTTACAAGGCCTTGTAAGATTTGGTATGTTCGTTTACACCATCGTTGAGGAAGTAAGGTTTTTGAATGGTGATTCAAACCTTAACAAATCGATGTAATAACAATCATTGATGAAGTAGGTTGCATTTGATGAGTTATCGATAGCTGATTCAGTTTTGGGGATGAAATTTGTATGGTTTGTGATGAAGTAGATCTGTGTTAGTTTGTAGAGAGAGAAAGGGTGTAAAATTTTTTTGAGAAAAATGAAATGAATGCGAAACGATACCGTTTTATCACTGTCAGGTTATGATTTGTATAACACACTGTTATACAATTGCCCCTTATGTTTCAAGTATTTACAAAGTTGCCACCGCCCTTTTTGATCTTGCCAAATCTGATTCAATGGTTGAGATTCCTTCCTACCCTTTTTATTATAACACATTTTTTATAATAACCCCACCATATATATATATATATATATATATATATATATATATATATATATATATATATATATATATATATATATATATATATATATATATATATAGATTTGGGTTAAAATAAAAAGGGTCTTATAATAAAAAGTGTAGGAAGGATTGTGAGGGCAACATGTGTCACCCCTATGCCACATCATATGACACATGTCACCACCCCCACCCACCCACCCACCCCCCACCCCCACCCCCCCCCCCCCCCCCCCCCCCGCAAAAAAAATTTTTTTTTTCCCGCCAAAAAAAAATTTTTTTTGGGGCAAAAAAAAAATTTTTTTTTTCCCGCCAAAAAATTTTAGTGCATCACAGTTATAAAGTTACTGCATCACAATTATAAAAGTTACTGCATCACAGTTTTAAATTTTAGTGCATTAAGGTTATAAGTTACTGCAACATAGCTGATGCACTCAAACTATTAACTATGATGCAGTAACTTATAATAAAGATGCACCAAAACTTAAAAAAGAATCGTATTTTAATTGTGATGCAGTTACATACATATATGATGCATAAAACTTATGATAATTCTGTTTCTTTATAACCATGATGCAGTAACTTTATAACCATGAATGCAGTAACCGTGATGCAGTAAAATCATAATTGTGATGCAGTAAACGTGATGCAGTAACTTTATAACCGTGATGCAGTAACTTTATAACTGTGATGCACTAAAAAATTTTGGCGGGAAAAAAAAAAAATTTTTTTTGCCCCAAAAAAAAAATTTTTTTTTTGGCGGGAAAAATTTTTTTTTCGGCGGGGGAGGGGGGGGGGTGGGTGGGGGTAGGGTGACACGTGTCATATGATGTGGCAAGGGGGTGACACATGTCACTCCCACAATCCTTCCTACACTTTTTATTATAAGACCCTTTTTATAATAACCCCACCCTATATATATATATATATATATATATATATATATATATATATATATATATATATATATATATATATATATATATATATATATATCATAATCTAGAAGTGATTGGGAAAAAAAAAGTAGAAGCCCTACAACATCCCAAAGCCTAAAACAAAGAAAAATAGAAAATTTTGGTTAGGAGGCGGCAACAACACAAATAAAAAGACGACGTACATGCCTCGCAGCTACGCACGGGTGCTTACCAGCTCGTTAAATAATATAGAGCATGTTTCAATTACGGATTTCTTAATTTTATCCAAAGCGGCCCTATGACTTTACAAGAATAACAACAATTTTTACTAGTTGTGAGCAGAAAAACAGAAAAAACCGAAACGAAACCAAAAAAAAAAAAAAAAAAAAAAAAAAAAAAAAAAAAAAAAAAAAAAAAAAAGTCAAACCAAAATAACTGGCCAAAAATAAAACCGATGGTTCGTTTTTTACTTTTTTAAAAATGGAAAAATGCGGCTTGATTTCGGTTTTCGTTCAAAAACCGAGCCGTAAAAACCGAACCGAAACAGTTTTATTGTATAATATGATATAATTTATATAATATAAATGAATAACTAAATAAATCAAATTTATAAATTCAAATTCATTTTGTAAGTAGATTTATAGTATATTTATTTTAGCGTTTATATTCAGTTTGTCATGTCGTGTGTTTACTTGACAATATATGAATACACAATGATCATACTATGTATATCTTCACTTGCATGTATGAGTGTTTCATTTAAATGCGTGTAAGTATGTAAATATGAGATAAACATTATCGGGTTTAAATTGACAAAAAGTAAAGAAGAATAACCAATTTTCTATGTAAAAGAAGTTTGTTGGTATAAATTGGTCTTGTCAAAATATAAACGGTTAAGAACCGATATAACCTAAAAACCAAACTGTAATTGATAATAAACCGAAAAAACCAAACCGTCAAAAAACTGAACGGTTTCGGTTTTGTGTTCTACAAAAACCGATTATTTCGGTTTAGTTTTGGTTTTAGCCAAAAACCGACCCAAATCGAACCGTGCACACTTCTAACTTTTACTAATCAATTAGGAATTTTTATTATCGGAAAGCTCGACAAGCATAAAACACATATGTTTGAGGGGGTGTTTGTTTTGTGTCTAGTTTGGGTCTTTTGTTCATTAAACTTTATTTTACACGTACATCTAACATTTTTATACATAATCTAACACTTTTAGAAAAAAAGTTAGTGATAATGTAGATAAAGGTTACCCAAGTTTTCTAACATTTAACATATAAGCCACCCATTTTTTGAAAATAACTTATAGGCCGCTCAAGTATATATATATTTTTTTACACCAATTCACTATAAAATATATATAACATATAAATAGGGAACCAATTAACCTAATACTTATCCTGGCAATATGAATGAAAAGTTTTATGTGAAATACCGATTATACCCTTAATTTATGTGTGAATTTATATTATTAAAAAGACTTAGAAGGATAAAACTAAATTAAAATTTCATGAATACTTTTATATTCGTATTAGTTTAATATGTTAGTGTTAGGCTATTTTTTTCATTTGATAATTATCTGGATTAAATTTAACAATAATTGATATAAACAAAGTTTAATACATAGTTTGGTGGCGGGTTTTTGCACTGTCAAGTAAGTGTAGTACTTTTTTAAAAAGTTCATTTGGGTAACTATACTCTTTTTGTGTGTATTCACATCATTATACTAATTTTATTATAATTAAATACTCATTGAACTTCATTGATCGTCCAATTTAGTAACTTATATGGCCATGTCATCATACTGCCTCCGTCCCAAAATTATTGTCCACAGACAAAAAACACACAGTTTTAGAAAAGTATCAACTTTACAGCTTTCTCTCTCTTACTTTTTGCACAAAGACAGTTTTACCCTTAATCAATTAATTTTCAACTTTTTTAAAGTTTGTAATAATAACTAAAAATAAGGGTAATATGGTAAACTTAATTTATATTCCCTATCCATTTATAGAAGTGGACAATTAATTTAGGACAACCGAAAAAGGAAAGATGGACTATAAACATGGGACGGAGGTAGTAATATTTTAACACGTCAATAATTGTTTGTCCGCATCAGAAAAAGGAGGCCATTATTTTTCAACAATATCATACGCTTTTAACCCTAATAATAATAATAGGTTCATCAACATTCAAAACAAATTAACACACTCTGTTTTTTTTCCTCTTCGTCTTCCCGCCGAATTGACCCAATCTCATATTGATCGATTGCAATTTTGGTAGTTTGTAATCTCTTCCATAAGGTATTTATTCTAATATCTAGTTATTATTACTATCACATTTTGTGTTAAACTTGGTAACAATTGTGAAAAGAAAAGTTTGTTAATATAAATATTTTATTTTTGAGGCAAACCCACTTAATTACGACTTTGGTATGGTATCTAAATTGGAAAATGTTGATATAATGTCTATGGGTTACAAGGATTTAGTTAAATACTTAGAAAAAGAAAGCCACGCTATGTGCAATGCTTATATTTTGTGGTTCCTGGTCTTGATATAAAGACTGGATTAAAGCCATTAAAATGTGATGTTGGTATGCGTAACTTTAGGCAATATGCTTTTAGGAATAATGGTGAAATTGACATTTACATGGCCCAATCTGAGTTTTACTTTGAAGACGGAACCGTCGAAGCTAATAACCATAGTGGTAGTGATCAAGATGATTATAATGTGTATGATGTATACAGCTCTGATGAGGATGACACTGCTTCACTAGATCATGTACTTGTCAGATGGTGAAGATGAAGTAGTAGATATTAGAAAGCAAAAATCAGTTCCTAAAAACAAGAAAAAAGTTCCAATCATGTTTGAAAAAACGTTCTTGGCTAGGATTTTTAACGGTTTAGAAAGAGAAAAATGTTGAAAGGGAGGTAGGACCTGATGATGAGTTCAATCTAGAAGATGAAGATAAGTTAGGTGATCATTGGCCAATTCATGATCCAAAAACAAAATGGAAGTTTATGAAACCCGTCTTAGGTGAACGATTTGGAGTCCGGACCAACTTAAAAGTTGTTTGACATTTTATGCTCTAGCTAATGGTCTAAAACTATTTTATGAAATCAATGATGGAAAGAGGCTATGTGCTAGATGCAACAAAGATAAAGATGGAAAACCAAGATGTTCATACAGAATGTGGGCATCATGGATGCAAAAAGAGAGATCTTTTCAAGTCAAATCTTTAGTTGAGGATCATTGTTGCTCTCGGACTTATGAGTTTGGTACTCTAATAACATGTAACTGTAGGACCTTAGATATATCAACTCTATCACAAATATAACACGTCTGGAAGCACAAAGATGGTGACTTGATGATATAAGTGGCGTTAAGATGGAGAGAATAAGAGATGATAATGAGAGAGCTTTTATTAAAGAAAAACACACACTTACACACACAAGCACACACCTCAAATGAGCCTTTGAGGTGTTTATATAGTACATAAGATATGATGCCCTAAAGGCTTTCTATGGGCTTGGGCTTGGCTTACATGATATATAAAAATCTTACATATCCTAACTCATAACATATTAGATTACCAAGTCCCATAGCCCAATATCTATTACTACCACACGACATACAAAGTTCTTTCTATGAGAATGACCATCATTTTTTTATACATATTTTTTAATGCTAACAGTAACTGGATTGCTAGGAATTATGCAAAGAAGATCATGGCTAAGCCTACTATCAAGGTTAAAGAAATACAAGATGGAATTTTGAAGAAGTACAAGTGTAAGGTGACAACTGGACAATGTAGAAGAGGCAAAATCAATGCTTTGAAGCAATATGAGACATGTTTGGAAGATCACTATGGTAAGTTATGGTCTTATGCTCAAGAAATCATAACTTCTAATCCGGGGAGCACATGTTTGATGGGTGTCAATAGTATGCCAGATGGAAAGAACTAATTCAGTAGTTTTTATGTTTGTTTAAAGGATTAAAAGATGGGTGGTTGGCAGGATGTAGGAGAGTTATAGGTTTAGATGGTTGTTTTTTAAAAACCATATGTAAGGGTGAGTTGTTATCTGCTGTAGGAAGAGATGGTAATAATCAAGTGTATCCAATTGCATGGGCCGTGGCCACTGTCGAAAACAAGGAAAATTGGAAGTGGTTCATGGAATGTTTGATTAAGGACTTAGGCGTAGATTATGGTGAGGGCCTTACTATCATCTCAGATCAACATAAGGTATTACTATATTACTATATGTTAATACATGATTAATTCTATTTTATCACTATCTAAAAGGTTTAAGAATATGTTATTTAAATGCAGGGTCGTGTAGAAGCCGCTAAAGAAGTGATGCCCATGGCTGAACATGGATTTTTAATGAAGTACATACTTTCAGGTGTTTTATTTAGAAACAAGTTTTGGAAAGCAGCCAAGGCTACATTTCCAGCTATGTTTGAAGAGGTGATGCAAGAAATAAAATCAGTAAACAAAGATGCATACAAGCATTTGATGGATAGGAAGCCAGAAAGCTGGAGTAGAGCTTATTTTACTACTGATAGAGCATGTGATGCAGTGGAAAACGGCATTAGTGAGTGCTTTAACTCACTAATAGTAGATGCAAGAAGAAAACCCATCATTAACATGCTTGAGGATATTAGAACTTACATAATGGACAGAATGAAGAAGATGAGAGACAAACATACACAATGGACTGATGAAATGTGTCCAAACATAAGAAAAAAGTTGAACATAGGTACCTTTTTATACAACCATAATCATATTTAGTTAAATCTGATTTGGATGTTTATTAAGTAATATATTATGCAGAAATTGGAGGGTGATACCTAGTGGAAATTCTTTGTTTGAAGTTAGGAACGGGTATGAGGCTTTTAGAGTTGATGAAAAGAATATGACATGTAGTTGCAGGCAGTGGCAATGGACTGGCATACAATGTTCTCATGGATTTGCAGCCATATATTTTTTACACAAAAACCCTGATTCATATATTCCTTACTGCAACACAAAGCAAATATTTGCTTCTGTTTACAACCATTTCATATATCCCCTTAATGGAATGTCACAATGGCCACCAACTGATTACCAAAAACCATTGCCTCCAATAGCTAGAAGAATGCCTGGTAGGCCACCGCATAAAAGAAAAACGCATGCTAGTGAGGCTAATGACTCAAATAGGACGAGAATAAGTCGTGTGGGGAGACTTATGCATTGCACGATATGTGGTGAAGAAGGACACAACAGAAAAACATGCAAATCAACTGATGTTGACGGTGGTTCAAATGGTGAGGGTGATATAAATGCGGTTGGAGTTTCATATGCCGATGGGGTTTCAAGTTCAAGAGGTGGTTCAAATGCTAGAAGTGGTACTAATTAAAATAAAAGTGGTTCAAGTGCTAAAAGTGGTACTAAAAACAGAGGTGGTTCAAGTTCAATGCCAATTGGAATGGGAGTTTCATTTAATCAAGAAGGACAACCTATGATTGGAGTAAGTGCATATTTTGTTTACTTTGTTATGTATTAAAAACAGTGTTTAACTTAAATTTTTTCATTATGCAGAACTCTTTTGGTGTCCCAATGCCTGCATGGCCACATGGAATAAACCCTTCTGATCTTGTTCAACAAGTTGATATTATCCCAAATTTGGAGTCACAGCCAGAGATGGAGTCACATTCGGAGAGGCAGTTACCTTCTCAATACACTGTTAGCAAACCGAAAGCAAGACCGAGGTTGCATATCTTGAGGAAGAATGGAGATGATGCAAAGAATTAGTTGAATAAGTTTCATAGCAATGGTCCAGATGGTACTGTTAATAAATGCAAGTTGCAACACTTTAGCTTAAATGGCACATTGGTTCAGCTTTTAAAAGTTTGATTTGGTTGGCACTTTTTGCTTAGTGTTAATTTCTATTGAATTGATATGTTTTGTTATGCTTGTTTGTCTTTATCAAATTGACTCTTGAAACAGCAGTTTGAGCATTTACAGTTGGGGTTGTTCTAAAAATTACATAATCAATTAGGATGGCTTGCTTAAAATTTATTTTAATGGTGATGGGCATCGTCAAATTCACATTCTTGTCGAATATTTTGTACTAAAACATCTTATGATGATAACCAACTGAATTGATACAAGTTAATTTTTAAATTGTTTTTTTGAATTGATGCAAGTTAATTTAATTGTTATAATGATAATCAATGAGGTTGTATATTCAATACGAAAAAAAAAAAAAAAAAAGAATCACTGACCTTGGCTTAGATGTGATTACATGGACACGTGGCTAAAAAATTAGTGATGCGTAAACATGTTTTGATGACATGGACACACAAGTGACCAAATTGCAAGTTTTTCAACAGTTTAGTGAATATTAATCATGATGAGGTGAGTTATTTTATAAACTAAGTTTTTGTTATAAACTAAGGGACAAATTCTCACCATTTATCTAGTTTGATCTAATGGTGGGGATTAATCTAAGATTTAATAAGACAACCTAAGTCCATGTTTTTTTTCTTGTCCTTTTTGTATATCTTATTTATTCATTTTTTTTTTCCTTTTTTCTTTTTTTTTATTTTTTTTTCTAACTTCAAGTATATTTCTAAATTTTTTATTTTCTTTTTTTTTTCTTTTTTTTTTTTTTTGCGTTTTTTTACGTTTTTTTCGTTTTTCATACATATTCGTTGTTATTTTACGTTTTCGTCAGTTTTCTTACGTTTTCATACGTTTTCGTCTGTTTTCGCTCGTTTTCATACGTTTTCGTCTATTTTCTTACATTTTCACCCGTATTCATACGTTTCGTCCATTTTAATACGTTTTCGTCCATTTTATACGTTTTCGTCCGTTTTCTTACGTTTTCACCTGTTTTTGAATTTTTTTCATACGTTTTCGTCTGTTTTCTTAAGTTTTCGCCCGTTTTCATACGTTTTCGTCCGTTTTCATATATATATTCGTCCATTTTCTTACGTTTTCATCTGTTTTTGAATTTTTTTCATACGTTTTCGCCCGTTTTCATACGTTTTCGTCCGTTTTCATATATATTCTTCCGTTTTCTTACGTTTTTGTCCATTTTCATACGTTTTCGTCCGTTTTCATACGTTTTCGTCCGTTTTTATACGTTTTCGTCCATTTTTATACGTTTTCATATGGTTTCATCTGTTTTCATTCATTTTCGTCCGTTTTTATACGTTTTCGTCTGCTTTCATTCATTTTCGATCGTTTTTAAATGTTTTCAAACGTTTTCATACTTTTCTGAATATCACAAGTGATATACTGTGATTATCAGAATATCACTTGTGATATTCAGAATATCGTGAGTGATATTGAATATCACTCGCGATATTCTGAATATCACAAGTGATTTTTAAAATTTTGTAACATGAAAATCACAAGTGATACTCAGAATATCGCAAGTGATATTCAAAATATTGCAAGTGATATCTGAATATCGCAAGTGATATTCTGAATATCACAAGTGATTTTCAACAAATGTTCTGTGACATGAAAATCGCAAGTGATATTCAGAATATCGTAAGTGATATTCTGAATATAAATCACAAGTGATATTCAGAATATTACAAGTGATTTCACGCTTTTTTTAATTCACGTTTTTTCAAAAGTGATATTTTGAATATCACTCTGAATATCACAAGTGATATTCTGAATATGACAAGTGATTTTCAACAATTGTTCTGTAACATGAAATTCACAAGTGATATTCAGAAAATCATACGTGATATTCAGAAAATCATACGTGATATTCTAAATATTACAAGTGATATTCCGAATATCACAAGTGATTTTCAACTAATATTTTGTAACATGAAAATCACAAGTGATATTCTAAATATCACACGTGATTTTCAACTAACGTTTTGTAACATGAATATCACTTGTAATTTTCTGAATATCACTTGTGATATTCAGATTATCACTTGTGATTTTCATGTTACAAAACATTAGTTGAAAATCACTTGTGATATTCAGAAAATCACAAGTGATATTCAGAAAATCACAAGTGATATTCCGAATATCACAAGTGATGTTCAACTAATATTTTGTGACATGAAAATCACAAGTGATATTCTGAATATCAAAAGTGATATTCAGAAAATTACAAGTGTTATTCATAATATTATAAGTGATTGATGCGTGGGAATCGCACCTTGCTTTACCTCTCGAGGGATCTCGCGAGGCTTACAACCCCCACCAGGCAGTGTACCTGATCGTTGTAGTATAGTATAGTGACAAGTACCGGGGGATTGATCGTTCAGCTTAGGAATAGTGTCGCTAGGATTAGAAAACCTAATTAATAGTTCTAGAGATGAAAGATGATTATTTTTGTGTTTTTATATTTTATGAAAGCAAGCAAAATCTCGGGTTTTGGAAGAGTGGGCGGAATTAGTTGCTATTCAACTAACCCAAAGCTATTATATAATTAATTTAAACTAATGAAAATGAAATTAAACTAAATTAAACTAAGGTTGTGAGCAGTATTTGGAGAAATTGTGTTTACTTAGACTTCATTACTCCCTAGATATCTTTTACATGTTAATTACTTGTTACACTTGTATGAATGACGGGTTGTATTCCTTAATACCATTCGTGGGGTGGCATACATAACTCCCCAACTCTATGAGCTCTTATCTCCTCCTACACCATGACCCAGCACAACTATAGGGATTGTAAACAGTGGCTCATGCATTAAATACAACCAATAAAGACCTAGTACGCCTCGGTTCATGTTTCTTAAGACGTTCAAGCATGTTACCATTTGGAGATCTGCCAGTTTTCTTAAGCCTAACATATAAATCATTCATTCAAAACAAGAATAGACAAGTAATCAACATATAATCAACATCTAGGTTTCATTAGATCTAAGCAAACACAAGAGAGATCTAGCCTAGCATAGTAGAATTAAGATAAGAACAAAAGATAAACAACCAACACATAGACATATTGATTGAATTAAGAGTATACTTATCTCAATTACAATGCAAGGTCTCAAGGGTTTGGAACCCTTGAAAAACCTATGAAAGAGGCACCAAAATCGTCTTTAGGGTTTCACCAAAACTTCTCTCTCTTTTTTAATGAAAAAAACTAGAAAACTATATATAGGAAAATCGTCCTGACGGCGTCAAGAGTTAAATCTGACGCCGTCAACTCGCCGCCATAAACTTCCTCGGACGCCCTAGATCCACTTGTGACGGCCTATGTGACGCCGTCACCACCTACGGTAAATTAATCTTGGCCACTTTGACGCCGTCACCTCTCCATCTGACGCCGTCACCAGCTACGGTAAATTATTCTCCATGTCTGACGCCGTCAAGAAGCAAGTCTTGACGCCGTCACCTTGTATTTTCAGCTTGGATTTTTGGTACTTTGCCGTTTTCTTCACTTTATGCTCCAAAAACGTCCAAAATAGCCTCTTTTCCAGAATTCACTCTCCAAACACCTAAAATCACAAAAGGAACGATTTAGGGCAATATTTGATCAAATAAAGTTGGATTCGGGCTTAAATGACCCCCTAAAAACGGATCATTTTTCGCCTCATCATATACCCTTACACTTGAGATTTGCTTGTCCTTAAGCAAATGAGCTTTTATTCTACTTCAAAAGACAAGTTAGGGGTCATTTAACACTAATATAAAAGTAATTACAACAAATAATCGTTCCACTAAAGACCAATAGACAAGCACGGAAGTCATATACAAGCACCTCACAAATAGTGTTTAGATACTCACATCTCTCGGGTGTAATAAAGTAATATAACATTATGGAAATGGAAGATATCTCTCACTACCTGTCATAGCAAAATAGATTACCATAGGCTTGGGAAAGGATCAAACCTCCACCACATGGCGTAAGCACCTAGGATAAACTATCAAAGAGGTCTTTTTAAAGGGTTATAACGTTAGGTGTAGGGATATGAATTACACGGTTTTGTTGGATAAAGGAAATTTTACTGGTGGCGAGTTAACAATCTTAGTAAATTACATGTACAAGATGGCGTTGCTAAGCCAAGACTAGACTCGACTTAGGCTAATAAATAAAAAATAACAAAAACATAAAATGAACATAGAATAAAAACGGGATGGTAGTCCGTATGTTTTTTTCTCTTTTTTTTCTTTTTCTATTTTTTTTTTTTTTTTTTTTTTTTTTTTTTTTTTTTGCATACACTCTTACTCTACCATCCGAAATAATACATCATAGGGGTTTGAGCAATCCCCTTACACTTGAATCTTTACATACTTTACATTAAACTAATCTAATGACTCGAATTAAGAAAATCAAAACACTTGGAGCACTTTTAAGATTAACGTACATATGGGGGTAATAATATGATGTTCTTCCCCATTACTCCATAAAATAAGTACTTACCCATGAGTCCCAAT
This sequence comes from Artemisia argyi, assembly GCA_030686995.1. Classification (NCBI taxonomy): domain Eukaryota; kingdom Viridiplantae; phylum Streptophyta; class Magnoliopsida; order Asterales; family Asteraceae; genus Artemisia; species Artemisia argyi. Next base: position 229,140,222 of record CM060680.1, on the reverse strand, counting down.
CGTCCCAAAACAATATGTACAAGGATATGACTCGACTTAGCAACCATGTAATCAATTAGAAAGTTAACTTAGGGTTTAACAAATAACAATAATACACTAAAAATGAGCGCATACACGGAAGGCTAAGGTGATTTGGGTGTACATTTAAGTGGGGTGTAACAAATTCTTCCTTTAAGTAAGATGCTTAAAGTTAGAAACGAAAAGATAGGCTCGGAGGGGTGTACTAGGGGTTTCGTGTACTAAAAATGAGTACAACGCTAAGGGTGTGGGAAAAATTAGTTGACTTAACTAGCCAAGTAATATGACTTAAATGGTCAAGTAATTACAATACGGGTTTAACACAAGGGTGATCCTAATGCCTCTTATCATGTAGTAAATCCTACCACACGAATGTAGTCTCACTAGCGGTCTCGGGATGCATCACTAACGCAAGTTCTAGAATCTAAATGCTACCGGTACACTCATAAGCACCAATAATAAATGCTTTTCCTATCAAATCTAAAGGCGAACCTCACATCTTTGGGTGGAAAATTTTTCTGAATATACGGTTATGTGCTAGTCATACAACCTCCTATCCATGAGACGCTTGCTATGGCTAAAGTTTCACTCCTAAATGTTGTAAAAAATTTTAAATTTGGCGCTAAAATTACACTAACAAGTATTTCTCATAGTTTTATTACTCATCTACTATCAAACAAAACAAACTCAAGCGAAAGTGCATATGTAAGGTATCATCTTTTTACCCTCCCCTTACACTTAGGATGAACATTGTCCCCAATGTTCAAATAAAGAATGTAAAAGTTAAAAGTAAAAAGAATGAAATCAAATACTCCCCTGATTCGCTCGGTATGGATTTTAGGTTGGCCAGGTTAAATCTTCCTCCAAGAAAATGAACAATCAAAGCTTCCCATCCAGAATATAAATCATCTTCTTGTCTTAAATAACCTGTAGATCCTGAAAAAAGTAGACAAGGCAACCTCGCGTTAAATCGGCGGCATCGTATATAAGTTACTAAATCCTAGAAAAAAAAGTAAGATATAATGCTTGTGGAATGAAGTTTGCAGATTTCCTGGAGATTATAAAACTTAATAAATCACAAAAACCATAAGACTCCGTTAGAAAAACAAAACTGGTAAAATTTCCAGATTTTTGACTCCTGACGCCGTCAAAAGCAATTGCCTGACGCCGTCAGAATGGACCTGCAGAAATCTTTATGTTAAGTTTCCGGAAAATTTCTGGAAAAATCTTGTCCTACTTCCTGGAAAATCCTGCAAAACTTCATTATGACTCAATACAAGCATTTGACTCTAACAATTACGAATATACATGTTCATTAAATATTGTGGAGAATCATGATCGGTTTGTTTCTTAAAAACATATTTGGGGTTTCCCCTTACACTTATCTTTTGCAAAAAATACCTTTAGGTTGAAGTTAAGACTAGGCCAAACAACATAATAAAGTATTTCCACATTCTAATTGAGAAACATGATCAACCAACAATAAAAATAAAACATGCATACGGAAGCAAATAACAATCAAACAATTAAAATCACACAAAACATGGGTTGCCTCCCAAGAAGCGCTTTTCTTTATTTACGAGTCTTGTAGCTAGACTCAAAGTCGTGGGTTACTACGTGATTTCATCATTGGTTCCATTATCTAGGTCATCTTCTAAACCGGTTTTGTATTCTGGACCTAGTTGCAAGCATTCTTTGTAGAAACCTATCATCCTATTTCTAACGTACTCTACTCCTCTACGTCTATCCTCCTCATTCCTATAATAAGCCGCTTGCTTACGTTCCTTTTCGAAATTAGAGAGAAGGCGGTATTGCTCAATCTTGTAGGGCATTTGATAAGCAACCTCATCATTCTCTTCCTTGAATCTAACTATCCCTAACGTCGGATCATAACTCATCCTAGTGGCCTCAACAAATGGTTTCCCAAATGTTATTTGACTTAGGCAAGCGTCTATCACCGGACGCGTGTCATCCACTATCATAAAATCAATCTCATAGGTGAGATTCCCTATAATCACATGTACTCCCTTAACTCTTCCTGCAAAATTACTTATCCAACTTTTACCGGGCATTATCCTAAAATTGAGTTGCTTCTTCATCACCCAATTGTAATAAGTCCTAGACATGATGTTCACGGGGGATCTAGGGTCTATGTAAGTTTTCCATACATGCATGTGCCCGATATTGCATGGGATGTTAATGTTAGAGGGGTCTCCTATTTTGATCAGGGGATCGCCAAAGATATATGTTGTCTCGGGACTATCGAATAAATACTTATGGTATTCCCGTTCTTCCTTGGTTGGCAACTTATCAAAATATTCCTCTATAGGTTCTACCTCCTCTAATTCCTCATCCTTATTAACCTCAACTTCCCTACTCTCATCCTCACTATTGGCTTCTACTCTAACTTCATCTTTGTCACTCTCCTCTATCTCCCTATCTATCGGCTTAATGGTGACAACATTGACAAAGTGGACATGTTTGGATGATGAGGGGTCCTTAGCTTGGATTCCACTATTGGTGTCCCTAGTGTCCTTCCTAGGTGTGGCTAATATTTGGTTGTTGAGGGCTTTCAACAAGTTGTCGATCTTGTTGGTCATCTCCGTTTGTTGTTGGTTGAATTCGGTTTCAAACCTAGCTATGCGAGCTTCTTGAGATGCCATAAATTTCGACATCAATCCTTCAAGATTGTTGGTACTACCATAGTTGTTAGAAGGATTGTTGTTGAAGGTACGGTTGGATGGTGGACCGTTTGATTGGTAACGATTAGGTGGGTTGGAAGAATTGGGTTGATTTTGTTTCCACCTAAGGTTTGGGTGATTTTTCCATGAGGGGTTGTATGAATCACCGTATGTGTTTGGCTCGGGCTTGAAAGTGTACCACTTATCTCCCGCTTCGTCGGTACGCGTGGATGCGTAGTCCGCAAAAGCTGTTCCGGGGAGTTCCACACAATCACGAGTGTCATGGGGACCACTACATAATTCGCATGAAGAAGTGATTTTGTTCACTTGGCTTGAATGCTTCGGAGCTTCGTAAGATTTCATGAGAAACTTGACTTGGTCCTCAAGTTCCATGATCCTACGGTCGGGAGTGCTTGAATTGTTCGAAGGCAAAGATATTGCCTTGACCGTTTTGTTCAAATCACGGGGATCATTCCAACTTTCGTTGTCATAGAGAGCAAGATCTTCTATGAGTTCCCATGATTGTTCCGCACTAAGATCACGTAGCTTACCACCAGCCGATTGGTCAATGGTTCGCCTTGTGGGGATATCGATATGGTCATAGAAAATTTGGACTTGGAGCCAAAGATCTATGCCATGATGAGGGACTTTTTGGAGTAAGTCCTTGAAACGAGTCCATGCTTCATAAAGAGATTCATTTTGACGTTGTTGGAACATCAAGATGTCATTCCTAAGCTTAGTAGTTCTCCCCGGTGGGAAAAATTGAGCAAGGAAACGAGTGGTGAGATCATCCCATGTGGTGATGGATCCCGCGGGTAAACGCTCAAGCCACTGACTAGCTTGATCCCGTAGAGAGAATTGGAATAGGCGTAAACGGGTAGTCTCTCTAGTTTCAACACCTAGGTTTATGGAATCTACGATTTTGAGGAAGTCCTTAAGGTGTTGGTTTGGATCTTCGGAACAAAGTCCATGGAATGCACATCCGCTTTGCACCAACCGGATGGTGTCGGATCGCAAGGGGGTCACATTGGCTCCGGTGAGCTCAATGGTGTTTCGGTAGCCTTGGTGGCTAGGTCGGGAATATTCTCCTAAGGTTCGGGGCCTAAGGGGTTCTAGTGGTGGGTTTTGTTGTGGTGGGATGATGGGTTCAAAGATGTTACCACCTTCCATGATGTTGGATGGTAAAGAGTTACGAACAAAGGCACGAAGAAATAAGATAGACTAAAGAAGACCTAAAAATAAAAATAAAATCTTACTAGAAAGGAATCTAGCAAGTAGACCTAATAAAAAGAAATCCTAACCTAGACAATAACTATTCCCCGGGCTGCGGCGCCAAAAACTTGATGCGTGGGAATCGCACCTTGCTTTACCTCTCGAGGGATCTCGCGAGGCTTACAACCCCCACCAGGCAGTGTACCTGATCGTTGTAGTATAGTATAGTGACAAGTACCGGGGGATTGATCGTTCAGCTTAGGAATAGTGTCGCTAGGATTAGAAAACCTAATTAATAGTTCTAGAGATGAAAGATGATTATTTTTGTGTTTTTATATTTTATGAAAGCAAGCAAAATCTCGGGTTTTGGAAGAGTGGGCGGAATTAGTTGCTATTCAACTAACCCAAAGCTATTATATAATTAATTTAAACTAATGAAAATGAAATTAAACTAAATTAAACTAAGGTTGTGAGCAGTATTTGGAGAAATTGTGTTTACTTAGACTTCATTACTCCCTAGATATCTTTTACATGTTAATTACTTGTTACACTTGTATGAATGACGGGTTGTATTCCTTAATACCATTCGTGGGGTGGCATACATAACTCCCCAACTCTATGAGCTCTTATCTCCTCCTACACCATGACCCAGCACAACTATAGGGATTGTAAACAGTGGCTCATGCATTAAATACAACCAATAAAGACCTAGTACGCCTCGGTTCATGTTTCTTAAGACGTTCAAGCATGTTACCATTTGGAGATCTGCCAGTTTTCTTAAGCCTAACATATAAATCATTCATTCAAAACAAGAATAGACAAGTAATCAACACATAATCAACATCTAGGTTTCATTAGATCTAAGCAAACACAAGAGAGATGTAGCCTAGCATAGTAGAATTAAGATAAGAACAAAAGATAAACAACCAACACATAGACATATTGATTGAATTAAGAGTATACTTATCTCAATTACAATGCAAGGTCTCAAGGGTTTGGAACCCTTGAAAAACCTATGAAAGAGGCTCCAAAATCGTCTTTAGGGTTTCACCAAAACTTCTCTATCTTTTTTAATGAAAAAAACTAGAAAACTATATATAGGAAAATCGTCCTGACGGCGTCAAGAGTTAAATCTGACGCCGTCAACTCGCCGCCATAAACTTCCTCGGACGCCCTAGATCCACTTGTGACGGCCTATGTGACGCCGTCACCACCTACGGTAAATTAATCTTGGCCACTTTGACGCCGTCACCAGCTACGGTAAATTATTCTCCATGTCTGATGCCGTCAAGAAGCAAGTCTTGACGCCGTCACCTTGTATTTTCAGCTTGGATTTTTGGTACTTTGCCGTTTTCTTCACTTTATGCTCCAAAAACGTCCAAAATAGCCTCTTTTCCAGAATTCACTCTCCAAACACCTAAAATCACAAAAGGAACGATTTAGGGCAATATTTGATCAAATAAAGTTGGATTCGGGCTTAAATGACCCCCTAAAAACGGATCATTTTTCGCCTCATCAGTGATTTTCACATTTTTTTAATTCACGTTTTTTTTTCACTTTCTTACGTTTTCTTATGTTTTTGTTCGTTTTCATACGTTTCTGAATATCACAATTGATATTATTAATATCACAAGTGATATTTTGAATATCAAAGAAAATCAATTAAGAATATCAATTGTGATATTCAGAAACGTATGAAAACGGACGAAAACATATGAAAACGAGCGAATACGTATGAAAGCGTAAAAACACGCCTGGAAAGGGACAAAAACGTATGAAAATTGATCAAAAAGGGATGAAAACGTATAAAAACTGCTAAAAAGTATGAAAACAGACGAAAGCGTCTGAAAACAGACAAAAATACATAAAACGGACGAAAATGTTTATAAACGTATGAAAACAGATAAAAATGGATGAAAGCATATAAAAACAGACGAAAACATCTGAAAACAGACGATAATGTAAAATATTGACGAAAACGTTTGAAAGCAGATAAAAACGTCTGAAAACGTATAAATACTGCCGAAACGTATGAAAATAGACGAAAACGTTTGAAAACAGACAAAAATGTACAAAAATTGATGAAAACAGACAAAAACGTCTAAGTATCACCGAATATCACTTGTGATATTCAGAAACGTATGAAAACGTCTAAAATTGGCCCAAAAAACTGAAAAACGGACGAAAACCTATGAAAATGAACGAAAATGTAAGAAAACAGACGAATATGTAGGAAAAAGGATGAAAACATCTAAAAACGGACGACAACATAAAATAATAGAAGAAAACGTATGAAATTAGACGGAAACAAATGTAAACATATGAAACCGGACGAAAACGTAAAAAAACGGATGAAATCGTGTAAAAACGGATGAAAACGTATATAAACATATGAAAACGGACAAAAACGTATAAAAACGGACGAAAACGTCTGAAAACGAACGAAAACGTATAAAATCGGATGAAAACGTATGAAAATGGACAAAAATGTCTGAAAACATATGAAAACTATCAAAAACGGATAAAAACGTCTGAAAACAGACGAAAACGTAAAAAAAGTGACAAAAACGTATAATAATGAACAAAAACATCTGAAACAGACGAAAGCGTAAAAAAACGGATGAAAACGTATAAAAACGGTAAAAAAAGGTCTGAAAACGAACAAAAACGTCTGAAAACGTATATAATCATGTGAAACAGACAAAAACGGACGAAAACGTAATAAAGTGAGAAAAAATCGTGAATTTATTTAAAAAAGAAAAGCTTGACTTATTTAAAAAAAAAGAAAAAAAAAACGTGAATTAGAAGAAAAAAAAAAGAAAAAAAGAAAAAATATATAACGTTAATTGGAAGAAAAAAAGCCAAAAAAAAAAAAAAAAAAAGAAATAAAGAAATAAAGAAAGTGAATAATAAAAAAGACAAAGAAAAAGGAAAAAAAAGACATGGACTTAATTAGGTTTCCATGTTTAATCTTAGGTTAATCTCCACCATTAGATCAAACTAAATGAATGGTGAGGATTTGTCCCTTGGTATGTACAAAAAAACTAGTCTCTAAATGAACTTTTCTCTAATCATGATATAATGAGTATAGTTATGTGAATGGACAAAATATAAGTATAGTTACCCAACTGAACATTTTTGAAAAGTACAATTACCTCCCAGTGCAAAAACCCTTTGGTGGCTTATAAGTTATTTTCAAAAAATGGGCGGCCTAGATGATTAAAACTGTAAAGTTGGTGGCCTCCCGATATATTATCCCTAAAGTTATCATATTTGAAACCTGGATCATAATGGTTGTCCGTTACAAAATAACATAAACTAATCAAACACCATCTCCTGCATCAAGAGCTTACTAACTTGAAACACAGAGAGAAATAACAGTCTCATTTTTGGATGCAAAACTTCTTGACAGGTTAAGCTGCATTTCTTGCTGAAGGTTCGTTTTCATCACAAGAGATAAAAAGGAAAAAGTATAGAAGTTGCAATGTACAAATATTAACCCTAATGGACTCGAACCCATAGGCGGGCTAGGGCCTTAAAGATCTCTTTTTGCAATGTACAAAATATTAATGGATATATACCTGGAAACCCTAATGTACAAAATTTTTGTATTATATCCACTAATACAAAAATGCTGACTTTTCTATTTTGAATTTAAACACCAGAATGATACTAATTTGCTTAAAGATCTCTTTTTGTGGTTTTTTCGGAGATCTAAATCTAAGCTTAGGGTAAAATGTAATTGCAGTTGCCCCTGAATCTGAAATTGTATGGTATGTTGTCGCTGAATGTGGCAAGATTGGCTCTTTTAGAACCATGAATTAGACTTGGTACGTGAATGTTACTATGTACGGTTTAAAGATTAGCTCTCGACTTCTCGGTGCTCATTGATTAGTGCTAATTAGAAATTCATGGATAGGTATAAACGCCGTTTTTCTTTGTTTAAGCTGACGAATACTAGACATACTCTATAAGTTTCAGTGTGTACGTGAACCCATTATTTCTTCTTGTGATGAAATCATCTATGTTTGTTTTATGTTGGTTTTCCGAGCCAAGATACTAAGTAACATATTGTTCTATCTTAAGACAAGCATGCCGACCCTCTTTTGACCGCTGGCACAATCGTTTCCTTCTTAATGCAACAATAGATTGTGACAAAGAGCGACACAACTAGCATCACACTTGTGATAACGTACTGTAACCATGTGATATGATCAATAAGATATACTACGTAGTTTTTAATCTCACTTTTGTGTCCCCCCCCCCCCCCCCCCCCCCTTCCATTAATCTCACAACATCTAACACAAAACGTTCAAAAAAATATATCATTCTCAATGACATCAGGTTTTGCACATACACTAGGCAATAGCAGACATATATAGAAAAGGCTCGTTTAGTTGAATCGTATGGAATAAGAATACTTGTAATATTCTATGATATTTTTTTTCAATTCCTAGGTTCTTAGCAAAATAAATACTTAAAAAAAAAAAAAAAAAAAAAAAAAAAAAAAAAATGAAGTGCTTTTATGACTATGGAAAGAAGCAATCCTAGTTTTCAGTAGTGTTTAGTATTTCCTTATTTAAGTTGATTATCTTCTTAATGATTTATGAAGTAACAACTTATTTCCCTTGTACGTCATCAAATCCGAATCATTAAGAACTCCTAAACAAACAAATTTATGTCACCATGCGAGATCAAAGGAACTAAGTCTGCATCTTAACTAAAAGTACAGGACCTAATTAGGAAAAACCGATATATCAAACACGAGAGTTGCTTATTTCATATTAATATAAACAAAAAAACTTCAGTCACAATGACTTATTAAAGATTAAAAAGAAAATATTCAGTCACACTAGAGAATGAGGTATCATAACAGCGACCAGCTGAACATAGTTTTTCAGAACATAACAAAGGTCTTTGGCAACTAGAACCATAAAGAAGGTACACAACAAAAGCAAGTTCAAGACTCTTGCAAAACATGAAGACACATATTCTCCTGTTGCTATATCCTCATACATCTTCAATCCAAAAGCCCATAACTTTCCTGCAACTTCTCACTTGTCACACCATTTTCAATCTAACTATATGAAGACCTAGGACCTGCATAATAACAACCATTCAACCTATTAGCAGTTATTCCTTGCCATCTCACATAGCATAACATTTGAGAAAGTTATGTAGAGCTCCCTTCCGTTCTGCATGTGTATCCGATAAGGAGCACATACTAATACAATTTCAAGATAAGTAGAATACAAATAGTAGTTTGTCAGGGTTAAGGTGCAATAATCAAATTGAGGCAAATTGACATACCTCGGCTCCATTCCAATGTCAAATTAAAAAAGCAATTTTTCCAGGGCATACGATACTTGGTGTAACCTTCAGTCTTTGCACGAAATTCGCGTTTACTTTTAAAAATAATTTTTCCAGACTTCACATCCACGAAAATTGCTTCAATCACGAGGCAGCCATTGGTGGGTACGGCCAGGACGGATTTCTTCAACGGGAGTGGGCCAACCTTTACTACAGACTTACGATCGGCGTGGAAGACAACGGCCTTGTAGCAGCGTTGTCTAAAGTCGTCACAGTCATCAAGTACACCATCGCCATAATAGGCAAATATATGTCCAGACACAGTTGCTTCTATAAGAGGATCATTAGGCGACTCAAAACTCAACGCCATAGTTGTATCTACGGCATCTCTCAACATGATATAGTCGATGAGTATGCATCCATCCTTACTTTCAATCGTAAGCGTACTACGCTTATAATTTAGACCATCAGCCCAAAAGTTAGATAAGTCTATTGGAGTCTGGCAATCGCAAATTTGGAAACACTTATCCTTTTCAAGGGTAATAGCAAAAAGGAGCGCATAAATCTCAATAACCGATGAGAATGAAACAGAGCCGCGAGGGCTAGGATTCCCAAAGAATAAATATGCATTGTTGCATATGCCAGTCGTGTCATTCCAATCATGGTAGAAATAGGAAACATGCCCATGGTCATTGTTATCTAGTGGCAATCGTCGATCTGCTTGTAATCCATCCTTGTCTATCAAAGAAACGTTCCCAAACACATAACCCTTCTTAAAAGTAGAATGTGAAACGTGGACATTCATGCAAAATAGCTCAAACCGAGGGTTTAAGTTTTCGGACCTGATGAAAATCAAAACAACCATCACAGATTGAAAAATAAAATAAAATTAAATAAAATTAAAAAAAAAAAAAAAAATTAACCACCGATAACAAAATTGCGGTGAAGAGTAAAGATAAATTATGGAATAGATGTAAATAGGATCGAGAAATAGATTTGCTTAGTGTGTCATGTACAGAGTACACTCTACTAAGCATGAAAAACACTTGTTAACATGGTTCAAAACACAGATTATAAATGTTGATTAACATAAACCTCGCATTTCGCATAAACTAATTTCAAATAATTGAATTAACTCAATTAATTCAATATGGTTTTAGTCATTGAACTTCTTTCGCACATATTACAAATTACAAAATGAACCTTCACAAAAAGTCATTTTTCAAACAACCATATATTTTACTTAGATTACATGAAATAAAAAAACTTAGGCATCGAAAATACCAATTAATTTCAATATCCAAATTTAGTTACCTCACAGGAACAAAAACAGGCAAAGGAGTGACCTCACAAGCCGTTTTTGCCATATTAGCTCGTTTCATTTCTGTCAGTGCGACTCTTGAAGATACTCTCGAGGATTCCTATGCCAAAAAAGAAGTTCAAAACTGGTATAAAATGTGTAATTGTGAATAACTTAGTTTATTTATACTAATGCAATACTTTTACTTGTTACTTCAACTTAACTCAGATTTTGAGATAAAAAAATAATAATAATAATAAAAAAAAAAAAAAAAAAAAAAAAAAAAAAAAAACCCTTTTTATACTTTTCTTCTTCTTCTTCATATTATTCACTTTGGGAGGGATATATATATATATATATATATATATATATATATATATATATATATATATATATATATATATATATATATGCAATTCTCCAATTCTTTAAACATGAAGTGATTCAATAGTTTGGTATTGTGTTTTAATGGTATCTTAATACGCCCAAACAAATTTAAATTAGGAAACACAACACAAAAACTTAAATAGATCTTAAGGAATCCCTTACACAAAAAGAGAACTTTATAAACAAAATATAGAGTCGTGCATGAGAGGATCCTAGGAAAAAATCCCAGACCCAAGAACCAAATTAACAAGAAAATATGCAAGATGAAAGCCTACCGGAGTGATCCCCAAAAGATGAAAGCATTCTTCCATTACCACTTTAATTGCCTCACACAAAAATATATAAGCCGTTAAATCCAAACGCTGCTGCAGAACCTGCCAAAATAGTCAAACCTTTTTGTTAAAATCAAATTAACTTTTAGAAAATTAACTTAAGAGAACCAGTAATTCAATTAGGTACTGTGTGAAAAAAAGCATTTGTTGACAAAATATATCAACAATCTGCTTTTTTTTTTAAAGTAGGCACACAAAAACTTTCAAAATTATGCTGAATCGGGACAAAAAAATCTGTCACATTTGCCTTTTTAAAAATCAAATAAACATTTTGAAAAGTGACCTTGAATATCGTATGAAAAGAGGAAATTACATTCAATATTGTATGAGAAAAAGCATATGCAAGTAAATGTACCTCGTGGTGGAAACTCGTAAATTTCTTACATAAATTCCTAAGGTATTCACAAACTGGATGTAGCAGGAATGTTAAACAAGCCTTTTCAATAACCTGGAAAAGAAAGTTAGATTACTAACACAATATTATACTTTAAATGATCATTTTAATGAAATTAGGGAAATCTATAAAAAAAAACCAAACTTCTTCACTTCAGTTTTCCATCTACATTTGTGAAATGTCTGTCATTTAGGCATGTATATTCATATTGAATATTCAGCCTTATATTCGTATTGAATATTCAGCCTGATGCATATTTGTCTTACCTCTGTAAACTGGACTAAATGTAATGCCAACTCACGTTCTTTGCCAAATATTTCCTGTTGGGCCAATAACAAGAAAGCAATAATAAAATTGGGGTTGAGATGAGAAAGTTGTAACAACATTGAAACGAAAAGAAAGTCTTACCTTCGTATACTTTACCGTGCCTCTACTACCAAAGTTCTTGATAAGTGAAGAAATTAGAGCTTGTGTCTTTAGTAAATATAAAAAAGTATTTCCCTATTTATCAGAGGATAAAAGAATTCAAATTAACGAGTAATTTAGTATATAATAACATAACATCACCAGTAATGGATGAACATCATAAGAAACCTCTGTATCAAGCATCTCGTCAATAATGAGTAATTTTGTATATAATAGCATAACATCACCAGTAATTGATGAACATCATAAGAATACCTCTTCATCAAGCATCTCGTCAATATCGAATGTACATTCAGCCAATCTGTGGTTTTTCAAGTATGTGTACCTGTTAAGAACACAATACGCAAAAAAATTGTAAATAAAAGACGAACTACAGCAAATTGATAAGAAAATAACATTTACCACTCAACTCAGATTATTGATGATGATAAAGTACAGTATGGGTAAAAATTTAAGATAAAAGCGTGAAAAGCTTACTTAAGAGCACATTCAAAAGATGCTTCAGCAGTATACCCAGCAGCCACACCTGTTAACAAGAAAAATTGTCAAATTTAGCTATGTTAAATCAATCTAGTTAAAATAGGTAATGGATTTGGAGCATGTTTTTTTTAGTGGATAAGAAAAAGGTATAGTTTTATGTATAAACGTAACAGGCCAAAACAGGTAGAAAGCTAGACTGCTTTATCTAAGGATGTTGGATGATATTTGCAAGGTAATCACATTTTTTTCACAAAATAAAAATACAGAATAAATGAACAATATCTATACCCAGTTTCACAAGGGATGCGGCTTTAGAATGATGTTCGTATTTGTCCCACAAAGAAGACAGCTTTTCTTGTTCACTACTTGACGTTCGGTGTCCACAACAAAGTACAATAGGGGTACACCCATCAGGGAAGCACTTTTCTTTTGTAACAGCCTGAAAAAGAACCATTATTCAATTCTCCTCCAATTTTCTTTTTTAACATGTTAATAGTTAACCTGATGTGTTTACTTACAGCAAAGCATTTTTCGACATACCCTCGTTGGCGCACAGGGCTGACATATATTATCAATTGTCCTCCTTGCTCATGAATTGCAGACCTACATTTACCATCAGTGAAATGTATCACATGCAGTTACATTAAAGAAGATATCTTTAACTAAGACTAGTTAAGGCGAAATATTATGGAAAAGGTTTAGAAAGTGACATATAGAACTCGAAAAACAAATACATATACATATAGAAGATAAACACGGCAAGTGAAGTACCAAAAAGCACTAAGATCATCATAAACATTGTTTAACATTTCTCCCTTCACATCAAAAAGAGGAGTTTCCTTATTTCTACTACTAATCACCCCTCCTCTCTCAATAAAATTTGTTACTACCGCATCCATAGACTGCAAAATATGCCCAATTTATATACATGTGATTTCATACATATATATAATTTAAAACAATCAAATATAACATTCAAATAGCTACGTCAATGGCATATATACTTTCTTAGTCCAAAATCTTCTGTAGACAACAACTCCAGAATACTCAAGCATATGAATTAGCATGTCTCTGATATAACCAGATCGGATCACATCCGCATGCATTTCCGCACCAATATTCGGTGTCGGGACGTCTACTACTGCTCTTTCCACATTTTTTGGTGCCCATGTGGATAAACCATCTTTTAGCATCGTCTGGATCCTCTGCAAAAGAAAAAGTGTAGACAAGAAGATTCTAAGTGAGAATTGTAATATGCATTTTAAAAGAGTTTGTTTAGGAAGAGAAAAAAATACCTTTACCATCCATTCCCATGATAACTTGAAAGTTAAATAACCAACATCACGCATGGAGAGTTCTTCTATCATCTCAGATTTTGGATTTTTATTGACAGCCTAAAATGATAATAAAATATGAAAAAACACACACACACACACATATATATATATATATATATATATATATATATATATATATATATATATATATATATATATATATATATATAGGGGAAGGTTAATGTGAGAACTTTCTTAAAGTTGTAAAAATGAGAACTATTCTAAAATACCATTAAAACATTGATACATAACCATTTTAGCAAAGATGCACCAAAATATTATATATTAATACAAGTTGACATTAAATCGACTAATAACCAACTCATACATGAGAAATGGATTACTGATACACAATTAAATTTTTGATACATATACTTTAAAATCTCAAAAAACTGATTTCTTATACATAAATTGATACACCTAATACACAACAACCACTAAAAACTTAATATACAATACTAAACCTTGATACACACTACACGTTGAATCAAAGTGTATCACTTAGTTTACGTTAATTTTTATAAGTAAATTCATCAAATCTTTAACAATTTTAGTTGTAATTAATTATGTTTTTATTTTCTTTTAAGTTGAGTGTCATTTGTGAGATGTTGGTTGGTTCTCATTTTTACAACTTTAAGAAAGTTCTCATTTGATCTCAATTCTATATATATATATATATATATATATATATATATATATATATATATATATATCAAAAAACCAAAAAACCTGAGTATATTCAAAGCTTATATCACACATGATAATACCTTTAAAAGTTTTTGCGCAATAGCTTGTGGTCCCGAATGACTAAAAAGATATGGATCTAATCTTCTTAATCTTTCGCATGTGCTAAAGATATTTATGCTATAATAATTACCAAATGTAAACTTGTTATCATCATTTGGAAGAAAAAAACCCAAAAAATTACATATCAAAGAATGTAAATTACATACCTTACGTAATCACCATACTTTTCTTGAGCGACCCCTTCCAAACGAGAAAACTTGAAATATTCGTCACCTAATTGAGCGTAACAACTTCTGATTGATTCATTAAATATTTCTTGCATTTCTTCAATTAGTATCCGTCTGTCACAAATCTGTTTTACAGTATACAATGCCTGTGTAAATTTATAACA
This sequence comes from Artemisia argyi, assembly GCA_030686995.1. Lineage (NCBI taxonomy): Eukaryota > Viridiplantae > Streptophyta > Magnoliopsida > Asterales > Asteraceae > Artemisia > Artemisia argyi. The sequence goes on along the minus strand of CM060680.1, from coordinate 229,125,207 downwards.
TATAAAGAATGTCAATCTGTACCTTAATAATAATAGACTTACAGTGTTTCTTGATGGAGCCATTGGCACTGTTAAAGATAGAATATGCACACTTTGAGAATACCTGTCTAGTAGCAAACAAAACTGTTTCAGTTACTAATTTCTTAATTATATCCAATGCTGCCCTATGACTTTGACAGCAATTTTACTAATCAATCAGAAATTTTTATTAGCAGAAAACACATATATTTGAGTGGGTTTAAAGCTTATATATCATTATAAGCTGCTTATATAAGCCAAACACCAAATAATTATAAGCCCCCAAAACAAACAAAGACCACCTGAAGCGAAATCCAAACTAAAAGGTTATTACGTGATGCAACAAACATGCATCTTGTATTATAGTATATCTTCAATCAATCAATAACATAATCAACAAAAATAATAATAATAACTAAAAAAAAAAAAAAAAAAAAAAAAAAAAAAAAAAAAAAAAAAACCTAGATAATCAATCAATCAATAATAACGTAATTGACGAAGATAAGAAAATATATAAAGATAATAATAAGTTTACCGGTGAACTTGCAGGTTGAGAGATTTTGATTGAAAAGATTGATTAGGTTTTTGCTTGCTTTTATCACCTAACAGCGAATTTTATAAAACTAAACTTTTCACAATAATTCAATTTTTTAATATCAATGTTGTCATGATTTCTTTCTATATTATTATTATTATAAACATCACTTTATTAGAAACCCAAAAGATTTACAAGAAGTTATTATTATTATTACTATTCTATGTACTAAACTTGCATTTTTCTTATTTTTTGTTTACTTTATGGCCATTTTGCCTATCCCGGGTTAGTAAAATAAAGAGCAAAATTGTTATAAAATAAACAAAAAATACCAAAAAAAAATAGTTTAGTACATAGAATAGTAAAACAAAATTGTTCGATAAATATAGAAAGAAATCATGACAGCTATGATACATTATCAAGCTATTAAAAATTAAAAATACACATGTGCCTCAGTTTTAATGTCTTAAACTTTTGAACCAATAGTGAATTTAAGAAATGAAGTTCCACACATTCTTTTCCAATTATTACTCTATCATCCATTTACTTTACGAAATGACACCGTTTACTAACACTCTGTTCCCGAGATATAAAATTGAAAGAAGAGAAATGAAGAGGTTAAAAACGAGAGAAACAAAAGGAGAGGAAAAAATAATGATTTTTTGTTTGTGTTCCCAAGTTGGAGAGAAAAGAAGAGAGGTTTAATGAAATTATGCACAAAATCATCTTCTCTCCAAATCATCCCAATTTGGGAAGAAGATTAGGAGGGGAAATTTAGCATAATTTACTTCCCTCTTCTCTTCTTTTCTCTTCAAAAAAAACTCGGGAACATAAATATTTAATCATTTCCTCTCCCCTTCTCTTCTTTTCTCTCCAAATAAAAACTCGGGAACAGAGTGTAAGGCTCCAAAAAAAAGCCGTTTACCAAGGCTCCAAAACGAATTCGTCTTGAATTTTTTTTTTAAATGACGCTATTTCATGTGCCGGTATAACGCTGTTTCATGTGTCTTAAACTTTAATCCACGAAAACATTAAGAAATTTGTTATAATCGTATTTAAATCAAAAAGAGGAATGAAATACGGTTTATGGTTTGTCATACCAAAAAGACGACGAGAGAGAGATTGGGAGCTGGTGATGATGGTGGTGGCGGTGGCGTTTCACGAACCAAAGCAAAACATGGAACCCTAAATGCGACCCTCGCTTTAAACCGTAGCATCCCAACGAACCCTTGTCTTATCTTGAATGACGGTAAACGACGGAAAAAATGGCGAAAAAATGACGGTGGCCGAAAGTTGGCCGGAGGTGGCCGGAGCGGCACCGCATTTCTTTTAGAGAGGGAAAGAGTGATAGTGTGTGTGTTTTTAGGGTTAGGAAACCTAATGGTCTCTATTTATAGCTGGAAAAACTAGAGGGGTCAAAGTGTAGAGTTTTAAAGTTAAGGGGGAGGCGGGTACAAATTGCCACAAGGACCATTTGTGTAATTTTTGGCAATAATGGTTCAGGACTAGTTTATGCTCGATAACATTTGATTGAAGACATGAAAATTCCGCCGATGCGCTCAAAATAATTCTTCCAATAAAAATGAGTATTCACATGACTAGTTTCTCGTAAATAATATAATAATCAAATCAAATTATTTATTAAGTTTACCATTGTGCTGGTATGTATTACGTACAGTTTTCATGTTTTGTGAGATAATCCCTCGTTTTTAAGTCAAATAAGTTTAGAAAAGTTCGTAAATGAAAAGTAAGTATAATTTATTGTAAAAAAATAAGACTAGAAAATTATGGGTTGTTACAGAATTGGTCATAATTGCTAATTTTTTCATAAGTGCTTAAACGCCCCTTTCCCGACTCGACAAAAATTTAAAAATTTTGCGCAAAAGACATGACCCGAATGACTTTCCATTACTCAACAAGCATAATTTTATATTTCAAAGGAAAGTCAAAAAGTGAAAGTATTTTTACGTAAAGTAGACTCAGTTACCTATCTAATGATAAGTGGTACGACTTCTAACGACTTGTGGTTTATTTTACATGATTTTTTGAACTTGGCCAAAAATGAACTTTTCACATCCGCGCGGATTTAAACTCCAGCCACGGTTGGAGGCTTCAGAACATTTCATAGATGGCAGTTGTGGCCTCAGGCTTGAACAAACTTATCCTGACTTGTCTTTTTGACCCAAAACTCGACTTCCACGACCCGACATATCATAAGAACTTTCTAAAACCATTAAAACATCATATAACTTCATTTTCATAACAATACTTGGTCTAAACGACCCATGCATATACTTTACAATCGTACGAGTGTTTTGCCAAACACCTGTTTTGACCAATTTCCAATACAACTTTCGAGTCAATACAACTTTCGAGCGTAACACATTACCTTTACTTCAAAACCAAAACCTAGATTTAGACGATTCAAAACAACATTGAATAAACACTTGTGGGTTCAACCTTAACTCGAGCCCGACATCTAGAACTAACTTCATACGCATAGTTCAATGCTTCCAATTTCCAAGTTACCATGCCATAGGCCTTTACTCTGAGGCATTACTTATTTCATAAACACCTACACAAAACATCAACAACTAATGGGGTAAGCTTACACTTAGTAAGTAACTATATATAATATATTACCACACATGATATAATCAAATGCATACATATACATCATGAAAATTCAACTAAACATCCACATACTCTGTGGAAAACTAGAAGGGGGGGTTGAATAGTTTTGCGTTTTATTTGTTTAATAAAAGTTTGCTTTCAAAGAATTAATGGTAATTGTAAAAACCTTTGAAGTTAAAGTATAGATACAAATTAATTTACCTATATCACATAGATACTACTTATTTAAAGTGTTGAATAGAAATTATAATTTCATATATCTCACTTAATTATAAGTAAGTATTTATATATGTATATGTGTTTTAATAATTGTATATACTTATATTTTACTAATTGTATAATTAAGGTTTTAAATGGAACCTAGTTTGATCTTTATGTGAAATCAATATAGGCACAACACACAATAATAATAATGTACGAGAAGCAAGTAAGTAAACAAGTAAAGAATGAGAGATAGAAAGATCAAACAGAGAGACAAAGGATTTATAGTGGTTCGGCTACAAGGACACCTTCCTTACCCTACTCCACTCCCCGAGCACCGAACTCGAGAGTTTTCTTCACTAAGTCAATAACCTCCCTTATGGCGGAGAAAACCGTACACACCAAAAGCTTACACCAATTAACGACACAAAGCAAAATGTCGAGTTCTAATCGTAGCTAGAACCAATCTCACACCAAATATCACACCACAACTTCTTCACACCTTTTACTTCTTCAATACTACTTCACACCACAAGTATTTTCACGTCTTCACAAAATACTTCACGACTTCAATGTCTTGCAACTTCACAACTTCAAAGCACCAATGTCTTCACCACTTCAAATCAATAATGTCTTTGCACCTTCAAGCCACTATTGTCTTCACAACTTCAATCTACTAATGTCTTCTAGTCTTCTCCACTTGGAAGCTTCAATTACTTCACTACTAGTCACTATTGCTACTATCTCCAATCTCCACTACTATTCAACACTACTTCTTCACTTCAAGTTCCCCTTCATACTTACAACAATTCTAGATTCTACAACTAAATCTAGCTAACTAATACATACACCTTATTCACCAAAATACGAAAGATCAACAAGATGAAACAAACAAACAACTTAGATAGCAAGATGATACTAAGTTGTAATACTTCTAATAGAAGTATTCTTCTCTTTGCAATTGAGTGTTGAGGCTTGAATCACTTTGAAATAGGGATGAGCACGGTACCGGTACCGTACCGAATTAGTGGTACCGAATTTTTCCCGAGCATAAATTAGGGTACCGGTACCGTACCGAACGGGATTCGGGTATCGGTATCGGTACCGGTACCGGGAAATCGGGATTTTCCCCTTTTTTTGGGGAATTTCCTAATTTGGTACCGGTACCGTACCGAATTAGTGGTACCGAATTTTTTTCCTCCTTATTTCGTAGTACCGGTACCGTACCGTATATCGGGATCGGTACCGTTTCGGTACGGTTCCGGTTCGGTTTCGGTATTCGGTACGAAATGCTCATCCCTACTTTGAAACAAAGATCAAAGTATGTAAGATCAAAGGATTTTTAGAGGATGGAAAAGGATGTTTAGATCAGAAAGTTTTTAGTGCAAAAAGGTGAGAAAAATATGTGGAATGATCCAATATTTATAGGGCCAGAAAATACTGTTCTGGAGCGTGTCGGTCCCCTTAATTAGGGGGCGGTCCCCTTAATGATTAAAGGGGCCGCCTAGTGAAATTAAGGGGGCCGCCCTCCTGAACATTAGATTTTCTTGTCCTTTTTTTAGAGAAATTTTTCTGGATTAGATTTGCCATTTTTGGTTGAAAATTTGAATTCACAAATTTGTAATGAATTAAACATATTCTTTTAATTCCAAAAATATTTTACAAAAGATATAAAATGTTTTGTGACATTTTAAAAATTTCTAGTGATTAACAAAAGTGTTCATTTGATCTTGTAATACATTATACACTTTGTTTATTCATACCTTAAGTGATTAAATGGTAAAGATGAGTATTTACTACTAAATACTTGTTTATGTCATAATCTTTGGTTTGATGAGTTTTCGTTTTGTGATTATCAAAAAATAGAGATATCGAAAGATATGAATAACGTTTTTAATCATTTATTTATATCAACATACTCTTTAGCAACCATAACAACTAACCATCAATCACTTACAACAAGGAATCTTAACCTAAACTAGCATATCAACACATCAAGTCGTAAACTATATACATACCTTGATTAGTCCCAATAGTGAACCAAAAGCTCTTCTTAACTAAAGCTTAACTAGCCTAGTCCCATCTCCAAATTCAAGTCTATATATGCATACTCTTGAACAATTAATAATTAGTATATATAAACAAAGATCATTCACATATTATAACAGAATAACTTAATTATTTACACTGAATACAACCTGATGCGTGGATTGCGGTCTACACAAAAGTTTTACTTTTCAGGGATCTTGAGAAGCTTGCAATCTTCACCTAACCGATGTAGTATAGTGAGTGGCAAGTACAGGGGATTGATTATTCTCCACAGGAAATAGTGTTCGTTAGGATTGAAACTAATTTAACTAGGTCTAAATGTGAGGGATGATTCTTTTTGTATTTTTATATTTTATGAAAAGCAAGTAAAATATCTCAGGTATTAGAAGAATGGGCGGAATTAGTGCTAAAATAATACCACTTCATGTACCCATCGCTCGTCTTTCATTTATCATGTAGCCAAAGATAGAATGGTAGATCATGTGGATATGCCTTGCTCCTTCTTTTGTATTTGGTCTACACGTGCCCTTCAAAAGATGAGATATTCCATTTCAATTTTTTGGAGTTAACGTGGATACCAACTTTTATCATTAACTTTATCAAATTTCTTCTTTTGCATTTTTTTTCTTCTTGTCGATAGCTCAAGAGCAAAGACCACGTGGCCTTAAATTGCCATTTCATTCTCATTTGTTGTAGCCCACATCTTCACTTGTAAATTGCAAGTCATGGTTAGGCACTATCATAATACAAGATGAACATATAGTGATATTGATGTGATGGAAGAGATAGTAGAAAACCCAAACCCACTAAGTACCCCACAAGTCCTACCATCATTTGTGGCATACACACCGCCCGTGACTTACCCGAAAGAAGTAGAAGAGACTATAGGAACCCCAATAGAGGTAGAACCCTTGGACCAAGCACCACTTGAGGATATAAGTTTGAATACTTGTAGTGATAACCTTACTCTTAGTTCTAGGGAATTTCCTAGTGTTGATGAATCGGAACCTCAACCTTTACACAACTTTCCATCCTTAGATATACATCTAGGAGATAAAAGAGGAACCGACCCACCCATCAACCAATATTATCCGGGTAGTTTTAGGATGAAGGAAGCCATTCACTCACCCCCTTCACCTCACGTGGCATATTCCCACCCTAAGGGTGTGTATCACTACTTCCACCCACACTTAATCCTAAGTGTACACCTCCCCTATTTCCGTTAAATAAGGGTAGAGTCAGGCTTGTAACTCGAACAAAAACAAGCGCTTCTTGGGAGGCAACCCATGTTTTTAATTGTTTGATGTTTTTATTTTATTTGTCTGTTTGTGTCATATATGCTTAATCATAGCTGGTTCTAACCGGGTCTTGGCCAAAATAGCCTAGTCTTACTGAGTCTTACATGGTTCTAACTGGGTCTTGGCCAATATAGCCGAGTCTTACATGGTTCAAACTGGGTTTTGGCTAGAATATCCGAGTTATACCTGATTCTAACTGGGTCTTGGCCAGAATAGCCGAGTCTTACCTGGTTCTAACTGAGTTTTAGCCAGAATAGTTGAATCTTACCTAGTTCTAACTGGGTCTTGGCCAGAATAGCCGAGTCTTACTTGGTTCTAACTGGGTATTGGCTAGAATAGCCGAGTCTTACCTATTTCTAACTGGGTCTTGGCCAGAATAGCCGAGTCTTACCCGCTTCTAACTGGGTCTTGGCCAGAATAGCATAGTATTACCTGATTCTAACTGGGTCTTGGCCAGAATAGCTGAGTCTTACATGTTTCTAACTGGTTCTTGGCCAGAATAACCGAATCTTACTTGATTCTAACCGGGTCTTAGCCAAAATAGCCTAGTCTTATCGAGTCTTACCTGGTTCTAACTGGGTCTTGGCCAGGATAGCCAACTCTTACCTGGTTCTAACTAGTTCTTGGCCAGAATAGCCGAGTCTTACCTGGTTCTAACTGGGTCTTGGCAAGAATAGCCTAGTTTTACCTGGTTCTAACTGGGTCTTGGCCAGAATAGCTGAGTCTTACCTGGTTCTAAATGGGTCTTGGCAAGAATAACTGAGTCTTACCTGGTTCTAACTGGGTCTTGGCCAGAATAGCCGAGTCTTACCTTGTTCTAACTGGGTCATGGCCAGAATAGCCGAGTCTTACCTAATTCTAATTGGGTCTTGGCCAGAATAGCCGAGTCTTACCTGGTTCTAACTAGGTCTTGGCCAGAATAGCCGAGTCTTACTTGGTTCTAACTGGGTCATGGATGAATCGAGTATCTCGTCTTATGAGCCTCATCCATGATCAAATTTCTCACATCTCCTATTGGTGGAACCCATATTCGATCCAAGAAATATAATCCTCCATCCTCCTTTCTCTCCATTTGTTGGTCTAACCCACGCTACATTTCAGTCATAGCGTTCTCATCCTTGAGAGCTTCCTCTTGTGCCGCCAATATCTTTCTCTTAATTCCTGACTGCAACGTCATGCTCACAGCTCGCACACGTTTAGGCTTAATCCTTTCCTTCCTACTCAATGCATCGGCCACCACATTCGCTTTTCCAGGATGATAGCGAATCTCACAATCATAATCACTAAACAGTTCAATCCAGCTTCTTTGGCGCATATTCAGCTCCTTCTGAGTAAAAATATGCTTAAGGCTCTTATGATCAGTGTAAACAATACTCTTCGTACCATACAAATAATGTCTCCAATTCGTGAGAGCGAATACTACCGCACCAAGGATAATTTTTGTAGACCTAAAGTCACGACCACTTCTAATCACGTTGATACCAAGAAAGACTTAGATCCTAAGGGTTTAAAGCAGGCTTCTAATTCAAATGTTAAATCTGGTAAGGATTATAGTCTTCTAACTCTTTTGATATCTTGGAGTCATTGGTGGATGAGGATTTTCTTGGTTTTGTTAACAATGGTAAGGGGTCACAAGATCAGTCTATTAGTAACATGGAATCATAGGTGCCGGGTGAGACTTCTAAGTCATCTGCTGTCCCATCTTCTAGTACGTCCGTAATAAAAAAAGGCGTTGGAGCAGAATACTATCCCATCTCCAACTACTTTTGCATCGAATAGGGGTAACCCATTTTCTAAGGTGGGTGAAGTAGTTGTTTCTGACAGTGATGAAGATGAGGTGTATGAGCCTAATGATTATTTGGGAGATGATTATTTTTTAGATGAGTATGCGGCTCAAGTAAACGACTTACCGTAATAATTCAAGGAGTTCAAGCTTCAAGGACATGCTGGGAAGTAGTATTTTACTTTGTTTAGTTTTATCATAAGATTGGCATGTCATCTTGTGTTGTTTTTGGTTGTTCTAGTTCTTGGTAGCTAGTGGTACATTTATGGCCTGTCATAAATGATATAGGGTAATTCAAGCGGTTGCTTGAGGTTAATGTGGCACTTCAACCACATTCCATTGTACTTTCAACGTTTTATTGGTTAATATATTTCACCAGGGTGGAAGCTCCCTTTTACCCAAAAAATAAAATTCTTCTCATGAATCTTGAGTTGTCGAGATGCATAGGCTATAACTTTCCCCTTCTGCATTAATACACACCCAAATCCCTGATTTGATGCATCACAATACACCACAAAATCGTCTGGTCCATCAGGTAACGTTAAAACAGGTGCATTACACAAACTATCTTTTAATATTTGAAAAGCCATCTCTTGCTCATCTCTCCAAACATACTTCTTATTCTTCTGAGTCAACATAGTGAAGGGCTTGGCAATCTTCAAAAAATTCGCTATAAATCTCCTGTAGTATCCTGCCAATCCTAAGAAAGAGCGTATCTCAGAAGGTGTCGTAGGAGCCTTCCAATTCTTGACCACTTTAATCTTACTAGGATCCACATGTATACCTTCACTATTTACCACATGTCCAAGAAAATGCACCTCCTATAACCAAAACTCACATTTCGAGAACTTGGCATACAACCTCTCATTCTCCAGCAAACCAAGTATTAACTTCAGATGTTCTCCATGCTCTTTCTTCATCTTAGAATAGATTAAGATATCGTCAATTAACACAATTACGAATTTATCCAAATAGGGCTTATATACGCGATTCATCAAATCCATGAATATCGCGGGTGCATTTGTCAACCCAAATGGCATAATCGTGAACTCAAAGTGTCCATAACGAGTTCTAAAAGAAATTTTTGGAATATCCTCCTCATACACTCTTAGCTGATGATAAGCAGAACGCATATCTATCTTTGAGAAAAATCGAGCACGTTGCAACTGGTCGAAAAGATCATCAATTCTAGGTAGCATAATGACCATTGAGAGAAAATATACCAGTGACGACGTTCGGCTCTTGGCGCGCCTCATTTGCATTCATAGTAAACGCCTTTCCTTTAGCTGCATTCCTGTTAAACCCTTGACCTTGACCTCCTTCAATAGCCAACTGATTTCCCGACTGTCCAGGTGCCCTATTCAGCTTGAGACACAAGTTACGGAGATGATCCATACTACCACACTCATAGCATGCCTTACGATTAAACCCTGTGCCAACCGAGTTGATTTGAGCCGCTTGAGAATCACCGTACGACACTCTCTAGCAAAGTGTCCAGGTTTGTTACACCTGAAACACACACGACACGCAACGTGCTCAGGATGACTACCAGTGCACTTAGCACATCTAGGGGCATTACCGGCATTTCTCATCCTATCATTGTTTCCAGCCACAGTCGTAGAAGCTGTTCCTACATAACCTGCTACCATCACAGGATTCATTGCTATGAACCCCTTCCCATTTCTTGCTCCCTTGTTGTCAACACTAGAACCAACCGACTTACCAGTTTCAGTCTCCTCTCTCTTCTTCTTGCTTGTCCTTGTGAGTGTGCCACTCCTAACTGCTTCATCAGCAGTGCTCCAGCTTTTTGCATGGCACTTAGGAGTGTCATCAGTTCTATAGCCCTAACCATACTCCGAATCTGTGGAACCAACCCACGGATATATTTATCGATACGCTTTGTTTCAGGAGTTACCATGTGGGGGACCATCCTAGCTAACTCATGGAACCTGTTAGTGTACCCTGTGTGATTAGCTCCTACCATCACATGGTTCCAAAATTCCTCCTCTAGTTTCTGCATTTCATTGCTTGGACAGAACTCCTCCACCATCAAGGCTTTGAAGTTCTCCCAAGTCATCCCCAACGCCGCAATTCTACCCCTAGCTTGGATTTGCGTATTCCACCAAGTCAATGCTTTGTTAACCAAAGAACTAGCCGCGTCCTTAACTTTCTGGCCCTCAGTAAAGCCACTTATATCCATTACTGATTCCATTATCTCTATCCATCGAGTGAGTGCAATCACACCACCCTTACCATCAAATTCCTTGGGCTTACAAGCCATAAACGATGTAGGTACACCCATTGTTACCACTCCCTCCACTTCCAACACCATCAATGTGAGCACCATTACCCATTTGCGCACTCGGCTGGCTTACAATCTCTGACATTAAAGCTTCTAGTTGTTGATTGATTAATTGCTGAAAGATAGGGTTGCTATCCCCAATAATGGGTGTCGCCTTCTTTGGCTTCTTTGGTGTTCGGTAAGCTCTACTCATTGGTGACTTAGTGATAGGACGTCTTGGTCTTCTTGGCACCATTTCCTGAACACGCAGGATATTAGAACCATTAGAGACCGTTCATAAAATTTCCACAATCCCGTAATCATACTTAACACATTTACTTCCCATCATATGGGATAACCATAACAAACAACAAAGTTAAACTCAATGCTACCACACGTAAGCATTTTACTCATGCGTTTCACCTCAGCAGGTGTTGAAGCACATAGATTACAGTGCCGCAACTTTGAATAGTCTGAAGTATTTAGCCATTAAAATGATATATTTCTTTGAACCTTTTGTGCTAACTACATCTTTATCCCCCTTTTGCATATACTCTTCATTAGAGAATTGTTGGTCCTTTTTTATTTGTTTATCGTTACTACGTGTTTATATCACCTAAGCGTTATCTCCTACATTTTATTTTGATACTGGAAAACTAATAAGCTATTTTTATAACATACGAAATAAGTCTACGCTTTTGGAAAAGATTTACACCGTAAATAACTTGTTGTTTTAATGTTCAAACTCACGTGAATAGTGATTCGGGAATTTGGATGTGCAGCTTAGAAGTCCTTTTATGGGTACTGGGATAACTGGAGTCGCAATCCGCATGGCTAAGTCCATCCAGTCGCAATGGGCATGGCTAGTATTGGGATAACCAACTTCTCGACTTTTAGGTTTGACTTTCTACTTAAAACTTGATAACTAGCCAATCGTATAGACTTTACAAACACATAATTTTCTTAGTCAACTTATACAAGACATTTAATAATAAAATATGTAAAACGAGTTTTGGGTTTAACAAAAAGCGTTGTGTCTTCAAGGAGAGTATCAACACGATTAAGTCCCACTGCTTCCACTTTGTGTCGTTCTTTCATATACTTTTGCAAAAGTATTATAAGGTAAATGTCAACTATACTAACATATTTTTGCCAAATCTGTTCGTCAAGATAATATAGTTTGTATGATTCCGCCGTACCCGGGAGTCACTACATCCTCGCCATGGAATTATACTTCACAATATTTATCGTCTATAGACTAGAAAGCTATATCACACTGTTAACTATTTTGGGGGTGGGGGGTGTATAGTTGTTATAGGTCTGTTGAGACTAGAATATGGGCAATTGCGCAAAAATCTTTAAAAAAAATATTCTTACTAATATATTATTCCACGTGAAGATGATTAAAATAAGAATTATGGATAAATTTTATATGTATCATAAACTTGTTAGCTTGTATGAACCTTTGTGTGTTTTTATTAATTTGTATAATGTGTATAATATGTACTTTTCATTTTATGGTGCTTTAAAATTAACATTAATTAGTATGTTTAATTATTTTATATTTTGGATTATGTTGTAGCTTGCTTAAATTATACATTGTGAAATTTTTGTTGTACTTTTTAGTAATTGGTGTTTCAATTGGGTGTTTTTAATTTGGTAGATATACTTTTAATTGGTTGTATAATGTGAATAAATTATTGTACTTTAAATAATGAGGTGTTTTAATAAGAGTATTAATTACACTATACATTTATCTCACTTTTAACTTTCAACATTTCACTTTTCATGATTTGACCGTTTTTCTTTTATATGTAGTATAGATAATCACGAGCCAATCTTTTTAATGAATTAAACACAAACTTATGAACAACAACAATATTCAATCCCGCCAGAGCGGAGTATAACAGTATTTACAATAATTTCTATGATAATACATAAAAGTATACATTCTATCCTTTGATATTTAAATCAAATCACTTCTGCTCAGTAATATTTGAAGCAAACCAATATATATATAAATGGGATGATAGATAACTTTATTTCTTTAATATTTGAAGCAAACCAATTTATAAATGGGATGATAGATAACTTTATTTCTTTAATGAGCAAAATGTAAATAAATAAATAAATAAATAAATAAAACCTTTATACTACAGCGTGTTAATGTTACTCGTTATAAAAAAAACTCCTCCATTTTCGACATAAGTTCGTTGAAGTTTACATGTGTGAGGACGCTAAGATAAGCATATTGGCGCCTACTTAATGCTATTACTATAACCTTAATCGATTGTTACAACTAATATACTTGTGTTCGTTGAAGTTTACAGGTGTTGTTTTCTCTGGAAAGATTTTTGGCTCAGTCATTTGTAATTGTAGGTGTTTCTTTAAAGATTAATTTTTAAGCCCATGGATTATTAAGAAAACAGCCAATATACTTGTGTTCTCCACATATAAATTTTCCATCCTTTTAATCAATCACACTCCAAAACAGCTGTTGTACACAACTTGATTGACCCTCTCTGAACATGGTGCATTTTTTATTTATTATTATTTTTTTTTTCAAATCTAAAAAAATAAAAAAATGAAAAAATAACACGATGTTATCATGGATAATATGCATGATCCTTGTCCTTTGGCCAAAATGTTGGGTATTTTCTTAGCCCATGAGGTTAAGAGCCCAACTCTTTAAGGCCTATCTTGAGGTCCATTTTAGTCCCTTATTTATGCTCAGATGTTCAGATGTTAGAAGAGTATCAAACACCAGAGAAGTGAGAGAAAAAGAAGAAAAAGAAAGAAGAAATTTCGGAGTTAATATCACCCAAAACCCAGCAGCAGTGTTTCGTCGATCACCAGAGTTTGAACCGTCGGATCGTCACGATTTTCGAACTGGAGCTTCCTTACATATAAAGGAAGGTTTTGACCGTTGGGATTCTGATTTTGAGGCCTGGAAGTCCTGTTTCTTGCCCGGGCAGATTGCATCAGTTTTTGTAATATTCTTCCTTTCTTATTCTTTGTTTGTTGCCATATATCTTGATGTTGATTCCAAGATTATGATGTTTGTTGTATACCTCTAGTGTTATCTAGAGAAGACTTTGTGTACCTCTCTTGGTTGATAGTGGATTTAAGCGGCACTAGTTGTCCCGTGGTTTTTACCCGTTTTGGGGTTTTCCACGCTAAAAGTTTGGTGTTCTTGTTGTGTGTTTGATTACTTTTACTACCTGCTGGTTTGGGGCTGATTTGATTTTATATTGTTAGGGGCTGTTTAGAGTTGTGGTTAGTGTGCCTTATTTGATTACTTCCTCATAGGTTCATACGGGTTTGGGTAGGTGTTGTCAAACGAAGGTTTTGCTTCCGCATATGTGTGTATACCGTTGTGACCCATTGCACCTTTACCCGTCAAATTGGTATCAAGAGCTTGGTTCTTGGTTTGGGGACTTAACCTGTTTTGAATGATGGAAGCCAATACAAGTAGGACGGTTAGTTTGAATGGTTCTAATTATCATGTTTGGAAAGGGAAGATGGAAGATCTCCTTTATGTTAAAGACTACTACTTGCCTGTTTTTAGTGTTGAGAAACCTGAGAACAAAACAGATGCAGAATGGACTATTTTGCATAGACAGGTTTGCGGGTATATTAGGCAGTGGGCTGATGATAATTTTTTGAACCATATTTGTGAGGAGACACATGCTCGTACTCTTTGGAACAAACTTGAACAGTTATATGCTCGAAAAACTGGAAATAACAAGTTGTTCTTAATCAAGCAAATGATGGGATTAAAGTATACTGATGGGTCTCCTATTACTGATCACTTAAATGCTTTTCAGGGTATTATAAATCAGCTTGCAGGTATGGGTATCAAGTTTGAAGATGAGATTCAAGGCTTGTGGCTTCTTGGTACTTTAGGACATCTTTGTCCAACTCTGCACCAGATGGTGTTATCACCATGGAATTGGCTAAAGGCAGTATTCTGAATGAAGAAATGAGAAGAAAGTCACAAGGTTCTTCTTCACAATCAGACGTCTTGGTCACTGAAAGGCGGGGGAGAAGTCAAAGTAGTGGTCCGAGTAACAGAGGTAATCATCGCAGTAGTTCCAGCAAAAGAAAATTTGCTGATGTTGAATGCTATCATTGTCATAAAAGGGGGCACACGATGAAGTTTTGCCGACAGTTGAAAAAGGAGAACAAGAAGAAAAACTACAATAACCAAAAGAACAAGCACAAGAAAGATGATGATGGTGATGACAATACTGAAGTAAATACCACCACAGATGAGTTCTTTGTTTGTTCTGATTATGATATGGTTAACCTTGCTCATGATGATTCGAGTTGGATTCTTGATAGTGGTGCTACGTGTCATGTTGCAACACGAAAAGAATATTTTTCATCTTACACACCAGGTGATTTCGGTGTTGTTAGGATGGGTAATACTGGGCTATATAGGATTGCTGGTATTGGAGATATTTGTTTGAAGTTTGACACAGGGATGGAATTGGTTTTACACAATGTGAAACATGTCCCAGATATGAGACTCAATATTATCTCAACAGGTCTTCTTGACGAAGATGGTTACCACAACAGTTCTGGTAATGGCTTGTGGAAAGTGACTCTCGGATCCTTGATTGTTGCAAGAGGGAAAAGGGAATCCAAGTTATATATGACACATCCGAAGATCTCCAAGAGCATTGTCAATGCTGTAGACAATGATGATATGACCGAGTTATGGCCCAAGAGACTTGGTCACATGAGTGAAAAGGGGATGTCTATTCTTTCTAAGAAGAATGTGTTAACCGGTGTGCATGATATCAACTTGAAGAAGTGTTATCACTGTTTGGCAGGAAAGCAAACTAGACTTGCTTTCAAGAGTCGGTCTCCTTTCAGAATGGAGAACATACTTGATTTGGTACATTCCGATGTTTGTGGTCCCATGAAGACTAAAACACTTGGTGGGTGTTCGTATTTTGTCACTTTCATCGATGATCACTCAAGAAAGGTTTGGGTGTATACCTTGAAGACTAAAGATCAAGTATTGGATGTGTTTAAGCAGTTTCATGCTTTGGTTGAGAGGCAGACAGGGAAGAAACTTAAATGTATTCGAAGCGACAATGGAGGTGAATACATTGGCCCCTTTGATGCTTATTGTAGAGAGCATGGAATTCAGCATCAAAAGACTCCACCGAAGACACCGCAGTTGAATGGCTTAGCAGAGCGGATGAATAGAACTTTGGTTGAGAGAGTTAGATGCTTGCTTTCACATGCAGGGTTGCCTGCTTCTTTTTGGGGTGAACCTTTGAATACGGCAGCTGCTTCTTTTTGGGGTGAAGCTTTGAATACGGCAGTACATGTTATTAATCTAACCCCTTGTGTTCCTTTGCGCTTTGATGTTCCTGACAGGGTTTGGAGCGGCAAAGATGTATCATACCATCATTTACGAGTCTTTGGATGCAAGGCATCGGTGCATATTCCCAAAGATGAAAGATCAAAGCTTGATGTGAAGTCTAAGCCATGTGTATTCCTCGGGTATGGTCAAGATGAACTTGGGTACAGGTTGTATGATCCAGTTCAGAAGAAACTCGTTCGTAGCCGAGATGTAGATTTTGACGAAGACCAAATTTTGAAAGATGTTGAGAAGGCTGAGAAAGAGACAATTCCTCAACATAATGATGATCCTATTGATTTAGATCCGGTTCCTCCAAGACATTTTGATGCACAGTTTGGAGATGATATTCAGAATGATGAAGAACATGGTGCTGATGATGTTGATGCTCAAGAGCAACCATACCTAGATGAAGACGTTCATCCTGAGTTACCAGTACCTATGCCACCATTCTTCCACACGCTATCCTGCACATGAGTATGTTTTACTCACTGATGGGGGAGAGCCCGAGTCTTATGAAGAAGCTATAGAAAATGAACACAAGAAAGAATGGTCTGAAGCCACGCAAGATGAAATGAATTCCTTGCATAAAAACAATACCTTTGAGCTGGTACAGTTGCCTAAGGGCAAGAGAGCTTTGAAGAACAAATGGGTTTTCAAATTGAAGATTGATGAGTATACTTCTAGACCGAGATACAAGGCCAAATTAGTGGTAAAAGGTTTCAGTCAGAAAAGAGGTATTGATTTTGATGAGATTTTCTCTCCAGTCGTGAAGATGGGATCTATTCGAGTTGTTCTTGGTTTGGCGGCTAGCCTCGATCTTGAGGTGGAGCAAATGGATGTCAAGACAGCTTTCCTTCATGGTAATCTGGATAAAGAAATCTACATGGAGCAGCCTGAAGGTTTTCAGGTTAAGGGGAAGGAAGACTACGTGTGTAGACTTCGGAAAAGTTTGTATGGGTTGAAGCAAGCACCGAGACAGTGGTACAAGAAGTTTGAGTCGGTTATAGGGAAGCAAGGCTACCGAAAGACCTCTTCAGATCACTGTGTTTTCTTTCAGAAGTTTGGTGATGATGACTTCATCATCTTGTTGCTATATGTTGATGATATGCTGATTGTTGGCAAGAACGTTGGAAGAATTGCCCAACTGAAGCGAGATTTGAGCAAGTCTTTTGCTATGAAAGACTTAGGGCCGGCAAAACAGATCCTTGGCATTCGGATTTTCTGTGATAGGGGTGCTAAGAAGTTGCATATATCACAAGAGCAATACATTGAAAAGGTGTTGTGCAGGTTCAACATGGATAAAGCTAAAGTAGTGAGTTCCCCTCTTACTCCCAACTTTAAGCTAACTGAAAAAGATTGTCCTTCTTCCAAGAAGAACATTGAAAAGATGGATAGAGTTCCATATGCCTCAGCGGTTGGTAGCTTGATGTATGCTATGGTGTGTACAAGGCCGGATTTAGCTCATGCAGTTGGTGTTGTCAGTCGGTTCCTGTCAAATCCTGGTAAGAAGCATTGGGAAGCTGTTAAATGGATATTTAGATATCTGCGAGGTACTTCCAAATTGGGTATCACATTTGGAAATGGGAAGCCCGTTCTTGCTGGTTACACAGACTCAGATATGGCGGGAAATAAGGACAACATGAAATCCACTTCTGGATATTTGATGACCTTTGCAGGGGGAGCTGTTTCATGGCAATCTAGGTTGCAAAAGTGTGTGGCTTTGTCTACAACAGAGGCTGAGTATGTGGCGCCAACAGAAGCGTGCAAAGAACTATTGTGGTTGAAAAGGTTTCTGCAGGAGCTTGGCTTCAAGCAACAGCGGTTCTTTGTGATAATCAAAGTGCTATTCACCTTGCGAAGAATTCTATGTTTCATAAGCGAACAAAACATATTGATGTGAGGTATCATTGGATTAGAGATGCTATTGAAGATGGTTTATTTGAACTTGATAAAGTTCATACCGATGATAATGGTTCCGATATGTTGACCAAGCCGTTAGCAAGGGAGAAGCTCAAGGTTTGTTGCTCGATCGCCGGGATGGCGAACTCTTCCTCATAGGCAGAAAGGGGGGAGATTTGTTGGGTATTTTCTTAGCCCATGAGGTTAAGAGCCCAACTCTTTAAGGCCCATCTTGAGGTCCATTTTAGTCCCTTATTTATGCTCAGATGTTCAGATGTTAGAAGAGTATCAAACACCAGAGAAGTGAGAGAAAAAGAAGAAAAAGAAAGAAGAAATTTCGGAGTTAATATCACCCAAAACCCAGCAGCAGTGTTTCGTCGATCACCGGAGTTTGAACCGTCGGATTGTCACGATTTTCGAACTGGAGCTTCCTTACATATAAAGGAAGGTTTTGACCGTTGGGATTCTGATTTTGAGGCCTGGAAGTCCTGTTTCTTGCCCGGGCAGATTGCATCAGTTTTGGTGATATTCTTCCTTTCTTATTCTTTGTTTGTTGCCATATATCTTGATGTTGATTCCAAGATTATGATGTTTGTTGTATACCTCTAGTGTTATCTAGAGAAGACTTTGTGTACCTCTCTTGGTTGATAGTGGATTTAAGCGGCACTAGTTGTCCCGTGGTTTTTACCCGTTTTGGGGTTTTCCACGCTAAAAGTTTGGTGTTCTTGTTGCGTGTTTGATTACTTTTACTACCTGCTGGTTTGGGGCTGATTTGATTTTATATTGTTAGGGGCTGTTTAGAGTTGTGGTTAGTGTGCCTTATTTGATTACTTCCTCATAGGTTCATACGGGTTTGGGTAGGTGTTGTCAAACGAATGTTTTGCTTCCGCATATGTGTTTATACCGTTGTGACCCATTGCACCTTTACCCGTCACAAAACTATAATGCCATATAAGTATATGTTTATAGAGGTACATTGCGTATTAGGTACCAATTTAAAGCTCTAAAGTCAGTTGGCTAGCTTGTTTTTCTTCCCGCCATTTATTTGCAATGCTAGCTAGGTCTTGGGAAATTACCAATTTACCCTTGAGGCATGGCTTTTTGTCTATAAATTGAATCCTACAAATGACAGTAGTATTTAGCTTTATAACCTTCCTTTCTTTTAAAACTAGTCATTTACCTTTCTCTGAAAAATGATGAACGAAAGTGCCAAATAAAGTCTTGCAACCAGTAACATTGGTGCATCCTTATGATTCATCAAAACCAACTCGAGCTTGTAAGAGAGCCGAAAGCTAGTACTGGAAAGTTGTTACCGTCAATCAAAGGACAATGTCATCATTCGTCCTTTGAAGGGGGTTGCTCATGGAAATTATGGTGACTACGTATGGTATGTATTTTACTTTCTTTGGTATGTTATTTGAGTATCTTCTTCTGAATCATTTAAGAAATTTACATTTGATAATTATTATAGCTTTAGTTTCTTGGAAGTATTCAAAGAATTAAGAACAAAGAATCCACGTCTTTTTTATTAAAAAAAAATAATAATAAAAAATAAATGATCAAAAGATATTGCACAGGTAAAGCATCATTTTCTCTTGTTAATATCACAGTTTTGGACAAAAAAAATTAAATAAATAAAATAAGGGAAAAATCTTTAATAATGTACTATACTTGTCACAAAAATTATTTTTGTGTAACGTACAAAAAAAATATCTTTTTGATGTACTGAACTTTCATTTTTGTCTTTTTTATGTATTTTCGTGACTTTTTTGCCCTTAAATTTTTAATATTTTGAGGGGCAAAAATGTCAATAGTACATAAAAAATGCCAAAAAATGAAAAGTTCAGTACATCAAAAAGCTATTTTTTTTGTTTGCTACACGAAAGTAATTTTTTTGACAAGCATGATACATTATTAAAGATTTTTCCCATAAAATAACTCATTATTTTCAAAAGCCATCATATTTAACAAGAAAAAATGATGCTTCACCTATGCAATATCTTGTGGTCCTTTTCTATAAAAAAGACGTGGATTCTTTGTTCTTAGTTCTTCGCATACTTCCAAGATACTAAAGGTGTAATAATTACCAAATGTATATTTCTCAAATCATTCAAAAGAAAATACTCAAATAAAATACCAAAAAAGTAAATTACATATGATCATATGTAGTCATCATAATATTCATGAGCAACCTCAAAGGATGAACGATAACATTGTCCTTTGATTGAGGGTAACAACTTTCCATTACAAAATTACAAATTGATAATTGATAATTGATTCGATGTCAACCGGCAAATGTTTGGAAGACTAGATTGCAATCTTAATTAACTACCCCTCGATATTGACTGTGATTTTCTTTTGAAACAAACAGTAAATGTCTGGTTAATGGGCTCATGTTGAAACTTATGAATCAACTATAGGGAGTTATTTTCATGTAGTGAGGTTACTTCCATCCGGTTGTGGCTGTTAGACGATTAATATTGGGTGTTAGGCCCGTTGGCCCATATCGTATCTTATATATTCATTCACATGTACCGAACTTATGGAGGAATACATACGTTTCACATAAACTTACATGGTATCATACCTAACCTAACAATCGATCCTAACACCATTCTCCTTCCGCAAAACCTTAAACCCTAACTTATCGGTTCTTTTTTTTACTTTGTTTCTCGTTCACTGTTTGTCGACCAAGAGTGTTGTCGACGGGTTTTTTAGTTTGTTTGTCGACCAAGTGTGTTGTCGACGGGTTTTTTAGTCGGTTTTCGAGGTGTTCCAAACCTGCAAGTTACAAGTTTTTTAAAGAAGAAGACGAGGTAGTTGACTGTTTTTTTTTTTTTTTTTTTTTTTTTTTTTTTTTTTTTTTTTTTTTGTGTTTAATAATCACGTGAAGTTCATTGTGATTTTTTAGTCTCTGCATAATAGAGATTAAATATAATAGATATTTGTTTTTTAGTTGACTAGAAGAAATTTGCTAAAGGTAGTTGACTTAGCACGTGGGGTTATTTGTTTGGCATAAGGTTTGGCAGTTTGGTTTTCATATTATAATACCTACTTTGTCATCTACTGTTACCAATATAATTCGACTAAACCTAAACAATAATCATCTACTGTTTCAACATGACTCAAGATACAAATCCCCCCGCACTGGTTCTCACCTTATCAGATAAACTTATGGCTATGAATCACCTAACCACTTTTGTTCCCATCAAACTTGATGTTGATGAGACTTTTAGTCCGGTTGTTAAACCGGGCACCATTCGGACTGTTCTTAGCCTTGCTATTTCTCGACATTGGCCTGTTCATCAGCTTGATGTCAAGAATGCTTTTTTACATGGTGATTTAGCAGAAACTGTTTATATGCATCAACCTCCCGGTTTTCGAGATTCGGAGCATCCGGATTATGTTTGTTTATTACAGAGGTCTCTTTATGGTCTTAAGCAGGCACCTCGGGCATGGTTTCAGCGGTTTGCTGCTTATGTTACTACTGTTGGGTTTACTCCTAGTCGTTGTGACTCTTCTTTGTTTATTTACAGACAGGGTGATGATACTGCCTTCTTGTTACTATATGTGGATGATATTGTGCTCACTGCTTCCTCTGATAGTTTATTACAACGGATTATTGCTTCTTTACATAAGGAGTTCTCTATGACTGATTTGGGTGCTCTTAATTATTTTTTGGGTGTGTCAGTTACTCGTGAATCTACTGGGATGTTTTTGTCACAGCGTAAGTATGCTATGGAGATTTTGGAGCGTGCACATATGGTTGATTGTAACCCTTCTCGGACTCCTGCTGACACTGAGTCTAAATTGGGTGCTGATGGTGATCCGGTATCTGATCCTAAGTTATATCGGAGTCTTGCAGGTTCTCTTCAGTATCTCACTTTCACTAGACCTGATATTACATATGCTGTGCAGCAGGTTTGCCTATATATGCATGATCCTCGAGAGCCTCATTTATCTGCTCTCAAGCGGATTTTACGGTATGTTCAGGGGACTCTGGCCTATGGTTTACAGTTATTTTCTTCCGCTACGGAGTCCTTGGTTGCTTATTCAGATGCTGATTGGGCTGGTTGCCCTACTACTCGCCGGTCTACATCAGGTTATTGTGTTTTTCTTGGCAACAACTTATTATCCTGGTCCTCTAAGCGCCAACCAACGCTTTCTCGTTCCAGTGCTGAAGCTAAGTATCGTGGTGTTGCCAATGCTGTTGCTGAGACATGTTGGCTTCGGAATTTGCTTCGTGAGCTTCATACACCTTTGTCCACCGCTACTATTGTTTATTGTGATAATGTGAGTGCAGTGTACTTGTCCTCTAATCCTGTTCAGCATCAGCGGACAAAGCACATTGAAATTGATATTCATTTTGTTCGTGAATTGGTTGCTACTGGTCAAGTTAGAGTGCTACATGTTCCTTCTCGGTTTCAGTATGCTGATATTTTTACCAAGGGGTTACCGTCTGCCTTGTTTGCTGAGTTTCGTGACAGCTTGAGTGTTTGGTCTCCTCTCGCTCAAACTGCGGGGGAGTGTTACACGATTAATATTGGGTGTTAGGCCCGTTGGCCCATATCGTATCTTATATATTCATTCACATGTACCGAACTTATGGAGGAATACATACGTTTCACATAAACTTACAGTGGCTATTTGAATGTAACTAGTGGCTTTATTTTCAAAACGGATTATTATACGGTTTAAATAAATCAGATTTTTTTTTCTCATTACGGGAACGAGCACAACCAAGCTATCAGCATTTTGTGTTGCAGGTGAAGTATTAGGAAATTTTCATGTAGTGAGGTTACTTGCATCCAGTTGTGGTTATTTGAATGTAACTAGTGGTTTTATTTTCAAAACGGGTTATTATACAGTTTAAATAAAACTGATTTTTTTTTCTCATTACGGGAACGCGCACAATCGCCTTTAATATCTTCTAACGGGTTGACAAATATTGTTTTCTTATAGGCAATCCTTAACACGCTATCAGCATTTTGTGTTACACGTGAAGTATTACTAAAGCAGCTTATTGCACTATTAAAACATGATATGATTTTTTGGATTATGATGAGAGAAAAAAACCCTGCAGTAACTAGGAAATGTCAAAGTCATTACTCGCTAGCGATAGTTTATATGGGCTTAGCCCGGTTATGTATTTGCATTGTAATATTGGCCCATTGTTTTCATTATATATGTTCTCATGTAATAATATGTATTCGACACACAATCAATATACGGTTATACCTTTAATATATGGTATCAGCCTAAACGATCCTCTCCTAAAATAACTCATCCCAATGTTAGATAATGATAAAACCCCGTGAGGTGATATGTTTTATTGATACGATATATATAGGCAATACATAATGAAACCCTAATGGACCCAACCCCACATACCGGGCTTGGGCCTTATTTATCATCTAATACTCTCCCGCAGTCCGAGCGGCGAAATCGCGAAAGCTCGGACTGGAGTAGCAAACTAGAAAAGAAAAGAAAAACAAAACATTAACGTAATAAAAACATAACTTTAGTCGACTCGTAACAAAACCGTACCAACGGTCGACTTTAGTCGACTGGTACCAACGGTCGGCTAAGTCGACTGGTAACAACACCGTACCAACGGTCAACTTTAGGGACTGGTACCAACGGTCAACTTTAATCGACTGGTAACAAAGCCGTACGAACAATCGACTAACAAACAAACATAAAAATAATTATAATTTTTTTTTTCTTTTTCTTTTTAATGTAAAAAATAATAATAATAATAAACTCGATAAGTAAAAATACAAAACAAGATCCACAACTTCTTCCCTTAATCTTCCTATCTTTGACTTTGCCATGTAGCTTTTCATTACCCAACTACCTTACACGTAACCTCATCATGATATGATGGCTAATAATCTTCAACGTTAAAGAATGATTAATCAATTCTTCATCAATGGGTCGAAGCCTTAAAAAAAATGAAACAGAAGTGACGACTTGTTTTGTATGATTAGGGTTTGACAGGGCGGTCTAGTGGAGGCGGCTAAACATAGCCACTTAGGTCTGAGGATCATACCCGCTCCGATACCATGTTAGATAATGATAAAACCCCGTGAGGTGATATGTTTTATTGATACGATATATATAGGCAATACATAATGAAACCCTAGTGGACTCAGCCCCACATACCGGGCTTGGGCCTTATTTATCATCTAATACCCAAACCCTACAATGGACAGTCTAAACGGTTCACCACTACCACCACCAACCCCTACCCTCACACTAGTTGAGAACCTATATGCCGTCAACAATCTCAATAGCGTTGTCCCGGTCAAACTCAATGTCGATGAGTTAAATTACTCATCGTGGTGTTATTTTTTCAAAATCCATTGTAACAACTTCGCTGTCCTAAAGCACATCGAAGGTGTCACCGCAAGCTCTACCACAGCGCAACGCGCGGATAACCTGCTAGTAGATGATAAAAGATAGAACTATCAATGTTCAAGTTCTTTATTTAGAGGTCATTGTATCAATTACTGATCAGTTGTTATACCAAAGGATTTATGCCAGACTTTGTGATGAGATGTAACATTAGTTTATCATGCACAAAAATATACATATGCTATAGTATTAGCGGACCCATGCATGAGAGTAAGGTGGTTCTTAGTTTTAGATGATGATACATGCTGAATTGGATGAATCGAGTCAGATGATCGAGATATAATATAACCAGGGGCGGAGGGAGTGTATAAGTAGGGGGGGGCGCTGCCCCCAACAAATTGGCCCAAAAAAAATTTATATAGTGCAAAATTTGGGTTTTACTGGACTTTTATGTTTCATGCCCTCGGCTAAAAACTTAACTTGCCCTCAACAAAATTGAGCCCAACATATAATCTTTTTCTTTTGTCACATATTCACTTTATAAACAGGTTTTCGATAGGTTTTTGCATGTTAAAAGCTGTTTTTTGGGCTGTTTTTTGTGCAGAATTGCTGCTGCTGATTTTGGTGCTGAAAATTGGTGCTGAAAGCTGTTTTTGGGTGCTGAAATTTGGTGCTGAAAGCTGTTTTTTGTGCTGGAGTTTGTTGCTGTTTTTGATGGCTGTCTATGCTTGAATTTTAGGGCAGTTTTTGCTGTTTTTTTTTTGGGCTGTTTGGTTGCTGCTACAGTACTTGCCCCCCGTGACCGCATACCCTGGCTCCGCCACTGAATATAACACAAATATATCATTAATAAAAAACATAAAACATATTAAAAAATAGGAAAATTTTAAACGTAGCTCTTAGGGCAATGTATGAGACATGTTTTTATACCTTAATAAAACCGACTTAATGTACACCACTTTTGTATTTTTAACTTTTAAATATATCCCTTGAGTTTACAAATAGCAAAACCTTACAAAATATAGTTAAAGTGTGATGTTTCACAAACTCAAAACAGAAGTGCATAATCATGTATTTACTAGTGTCATAAAACATCTCTCTTAAGGCTCGAGATTTTTGTACTATCATGATCAACACATGTTTTTAACCAATGTATTTTAGGTTTTTGCACACACTAGTAAAAACTTATCAATTTTTAATGTAAATACTAGATTTCAACACTCTAGACAGCCTTTAAGCCTCCATCCGTGGTTCTCTAGTCATCACTTCTCTTTATCTCTATGATTTTGCTAAGATAACACTTAATAGGATAACATAATCATCAGAAGGTATTGTTTCCAAACGGAACTAATTATGGGTAAGGGTTAATGGTGAACAACAAACGCAATTTCTTAAATGAGAAAAATTAAAGTTAGACAATTTTTTTTTCAAAAGTACGCTAAAAGTATGAATGATTCTAATTCCTAAGAGTCACGAGTCAACTCGACGTAGAGTCTATGACTGACTCATAAGAGTCAAGGTCAAGTAAGAGTCAATGACCGAGTGGAATCGATTCAAGGGTAATCTCACTCGTCTCGTAAGAGTTTGGCAACTATTCTTGATTTATTGATCCTTAAAGTTGAAATAAATTGTTTGCGCTCTTTATTGCAATAGAGGACTCTACTTCAAAAAATATAATTGGGAGATCAGTATTGCGGTATTGGCCACCATCAAGGATCGGTAGCACGATTCTGCCATGCATCCAGTTATACCATTAACAAGCCAGGGAAAGTTTTAACAATAGTTTAGAATCACAAAAAGATTCAAGTACTTTAGAATCTCAATAGACATTTGAGGTATTTGATTGAGCCTTTAATGTATACCATATACCTTTTAAGTTTTGATTTTCAACATGTTCCCAAATCACTCATTAAGTCCATATACGTTCGTCTATATTTTGCTTCAAAGTGTACCTTTTGTCTATAGCATTTGAATTTACATGCTTTAGCCTTCCTTCATTTCTCGCGTCTTAGCAGTGGGTGGTTGAAACCATACCAATTGTATTATGGTGTTCTTACTAGGTTAGAGAAAAGCTAAAACAAATTTGCAAATATTGTTTGTTATCTGTCCAATATGTAATGTTGGTTTTGTGTTTCATTTAATGTTTGTTTTGGCTTTGGTGTCTGTCACTCTTGTGTTAATGGTGTTACTAGCAACCTATATGGGTAGACCATTGATGTAAGTGTAAATGTTGATCAGTTGTTATATGAAAATGGTATTGTGTTCTTTATGTCATCACTTGCTTTGTTTCTCTCTAACCTCATTCATATCCCTCTAGGAGTGGTTGGTTGAGACCATAGATGCCAAGTGTAAATGATGATGAATTATTTTAATGGAAATGTGAATTTTTTCCCCAAACCTCCTTTATATCCTTCTAGTAGTGGTTGGTTGAGACATGTGGTTGGTTGAGACCATAAATGCAAGTGTAAATGTTGATAAGTTATTTTAATGTGAACGTGGTTTTTTTTTCTTGATGTCTATTACTTGCTTTCTTTCTCTTTAACCTCATTCAGATCCTTCAGTAGTGGGTGGTTGAAACCATAACAATTGCATGCTCTGACATTAGTTTTAAAGTTCACTTATGAGAACCAAAGCTATCAAATAAATAAACAGATGACTATGAATGGCTAACTTTGTCTCAAAGTTATTGAGCAAAAAAAAAAAGTAATAAAAATAAAAATAAATAAAATTTATATTGAAAGAAGGCAATCATGTGCTACTACAAAATTTTGTATTTAGTTTTGCAAAACAATTATTTTAAAACATAAGACCATCTTTAGTGTAAGTGCATAAACTCGACACCCCCATTTAGAAGTGTTGAAACATTCATGGGTATCAATTATGACAATATATATAAAACTTATACCTCATTCCATGACTAAATTATCAAGAACCTATCACTAACTTCTTGATTCTTAAATAATAATCACTATCAAATAAGTATGTTTCTCATTATATAACAAGGGATAATAACCAACTTCTTGACTTTTAGGTTTGACTTTCTACATAAGACTTGATATAACTAGCCAATCGTATAGACTTTACAAATACATAATTTTCTTAGTCAACTTAAACAAGACATTTAATAATAAAATATGTAAAACGAGTATTATAAGGTAAATGTCACCTCTACTAACATATTTTTGCATAATCTTTTCGTCAAGATAATATAGTTTGTATGATTCCTCGTACCCGGTAGTCGCTAAATCCTTGTCATGGAATTATACTTGATGATAATTATTATCTATAGACTAGAACGAGTTTGGTACCCGCGCGTTGCTGCGGAATTCTTTTGTGGCCGTTAGCTACTTAACATGAAGTTAGTTACCTAGAACTGATTTTGAATTGATGTATAACATGAAGGACCATTTATGTAAATTATTTGAGGACTAAATTTGCAATGAACCACTGAGATGAAAGACAAAGTGTGTACAATTTTTTTTTTAATGTTAAAGATAACGGTCGTTAGTTAACAGCCGTTAAATAACTAACGACCGTTAATACTATTAAAAAAAAATTACTGTAGCAAGCACAGTGCTTGCTACAGTAACCTCTTGCCCTTTAGTATATTATATAATATGGATAATCAGCGCGAAGAAAAAAAAAAGTTTACAAAATATTATTTTCACCTGAAGATGATTAAAATAAGAGTTATGCACATATTTTATAACTGAAAAAACTTAAGTGCACACACCATTTTAACTAGTAACAATTTTATCTTTGATAAAAGTAAAAACTAGATTGTATCCACATTGAAAGATGAAAGTAAAAGGAAAAGAAAGGAAAAGAAGAAGAGAGCTATAAAGACAAAAGCCCAAATGTATATGATGGACATAATTAAAAATAGTACTATCTAACAGGATGATACAATGTTTAACATCCTTTTGAAGTCAAGTTATATTGTCAATATACAATATTTATTAAAACATCAAAAATAAATATTTTAGGAATAAATAGATGTTTGGCTCGGTTAGCTCATGAAGCGCGTTTAACTCGAAAAGCTCGATTAATTGGTTCATCCGTAATGACTGATAATTAAACGAGCATTCTAACAAGCCGAGCCGAATATTAACTTTTTAAAGCTTGGCTTGTTTACTAACCGAGGAATATCTTTTGCTCGAACTCGACTTGAGCTTGATAGTTTTCAAGCTCGAGCTCGAGTAGCTCGCTAAAAGCTCGACTCGTTAACACCCCTAATACAAACCGCTAATCTTTATTGTAGTTTAGCAAGTAACTAAAACATACTAAAATAAGGAAAATCTTATTTAGAGATGTGAACTTTTGTCTAAAAGACGAACATGTAAATCTTTGGTGCAAACTTAGAGAAGATAACAAAGTTTGTCTTACTGTTATTAACTTAAAAACAATAAATTTCTTAAGACGAGCACTGATCAACTTCATCTTGTTGCCTGGCATGCAAGTTTCAATCTCTTGCCGAAAATCTTTGAAACCTTTAACGTATATACAGGCGAAAACAACAGGAAAAATAAGACGATAGTTGAAATAATGGAAGGGGTCTCATTACAAATACCATCCTACGAATCAAGCTCAACCGCAAATGCATTAATACTAGGGAAAATTACCAAAATAGATCAGTCGCCCAAAGCACATTCCTTGAATAAATGTTTTTAAATCACTTTCCTCCGGCGGATCAGGGCAACTTGGCGACTGAGCAACCTTCATATATGTGTGACACGTGTTGAATATTTTATTAATATAGTACAGAATCTAGAATCTTTTGGAATGTATAGTACAGAATCTAGAATCTTTTAAGGACACGTGTCGCACATATATGAAGGTTGCCCAATTTTTTAGTTGCCCTGATCTAATTTTGGAAAGTGAAATTTCAAAGTCTAAAAAGTGACTAGTTAAAAAGTCAACGATATATTTTGGTAATTATCCCTTAATACTAATGAACAACTGCTTCGGGCAAACTAATCTTGTTTAGTTACTCTAATCAATCTTATTAGCAACCTGTAAACTTACCACAACAAATAAATCTAGTATTTGTGTCTTGCATGACTCATATTTAAACTTTTATTTGAGTCAACAGGTTCAAGTCTCAAAACAAAACAAATGCATGTGTTAATGTTTTAAACTTAAGCTCTATCAATTACGTATAATTTTGATCACTATTTTTATAACTATAGTTCTATAATGCTTGAATCAAACTTGAGCTTTGATCCATTTTTTGTTTCTAATGATTTAAAATTTTTAATAAATGAGTAACTTGATAACATCCTATGCAAGCATGATCCTTTGGAAAAAATATTTATTTGTACACACTGCGAGCCACAAGATCAAATTTGCTTTTAAAGCAAATAGGCATTTGATAGTTCTATTGACAACCAATGAAAGTGTCAAGGAGGTACTTGGTGTGAGGTTGACAACACTCTACAAGATGAAAATATTGGACCGAAGAAAATAATAAAAAATGCAAGTTAGGAGAGGGAATTAAATAGAGGTAATTCTCTATATACCCGGTCGTCCAAAGTCTATACCCTTTCTAGACAAAAAAAAAGTGACTTCTCAAAATGCCTCAGGAGACTTGAGCGACTTAGGCGACTTATCCCCCACCCCTTTAAATGTCAACAAGTGTCCCATACCAAGTACAAGTCGACCAAGTTGCTCAAGTCGCCCAAGTCGTCTTGGGACACTTGTCATCATTATTGCACTTGTATGAGACACTTGTAAACATTTAAAAGATGTAAGACAAGTCGCCCAAGTCACCTAAGTCTTATGAGGCATTTTGAGAAGTCATATTTTTTTTGTCTAAAAAAGGTTAGACTTTGTGCGACCGGGGAAAATAAAGAATTACCTCAATTAAATATGACGTACACATAAAGAAAAAGGTACAAAGGAAAAAAGATAAATTATTTGCTAATAGAAGAATCCATATCCATGGATAATCAAAAAATGCAATGTTTAGTTATAATAGAAACATATTTGGTAGTAGGTCTTGAAGAAAAATATTTGGTAGAACTTATATATATGTTTATAAAAAGTGATGAATTGGTTGGGTTTACGATGTTCAAAGAACACATCCGGTTTTCTGATGCAAATATTAACATAAAATGCATGAAACATGTTTCATACGGAATACTATGATCGGTAAACAAAAGGTTCAAAAGAGAAGAAACAAGATGTAATATATAGTTTTAAAACGAGTAAAAAATAAGGTTTTTCATGTATAGGTAACCCAAGGAAGGCGAGCCTTTTGAACTCAGATGTACGTGACCTCACTGTATTAATCCTCGGACCGTTTCCGACCCTCATCGTGTTGATATTTAATTTTTGAAAGGAAAAAAATTTATACATTAGTGTGGAAAAATAAAAGAAATAAACTATGTTAACATCCCACCACCTTTGATTAACCAAATTTTTATGAAACCCATTAGAGCATCTCTAATGTCATAGACTTTATCAAGTATATATAGCTATGTCGCGACAAGTCGCATCACCTTTTTGTAAACCATCAACTATATAAATTTATCTTTTTACTCGTATACACTTAAGGGGGTGTTTCTTTTTATTGTTAATGTGTCTTAATAAGGAGATAGTGGTGGGGGCCACACATATAATATGTTTCTTTTTCTGTTAAATGGTCTATATGGGTAGAGGTAGCAAAGGGTGGTCCTCCCTATTAAGACTCATTAACAGAAAGGGACACACCCACTTAATCTAGAAAGAAAAAAGAAACAAGCCTTACACTAGTTTGTAACTGGTGAATCGTAGCTTTAGATGATGATATATGCTGAATCAAGATATAATATAACAAAAATATATTATTAAAAAAAACATCAAACATATTAAAAAAACTAGACGGTACCCGCGCAATGCGGCGACGGATATCGTTGACTATATTTTGCATTATTCGTTTACACATTTAGTTGTCTTTATGCATTATTAGTAGAGATTGTAAAGATGGTTAAACCAAATAATTTTAGTGCTTCCTAACTAACTTGATTCCTAACCAACCATTCGTAACCAATTAATTTTGAAATCCTTTCATAATAAGCAAGTAAAAGTATAAATTTTAAGCCTTTCTAATTATAGAATAGTCTCAAATCGTAGCTCTTAGGGCTATGCATGAGAGATTAGAACATGCAATATACTTTTATACCTTAATAAAACCGACTTAATGTACACCACTTTTGTATTTTTAACTTTTAAATATAGCCCTTGAGTTTACAAATAGCAAAACCTTACAAAATATAGTTAAAGTGTGATGTTTCACAAACTAAAAAGAGAAGTGCATTATCATGTCTTTACTAGTGTCATGAAACATCTCTTTTAAGGCTCGAGATTTATGTACTATCATGATCGACAATGTTTTTAACCAATGCATTTTAAATACATTGCACACACTAGTAAAAAAGTAATCAATTTTTTAATGTAAATACTAGCAAGGCTGTCAAGATCGCGATCCCACGTGAGATCGTTTTTGTCTTTGCAAGATCGAGATCATAGGATCGGATCGAGATCCTACGATCCTACTTAAATGTCTAAAAATCTTATTTTTCTAGTAATTCGTATTCAAAGATGATTGTATAACAAATTAGAGAAGAAAAAAGAGTTCTGAAAGTTATAGTAATATGAGAACGCGACACGTAATACTCTAAAATACAAAAATATCTAATCGTTAATTAAGGACGCTGAATCTTTTAATCAAAAAATCTATATATCTTGATCTTATTAGACATTTACAGTAATTAACACTTGCTATATTGTTTTAATTTAACAAAATTCATTAATTTATAGTTTATTAGTTAGTTAAATTAAAGGAAGTAGGATCGAATCGGATCGAGATCTTACGATCTTATGGTAAGATCGAGATCATACTTAAGATCCTATGCTATTTAAGATCCTACGAAGGATCGACTCGTTTTTTCTTAACGGAATCGTAAGATCGGAAGATCTTAAGAGCTAGATCGAGATCTTAACAGCTATGAATACTAGATTTCAACTCTCTAGTTAGCCATTAAGCCTCCATCCGTGGTTCTCTAATCATCACTTCTCTTAATCTCTGTGATTTTGCTAAGATAGCACTTAATGGGATAACATAATCGTCAGAAGTATTTGTTTCCAAACGGAACTAATTATGGGTGAGGGTTAATGGTGAACAACAAACGCAATTTCTTAAATCAGAAAATTAAAGTTAGACATTTTTTTTCCAAAAGTACACTAAAAGAATGAATGATTCTAAATTTCTAATTCGTAAGAGTCACGAGTCAACTCGACGAAGAGTCAATGACTGACTCATAAGAGTCAAGGTCAAGTAAGAATCATTGACCGAGTGGAATGGATTCAAGTGTAATCTCACTCGTCTCGTAAGAGTTTGGAAACTATTCTTGATTTATTGATCCTTAAAGTTGAAATAAATTGTTTGTGCTCTTTATTTCAATAGAGGACTCTACTTCAAAAAACATAATTGGGAGATCAGTATTGCGGTATTGGCCACCATCAAGGATTGGTAGCACGATTCTGCCATGCATCCAGTTGTGCCATTGACAAGCCAGAGAAAGTTTTAACAATAGTTTAGAATCACAAAAGATTCAAGTACTTTAGCATCTCAATGGACATTGGGGGTATTTGATCGAGCCTTTTGAGCACCATTTGGAGGCAACGAGTAAGTCGATGAAAGCACCATTGATAATGACCAAATTATAGATGGTCAATCTTCCTAGAAGTAGATAAGAAACGGGATTTGATATGGCCTTTTGAGCGGGCAATACTCCAAGAAATAAAGAGCGACAAGAATCAAACTACTAACTTTCTTTTTCATTCGTTCTTCCATTTCATGAAAACAAACTACATTTAAATAACTGAAATACACCAACTACCACTAGCCTAGTATTCAGGAATAGTAAACATGGACTAAAAAATGGGAAACGTGAACTCTAATGCAATGTGGCTATAACCACTTCTTCCTAATTACATGCATTCTAATAAGTTGATATAGAGATCATGGCCACATTGTATAAACATCCAGAGAAGACTTGGTCTTTGACTCATCGTGCACGTATCAGATGTTTAGACACATGTTAATGCCTTGTAAAAAATTGAAATTTGAATCAATTCTCATTGTGATTTTTCATTAGCAAGCCGTTGATTTAGTATTGTAACTCCCATGTACCTGCATCAAAGTCAAATATGTTGGTTGAGGTGACCTAGAACAGGGTGAAGATAATCAAAGTCAAATATGTTAGCAGTAGTAACTCTGTGAAGGATTAACCCTTCTGATGAGTTACTCCCAACCACTATGAGAGTTGGGTAGCCATGGACTTGATGGGTGTACACTCTATACTTCCTGACCCATTACAAGGTGTCCATCAAGTGCACTAAATTTTGCAACAAAATCAAATCTCAATAACTTAACATCAATAAAAGCTTTAAATAGACACATTTGTCTTTTACTTTTTTAATTTAGTACCTTCCAAGCATCAATAAGCTAGCTTGAGGATTTGTTCCCGGAGAGTTTAGTAATGTTGATCCATCAATGACTCGAAGAGCATCTACACCAATAACTTTATATGCATCATCAACTACATCGCCGATACGACAACCACCATGATAATGCCACATAGTTCTAACGCCTTCCTTACAGTATGCTTTGAATGAAGAAGAGGCATTGGTACGAATAAGAGCTTTTCCTGGTAGTTTCATATTTAGATCAAGAATATCTTTTACGGTCATATTTGCGTATGTGTACGTTGAAAATGCTTTTGATTTTACAGCATTTATAATTGTTCTTAGCCCTTTAACGCATTTTCTCAGATCTTCAGGTTCTTTGAAGTAGTTGAAGGTTACTAATGGGTTATCTCGTGGATTACGGTTTTGAATTATTAGCTCACCCTTAGATAAAGGGCCTTGAACTTTCTCAAATATAAACCCGCCCATCTGCAAATAACATAGTAAACACACTATCGAGTCATTATAATATTAAATTTTTGAAAAAAGATTAACCAAACCGGCACAATTTTTATCCGGGCCGGTAAGAGATTTGAAACAAATATGACTGTAATAATTACCTGAGGTGAATATCCTTGATAGTTTGGCGACTTTGTAAAGATAAAGTTACCGCCACAACCTGCCTCAATATAGCTACCAAACCGCGTAATACCAACAATTACGACCATGGATGGTTCAACGGCAATGGGTGATGGAATAAAGAGTGCGTTCATGGGGTTATCAGCCATGCCTTTACCTACGAAAGGTTGTTGAAGCAAAACTTTGATCTTAAGGGCATCAAGTTGCTTTTTTGGACCTATGCCACTCAACATCAAAAGTTGCGGGCTTCCAAGAGCACCAGCAGATAGTATAATTTCATCATTTTGTCCACCTTTAAGATATGCCTTGCGCTTATTCCCTAATGAATCCTCAAACACTACTCCATAAGCTAATGGCTTTGATCTTCCTGCACATGCAAAAATAACATTCAACTGATGCAAAAGTAATAAAATGTTGCAATGCATAACGATTATCGGTACCTACCTTTGGCCTTAAATAAAATCTTGTGAACGGTTGCGTATAGAAGAATAGACAAGCCTTCAGGATTGGCATACTGTAGCAAATCTGCAGCAGTATGTCGGGTCCCATTTTCATCAAAAATTGTACCTCCTACTTTTGTCCCAATTATATGGTCATATGTAACGCCATTGTCTGGTGTCACACCAGCTTCAAGAAGTGCAGCTCGTAGTGTTGATGGCCACTTTTGCACTGCAGGTTTGAAAACCATTACTTTTTCTGTCCATTCATAAGACTCCTGAACCAAAGTCTCATTCATTAATCTGGCTTCCTTTATAAACTGTGCTTCACCGCGAGAATAAAATCCTGCATTAATAGAGGTACCGCCACCCAAGACTCGTCCACGGGTGTTTATAACACCGTCTGAAATAAAATGTTGAGAGGGAGAATCTGGTGACGTATCTGCAAAGTTGTTACCGAAACCAAATACACTTGTGATGTTAGTATTCTCATAAGGAGATCCACCTCGCTCAAGCAGCAGAACTGAATATTTGGCTGATAAAGTTGTGGCTATTGGTATTCCAGCGGCCCCACCCCCTATGACTATGTAATCGTATAATGAATTCTTGGGAGCTTCCGTTGCTTCATGCATAAATGTGTAGTTTGGAGCTATAGAAAAAGAGAGTTACTGACATTAGTTCCACTATTTCTCACGAAACAAATTAACACGAAAAACATGTACTAGCAAGGTAGTTTATTACTTACGTTTATGAGCGATACATATCTCATGCAAGAAAACAATGAGGACGACAACGTATATGGCCGGTCTTCCCGACAAACAAGTCATCAGAGCAGTTTATAGATGTATCAATAAATTTCAAGCAAATTTTCAGATATTTGATATGTGAACTATATTGAAACGAGAATAATATAAATAGTGCTTTGGAAGCTGGTGGTATTCAAAGTTGGCGTCGAAATGAAAAGGACAATTAATATGAAAGGGACAATTAATATGAAAAGGACAATTTTTGAAAAGGCCCGCTCTATGTATCGCAAAGGGAACCTTGCACTTAGGGGTGAGCAAATGGACCGAGAACCGAACCGGAACCGACTCAACCCGAACCGAATTTTGGAACCGCGGTCCGGTTCTCGGTTCTTCATTATTGGAAATTGCGGTTCTCGGTTCGGTTCGGTTCGGAACCGCGGTTATCGGTTCCGGAACCGAGGAACCGCCGACTCCATATATATAAGATACACTAGTAGTAATTGCAAACAATTTTTTTTGTTTTGAACATAATATTAGCAAGAAGCAACAACATGCATGTGTTTTTGTAATTACGTTTACGTTTAAATCAACTATAAATGGGTAACAGTAGGAGCAAGAATATTTTTTTTAGTATATACGCGATTAATTAATGTATTTTGCTAGTTAGTTTTTAAAGAAGAAAACGAACATATGTTAGTTGGTTACTTACATATGCATAACATATACAATGACTTAATATTGACATCCATATGGTGCTTCATTTTAATCACATTCAGGTTGCATTAATCGCATTCAGGTTGCATCAAAGACTTTTGAAGTTTTCATCTTGACCAGGTCTGAGCTACGTAAGTTCATAAATGAAATTTGAACTTACCATTTTAGACTTAAATATATATCCTCTCTTTTAATAGATTTTTCGCATTGCATTAGCGTTGATATCATCTAATCATGTTCTAATCTCCTCTTGAGTTACAGGATTTCATTTACATAACTTGGTCCAATAGTGGTTACTGGTTAGCGTTGATATCATCTAATCATGTTCTAATCATATTCATTACTAGAGCGGGATTTCTACATGCTATGCCACTTATTCTAAGTTGGTATTAACCGCACTATGGATCAAGCTTTTGTCAAAATCAAGTCAAAATAAGCACCAACACGTCTAATAGATTGTATATATCATGCTTTATCCCACGATTTTTAATTTGTACCGTTCGATCAATCAATAAGTTAAACCCATGTCAACATTTAGTTTGGATGTATTATACGAAAGATCAAACATGTTCTAAACGTATTATTTGTAGTTTATATAATGCATTTTTTTTAAAAATTTCAGTTCCGGTCGGTTAGACCCGCAAAGAACCGAACCGAACCGAGAACCGAACCGGAACCGAAATATGTTAGTCGGTCCGGTTCTCGGTTCCTCGACCATCCATTTTTCGGTTCTCGGTTCTCGCGGTTCCGGTTCGGTTCTGTGCGGTTCCGGAACCGCGCTCACCCCTACTTGCACTTAATATCGAAGATGAATCCAATTGAACATTTTATTATTATTATTATTATTATTATTATTATTGTTATTATTACGGAGTATTATTATTATTATT
This sequence comes from Artemisia argyi, assembly GCA_030686995.1. Lineage (NCBI taxonomy): Eukaryota > Viridiplantae > Streptophyta > Magnoliopsida > Asterales > Asteraceae > Artemisia > Artemisia argyi. Next base: position 229,087,896 of record CM060680.1, on the reverse strand, counting down.
ATTATTATTATTATTTTGAAACGGCAATTTTAACTATCTCACAATATTTATACTACAAATTTATCTCACATGTTGTCAGTAGAACTTGAATCCACAATCATTTTTTTTAAAAACTTCTTACACAACATGAGATATATGTAGACAAAAACCCTTAAGTTGTATTGAACATATATTGTATTAAATGAATTTTGTCTCACTCAAGTGTTGCTAACTTTTGATAAAAAGAACAATTGGAATATCTTACTTAGTTCAACGACAAACCCATGAAGAATATTCAAACGCACACCAAAAACTAAAAAAACATCGAAAAATCATCATGGGATACTATGTTTTCAATGTAGATATTTTCAGTTACTAAACAACAAACTTTGAATCGTTGCCATATCACAATTACAACGTGAACAATTTTCAGTCACTAAACTCCAAGAAGATATTCACAAAAGTAGGAAATGCGAGGAGAGGGCCATGTCCTCGCAAAAAGTAGCTACACCATAAAAGAATCCACTTTTTAAACTACGATTGTGAAAAAAAGAAAAGAAACTTCGATCAAAACTTTTGGCGAGGACATTTTTTGGCCAAAAGGTTAGTCAACATTGACTTTTTCCTACTTTTTCTTTTTCTTTAATTGTTTCAATCTATTTTTTTTACCTAATCTTTTGCGGATTACAGTTGTGTTTGCGGATATTGGTATGGATTTTTATGTGTTTGTGGATTATGGTTTATGGATAGTTGTAGGGATGTTCATGTGTTCGCGGATAGTTTTTGCTTTTTTGAACCTGTCGACAAGTTTATTCGTAATAATATAATGTTTTAGCGACTTTGTGATGTTTAGCGCATTGGTAAGTTTGTGTTAGTGAAGACAAGTAGATTTTACCCCCAAAAAAATCTGAAAATGAACCAGAATGCAGAAATGCTATTAAAATGTGCAGGTGGCTTTAGCGAGGTCATGTCATTGCCAAAGATTTGGTGAGCCCGGGTTGTTTGCTATAAAAATTAATCAATTAATTAATTAACTTTTGGCGAGGACATACCCTCGCCAAAAGTCTAGCGGGCCCGGTTTGTTAAGTTTGACTGAAAAACTCGGTGGGCCTGTAGCTAAGTTGCACGGGGACGAAAACGAGGACAGGTACCGAGAAACGACAACATCTTAAATTTCATGAAACGAGTACAATAGAGAAACGTTTATGTGTTTAATATATTTAGTATATGGCGCATGCTTCAAAGTTACTCATAATTAACAACAATACGGCGCATGCTTCAAAGTCAGGCAGTGGTTTTCAGATTCGTCTAAGTCTTCACGTACGGCGTATCTATCTAGAATGATACGGCGTATCTTCCTTCAATTCAGTAGACTTTTTCAACTTCATCCATTTTGCTCCATTTTACATATAAAATAGCTAACTTTCACCAAACGTTTGTTTATAACTGATAATTATAAAAGTAAACGATTAATTATCAATTCTCATATAAAATAATATAAAACAAGTCAACAACGTAGGATAAATGATGCCAATAAAATATACTTATTTGATGTCATCATGTTTCTAAAATAATGTTAAGGTGATTATATTGTGTATGAGTTGCGATCAAGTGAAAAGAAAAAAAATTTAAAAAGTCTAGAAAGCCACTAAGTTAGTGTCATGTGTTAACCACCCACTCCCTCATTTTTTTTCTTTAATATTTTCGGTTAGAGGGCATTTTGATCATTTGATCCGTTTTTTTAATTCCACTTTAAATTTCAAATGCAAATAACTTTCAAACAACAAACTTTTAAAAAAAACCGATTTCACCATAATTTTAGAAATTTAATTCTCTTTAATTTTGTATAAATCTTGTTAATTATTTCGAACTTTTTTTTAACATATCAAATGGTTCTTAATTTTCTTTATTTTTTTGGCATTTTCGGCCCTATTTTTTACCCTCTTAAGTGTCGAATCATGAAAAACTTAAAACATGAAAGTTATAGATTTTTGTTCAATCTTTACACATGTTTTTGAATTACTCAATCTCTCACAAAATCTAGCTCACAAAAGTCTCTCTCTCGGTTCATGGGTATAAACCTTATTTTCTCTCATAATAAACCTCTAAACTAGTTATTCCAGTTAGAGAAGATTTAATGGTATAAACGACTTGTCGTCATTGATCGACATCCTCCATAAACCTATATTGAAGGTGCTCTTATAAAATGAATTACATTTTCATCCATGAAAACCAAAAATTAGTCTTTTCCTCAACTTCCAGGTCTACAGCTCATTTATTTTTGTCAATGGTTAGTGCCTAGCCATCTAACATTTTAAGACACACTCATTAAACACAATTTAAATTCACATACTAGTAACGATTTATGAGAGAAACAATATAGTTGGACTTTATGGTGCTAGCTTAGACTATAAAGCTACTCTTCACGCATAATATCCCTTGGGTCGAGTAATTAAGGGTAAAACCATTCAATAAAGGTTGATTCTTGTTCATCTTAAACCATACGAAATAAAGTGTAGTTTTCTTTCAACTTCATCTCCTTCTTTTGAGATCATTTCATCACTTAAAATGAAACACCACAAGCTAGTATATATGATACAAGCAAGTTGCACTAACCACCAGTTCACTCAACCATTTTTTTTTTTTTTTTTTTTTTTTGAACGGCAGTTTGGTGCATCGGAGTATCTTACGTGCCACCAAGGCACCAAGTCTCTCAACCCGAGTTCGAATCATCTCACGAAGAGAATATGCCTTTAATTTCTAATATTAGTTTAATTGATTCCATATTGTTTGTTTGGATACAACGTGTAGGTTTTTGACCAAATGAAAAATCTTAATGAAGAAAAGGTTTTGCTTTTTACACATGAAATCGCAAATAAATACACTAACAGGCTTACGCCCAGGGGGCCGGGACCCTTCCCGGTCCTCATTAAGCTCCGCCCATGCCGTCAGAGCGGTGTATTACGGTATTTACAATATTTTCTAAGATAAAACTATGGACGGCAACGGGGCGGGGAATGTCGGGGATTGGACTTACCATCTCCATCCCCGTTTTACACTCTCCATCCCCATCCCGTCCCCATCCCCATTGGGGAATTGCTTTTGATCCCCATCTCCAATAGGGATCGGGGATCCCCGCGAGGATTCAGTGATTCTCCACCCTTACAAAATAAAATAAAAATTCATCAAATCGTCAAAAATATAAAGAATTTTGACTCATAAAGTACCGCAAAAAACGTACATCGTACATTGTTATATTAATTAGAATTTCAATTCAATTTTAAATCATCATAAGCGTTGTAACAATAAAGATAATATAAAAACAATATGAATCGTATATGTATATTAGGACAAAATACTTAAGTAATATATGTAATTATTAGTTCTACTTCTAAATCTGTTTAATCCTATAAATATCACATATGCATATAAGCATACATGTCAATACTCATAAACATATGTACATGTACATATACAAATTAATCGAGTATGGATAAAAGATATAAATTTTAAATAATTATACACTAGAAAGATCAGGGTCGGATTCGGGGATTTATGTTATCCCCATCCCCACCTCATCCCCGATTTAATATTTCATGGGATTCCCATCCCCGTCCCATCTCCGGTCAACTCGAGGATTCCCAAGTCAAATCTGGTTTGAGGACCGGGTCTTCGAAGGTATGAATTTTTTTGCCATCCCTAGATAAAACATAAATGGATATTGTTATACGTGATTATTATTATTTAGTATGGGTTTTAGTACGTATTAGTCGATAGGCTTAACCTATGTTCTAGAATAATCCTATGTGATTATTTAATGTAATTATTGATTACTGAAAGGCAAGCTAAGGGTGGTGGCAATGGTCACTATGAAAATCCCCCATACCTCCCAAGCAACCAATAATATCATTTTACCTCACTTACACTTCTTCCATACCTCACAACCCTTTTTTAATGGCAATGGTCACTTTTTTCACACCTCTCAAACCACCAACTTTTTATTTTTTTATTTTTTATTTTCATAAATAAATAAATTAATAAAAACATAATATTTCATTAATAATTAAAATAAAAATACATAATACTTAAAAAGAAAATTACAAAATACTTGGAAAAAAACATAATTATTCTAAAAATCAGTAGGCCATCCATATTTCTCCGCGATCTCACGTTTTTTGTCAAGAGTGAAATCTCGCATAGCCTGATTGGTTATGTGATCATGCGGTTCGTTAAAGAACTTCAAGGCCCGAAAATGTTGTCCACGAACGCCACGACCACGACCTCTTGTTGAGCTTGATTTTCTATGATCCATGCTACACTTTTTTTTAAGTATGAAATAGAGATGATAGAGTTTGATTTTAAGTATGAAATAGAGTTTGATATAGTTTGATTTAAAGTGTAGTATTTATAGGAAATTTGCTTTTTTTTTTTGTTCCAAAGCAACCACCAACGTCTTTTTTTTTTTTTTTTTTTTTTTTTTTTTTTTTTTTTTTTTTTTACCCCAACGTTCCTCTGTCATCAATGTTCCAACGTATACTTTCCACCAAACCGCAGTAGTGTACATCCCCGCTGGACCAAACCGTTTACCCAAACCGCTGGGGTGGCGGCGGTGTTCCTCGGCGGTTTTGGGGCAAACCGTTGGCCACCCCGCAACCACTGCCACTACCCTAATATTCAAAGAAATATATCTAAGCTCCTTTGATATTTAAATCAAATCACTTTTACTTTGTAATATTTGAAGCAAACCAATTTATAAATGGATGATAGATAATTTTATTTCATTAATAAACAAACGGTAAAATAATAATAATAATAATAATAACCCTTATACTACAACGCGTTAATGTTACTCGTTATAAAAAGCTCCTCGATTTTCGACATAAGTTGGTTGAAGTTTACATGTTTCGGGACGCTAAGATAAGCATATCGTCGCCTATGTAATGCTATTATTATAACACCTTAATCGATTATTACAACTTCAGTTGTACTAACTATATATATATATATATATATATATATATATATATATATATATATATACCATATTACCAACCTCAATTGTGTTGTACGCCAAAATGCGCAACAGCCGCTCGATAGTCTTGGCTCAGTGTGATGCCTTTGGGAACCTTTGAGGGCAATTTCATCTCATGCATCATTGGAGGGCAATTTCAATGGTTGCCAAAGGCATCTCGCCGAACTAAGAATATGAACCGAGAGTTAAAGTACTCAATTCGAAAGAAGTTAAAAGCATGTATGGACTATAGGCAGTTAAGTGTTTAGCTGCACAACACGATCGAGGCCAGCCATATTGTATATAGTTTGATACGGCCGGTTAGGGGTTGTATCGGGATAAGGTACCACTTTTAGTGCGTGCGAGCTTGTAACACCCCGAAATTTTGATGAGCAGCGGAAGTCTAATCGGGGTCATTACAGTTTAGTTCACAGTCATACTCATAGAAAATAATTCAAAAGATAGTTAATATCATTCCATGAAAACTCAAGTATTCAGAGTTACGAACATTTTCCAAATGTTAATTGTTTCGCAAAAGAAGCAATGAGTTTGAAAATAATGATATTGTTATTGAAAACAAAGGGAGGTCCTGTGTGCCCTTTTTGCCAGCTCCGTGCCACCAAGCCTGCTAGTTACCTGAGATAAACATGCTAAAAAGTCAACACAACGGTTAAGTGAATCCATATTAGTTTAAATTGTAATAGTGCGAACACAAGTCAAGCATTTGAAACAAACAAGCCAAGATAGATAGGTCTTGACTAAACGGTGTCATATTGCTCCTAAGCCTCATGAAGCTCAAGCCTTAACATAGTATCGAAATATCATAAAGATAAAAATTACCTACACCACAGGGGTGTAAATAACAAGGGGCCCTCGGTGATGGAAATGTTCTCGGTTTCCATGTTACTTCGAATATAGCACACCTCCTGCCAAATAATCACTTTGACAGAGATGGGCTGTTGTTCCAATAGATCTATTAGCTATATTCGCGCTCACTCGCAAGTGATTAAGGTTCGTGATATGAGGGACTTGTAGTACGGGTGTCAACTTAGGCAATATCAGGTAGTAATAGCATACAGAAAAATACTTGTGTTCAGTTTATAGCATGTATCTCCCCACGAGGTTTAGAAATAATTAAAATGTGGGACCATGAACTCACCTGCCGGGTGTTGGTGAATCACAACGGTGCTCAAAGGTGACGGTGTATTGCTACGACTAGAAATGAAATTCCTCCGACTTGCGACCTAAATATATATACCATCGGTGCTTTAGATTCGATTCATAAATGACAGGTGATATGTCTCGAGTATGGTGATATCGATTCGGGTGTCTTAATATATTCCAAAATAACTTTACATATTTATTTATAATGTCTATACGAACCGGTGATCAATAAATGTTAATTTATTTGTGATAATAATAACGTTAATAAAAATATTTATAAATAAATATTTTTAGTAAAAATACATATTTATTATAAGGTTACAAAGTGTGTGTATGTATATATATATATATATATATATATATATATATATATATATATATATATATATATATATATATATATATATATATACATACATTATATATGCATAATTTAATTATGTAAAATAATTAATTAACAAAATATCGTTTGTCAAAATTGACCCTTAACTTTATTAAAGTTACACTTTTTACTCCTTGGTCAAAAATAATTACATTTTATTCCTTATTAGTACTTTTTACACTTTAAACCTTGATTTTTGGAAAATTACAGTTTCTACCCTCAAGTTTCACTAGAATCTAACTGTTTCAGCTTTGGTCCGAAAATTTGGCAGTTTTGTCACTTTTGATCCCTTAACGCAAGATTTTGAAAAAATAGTCCTTTGTTAAGTTTTTAAAAAACAAACTTTTGGTACAATAAAAGTAACATTTTGTCTCATTTGTATTCTTCAAAAACAGTTGCTAAAGTTTTACAAATATTTTGAAAATCTCATAAGTTTCAAACCGAAACTTCCTTTAAGAAATTATATGGGCTCGTTAGCCCACATGAGGCCCAAACGATGGTTTATTTTGTATTGAGGTGTGTTTCGAGTGTGTCTAGGACGTAGCTTATTTCACGTATCATAAGGTCGCGCATAATATGCATGTTACGCTAGTTCGATAGTTTACCAAGTCAAGATACGTGTCAAGTAAAAATACGTGTGACATGAACGTATAGATCGAGAGATATCGTGCCAAAGTAAAGTGTCAAAATGAGTTTTTGAAATGTTAAGTTTAGTACTAGATTTATATTTTTAAGAGTTCACATGATGCGACATATCAAGAAATGAACAATATGAGATGAGTTTTGAGTAACTTACAACACCAAGGATTTTTTGTGGTGATGGTGTCGTGCGTACGAGGTGAGAACAAGAAAAACAACTAGATCCGTGAGCTCCTCCTTAACCGAATATCTTACTCAAGCTTTGTTATAACCCAACACTTTCCTTTTCCTATCCAATTCTTTCTCGTTCTTCTTCTAAAGTTCGACAATAGCAACAAGAGGAGTGTAGTGATTTTCTTTGTTTGAGAGTTTCTGAGTTTGTGAGGAAGGAGGATTAAATGTGGCTTTTATAGGAGAGGCATGAGTAGTTGGGTGTTTGATCATGTGAAACATGTTCTCTAGTTGTCACTCGAGTGTAGACAACCATGTCCCTTGTCCTTGATTCCTAGTCAAGTCAAGTTGTGTTAAAAGGGAGCAATGATGGTTTATTTTGATTAGTTTAAGCATAGCTTGGTTTACTAGGGTAATAAACAAATAGGATTAAGAGCACATGTGAATTACATGTTGGGGGATATGAAGCAATTGACCCATTGGACATTAGTTGATTAGGAACACTAGATGTGTATATATATATTGTTTATTACTAGCTAGCTCTTTTGTGTTGTTTTTGTTTGGCTTAGCACATAAAGAGGGAAACAAGAAGAGATGGTTGAGTGTTGGTGTGGTAGTTAGTCGAGCACTATAGACTCTTATAAGTCGGCTTGGGTGTCGGTTCTTGGCTAATCTCACACGCAAGGAGAAACAAAAGGGTTTAGGTGGCTTGGTGTCGAGTGTGTAGGGAACCAAAGAAAAGAAATCATGTGTGTAGTATCTATGTCGTACACGAGCTGAGCTCGTTGAGTAGTCTTAGTTCATACAAGCGAAATGGCCATGGGCTTGTGGTACTTGGCCCAATATAGAAAACAAGAGAGTGTGATTAGATAATCTTGGGCTTATGGTGATATGCGGCTGATGCGTGGGAATTGCACCAGGTTTTACCTCTCAAGGGATCTCGAGAAGCTTACAACCCCCACCAGGCAGTGTACCTGATCGATGTAGTATAGTATAGTGACAAGTACCGGCGGATCGATCGTTCAACTCAGGAATAATGTCGCTAGGATTAGAAAGCCTAAAAACTAGGTCTAGAGGTGAAAGATGATTCTTTTTGTATTTTTATATTTTTATAAAAGCAAATAAAATCTCGGGTTTTTAGAAGAGTGGGCGGAATTAGTTGCTAATCAACTAACCCAATAACTAAGATGCAATCAAAATAAAATAACAAAAAAATGAAAATAAAGCTAATTACTAATGTGGTGTGAACAATAATGGGTAAAGTTGTGTTTACTTAGGTTTCATTACTCCCTAGATATCTTTTACAGGTTGATAGTTTGTTACAATTGCGTGGATGACGGGTTATATTCCTTAATACCATTCGTGGGGTGGCGTACATACTTCCCCAACTCTATAAGCTCCTACTTCACTCCTATGTCGAGCCTGCAAGAAGCTCCTAACATGGGATCATTAGAATTTGCTAATGCATTAAATACAACCATAATAACCTTGTACGCATTGGTTCAAGTTTCTTAAGACGTTCAAGCATATTACCTATGGAAGTCTGCCAGTTTTCTTAAGCCTAACATCGAAATCATTCATCCGTAACAACTATAAACAAACAATCAACCCATAATCAACATCTAGGTTTCATTACATCTAAGCAAACACACAAAAGATCTAGCCTAGCATGTTAAATTCAAGACAAGCATAAGATATATTCAAACAACACATACACATATTGAATGAATTGAAAGGATACTTATCTCAATTGAACATGAAATGTTTCAAAGGGTAAAAACCCTTAAAAGAGCAGTAAAAATCGTGCTAGGGTTCCACTAAAATTCCTGAATGAAAATTGCAAAACTATATATAGATTACACAAGGTGACGGCGTCAAGAAGGAATGTCTGATGCCGTCAACTCGCCGCCCATAGTGAAATCGGATTGCCTAGATCCAAGTTTGACGCCGTCATGTGTAATATTGCTCTGGGCCGTCACCAAATCTTGAACCTTGACGGCCATACGTGACGCCGTCACATTTCTACTTGACCTTCACCACTTTTACTCTTGACGTCGTCATCTGAGTGCTCTTGACGCCGTCAGGTACTGTTCTCAGCAAGGAAAATTAAGACTTTGCCGTTTTCTTCACTTTTATGCTCCAAAAACGTCCAAAATGCCGCATTTTCCAGAATTCACTCCAAAAGTACCTAAAATGACAAAAGGAACGATTTAGGGAAATATTTGATCAAATAAATTCGAATTCGGGCTTAAATGACCCCCTAAAAACGGATCATTTTTCGCCTCATCATATACCCTTACACTTGAGATTTGCTTGTCCTCAAGCAAATGCGCTTTTATTCTAATCAAATTACAAGTTAGGGGTCATTTAACACTAATATAAAAATAATTACAACAAATAATCGTTCCACTAAAGACCAAAGACAAGCACGAAGGTCATACACTAGCACCTCACAAATAGTGTTTAGATACTCACATCTCTCGGGTGTAATAAAGTATATATCACAATATGGAAATGGAAAACATCTCTCACTACCTGTCATAGCAAATAGATTACCATAGGCTTCGGAAATGATCAAACCTCCACCACTTGGCGTAAGAACCTAGGATAAACTATCAAAGAGGTCTTTTAAAGGGTTATAACGTTAGGTGTAGGGATATGGAATACACGGTTTTGTTGGATAAAGGCAATCTTTACTGGTGGCGAGTTAATCATCTTGGTTAATTACATGTACGATATGGCGTTGCTAAGCCAAGACTAGACTCGACATAAGCTAATAAATCAAAAATAACAAAAACTTAAAATAAACATAGAATGAAACGGGATGGTAGTCCGTATGTTTTTTTTTTTTTTTTTTTTTTTTTTTTTTTTTTTTTTTTTTTTTTTGCATACACTCTTACCCTACCATCCAAAATAATACATCATAGGGAATGAACATTCCCCTTACACTTGAATCTTTACATACTTTACAATAAACTATTCTAATGACTCGAATCAAGATAATCAAAACACTTTGAGTACTTTTAAGATTAACGCACATACGGGGGTAATATATGATGTTCTTCCCCATTACTCCATAACAATAGTACTTTACCCATGAGTCCCAATCGTCCGAAAACAATATGTACAAGGATATGACTCGACTTAGCAACCATGTAATCAATTAGATAATTAACTAAGGGTTTAAACAAATAACAATAATGCACTAAAGATGAGTATATACACGGAAGGCTAAGGCGACTTGGGTGTACATTTAAGTGGGTTGTAACAAATTCTTCCTTTAAATAAGATGCTTAAAGTTAGAAACGAAAAGATAGGCTCGGAGGGGTGTACTAGGGGTTTCGTGTACTAAAAATGAGTACAACGATAAGGTGTGGGAAAAATTAATTGACTTTACTAGCCAAGTAATATGACTTAAGTGGTCAAGTAATTATGATACGGGTTTAACACAAGGGTGATCCTAATGGCTCTTATCATATAGTAAATCCTACTACACGAATGTAGTCTCACTAGCGGTCTCAGGATGCATCACTAACGCAAGTTCTAGAATCTAAATGCTACCGGTACACTCATAAGCACTAATAATAAATGCTTTTCCTATCAAATCTAAAGGCGAAACTCACATATTTGGGTGGAAAATTTTTTTTAAGTGGTACAGTTTTGTGCTAGTCATACAACCTCCTATCCATGAGACGCTTGCTAAGGCTAAAGTTTCACTCCTAAATGTTATAAAAAAAATTAAATTTGGCGCTAAAATTACACTAACAAGTATTTCTCTTAGTTTTATTACACACCTACCATCAAACAAACAAACTCAAGTGCAAGTATATCCTATAACGTATCATCATTTACCCTCCCCTTACACTTAGGATGAACATTGTCCCCAATGTTCAATTAAAGAATGTAAAAAGTGAAATAGGTAAAAGAATGAAAGAAAATACTCCCCTGATTCGTTCGGTTGTGGATAGAATGGTAACAAGGTTAGATCTTCCTCCAAGAAAATGAACAATCAAAGCTTCCCTTCCAGAAATATAAATCATCTTCTTGTCATACATAACCTGTTAAATCTGAGAAAACAAACAAGGCAACCTCGCGTAAAATCGGCAGCAATCTATATATACTAACAAATCCTAGAAAGCAATGTAAGATATAATGCTTGTGGAATGAATGTTTGCAGATTTCCTGGAGTTTATAAAACTAAAGAATTAACAAAAACTTCAAGACTCCGTTAGAAAAAGAAAACTAGCAAAATTTCCAGAATTTTACACGTGACGCTGTCAAGAGTAAACTCATGACGCCGTCAGAAGTGACCTGCAGAAATCTTTACGTTAAGTTTCTGGAAAATTTCTGGAAAAAGTTATGTCCTGCTTCCTGGAAAATCCTGCAAAACATCATTATGACTCGATACAAGCATTTGACTCTAACAAATACTAATACACATGTCCATTTAATATTGTGGATAATCATGATCAATTTCGTTTCTTAAAAACATATTTGGGGTTTCCCCTTACACTTATTGATGAGGCGAAAAATGAACCACTTTTAGGGGGTCATTTAAGCCCGGAATTGAATTTATTTGATCAAATATTACCCTAAATCGTTCCTTTTGTGATTTTAGGTACTTTGGGAGTGAAATCTGGAAAAGGAAGCAATTCGGACGTTTTTGGAGCATAAAAGTGAAGAAAACGCCAAAGTCTTAATTTTCCTTGCTGGGAACAGTAGGTGACGGCGTCAAGAAGGAATTTCTGATGGCGTCAAGAGTAATTTCCATGATGACCCAGTACAGAATTGACGGCGTCACAAGATAGGGCGTCAAGAGTAAAATGCATGACGGCCTGGAAATGCATAACACATGACGGCGTCAAAAGTAGATCAAGGCAGTCCGAGAAGTATTTTGGCGGCGAGATGACGGCGTCACAAGATTTGTCTTGACGCCGTCAGACCCTATTTCCTATATATAGTTTTCTAATTTTCACATTAAAAAGGACAGAAGTTTTAGAGAAACCCTAAGTATGAACTTGGTACGAATTTTACAGGTTTTTCAAGGGTTCTAAGCCCTTGATCCCTTTCATGTGTAATTGAGATAAGTATTATTTTAATTCAATCAATATGTCTATGTGTTGGTTGTCTATATCTTGTTTTTGTCTTAATTCCATCATGCTAGGCTAGATCTATCTTGTGTTTGCTTGGATCTAATGAAACCTAGATGTTAATTTTGTGTTGATTACTTGTTTATGGTTGTATTGGATGAATGATTTCAATGTTAGGCTTAAGAAAACTGGCAGACTTCCAATTGGTAACATGCTTGAACGTCTTAGGAAACATGAACTGACGTGCACTAGGTTTTATTGGTTGTATTTAATGCATGAGTAAATTCTAATGATCCCATGTTAGGAGCTTCTTAGCCGGCTCGACATAGGAGTGAATTAGGCACTCATAGGATTGGGGAATTAAGTGCGCCACCCCATGAATAGTATTAAGGAATACAATCCGTCATCCACGCAACTATAACAAGTAATTAACGTGTAAAAGATATCTAGGGAGTAGTGAAATCTAAGTAAACACATTTTCTCCACTTATTGCTCACAACCTTAGTATAATTTAGTTTATTTTCATTTCTAGTATTTTATTTTGATTGCGTCTTTAGTATTGGGTTAGTTGACTAGCAACTAATTCCGCTCAAATCCTTCAAACCCGAGATTTTTACTTGCTTTCTAAAAAATATAAAAATACAAAAATAATCATCTCTTACCTTTAGAACTAGTATTTAGGTTTTCTAATCCTAGCGACACTATTCCTAGCTGAACGATCAATCCCCCGATACTTGTCACTATACTATACTACAACGATCAGGTACACTGCCTGGTGGGGGTTGTAAGCTTCTCAAGATCCCTTGATAGGTAAAGCCTTGTGCGATTCCCACGTATCAAGTTTTTGGCGCCGCTGCCGGGGAATAGTTATTGTCTAGGTTAGAATCTCTTTTTATTAGGTCTACTTGTTAGATTCCTTTCTAGTAAGATTTTATTTTTATTTTTAGGTTTTCTTTAGTCTATCTTTTTCTTTGTGCCTTTGTTAGTAAATTAAACTCATTGACTATTTCTTTAACCATTATGGAAAATGCGAATCTACCCCTTTCCCCTAGTGAAGTGGCTGTGTTACGGGAACAAATTGAGAGTGAGATTAGGGAGCTTAGAGAGCTTAATAGGTTGTTTAAGGTTGAGCTCAAACATGCATTTAGTGACCTAGCGACCGCCTTGTATTCAAATGAGGACCTAGGGCCTAATGACTTTGTGAATGTTATTGAGGGACTAGAAGAAGGGGAAATAGATACGAAGCTTAATGACTACTTTAATCTATACCCCACTAAGGAGGAGATTGCATATTATAATAATCTTATTGATAACCCGCGATCTCCTTTCACTATAATCGAACCTAAGATAAAGAGAGACGATCCTAAGAATGCTAAAATACTATGTATGATTGGGTATAGACACGTTGAAAATGCTTACATTGACCTTAAATCCCCAATCAACATCATGTCCTCAAATGTTTATAATGATATTGTGAAAGCAAGACTTGAACCTAGAAGAGATCCCAAATACCCCGGTGGAGTTTGTAACTTTGTCGGAAGAGTTAAAGGTTTACATGTCTTTGTTGGTAATTTGACTTTTGTCACCGACTTTATGATTGTGGAGGATCTTGCTAATGTTATTGATTGTCGATTATCCAATGTTGTGTTTGGCAAACCATTTGTTGAGGAGTCTAAGTTGGAATATGATGAGATAGAAGGAACAATCCAATTTGCAAGTAGCACTGATAGTATCACTTATAGGATGCCTAATAGGATGAAAGAATTTCGCTTTATATCCCGATTTGATAAGGACAACGTTGGTGCTTTTGAGGACATTAATGAAGAGGATAAGAAAAAGGGCATGGATTAAGTATGGGAAAAGAGGAGTCTTTTTTATAAAGATTGCTTGGCCCTAGGACCAAGGTATAAAGTCGATAAGGAATTGGCGCAAAGGATTATGGGGGCGATTGAGAAAAAGGTGATTGGTTTCTACAAAGAATATTTACAATCGGAGAATGAAACCAACGACGAGGTCACGTAGTAACCCATGACCTTGAGTCTAGCTACAAGACTTGTAAATAAAGAAAAGCGCTTCTTGGGAGGCAACCCATGTTTTGTGTGATTTTTTATTTTGTTTGTTTGTTATTTGCTTCCGTATGCATGCTTTATTTTTTTTGTTGGTAGATCATGTTTCTCAAATAAATAGTGGAAATACTTTACTTTGTTGTTTTGGCCTAGTCTTAACTCCAATTAAAAGTGTTTTTGCAAAAGATAAGTGTAAGGGGAAACCCCAAATATATTTTTAAGAAACAAACCGATCATGATTCTCCACAATATTAAATGAACATGTGTATTCGTATTTGTTAGAGTCAAATGCTTGTATTGAGTCATAATGAAGTTTTGCAGGATTTTCCAGGAAGTAGGACCAAGTTTTTCCAGAAATTTTCCGGAAACTTAACATAAGAATTTCTGCAGGTCACTTCTGACGGCGTTAGGAATTAACTCTTGACGGCATCACGTGTAAAAATCTGGAAATTTTACCGGTTTTGTTTTTCTAGCGGAGTCTTATGGTTTTTGTGAATTATTAAGTTTTATAATCTCCAGGAGATCTGAAAACTTCATTCCACAAGCATTATATCTTATTTTGTTTTCTAGGATTTAGTAACTTATATAGGTTGCCGCCGATTTTATGCGAGGTTGTCTTGTCTATTTTCTCAGGATTTACAGGTTATGTATGACAAGAAGATGATTTATATTCTGGAAGGGAAGCTTTGATTGTTCATTTTCTTGGAGGAAGATTTAACCTGGCCACCTTATTATCCATACCGAGCGAATCTGGGGAGTATTTGATTTCATTTCTTTTTACTTTTTCACTTTTACATTCTTTACTTGAACATTGGGGACAATGTTCATCTTAAGTGTAAGGGGAGGGTAAAAAGATGATACCTTACATATGCACTTTCGCTTGAGTTTGTTTTGTTTAATAGTAGATGTGTAATAAAACTATGAGAAATACTTGTTAGTGCAATTTTAGCGCCAAATTTAAAATTTTTTACAACATTTAGGAGTGAAACTCTAGCCATAGCAAGCGTCTCATGGATAGGAGATTATATGACTAGCACAAAACCGTATATTCAGAAAAAAATTTCACCCAAACATGTGAGGTTCGCCTTTAGATTTGATAGGAAAACCGACCCAATACGACTATTTGAGCTAACAAATGCCAAGAAAATACATGTTTTTATATTTGTGATGTGCAGGTACGGATTTGTCACAAAAAGACGCAAAACAAGCAAAAACCCGGCAAAACGGGCACGAGAGTATGAAAAGGTTCAAAAGCCGAGGCCAGGAAGCGTTTTTCAAGACCGGATCATTATTCGAGCTCAAAGTGTCAAATCAACCTTTGAAGAATCAAAGTTTGGCAAGTTTAGCCCTTGGATATCAATTTTCAGAATGACAGAAGAGATCCTTGAAGTTACAAAAATTACATAATTGGTCCCTATTATTTTCAAACTTATTACTACTAAAAATAAAAATCTGTTCCAAGTTTATTAACCCAATTTCAATACCCATCCCTCAAGCCCAAAATCACAATTCTATATCCAAAAGCCCACTACCTAAAACCCTTGACCCGAGCCCACCCATCTTTACCCACGGTCAAAAAGGTCAACGAAGTAAATAATAAATACACCCCGTACCCTCACTTTCCCTCCACTCTTTTCCCCAATTTACCCCAAACCCAGAAAAACACTATTTACGCTACAGTAACTATGAACCCTAGACCCCCAATCCTATTAATTACCACAATTAAGGGTAATTAGGACAATTCAAAGATGTTCTAGAAGCTCAGGGTGTGGTCAGAGTGTGTCAGTACCAAAGAAGCACACGAGGGGGATAACGTGGCAGCCTATGATTTGATGAGACGCGTCATATTGAGTGATCTAAGGGTTGTGATTTGATGGCAATGATTGGGAATAGATCAAGCGGCTCAGATTATGCTCAAAGAAGCACAACCTCACACGGATTGCCAACATGGCAATCCGTATGCTCTCTCCTCACTTCCACTATAAATAGAGGGTTAGATAGCTTAGTTTAGTGTGGAGTTTGGAGTAGCCAAACTCTGCCAAAATTTTCTTCTCAATTGTAGTCCTGTAATTTCTCTTTGTAATTCTCAAAGTTTTAATGAATTCAGCTTTTTACTCTTAATCACTTTAGCTTATTGTTTACTTATCTTTGTTCTAGTTTAAATCTTCTTTACTTTTAGCTTAATTCAGTTTTTACATATTTACTTTCATTGCAAATTAGTTTTTATCTCATTCAACTGTTTTATTAAATTAGAAAATACAAAAATAAATTTCTGAATAGTGAATCAGTTTTCAACTTAGCTAGATTGTTGTTTTTTATATCTTCTATCAATTAAATATAGCTTTTGGTAGTCTAGTTTCAATTTCATTGTTCTTAAATTCAGAAAGTAAACAGAAGTTAATGGTGTTGGTTTTGGTGAATTGAGGGTGGAATTCGACAGGCCAATTCAGAATTGGAAGTATTGAGCCTGTCTAAAGACAGGCTAGCATAGTGAGCCTCTCTGTTCTTGCTGAGAGGATTATAATTGTAAGATCTGTTTTTATTTTCTTGTTTCAATTTTAGTATAATTCTTTTAATTGAGTTACTGTTGCTTCAAGTTGTTGTTTGATTATCTTCTGTTATTGTAATCTTAGTTGTTTTGATGAGTAGTATAGAGATTGGTAGAATTTTCACTTCTGCTTTATATTTCTTAAATCTGTGATACTGAAGAGTAGTGGATTGTATTGGATTATTGTTGTTGTTTTGGAATCAGTTATTGATTAGTAATTGAGGTTGATAATTGGTTTTTGTGAATTTAAGCTTTTAATCATAGCTGTAGTGATAGTAGAAGGTTACAGGTAGTGTTTGTTTCAGGACACTTTTGCAAGTTTGTGACTATTTTGGCATTTTGTCATTTGGATCTTGTTTTCATTTGAGGTTATAGGTAGATTAGAGGCTAATTTCAGTAGAATTGAGTGTTATAATAACATTTGCATCAGTTAATCACTTAGGATCCGCTTAGTTTCATTTTGCATAATTTAGACCAGTTGCTATTTAGGTGCTTAACTTTGCTTATGTTGATTTAATTCTACATGTAGCGTAGTCTTGCATATTAAGTTTTTTTTTTTTTTTTTTTTTTTTTTTTGTCACTTGTATAACATAACCCTTTTCAATCTTGCATCACTTAACACAAACAGTTTCTATGTAGCCTTGCACTAGATCTTGTTTTGAACTTTTATTGGTGTGGAAATCCTTAATAGTTGTTCGTATCTCACCTTTGGTAGTTATTTTATAGAATTGGACAGATTTTGCATCATTAGCTTATGGTATACTAGCTTATTTTTAAGCTCATTAAGCCTCCATTAGGGCTGCAGTTCCTTGCACACTTAGAGACCAGTCCATCACCCCTCTTTAACTGTTATGTTACAAGCTCATTTAAGCTCTTCTCAATCTGAATTGCTACTACTGATTACCCTTCACCACATCATAGCTGCTGAACTAGTTTATTTCCCTAGCTCATTCTAGCTTTTCAACTTGTTTAATTCAGTTCTCATAATCGCCCTTAGGGATTGTTAGTGCTGCTCTTAGGATTATAGCTTAGTTGCTTTAATTTGCTTACCTGCTTCATTAGTCTGTTTGTTTCAGTTTGTTGGATTGTGTTCATATTGATTTTCTCAGTGATTGTTTTGCTTGCTATTTGGATTGGTTCAGTTATATCTTAGATTTTGCTAGTTTGTTGCTTATCTACTAATCTTAGAAAGCTAGTTGTACTGTATTGATATATATGTGCTTAACTTGGTTTGTGGAGCTTATTTGGTCCGCTTTATAACCCTTTGGCCTGCTCTTGCTCTGTCCCAACGAGCCCGTTTCAACAGCCCCTCATAAGCTCATATAAGCTCACAATTGTGTGATTTTTGGCTCGTTCGATAGATTTTACAGCTAGTTTCTTGATTTTGTGCTTAACTTGATGTTTAGAGCTTATTTAGACTGCTTATTTGTGCCTGCAAGTTGAGGGCTTATCACCTTTTTGCTTTAGTAACATAGGACACACGGCTGAGCTTTCTGGCTTACGGGCAAGGCTTATTTGAGATTTTTGAGCTGCATTAAGTTTGTTTAGGTCCATTACACATTCCCTAAGCTTTTGGTGCGATTTTATGTAGAAGTGCTTATTCTAAGTGCTTATTCAAACTGCTTATTGTGTCCAAACTGCTTAATAGTGGGCTTATTTAAACTTTTTTATTTTTCCTAGTATTAGAATAATATTTTAGATTTTCCAGAATTTTTTCAGATTTTTCCTAGTTGATCTACTATCTTTCTTAATTTCTCTTCATTATTCTTCATTTTTAAGTCACTTTTAAATAACAAAAATCCATAAAAAATACAGAAAAGTATTGAAAAATACAAAAATATTTTTATAAATTCTTTTATAATATTTTAGAATTTTTAGAATTTAATTTTCATTTTTCCAATTTGTTTTTCTATTTTTCTCTATTTTTAATTCATTTTTAATTCAATAAATAAAAAATTAATTCTAGAAAATAAATAAAAAATCTAAAAAATATTTTTCTTTTTCTTAAAATTCTTTTTAATAGTTTTAGATTTTTAGAAAATATTTCCAAGTTCGTAGGATCATTTTTCGTAATACGTTACGTTTTAAATAACGCGTGTGCATTTCCGTTTTAGCGTTTTTAACTTCGGTGCATAATTAGATTGTACTCTTTGCACATTTTATAGTTGTTTGTGAATACTTGAATATCTCGATTATATTTTTCACTTTACCACTTTTCACGACTCGATTTCGCGATACGAAAATTTACGACTCCATTCTACCTTCGCTGGGAAAACGACCCGGGAAATACTTTCCTAAGCATTTCTTCGGAATAATTTTATACTACGAAAAGACTTTATCATAGGGGAATGTTCATTCCCTATGATGTATTATTTTGGATGGTAGGGTAAGAGTGTATGCAAAAAAAAAAAATCGAAAAATCAAGAAAAAAGAAAGAAAAAATTAGAAAAAGAAAAAGAGAAAAAACATACGGACTACCATCCCTTTTTATTCTATGTTCATTTTATGTTTTTGTTATTTTTCATTTATTAGCTTAAGTCGAGTCTAGTCTTGGCTTAGCAACGCCATATTGTACATGTAATTAACCATGATTGTTAACTCACTACCAGTAAAACTTCATTTATCCAACAAAACCGTGTATTTCATATCCCTACACCTAACGTTACAACCCTTTAAAAAAGACCTCTTTGATAGTTTATCATAGTTCCTTACGCCATGTAGTGGAGGTTTGATCCTTTCCCAAGCTTATGGTAATCTATTTTGCTATGACAGGTAGTGAGAGATATCTTCCGTTTCCATATTGTAATTTATACTTTATTACACCCGAGAGATGTGAGTATCTAAACACTATTTGTGAGGTGCTTGTGTATGACCTCCGTGCTTGTCTTTGGTCTTTAGTGGAACGATTATTTGTTGTAATTACTTTTATATTAGTGTTAAATGACCCCTAACTTGTATTTTGAGTAGAATTAAAGCGCATTTGCTTGAGGACAAGCAAATCTCAAGTGTAAGGGTATATGATGAGGCGAAAAATAAACCACTTTTAGGGGGTCATTTAAGCCCGGAATTGAATTTATTTGATCAAATATTACCCTAAATCGTTCTTTTTGTGATTTTAGGTACTTTGGGAGTGAAATCTGGAAAAGGAAGCAATTCAGACATTTTTGGAGCATAAAAGTGAAGAAAACGCCAAAGTCTTAATTTTTCTTGCTGGGAACAGTAGGTGACGGAGTCAAGAAGGAATTTCTGACGGCGTCAAGAGAAATTTCCATGACGACCCAGTACAGAATTGACGGCGTCACAAGATAGGGCGTCAAGAGTAAAATGCATGACGGCCTGGAAATGCATAACACATGACGGCGTCAAAAGTAGATCAAGGCAGTCCGAGAAGTATTTTGGCGGCGAGATGACGGCGTCACAAGATTTGTCTTGACGCCGTCAGACCCTATTTCCTATATATAGTTTTCTAATTTTCACATTAAAAAGGAGAGAAGTTTTGGAGAAACCCTAAGTACGAACTTGGTACGAATTTTACAGGTTTTTCAAGGGTTCTAAGCCCTTGATCCCTTTCATGTGTAATTGAGATAAGTATTCTTTTAATTCAATCAATATGTCTATGTCTTGGTTGTCTATATCTTGTTCTTGTCTTAATTCCATCATGCTAGGCTAGATCTATCTTGTGTTTGCTAGGATCTAATGAAACCTAGATGTTAATTTTGTGTTGATTACTTGTTTATGGTTGTATTGGATGAATGATTTCGATGTTAGGCTTAAGAAAGCAGACTTCCAATTGGTAACATGCTTGAACGTCTTAGGAAACATGAACTGACGTGCACTAGGTTTTATTGGTTGTATTTAATGCATGAGTAAATTCTAATGATCCCATGTTAGGAACTTCTTAGCCGGCTCGACATAGGAGTGAATTAGGCACTCATAGGATTGGGGAATTAAGTGCGCCACACCATGAATGGTATTAAGGAATATAATCCGTCATCCATGCAACTATAACAAGTAATTAACGTGTAAAAGATATCTAGGGAGTAGTGAAATCTAAGTAAACACATTTTCTCCACTTATTGCTCACAACCTTAGTATAATTTAGTTTATATTCATTTCTAGTATTTTTTTTGATTGCATCTTTAGTATTGGTTTAGTTGACTAGCAACTAATTCCACTCAAATCCTTCAAACCCGAGATTTTTACTTGCTTTCTAAAAAATATAAAAATACAAAAATAATCATCCCTCACCTTTAGAACTAGTATTTAGGTTTTCTAATCCTAGCCACACTATTCCTAGCTGAACGATCAATCCCCCGGTACTTGTCACTATACTATATACTACAACGATTAGGTACACTGCCTGGTGGGGGTTGTAAGCTTCTCAAGATCCCTTGAGAGGTAAAGCCTGGTGCGATTCGCACGTATCACTTATCTTTTGCGGAATACCTTTATATGTAATTAAGACGAAGTTGAAAACAAAATAAAGCATTTTCACAATTTATTTGAAACATGATCTACCAACAATAACAATAAAGCATGCATACGGAAGCAAATAACAATCAAACAAATAAAAATTACACAAAGCATGGGTTGCCTCCCAAGAAGCGCTTTTCTTTATTTACGAGTCTTGTAGCTAGACTCAAGGTCATGGGTTATCACGTGACCTTGTCGTTGGTCTCATTCTCAAGGTCATCTCCAATATTAGTCTTGTATTCCGGGCCTAGTTGCAAGCATTTCTTGTAGAAACCAAATATTCTACTCATAACATAATCTACTCCTCTACGTCTATCCTCATCATTCCTATAGTAAACCGCTTGCTTTTACTCCTTTTCTAGATTCGAGAGAAGACGGTATTGTTCAATCTTATAGGGCATTTGGTAAGCGATCTCGTCATTCTCTTCCTTGAATCTAACTATCCCAAAGGTCGGATCATAACACATCTTAGAGGCCTCAACGAACGGTTTTCCGAATACAACTTGACTTAGGCAATCATCTATTACCGGGCGAATATCCTCTATAATCACAAAGTCGGTAACATAAGTAAATTTCCCTACAAAGACATGTAATCCTTTCACTCTCCCTACAAAGTTGCTCATCCAACTCGTGATAGGCATTATCCTACTTTCAAGTTGCTTTTTCATTACTCAATTATAGTAGGTCCTAGTCATGATGTTTATAGGAGATCTAGGATCGATGTAAGCTTTCCACACATGCAAATGCCCAATGTTGCATGGTATGTTGATATTAGAGGGATCACCTACTTTAATAAGGGGTGAACCAAGGATATATGGTGTCTCGGGATCATCGAATAAATCTTTGTGATATTCCCATTCTTCCTCGGTGGGCAACTTATCAAAGTACTCTTCTACGTTTCCTACTTCCTCTAACCTTTCTCCCTTATTAACCTCAACTTCCTTAATTTCCTCCCTAGTCTCGGTTTCCCTTCCAACTTCATCCTTGTCACTTTCTTCTATATCTTCATCTTTTGCCTTAATGGTGACAACATTGACAAAGTGGACGTGTTTGGATGACGAGGGATCCTTAGTTTGGATTCCGCTATTGGCGTCCCTAGTGTCCATTCTAGGTGTAGTTAGCGCTTGGTTGTTGAGGGCTTTCAACAAGTTGTCAATCTTATTGGTCATCTCCGTTTGTTGTTGGTTAAGTTTGGTTTCAAACCTAGCTATGCGAGCTTCTTGAGATGCCATAAATTTGGACATCAACCCTTCAAGATTATTGGTACTACCATAGTTATTGGAAGGATTGTTGTTGAAAGTACGGTTAGATGGTGGACCGTTTGGTTGGTAACGATTAGGTGGGTTGGAAGAATTATTTTGGGGTATGTTTTGGTTTTGCTTCCACCTAAGGTTCGGGTGATTTTTCCAAGAAGAGTTGTAGGAATCACCGTAAGGGTTTGGCTCGGGTTTGAAAGTGTACCACTTATCTCCCGCTTTGTCGGTACACGAGGATGCGTAGTCCGCAAAAGCTGTTCTGGGGAGTTCCACGCAATCACGAGTGGCATGGGGACCACTACATAATTTGCATGAAGAAGTGATTTTGTTCACTTGGCTTGAAGGCTTAGGAGCTTCGTAAGACTTCATAAGAAACTTGACTTGGTCTTCAAGTTCCATGATCCTACGGTCGGGAGTGCTAGAATTGTTCGAAGGCAAGGATATTGCCTTGACTGTTTTGTTCAAATCACGGGGATCATTCCAAATTTCGTTGTCATAGAGAGCAAGATCTTCTATGAGTTCTCATGATTCTTCCGCACTTAGATCACGTAGCTTGCCACCGGCTGATTGGTCAATGGTTCGCCTTGTGGAGAGATCGATATGGTCATAGAAAGTTTGGACTTGGAGCCAAAGATCTATGTCATGATGAGGGACTTTTTGGAGTAAGTCCTTGAAACGAGTCCATGCTTCTTATAGAGTTTCACCTTGACGTTGTTGGAACATCAAGATATCATTTCTAAGCTTGGTAGTTCTCCCCGGTGGGAAAAATTGAGTAAGGAAACGAGTGGTGAGATCATCCCATGAGGTGATGGATCCCGCGGGTAAACGTTCAAGCCGTTGACTAGCTTGATCACGTAGAGAGAATTGGAATAGGCGTAATCGGGTTGACTCTCTAGTTGTAACATCAAGGTCTATAGAATCTACGATTTTAAGGAAGTCCTTGAGATGTTGATTAGGATCTTCAGAACGAAGTCCATGGAATGCACATCCGCTTTGCACCAACCGGATGGTGTCAGACCGCAATGGGGACACATTGGCTCCTTGGGTGAGCTCAATGGTATTTCGATAGCTTTGGTGGCTAGGACGGAAATACTCTCCTAAGGTTCGGGGCCTAGGAGGTTGGTTTGGTAGTGGTGGGTTTTGTGGGTGGTTTTGAATTGGTGGGTTGATGGGTTCAAAGATGTTACCACCTTTCATGATGTCGGATGGTAAAGGTTACGAACAAAGACACGAAGAAAAAGATAGACTAAAGAAAACCTAAAAATAAAAATAAAATCTTACTAGAAAGGAATCTAGCAAGTAGACCTAATGAAAATGAATCCTAACCTAGACAATAACTATTCCCCGGGCTGCGGCGCCAAAAACTTGATGCGTGGGAATTGCACCAGGTTTTACTTCTCAAGGGATCTCGAGAAGCTTACAACCCCCACCAGGCAGTGTACCTGATCGATGTAGTATAGTATAGTGACAAGTACCGGGGGATTGATCGTTCAACTCAGGAATAGTGTCGCTAGGATTAGAAAGCCTAAAAACTAGGTCTAGAGGTGAAAGATGATTCTTTTTGTATTTTTATATTTTTATAAAAGCAAATAAAATCTCGGGTTTTTAGAAGAGTGAGCGGAATTAGTTGCTAATCAACTAACCCAATAACTAAGATGCAATAAAAATAAAATAACAAAAAATGAAAATAAAGCTAATTACTAATGTGGTGTGAACAATAATGGGTAAAGTTGTGTTTACTTAGGTTTCATTACTCCCTAGATATCTTTTACAGGTTGATAGTTTGTTATAATTGCGTGGATGACGGGTTATATTCCTTAATACTATTCGTGGGGTGGCGTACGTACTTCCCCAACTCTATAAGCTCCTACTTCCTTCCTATGTCGAGCCTGCAAGAAGCTCCTAACATGGGATCATTAGAATTTGCTCATTCATAAAATTCAACCATAATAACCTAGTACGCATTGGTTCATGTTTCTTAAGATGTTCAAGCATGTTACCTATGGAGGTCTGCCAATTTTCTTAAGCCTAACATCGAAATCATTCATCCGTAACAACTATAAACAAACAATCAACCCATAATTAACATCTAGGTTTCACTACATCTAAGCAAACACACAAAAGATCTAGCCTAGCATGTTAAATTCAAGACAAGCGTAAGATATATTCAAACAACACATAGACATATTGAATAAATTGAAAGGATACTTATCTCAATTGAACATGAAAGGTTTCAAAGGGTAAAAACCCTTGAAAGAGCAGTAAAAATCGTGCTAGGGTTCCACTAAAATTCCAACACACTTATGAATGAAAATTGCAAAACT
Source organism: Artemisia argyi (assembly GCA_030686995.1). Lineage (NCBI taxonomy): Eukaryota > Viridiplantae > Streptophyta > Magnoliopsida > Asterales > Asteraceae > Artemisia > Artemisia argyi. The sequence continues at coordinate 229,062,793 of CM060680.1, read as the reverse complement.
ATATATAGATTACACAAGGTGACGGCGTCAAGAAGGAATGTCTGACGCCGTCAGCTTGCCGCCCATAGTGAAATCGGATTGCCTAGATCTAAGTCTGGCGCCGTCATGTGTAATATTGCTCTGGGCCGTCACCAAATCTTGAACCTTGACGGCCATACGTTACGCCGTCACATTTCTACTGGACCGTCACCACTTTTACTCTTGACGCCGTCATCTGAGTGCTCTTGACGCCGCCAGGTCTTGTTCTCAGCAAGGAAAATTAAGACTTTGCCATTTTCTTCACTTTTATGCTCCAAAAACATCCAAAATGCTTCCTTTTCCAGAATTCACTCCAAAAATACCTAAAATGACAAAAGGAGCGATTTAGGGCAGTATTTGATCAAATAAATTCGAATTCAGGCTTAAATGACCCCCTAAAAACGGATCATTTTTCGCCTGATCAGCGGCCCAGCAGAAATAAAGGAAGCAAACAGATTTTTGTTTTGGGCTTAAATGGGGTTCACGGCCCAACAAGATAAAAAGGAAATGTAGTGGGCTTAGGGTGACGCTCGGCCCAAAAGTAATGAGGTGTCGGTGACTAGTGCTCTCGTAACCTTAGTTTCGGTATCGGTGTCGGTGTCGATTTCGTGTAATCCATGAAAATATAGACGGTGTCATTCATACGTATATATATACTTATATATATACATAGTGTGATAATAATAATTTCGTAATAACTAATATATATATATATATATATATATATATATATATATATATATATATATATATATATATATATATATATATATATCGGTGTCATATCAAGGTGTCAGGTCGCAAGCGGGAGTTACCAGTGTTAACCTCATTGGGTGACATCCAAGAGTGACTTTGGGTGATACCAGGTGACAAACATAGGGTGACCAAAGTGATCGGGTGTCAAACAATCGGTGTCTCATATAAAAATTTCAAATTTGCCCGCAAAAATGGCTTAGATTAGAATAGTATCGATAATTAGCATTAATAAATGACCTGGAATTTTACAGTGTATTACAGAGCTCCTTAAGAAAATACAGAGAAAAACTAGAGATTTGTTTATCTTAAACTTTGATTGATTCATTCGTAATAATGATTCGGTATATATAACCGAATAACCCTAGCTTGTAAAACAAACCAAACATAATGACATATCTAAACAATGACACTTTCCTAATACGACACAAGGACATATTCTAAATAAATATAACATGACATAAAGCCATGGGCGTATAATTCCCCACTCCTTCGAAATCACGTTGTCCTCAAGGTGTGGTCTTGAAATTATTTTCTTGATTCCTGGATCCCATATCCTAATCCTAAACCTAGTCGTATCTTCCACTCTCGTAGTTCTCCTGCCTTCCGCTGCCGCAACCAACACCTTTTCCCTCTTCCGCCTTCCATTACCTTGGACATTACACAACACCATTCTTCTGCCTTTCGCTACCGATGTCGTCGTAACACTCCTCACTCCTTCAAAAATCACCTTGCCCTCAAGGTGATACGAAGAATATGTCGATTGAGAGTCTGATATCCATTTCCAAACATTTGGTTGAACAAATTTATGGTTGCTTCCATTATCCATGAGCCCGTGAGCATCACCGATACCAATTCCTTCCCATAGTTGACGAACCCGTGGACTTTCATGAGCCACCAAAGAAGTGGGTATATGACTAACCGTAACAATTCGTATTTTCAGGTTACTATCCAATCCTAAATTTTTACTATTCATTTTACTATTCATTTTTACTATTCACTTTCAGTATTCATTTTCCAATATTTTTATTTCATATTCTCGTGAGATAAATTAGTTCCATGATAAAATAAAAGTTTGACACTCATCGGATCATTTTCGCGAAAGTTATTAAGAAACTATATGTTTGGTTTAAAAGTCGTTTAAACACCCTACGCATAACGAAAACCAACTGCGCCAATTTTCCCCGCATCAGATTAATGTTAAGTACACTCATGATCAATTAGAGAATTTTTGATAATTAAGTTAAAATGTTACCAAATAGACCCTGTGCCGTACGAAACAAAAATTAATGTTTTAAGCACTTTTACTTATTCGCAACCTTAGCCTATACCTGCACCGCGTTTTATAAGACGTTTAGAAGCTTTCATATTTTTGGAAAAGTCAACATATTTTCCCCTCCTTTGACCATAAAATCATTCATTGATTTTATAAATCATTCCTTAATTTTTAACACTTACGGTTTTAAGTTTAAAGAATATTTAACACCAACCGACACCATACTAAGCCAAAGCTAGAGAATATAGGCCATTTTAATTCATTATAATCATATTAGAAAAGTTACATTGTACTTTTCTCCATTTTACGCAACTTTCGTACGTTTTACGTATTACGCATTTTAGACCCGCGTTTTCAGTTTTAACAGGGTTTGAGCAACTTGATGGAACTTACCACTCATTTTATATTTTATTATAGAGTATGTTGATAAGTTTAATCATTCTTTCAAATTTCGTATTTTTACGATACCCAGTTTTATGTTTCGTGACTTAACGACTTACAGTTAGCGATTAACGAAACCAAAACTGACTTCATAAACTAGATAATACCAAGTTTAAACCACCTAGTCACCCCTCCTCATCCTAACTGATACGGGGGATTGCGCCCTCGCAACAGGTTTTACCTCTCAAGGGATCTTGAGAAGCTTGCAACCCCCACCAGGCAGTGTATCTGATCGTCGTAGTATAGTATAGTGACAAGTACTGGGGGATTGATCGTTCAACTCAGGAATAGTGTTCGCTAGGATTAGAGTGTCTACTAAACTAGTTCTAGAGGTGAGGGAAGATTCTTTTTGTATTTTTATATTTTATAAAAAGCAAGTAAAATCTCGGGTTTTGAAGGAGTGGGCGGAATTAGTTGCTAGTCAACTAACCCAATTAACTAAAGATGCAATTAAAATAAAATAAAATAAAACTTAAACTAAATTGTGGTGGAAACAATAATGAGAAAAGTTGCGTTTAATTAGATTTTATTACTCCCTAAATATCTTTTACCGGTTGATTAGCTTGTTACAATTGTATGAATGACGGGTTATATTCCTTAATAAATGTGAGTGTATGATAATAAATAAAGGTTAGTTACCTACAATAAAAAGTTTTGTAATGTTTATGATGTAACTTGATTCACAATTGCTTACTTTTTGGATGTTTATATTTCTTTCTTTCTTTTGTGTCCACAAATAAAGAGTTAGAGACGAAGATGTTTTTAGTGGCACCTTTCAACTTAAAGATTCCTAGATTTTACCTTTCAAGTTTATATATTCTATCTCGCATTGTTTTTTAAACCGTGTTTCAATTTTTCTTACTATGAACATGTGTGTTGGTTTTTCCCGTATGTATGATCATGCGTATTTAATTTTGTCACCGTGCATGTGTATAATGCATTGAGTGAAAGTTTTGTGTTTGTCTTTGGGTTAACATGTTTTTGAAATGTAGACCGGTGCGATGTCTCTTAATATATAAAAATTGAATCTCATGCAATAAAGATACATATTAGTGACTATAAAATAATGCTTATAATATTTAGTGACATTTTATGAAAAGTGTGGACAAAATTTTGAGTGAGAGTAGCAAGTAAAATTTTGAGTGATAGTTTTTTTGTTTTGTTTTGTTATTATTTATTTATTTATTTTTATTTTTTTGGCTTTTGGTGACACTTTTTTTATGTGTCAATTAGATAACAATTTATTATTATTATTACTAGTTATAATACCCGTGCACGTGCGGGGTTTTTTTTAAAATTTTTTTTGAAATAATTATTTAAAATTTTTAATCATATTGTTAATTGCATCTTATCTATATTTTTTGTATTTATCTTCTACTTGTGTTGTAGATAAATATAAAATAATTTTTTTTTTTTTTAAATCTTATCTATATTTTTTGTATTTATCTTCTACTTGTGTTATGGATAAATATAAAATATTACCTAATAAGAAAATAATATATTTTTTTTTAATAAAATTATTACTAAATTAGGTATGAATTGATTTTTTTTAAATGCAAAATTTCGGTTTTATTTTATTATATAAAAGATTGGTGACACTCTATACACGGATCACCCTCTCTTCTCTTCATTTTTGCTCCTGAAGTAACACAAAACAAAAATACACGAGACAGTTAGAAACTATAAATACTAACATAAAACATATTAATATAAAACGTGTGGAGCTCGTAATACGAAAGACTGTGTGGCTGATGTTCGTCCTCTTCTATAGTGATCCATGAGAACGTGAAGAGTGATGTTTTACTGCTGATGTGTTTGTTGACGGTATTTTGAACTTTAAAACTTTTTGGTGACAATGGTTAAGTTGTGGGTTGCTGCTGGCTTCGGTATGGGGTTTTTGTTGGTATTTTTATCCCCATCTAGTAGATGGTGCTTTTGCTTATGCTAGATATCTGATGGGTCTGATATGGCCGTAGGTCTACATGACATGCTTATGAGCACGATGATAACTTTTTGAAAATCATCTTTTTGTGAAATAGAAGTAAAAGTTCTTAGATTTGTTATTGGAGAAAAAAATATTATACACAACTCTAGGGGGTATATGTTTAAGCGTTTTTTAGCGGTTTGTGAGCTTATTATTATTCAATCAACATTTGTGTAAGCGTATAAGCTTAGTTTATGAGCTTATATGAAGCATTTGTGCATGTACATGAAAAACTGAAATGATCGTCGTTGACGAGTTCAATTAACATAAATAATTGACGACTCTCGTGATCTTGATCACCGTTAACTAGTTGTAACGTATATGATAGGATGTTATGATTTAAATAAGTAAAAGAACATAACAATATGAAAGTTTTGAACTTACGAGGACAGTTACTAAGCCAAAACCTAAGTTTTGGAGACCTATATCAACAACAGTTACCAAGCAAGGTTCGGATCTTAAGGTTCAAAAAGAGACTTCTTCTAATGATAAATCGTGTACAAACACGAACTCTTCCAATCCTTTTGATGTTTTGAATTCATTAGGTGAGGAGGGTGTTGATGGTTTTCATCTGAATGATAAGGAGAACTAGCAGTTTACGGCTTTTAAGCCTAGTACTTCTTCCTCTCTTTGTACTTATGCTTTGGGCGATTATTGTAGCACTAGTACTACTCCTGTTGTTGAGAAAATTAGGAAGCTTGAAAAGCTAATTATTGATAAGAAAGTTACTCTTGTGGATGACGATGGTAAACCTCTTAACAAGGTTGATTCATCAACTAAGGTGGGTAACCCATTCTCTAAGGTAGGCAATATGCTAGTTTCTGTCAGCGATGATGATGAAGTTTTTGATGATCACATTGGGACGTTGTATTCTGGAAGTGAAGGTAAGGAGCAGAGTTTTTATGAGCAATGGAAAGCGAATACGGGTGATGGTAACAATTATGATGATTATGATTTTGGCCTCTCTCGTGCACAATTAAAGGCCGCTGGAATTCACGATTTTTGTCTAACCTAGGTTGTTTTATTTTTTTGCATAAAATTTCTGATGTATCTTATTTTATGCTGGTTTTGTGTTGGTGGTCTTGTTAGCGGTAGCTAGTTGTTATTTATGGTCTGTCATAAATGATTTAGTTGTTGTGTCAAGCGATTGCTTGCAGTAAATGTGGTACTTCAGCCACATTACTTTGTACTTAAATATTTTTTTAGAGTAATATATTTTACTGGGTAGACTACCTTTTCCTCAAAAACTTACGAGGACGATTTTGCTCCGACCAGAATTTCTTTCCATCAAGTATTTTAGTTTTGAACTTTCATTTTCTTTTAATTTTTTTATTATTATTATTTTTTTGGTTTGACCTTTTACCCAATGATAATAATAATAATAATAATAATAATAATAATAATAATAATAATAATAATAATTTTTAGTATGGTTGGTTTCGCTATTGCTAGAGGTGTGGGGACCCAGTTAGTATCTTGGCTCCCTACTAATTTCTTATAAATCCTATAAGTTTTTAATAATAGTGATGTTTATAATAATAAAATAAAATAAAATAATAATAATAAAATGAATGAAAGTTCAAAACTGAAATGCTTGATGCAAAGAAATTTTGGTCGGAACAAAATGGTCCACGTAATTTCTTTGAGTAGGTTGTGTCCGCGATTAAAACAAGAATGAACATATAGTATATCGTTAAGGATACAGTCCAACATCAAACATTATAAGCAAATGGATACAACCATGCTGTACGCTTGGGAATTCCTTTAGTTTGTTATGAGGCTATGGGAATTTCAATGGTTATGAATGATTAAAATGTTATTAGTGACGATGGATGTCATATTACTAACCCGTTACCCAACTCGTCTATCTCGCTCTTGTCACCTCAATTAAGTTCAATTCGACCTCAAGAAGAGCAAGATTTGTTGGAGGAAGGTATATGTTCCTTTTTGCGCCAGTTTTGGTTAGTTAGAACTTATAACTACATGAAATGATGAACAATGTTTATCTGAGAAGCTATAAATACATGAGCATAATGTTGGATTGTGTACATATTAATAAACGTATGTCCGGTTTCGAACTCGAGCGTATTGGGGGCACACACGTATACATTTAGATAACACTTTATTTAATGTAATTAATATATTAGATATGTTAATTATATTCATATTTATATCACATAACAATTCGAGGATCAAAAGATATCACTTGTTGGATGCACATGCAATAAGTACAAATTGCAAAGAATTTAGAGTCTTTAGACGTATACTTTGGCACTTCAATTTTTTCCCATGAATATCTGCACCACACAAATATATATCACATAACAATTGGGGGACCAAAAGATATCACATTGGATGAACATGCAATAAGTACAAATTGCAAAGACTTGATAGTCTTTAGACGTATAGTTTGAGACTTCAATTTTTTTTCCATGAATATCTACACCACACAAATATATATCACATAACAGTTAGATGACCAAAAGATATCACGTTGGATGAACATGCAATAAGTACAAATTGCAAAGACTTGAGAGTCTTTAGATGTGACAACTGGCAAATTAGGGAGCTATTTTAAAACCCGCATTACTTTGAAATTTAATGATACGAAATGTTTGAAATTTATTTTCAGTGGATTATGTCAAATTTAAACCTGCGGTTTTGAATTATGAAGTTTATGTGGAGTTTAATTTGAATTATTGATTTGATATGGAATATATGTCATGATTTATGGTTGAGACGTCTCTACGTTGACTCCGGCACCAGGATAACCTAACCAATTTGAAAATTTTGAATAACGGTTGTGTTGTAAATTTTTACGAATGTATTTATGATCAAATTTCGTGAAAAGACGGTTTGGAAAATAATGGTGCGTGAGTTAACACGCGTTGAGAAATTTTGAGATATGAAAACGAGCTCGAGTTAAGGGTGTCGGAATACATTGTAAAGATTTTGGAAATGGTCCTTGTGTTTACTGACTAGTCACCCTCCCCCTTTACTAATATTATTATCGTTGTTTTAAAGAATATATATATATATATATATATATATATATATATATATATATATATATATATATATATATATATATATATATATACAGCAGGGTACACGTGCGTTGCAGCGGCGTGTACTATGCAATTTTAATATTTAGCGAAAATTTATTTTAATTCTATATTTTACGATACATAAATATACGGATGACGACAAGTTTAGTTTAAAATCATTTTATATAATAACAATATTTTTCATATAAAAACTGTAGATTATCCACGTGATATTGTGACAATACTGAGTCGGTAGTTGTTATATTGTAAAGATATGAGGTTAAATTAGTTGACAATAACCCGTAGTCATAAGTTATCATTAAATAATAACACGAAAAAAAAAATTAAAAATCACTTACATTATAGTTATATTTATCCCACATAGAAGGATGATACAAGTAAAAGACTACTTATAAAGAAAGGAAAAAAATTACATAATCAACAAGTCATGTGGGTTATTTAATTAGTATAATTATTATTATATAAATATATATAATAATTATAAAATATATACTTAGCACTTTGCACCTTTGCATACATCGCTTTAAAAAAATCGTTCGATTTTTATAAAACAAAGTTTTTAGTTTTTACGGTAAGTTTTATCAAAACAATTCTAAAAGGTGTATATGTTGTTTTCTCGAGGCACTCTTGCGATTTAATAATATTTTTTTGAATATTGTAAATTAGTATGCATTTTGAAACTCTATTCATTTAATAATATCGTTTTCGAACGATTTTTGTGGGCTGACCGAACCGGTGGTGACTCCGGTTCCCGGTTGAACCCGTTGGTCCGGTCCGTATTTTAAAACCATATGTACCATTAACTTGTTTTTACATATAAATTGTATGAATCTTTGTGTGTTTTATTATGTTGTACAATATGCAAAATAACAAGTATTCTTAATATTAGGGGTGTTTTAAAAATAACATTTATTATGTAATTATTGTTGTAGACGTTTTTTTCCTTTACATTAAATTACTTTGTTTTTTCTTTTTATATTTTAAAAAAAAACTTATCTACAAAAAGTGCTTTAAATAGTTGCAACCAATGCTATTATAGATGTACTTATTAAAATTTGCTATTGTAATTAAGTGTTGAATCTTATTTTTTTAAGTCTTCCACTTTAAAAATGTCCCAAATGCTTTATAATGTAGTGTATATATATATATATATATATATATATATATATATATATATATATATAAAGAGTATATTGGTCCTTGTGGACCGGTTCACAAACACACAAACAAACACTCCCCATCTCCTATATCTCTCTCTCTCTCTCATCCATCACCAACCCTAGCCGCCGCCCCATAAATCCGGCAGCCACCACCACACCGCCACTCCCACGACAATACCACCACCACCATCTTGTTCATCATCATCTCCTCTTTCTTTTGACATATAGCACACGCCCTAAGACTCACCCTAACACCACGTATATCATCAAATCCGATTCTATTCTTATTGTTTTCACTAAATCCGTGAGTTCCAAGGTTCAAGAAGGTGAGAAAACTCCGAAACAAGTGTAAACTTGTCTTGGTATGCATCGATCTGTGAGATACGAAGTATATATCGATGGGTTTTGGGTTTTTCTTGATTCATTTTAATTAAAAACGTGATATATAAGTGGGTTTTGATATAAAAATGAGATTTGATATTGTTTGGTATCCGGGTTGGGTCGATTTGAGGTCGGATTTGTGTTTGGATTCGATTTGCTTGAGGTATTGGGATTGGATTGAAGCTCGGTTGAGCATAACCAAGACCTTTAAGGTCTCGGGGTCACATCTTGTGGCTCGTGAAATCAAGCCGAGACCCAAGGGATCTCTCGACTTGGATACGGCTCAGCTTGTTGACTATGTTCTTGATGTTTTTGAGCTTGTCCTTGTAACTTATTCTTGCTGTTATGTCAGGTTTTGGATTCAGTTTATTTTGGTGCCGAGAACTAGAGTAGATGGTTTATGACGAGACTTGATATATTGGTGTTGTTGAGCTAGTGTGTCCTCGTGGTCCATATGGTTCACGGTTTGGACGGAATAGCCAAGCCAAGACCCTTACGGTCTCGGCAGTAGGCTGCTACTTTCTTGACATTTTTGTGGTCCTTTTTGTTATTGCATATTTCTGTATTTGTTGTCCTTGTGGTTATTTTTCGTTATAATTGTTATCAATATTGTTGTTCTGGTATTTTGGTTTGTGGCCAAATGGGATGGAAGAGCCGAGACCCTCGAGGTCTCGGCAATGGACTTATTATTTTGTGGAGTTGTTGTTGAGGAATAATTGGGGACCGATCGTGAGACGGTTATTTTAGATTGACGGAGATAGGTTAGAAAGGTGCCGTAGACGGACCTTATTGTTGTAGCATGTGAATATGGGACTTGATGACGGAGATGGATTACTGTTGGTTGTGATTGATATTATTACTTTGGACTTTTGGTTGTGCGAGTCGAAGTCACGTTGACTTTCTAGTCAACGGTTGATTTTGGCAAAACGCCTTAGCAATTGGATTTGGACAATGAGCCGAGGGTGATGACTCGTACATGTGACTCAATCTTATGTAACTCGACAGAAAAATAATCAAACTTAATAATAACAACTCGTAATAATTATATTAATAATATAAACATTTATATAAATATATAAATGTGAAAACGTATATATATTTATACAAGTGTGTATATTAAGAATAAATTGATCACGATTAATAAAAATAATAACGTTAACGATATATATTGGACTATGTAAATAGTATAATAAGTATCGGAAACTTTATTATGACTAAACTATTATAGATAAAAATATAAATATGACATGAAAATGTCTTACGAAACAAAGTGAGCTTTTGTAAAATAAAATGAGAAATTGCGAGTTATACGAGATCGAGGTCACTTGAGTCCAAGTGGGTCATATTATGCATTTGATGACTTTTGTCTTTCTCACGGATATGTGACGTTAATATATTCATTTTCTATAATTATGTAACTTATTTGATCGACGGATTAAATAGGACCTACGTGGTTATATAAAAAGTGTATATTAATGGGTATTGTATCCTACGACGCCCATAGGTTGTGGTATGTGTACAGGAATAATGAGTTACTAAATATCTCGTGAGGTTTACCAGATTGACGAATTTGGTAAGTTTGACGATATATTTAGGGAATTTATTTAACTTAGATACTTACTAAATAATATTCTACGTGCTATGTGACCTAGGTTTTGGGTATAATCTTCGAATAATATATTAGGTAAATAAGTTGTGGAAGAGTACCAAGTCGACGGATTTGATAAACTTCGATGATTTATTTAAATAATATATTGGGCTAATATTAGACCTGTAGATTGTTTTATTATTCTTTTTCGTTGTGGTTATCTTGGCTTGAGATGTGTCGACCCTCCACCCGCATGGATACCAAACGTTAAACTAATACGAGAATAATACGAGAAATGGATTTTTGGAAAGTAAAAAGGAATACATTCGGGATTGGGAATATTTGATTTTTGAGGAAATGATTCTGAGAAGAGTTTATATTGTTAGGAAGTGCCGAGTCCGTAGTTGCTGTCTTTTGAGTTGTGATACTTCTTGATTCTACCGTTTTCATTTTGCTGACATCTGGACTTGAGGTGAGTCATAGCCCCACTTTTACTTTTGAACTTTGTTTTCAATACTTGGGGTGAGAAACGTGCAAATTGTTTTATGTGGACTATTATCGCTTTGTTTATTTAAAACTTGCTATGCTTATAGAACTAGGTAGGTTATGGAGCGAGGCTTAGTCCAGAACTAGGTAAGCTATTGATTTGGTTATGGAGCGAGGCCTAGTCAAGAACTAGGTAAGCTATTGATTTGATTATGGAAAGAGGCCTAGTCAAGAACTAGGTAAGTTATGGAGCGAGGCCTAGTCAAGAACTAGGTAAGCTACTGATTTGATTGATTTTGGACTCTAGTGTGCACCTATAGGTTTGGTTTGGTTTGGTTTGGTGATTTGAGGCCTAGTCTAGCTAGCAAGCGTTTCGCATATATGTCCACTTGATTGAATTAGAATCTAAACCTATGATCTCACCAGCGAAAGTTGACTTTTAGCGCGTTTTCTCAGGTAATTAAGTAATGGCCTTGGATGCTTGGTTCGGAAGGCTTGGCTTTGGCACCTGGTTTAAGGATCTATTTTCTGAAACTCTGATATGTATTTGTGGACCTACGTTTATTTCCTTTGGGCCTTACTCTGGATAAATTTGGGATGAATGTAAACTCTAAACCCGTATGGTTTTGTTTTACTTATGTTTACTTTATCTCGTTCTTTTATGACTTGTGATGAATACCAATCGACGTAGCACCCCAAAAGCTTGTTTAGTCTTCCGCTGTATCAAATTTTCGGGGTGTTACAGATTGGTATCAGAGCCAAGGTTATAGAGAACTAGGTAATAAACGCCTAAACTATAACCAATTTTTATAGAAAACGATCCTCGACCAATGCCCGCCAGCCCGCCAAGCCGAAGCATCTTAGATTATGATATGAGATTTTGAGATGAATTAGTATATGAGACCCTCGTGGAGGGCGGCTCAAGGGATGATTTAGGTGATTGCAATATGATTGATATGAATTAGGAATATTGGATATGTTGATTATATGATATGATGGCATTTTGAAACTTATATGGTTTAATTGTTTTGGAAATGTTTTAGTAATGCGGTACTTGATAATTCTTTCTTGGAATGATATGATTGAGATTATACGATGATTTTAGTACGATATTTGAGTTTCATGGTTTAGTTGTTTTGAAACACTTACACCTACCCTACGCCGTTGTCACAAACCATGGCCTCCTATTCGTACGATGTTACCAAGGATGTTCTTGCTGGCACGCGTCGCCTAGCACAGATCACTATGGCCCCTGATGACCCATGCGTGATGGTCATGCGTTTAGCTACTACTTTATCGTCCCATTGTCGCCCTAAGTCACCAATTTTATCGCCTAATGGTTCACCTGCTCAGAGATGACAATTGATGGAGTACCCCTCCAACAAGGAGTATGAGGAGGAGTACGAGAGTGAGCAGGAGAATGATGACCCTCAGGATGAGGAAGAGAATGATGACCCTCAGGATGAGGAAGAGAATGATGACCCTCAGGATGAGAAGGGAATGATGATCCTCAGGAGGAGGATATGCCTGATGATGATGGTTTGCTAGCTCATAGCACGGCACATTCAGCTCACTCTGCAGAGCCCGATTCTCCGATACATCAGCTGGAGCAAGTTTCACCTGATCATTCGTTTTTATTCGATTCTCCACTTGGCAGTCCCGCGGCATCAGACGCGCCATCTAAGATATCTGCTGAGCCTGAGGATCTTGGTGAGACTAGTAGGATTTGGGCTCGGCTTACTGTACAAGGCGAGAAGATCTCGCAGTTAGCAGATCGATTTGACTGAGTTATTGCTGAGTTTATTGGTGAGCTAAGGGTAGATATGGCTATAGTTGTGGGCATGACTACAGCTATCAGGAGGGGCATGATGAAGGTGCATGAGCAGATGGAGAGTTTACAGAAAGGATTCCTCACGGCTCGCGAGGCAGATCGTTAGCTGTGGCAGATGAACGCCGAGCTGGAGAAAGAGGTCGCGGACCTCAAGAGGGACAGAGATATACATAGTGTTGAGCTGGGATCGTTATTGAGGGATTTGGATGGTTTGAGATCGGAGTTGAGGAGTCTACGCCAACATCATGGCTAGATCAATTTGGATTTGTGTTGTTGTTCTGTTGCTTCCTAAGCCAGGGAGTACTTGGTTAGGAGAGCTGGTTATTCTATCTCTTAAGTCATGTTGTTCCGATTGTATGTTCGTCTCGCATGGAACGATTAGTATTTATTATGTATTTTGGTAATTTGGAACGACGTATCGATCGCTACTTGTGTGATTGATGGTGATTTCGTATGACATTCTATGGTTTTCGGCGTACATGAAGAATTGTATTACTACTTGTGTGGTTGATATCGTGTTGGTATTTCGACCTTCACCTATCAGATTCTTGTTGGATGTTATGGTACGTGTTATCGGGGACTTATGAACCTTGTATTGTGACTTTGATCAATGACGCCACGACGAAACCCTGTCAGAGCTACCCGAACTGGTCCTGCAGTGACTACCCCTGGTCGCCGAGGATGTCGTCCTACTCGAAATGTTGAAACCCCTACTCCCGACAACCTGGACACCACCAACCATAATGACAGGAATCAAAATGTCGATGTCCAGGGAGACAATGATCATACTCCACCAAATGCACCAACTGTGGATCAAGCTATGATCAATCAACTTGTGGAACAACGTGTTGCCGAACTACTAGCTGAGTCGAATAATTCCAACAACTCAGCTGGAACTTTTCCACCTATTCGTATCACTGGATGTAACTACAAGAAGTTTCGAATCTGTGGACCCATTGAGTTTGGTGGAACTAAAGGAGTGGTCTACTTGGTCAGGTGGATAGTGAAAACTAAGTCAGTGTTCACTATTAGCAATTGTGCGGAGAACGCCAAGGTAAAGTTTGCTTCTTTTACTTTTAAGGATGAAGCATTAACTTGGTGGAACAATTACCGAAATTCGGTTAGGAGTGAAGTGGCCTATGCCATGACTTGGGAGCAGTTCAAGTCCTTGCTGATTCAGACTTACTACCCAAGGAATGAGGTTAAGAAGTTTGAGATTGAGTTTTGGAATCACAAAGTGAAGGGTACCGATATGGCGACTTACAATCGTCGTTACCAGGAGTTGGCCTTGCTTTTCCCAGATATGGTTAAGACTGAGGCTCAGAAGATTGAACAGTATACCGATGGGTTACCAGTGGCTATAAGGAAAGATGTGATTGCTGCTAGGCCTGCAAATGTTCATGAGGCTATCACGATCACTCAAGAATTGATGGATTCTTTGGAACTGGAACGTGCTGAAAAAGAAAAGAATATAAAGAAGAAGAGAGACAATCACTCTAAGGGACATGATAGGAATGAGTGCAGAGAATCGTGAAACCGAGGGAATCAAGGATCTGGTGGTAATGGGTACAATCATGGAAACCGTGGAACTGGAGGAAATCGTGGACGACATGACAATGAGAACCAACGCGTGGAAGCAGGAGCTGCTCATAGGAGAGTGTATGCAATTGGAAACGAGAGAGGAGAAGACCCGAACGTTGTTACTAGTACATTCCTTCTCAATAATCGTTATGCTTCCATACTATTTGATACTGGTGCCGATAAGAGTTTTGTGTCCACTACTTTTGTACCCTTACAAGAAAAAGCCCCGATGGCCTTAGGAATTGGTTATGATGTAGAGTTAGCTAATGGAAACATAGAGAGGATTAAAACTATCATTCGCGGTTGCACATTAAATTTCTTGAATCACCCTTTCAACATAGACCTCCTACCCGTCACGTTAGGAAGTTTCGATGTTATCATTGGGATGGATTGGTTGTCGAAGTATCGTGCTCACATACTTTACGATGAGAAAATTGTGTGTGTGCCATATGGCCAGGAGATTGTGAATATCCAAGGAGATCGAAAAGGTTTGAGGAGCCCATCCAGACTAGCAGTCATTTCTTGCACTAAATTACCAAAACTAATGGATAAAGGATGTTACCTTTTCTTAGCTCAAATTTCTGAGAAAGGAGGGAAGGAAAAGAAAGAAAGGGGCATTGGAGATGTATCGATAGTTCGTGACTTTCCGAATGTATTTCCTGATGATTTGCTGGGAATCCCGCCCCCTAAACAAGTAGAGTTTCAGATTGAGTTGATACCTGGTGCTGCACCCGTGGCACAGGCACCTTATCGACTTGCACCGACTCAACTAGAAGAGTTGTCGAAACAATTGGTAGAGTTAGCAGAAAAGGGGTTTATAAGACCAAGTTCTTCACCTTGGGGAGCCCCAGTTTTATTCGTAAAGAAGAAGGATGGATCGTTTCATATGTGTATTGATTACCGAGAGCTGAACAAGTTAACCGTGAAGAAAAGATACCTGTTACCGATGATCAACGACTTGTTCGATCAGCTGCAAGGATCGAGTGTGTATTCGAAGATCGATCTGAGATCGGGGTATCATCAACTTAGAGTTCGCGGGGAAGATATTCCGAAAACGGCTTTCAGAACCCGTTATGGGCATTACGAATTCCAAGTGATGCCGTTTGGGTTGACTAACGCATCGGCGGTATTCATGGATCTCATGAATCGGGTGTGTAAGCCTTACTTAGGCAAGTTTGTGATTGATGCGTGGGAATTGCACCAGGCTTTACCTCTCGAGGGATCTCGAGAAGCTTACAACCCCCACCAGGCAGTGTACCTGATCGATGTAGTATAGTTTAATGACAAGTACCGGGGGATTGATCGTTCAGCTAGGAATAATGTCGCTAGGATTAGAAAACCTAAAGACTAGGTCCAGAGATGAGGGATAATTCTTTTTGTATTTTTATATTTTTATGAAAGCAAGTAAAAATCTCGGGTTTGAAGGTTTTGGGGCGGAATTAGTTGCTAGTCAACTAACCCAATACTAAGATACAATCAAAATAAAATACTAAAAATGAAATTAAAACTAAATTATACTAAGGTTGTGAGCAATATGTGGGGGAAATGTGTTTACTTAGATTTCACTACTCCCTAGATATCTTTTACACGTTAATTACTTGTTATAGTTGCGTGGATGACGGATTGTATTCCTTAATACCATTCATGGGGTGGCGTACTTACTTCCCCAATCCTATGAGTGCCTACTTCACTCCTACGTCGAGCCGGCTAAGAAGCTCCTAACATGGGATCATTAGAATTTACTCATGCATTAAATACAACCAATAAAACCTAGTACACATCGGTTCATGTTTCCTAAGACGTTCAAGCATGTTACACAATGGAGATCTACCAGTTTTCTTAAGCCTAACATTGAAATCATTCATCCAATACAACCATAAACAAGTAATCAACACATAATTAACATCTAGGTTTCATTAGATCCAAGCAAACACAAGATAGATCTAGCCTAGCATGTTGAAATCAAAACAAGCACAAGATATAGACAACCAACACATAGATATATTGATTGAATTAAAGAGAAGATTTATCTTAATAACACATGAAAGGATTCAAGGGTTGAAAACCCTTGAAAGTTCTGTAAAATATGAGCTAGGGTTTACAAAGTTCGGCCCTAGGGTTCTCCACACAAGTTCCTCCTTAATAAATGAAAAATAGAAAACTATATAGAGTTTAGAAGGTGACGGCGTCAAGAACAAAGGGCTGACGCCGTCATCTCGCCGCCAAATAGTTCCTCGGACTGCCTAGATCTGGGTCTGACGCCGTCATGTGTACACCTTGTGCAGGCCGTCACAGATTTTACTCTTGACGCCCTTGTTGTGACGCTGTCAGGTTTGCACTGGGTCGTCACCACTTTTACTCCTGACGCCGTCAGGGTCTTCCTCTTGACGCCGTCAGGTACTGTTCTCAGCATGGAAAATTAAGTCTTTGGCGTTTTCTTCACTTTTATGCTCCAAAAACGTCCGAATTGCTTCCTTTTCTAGATTTCACTCCCAAAGTACCTAAAATCACAAAAAGAACGATTTAGGGTAATATTTGATCAAATAAATTCAATTCTGAGCTTAAATGACCCCCTAAAAGTGGTTCACTTTTCGCCTCATCATATACCCTTACACTTGAGATTTTCTTGTCCTCAAGCAAATGCGCTTTTATTCTAGTCAAAATACAAGTTAGGGGTCATTTAACACTAATATAAAAGTAATTACAACAAATAATCCTTCCACTAAAGACCAATAGACAAGCACGGAGGTCATATACTAGCACCTCACAAATAGTGTTTAGATACTCACATCTCTCGGGTGTAGTAAAGTAATATCACAGTATGGAAATGGAAAACATCTCTCACTACCTGTCATAGCAAAATAGATTACCATAGGCTTGGGAAAGGATCAAACCTCCACCACATGGCGTAAGCACCTAGGATAAACTATCAAAGAGGTCTTTTAAAAGGGTTGTAACGTTAGGTGTAGGGATATGAAATACACGGTTTTGTTGGATATAGGCAGTCTTTACTGGTGGCGAGTTAACAATCTTGGTTAATTACATGTACAATATGGCGTTGCTAAGCCAAGACTAGACTCGAATTAATAAATAAAAAATAACAAAAATATAAAATGAACATAGAATGAAAAGGGATGGTAGACCGTATGTTTTTTTTTTTTTTTTTTTTTTTTTTTTTTTTTTTTTTTCATATACTCTTACCCTACCATATAATACATCATAGTGGATGAACATTCCCCTTACACTTGAATCTTTACATACTTTACAATAAACTAATCTAATGATTCGAATTAAGAAAATCAAAACACTTGGAGTACTTTTAAGATTAACGCACATCCGGGGGTAATATATGATGTTCTTCCCCATTACTCCATAAAATAAATACTTTACCCATGAGTCCCAATCGCCCCAAAACAATATGTACAAGGATGTGACTCGACTTAGCAACCATGTAATCAATTAGATAATTAACTTAGGGTTTGAACAAACAACAATAATGCACTAAAGATGAGTGAATACACGGAAGGTTAAGGCGATTTGGGTGTACATTTAAGTGGGGTGTAACAAATTCTTCCTTTAAGTAAGATGCTTAAAGTTAGAAACGAAAAGATAGGCTCGGAGGGGTGTACTAGGGGTTTTGCGTACTAAAAATGAGTACAACGCTAAGGTGTGGGAAAAATTAATTGACTTAACTAGCCAAGTAATATGACTTAAATGGTCAAGTAATTATGATACGGGTTTAACACAAGGGTGATCCTAAAACCTCTTATCATGTAGTAAATCCTACCACACGAATGTAGTCTCACAAGCGGTCTCGGGATGCATCACTAACGCAAGTTCTAGAATCTAAATGCTACCGGTACACTCATAAGCACTAATAGTAAATGCTTTTCCTATCAAATCTAAAGGCGAACCTCACATATTTGGGTGGAAAATTTTTCTGAATGATACGGTTATGTGCTAGTCATACAATCTCTTATCCATGAGACGCTTGCTATGGCTAAAGTTTCACTCCTAAATGTTGTAAAAAAATTTAAATTTGGCGCTAAAATTGCACTAACAAGTATTTCTCATAGTTTTATTACACATCTACCATTAAACAAACAAACTCAAGCGAAAGTGTAACTGTAAGGTATCATTATTTTACCCTCCCCTTACACTTAGGATGAATATTGTCCCCAATGTTCAAGTAAAGAATGTAAAAGTGAAATAAGTAAAACGAATGAAATCAAATACTCCCCTAATTCGCTCGGTATGGATAATAAGGTGGCCAGGTTAGATCTTCCTCCAAGAAAATGAACAATCAAAGCTTTCCTTCCAGAATAATAAACCATCTTCTTGTCATACATAACCTGTAAATCCTGAGAAAACAGACAAGGCAACCTCGCATAAAATCGGCAGCAATCTACGTATGCTAATAAATCCTAGAATACTAAATAAGATATAATGCTTGTGGAATGATGTTTGCAGATTTTCTGGAGATTATAAAACTAATAATTCAACAAAAACTTTAAGACTCCGTTAGAAAAACAAAACTGGTAAAATTTCCAGATTTTTACACGTGACGCCGTCAAGAGTAACCTCATGACACCGTCAGAAGTGACCTGCAGAAATTCTTATGTTATGTTTCCGGAAAATTTCTGGAAAAACTTGGTCTTACTTCCTGGAAAATCGTGCAAAACTTTATTATGACTCGATACAAGCATTTGACTTTAACAAATACGAATATACATGTTCATCTAATATTCTGGAGAATCATGATCGGTTTTCTTTCTTAAAAACACATTTGGGGTTTCCCCTTACACTTATCTTTGGCAAAAATACCTTTGGGTGAAGTTAAGACTAGGCCAACCAACAAAGTAAAGTATTTTTACTATTTAGTTTTGAAACATGATCTACCAATAATAAAATAAAGCATGCATACGAAAGCAAATAACAAACAAACAAATAAAAATTAAACAAACAAAAAGGGGCTTGGGTTGCCTCCCAAGAAGCGCTTGTTTTTGTTCGAGTCACGAGCCTGACTCTACCCTTATTTAACAGAAATAGGGGAAGTTCTCCCTACACTTAGGATTAAGTGCGGGTGAAAGTAGCGATACACACCCTTATGGTGGAAATATGCCATGTGAGGAAAGAGTGGTGGATGAATTATATACTCAAAAGGGTGTGCTCCTATCATCATAACCTTACCAAATTTAATCGGGTTAATGGGTGTATTATGATTTTCTCCTAGAAAGGGATCATTTTCTATCAACTTCAAGAGACTACTAGTTGGGGATCCATCTTGACCTAATAAACCCGGTTTAAACCCATAATGTTTCTTGTGATCAATCATAAATGGGTGATGTAAGCATGTAAGGTCATTTTCCACTCCTATATTGGCTTCCTCTCTACAAGGCTTAGAGTCCACTACCTTTATCCTAAGACTACCCGAACTATATGGTTTGATGGGAGGATCGGAACCTATTTCAACTCCTAAATTTTCATCCAAGGATGGAAGATGAGGTAACGGTTTTGGTTGAGGCTCTGGTTCATCAAAACTAGGAACTTCCCTAAAACTAAGGGTAAGGTTATCATTATAAGCATTCAAACCTATATCCTCTAGTTGTGTTTGGTTCAAAGGTTCTACCTCAATTGGGATTCCTAAAGTCTCATCTACGTCATCCGAATAAGTCACGGGCGGTGTGTATGCCTCAAATGATGGTAGGACTTGTGGGGTACTTGGTGGGCTTAGATTTTCAACTCTATCCTCCATCTTATCAAGATTACCAATGTGCTCAGCTTGTATTGTGGTGAAATCAAACCACTTCGTGCACCCAGTTATCTCATCTATACGCTTATCCCTAAACAATCTTCTTGCATGTTCCCTTAAACTTGTTATCAATTGATCCGTAACAATGTTTGTTGGGTTGTCCATTTTTTTGGCAAGTCTGGCACAATTCTCGATGGTTTCCCATGCTTCATCAACACTTAATCCCCAAAGGTCCCCATCTGCGGCATGGTCAATGTCCATTTTGGTATAGTGGTCGACACGATGGTAAAATATTTCAATTTGGGACCACAGATAAAAATTATGATGAGGGACTTTTCGGAGTAAATATTTAAAACGAGCCCATGCATCATAGATAGGTTCATCCTCATGTTGTTTAAACATCAAGATGTCATCCGGAGTGGGTGAATTTCGTGATTGGTAGTATGGTGGATTCGCGTTCTCCATAACGGCTAACGGAATAGTCAATAGAAAGGTTTTTACAAACAAAGACACAAAGAAAAAGATAGATTAAAGAGAATCTAAAAATAAAAATAAAATCTTACTAGAAAGGAATCTAGCAAGTAGACCTAATAAAAAGAGATTCTAACCTAGACAATAACTATTCCCCGGGCTACGACGCCAAAAACTTGATGCGTGGGAATTGCACCAGGCTTTACCTCTCGAGGGATCTCGAGAAGCTTACAACCCCCACCAGGCAGTGTACCTGATCGATGTAGTATAGTATAATGACAAGTACCGGGGGATTGATCATTCAGCTAGGAATAGTGTCGCTAGGATTAGAAAACCTAAAGACTAGGTCTAGAGATGAGGGATGATTCTTTTTGTATTTTTATATTTTTATGAAAGCAAGTAAAAATCTCGGGTTTGAAGGTTTTGGGGCAGAATTAGTTGCTAGTCAACTAACCCAATACTAAGATGCAATCAAAATAAAATACTAAAAATGAAATTAAAACTAAATTATACTAAGGTTGTGAGCAATATGTGGGGGAAATGTTTTTACTTAGATTTCACTACTCCCTAGATATCTTTTACACGTTAATTACTTGTTATAGTTGCGTGGATGACGGATTGTATTCCTTAATACCATTCATGGGGTGGCGTACTTACTTCCCCAATCCTATGAGTGCCTACTTCACTCCTATGTCAAGCCGGCTAAGAAGCTCCTAACATGGGATCATTAGAATTTACTCATGCATTAAATACAACCAATAAAACCTAGTACACATCGGTTCATGTTTCCTAAGACGTTCAAGCATGTTACACAATGGAGATCTGCCAGTTTTCTTAAGCCTAACATTGAAATTATTCATCCAATACAACCATAAACAAGTAATCAACACATAATTAACATCTAGGTTTCATTAGATCCAAGCAAACACAAGATAGATCTAGCCTAGCATGTTGAAATCAAGACAAGCACAAGATATAGACAACCAACACATAGACATATTGATTGAATTAAAGAGAAGACTTATCTTAATAGCACACGAAAGGATTCAAGGGTTGAAAACCCTTGAAAGTTCTGTAAAATATGAGCTAGGGTTTACAAAGTTCGGCCCTAGGGTTCTCTACGCAAGTTTCTCCTTAATAAATGAAAAATAGAAAACTATATATAGAGTTTAGAAGGTGACGGCGTCAAGAACAAAGGGCTGATGCCGTCATCTCGCCGCCAAATAGTTCCTCGGACTGCCTAGATCTGGGTTGGACGCCGTCATGTGTACACCTTGTGCAGGCCGTCACAGATTTTACTCTTGACGCCATTGTTGTGACGCCGTCAGGTTTGCACTGGGTCGTCACCACTTTTACTCCTGATGCCGTCAGGGTCTTCCTCTTGACGCCGTCAGGTACTGTTCTCAACATGGAAAATTAAGTCTTTGGCATTTTCTTCACTTTTATGCTCCAAAAACGTCCGAATTGCTTCTTTTTCCAGATTTCACTCTCAAAGTACCTAAAATCACAAAAGGAACGATTTAGGGTAATATTTGATCAAATAAATTCAATTCCGGGCTTAAATGACCCCCTAAAAGTGGTTCATTTTTTGCCTCATCAGTGATCGTGTTTATCGACGATATTATGATCTATTCACAGAGTAAGAAGGAGCATGAGGAGCATCTAACACTCATCTTAGAATTTCTCAGGCAGGAAAAGTTGTATGCTAAGTTTTCCAAATGTGACTTTTGGATCCCGACGGTACAATTCTTAGGTCATGTGATTGATAGTCAAGGAGTTCATGTAGATCCAGCTAAAATTGAAGCTATTAAGGATTGGGCCGCACCAACGACCCCAACTGAAGTTCGTCAATTTTTGGGTTTATCCGGTTACTATCAAAGATTCATTGAGGGATTTTCGAAGATAGCAAAGCCATTGACCAAATTGACTCAGAAGAATATTAAATACGAATGGGGAGAAAAGGAAGAGGAAGCGTTTCAATTGCTTAAGGAGATATTGTGTAGTGCTCCTATCTTGGCATTACCTGAAGGTAGTGAAGACTTTGTTGTTTACTGTGACGCTTCTTGTAACACCCGCAAAATTTCATACAGCGGAAGACTTAACAAGCTTTCAGGGTGCTACGGGGATTGGTATCCAACACAAGACAATACAGAACGAGATAAAGTAAACATAGTAAAAACACAACCAAAACGGGGTTTTAAGGTTTACATTTATCCCAACATCATTCAGAGTCAGGCCCAAAATAAATAACAATAGGTCCAAATTTAATTATCAGAGTTTAGAAAAATAGATCCATGAACCGTGAGCCTTGGCCGAGCCTTCCATTCCAAGCATGCATCTCAACACTTAATTACCTGAGAAAACGTGCTAAAAGTCAGCTTTCGCTGGTGAGATCATAGGTTTAAATTCAACTAACAATATAGTGGACATATACGCAAAACGCTTGCTAGCTAGACTAAGGATTCGCTAAAAGCCTGCGGATACCCTCCGCTCCAACAAAACACACGGATACCCTTCCGTACTAACAAAATACACGGATACCCTTCCGTACTAACATAGATATTCGGGTAGCCCCCGCAATACCAATAATAACTCGGATAACCTCCGAAATATTAATAACCTATAGGTGCACACTATAGTATCTAAATAAGTCAACCTTGAATAGTACACACAACATATATGCGACTAAAGCTGACAATTCCAAATAACCAAATAAGCCAACCTTGAATAGTACACACAACCTATATGTGACTAAAGCTGACAATCCACCAATAACCAAATAAGCCAACCTTGAATAGTACACACGACATGTGTGACTAAAGCTGACAATAGATCCTAGTCCATACGCATAGCAAGTTTAGAAAGAATATAAAAGCGATAACAGTCCACGTAAAAAGATTTGCACGTTTCTCACCCCAATCATTGAAAACATAGTTCAAGAGTAAAAAGTGGGGCTATGACTCACCTCAAGTCCAGAAAATAGCAAGACGAGGTAGGTAGAAATAAGATGTATGATCACTCACGGAACAGCAACTACGGACTTGGCACGACCTAACAATATTAACTCTTTCAGAAATCATTTCCTCAAATATATAATATTCCCAAACCCGGACGAGAATCCGTTTTATTTCCGAAAATCCATTTCGTATTAGTTTGGTGTATTTACGTTTGGTATCCGTACGGGTAGTGGGTCGACTCAAAACAAACCAAAAAGATCACATAAGAATAATAAAATAAACTATAGATCTAATATTAGCCCAATATATCATTTAAATAAATCGCCGAAGTTTACCAAGTCCGTCGATTTGATAATCCTCATATTTATTTACGTAACATACCGTTCCAAGATTACACCCAACCTAAGGCACATAGCACATAATTACTATATATTATATATCATAGTTTAATAAATTCCTCATATATATCGTCAAATTGGCCAGATTTCCCGATATATACACTCGCAATCTATTACACTTTACATATACTACAACCTATGGGCGTCGTAGGATACGATGCCCACTAATATATTCATTTCATATAGCCAAATAACCCGGCTCAACCTTACGGTTAAGTGGTTATTTAATTATAGAAAACGTCTATATTAGTCGTCATATATCCGTGACAACGCGAACGTCACAAATAATAACTTACCTGGACCCGAGTGACAACAATTTCGCCTAACTCAATAAGTTTATCCGTTATATATCCTGAAATGACATTTTATTAAACGTTTCATAATTGTCGGGAGTTTCCCGTTTTATAACACAATTTTTATAATAGTAATACGTTTAATAATATTACGCCACTTTCGTAGCCTAATATATATCTAATCGTATTATTTATAATACGACTCGTGATTATTATTATTATTATTATTAATATACGCGTTTATATAGTTATATATACGTAATTCACGTATATACTTTCATATAAACGTTCATATTATCAATAATTATTATTACGAGTTTTATTATTCTCGTTTCAATTTTAATAGTTATTGAATTATACGAAATGGTCATATGTCCGAGTCATGACTCTCGGCTCATTGTCCAAGTCCAAATATAAGCAAAAGTCATAAAATACCCAATCTCCGTCCAATCACAATCTCAACCACGGGCTACAACATGAGGGTCCGACTACGGCACCCGACTAACCTATCTCCGTCAATCTGACGACCGTCTCACAATCGGTCCCCAATATCTCTTTTCGTCAACAACTTCACAATATCACAATAATTCCCTTGTCGAGACCACCAAAAGGTCTCGACCCAACAAAGCATTCGGCCGAAAATATAATACCACAACAATGTCAATATTATGCTCACAAATTATACAAGAAATAACATCAACAAGGTTAATGTTCGGGTCGGTTTACCAAGCCAAAACCCGAGCCAAGTGACCCACTTGGGTCTCGGCTGAAATTACGAGTCAAGGAGGACTCGACCAAGGACCACCTTGGTCTCGGCAATGCTCAAACGAGCCAACCAAAACAGTCCCAAACACCCTTTTGGGTCGCAACTTCAAATAACAATGACAATAACAAATCGGTAACCAAGCTAGCCAAGGATCAAACCACTCGGACCAATGGTCACATAAGGCTCTCAACCGAGCCAAAGATAATATTACACCGAGACCATAGGGTCTCGGTTAAGCTCCATCGAGCTACAAACATCACCAAACGGGACCCAAGCATCCAAATCGAGCACCAAACATGAACCATCAAGGATTCCAAGGTCGAATAACAAGAAATATAACGAGCCAAGTGGCTCGTACCCACATCTAGCCGTGAGTCTTCGACTCACGGTTCGTTCGAACCCACAAATAAACTAAACCCCGGATACCAAACCATTTGAAAATGCGATTTCATCAAAAACCCATAAACATATCACGTTTTAAATGAAAACCCAATCGATTCTCATCAATTCGTGACCCTTAGTCACGATTTGAACCCATAAATCGAGTCAAAACTTGACCTACCTTCCAAAACAATACTAAATCGAAGAGCACACAAGAAAATAACAAGAAAGTGGTGATGAACTTGTGATTATATGATTCGGATTTGGTGTTAACGTGGGAGTTAGGGCGCGTGTTATAGCTCAAAAGAAAGATCTCGACGAGAGGGTTAAAGTGGTGGTGTTATTTTCGGTGTGGGAGTGGCGGTGTGACGGTGGCGGCCGGCCAAAGAGGGCGGCGGCTAGGGTTAAAGATGGGGGGAGAAGATGAGATGAGAGAGATGGAAATTGTGAGTGGGTTTGTGTGTGTGTGTGGGTAAACCGGACCAAACACACCCTTTTTATTATATATATATATATATATATATATATTTTTTTTTATAAAAGTTAATAATAATAATAATAATAATAATAATAATAATAATAATAATAATAATAATAATAATAATAATAATAATAATAATAATAATAATAATAATAATAATAATAATAATAATAATATTTCTATGATGTGGAGCGGGTAACGTGGGTAAATGTAAAAACATGTGGCCCGAACCCGAACTCATTTTAAACTTTAACACCTCTCGAAACCATCTCGTAAATAATTAAAATATAGTCGGACTCGTAAGACGAATCACAAAACTGCCGTTAGGTAATCCTAGTGCCAAAGTCGACGTAGTACCAAGTGAGAATTCAAATATACATCACCGATCATATAATCAAAAATGAATTATGAACATAATTCACGAATCCCATAACGTCATTAATTAAAAATATCCATAAAATAGGTCTTACAAGTTCGTTGTGAAATGAAAATTTCAAATAAAAAATTATAAACGAACTTAAATCGTAATGCGGGTTTTTAAAATAGCTCCCTAAACTACCGGTTGTCACATCCTCCCAGTCTCAGAAGGAAACCCGTCCCGGGTTTCACTCGGAAAAAATTCATCTACGAAGTGAAAAGCTTCGGATATCTCTTCCTGAACTCGTCCTCACGTTCCCACGTAAATTCTGGTCCATGTCGGGAATTCCAACGAACCTTGACGAGCGGAATGCGACTTCTCTTGAGTCGTTTAACTTCACGATCTAAAATCTCAATCGGTTCTTCTACGAAATTCAGTTTCTCATCAACACGAATATCCCTCATTGGAATGACGGGCATTTCATCAGAAAGACATTTCTTCAAATTACTCACGTGAAACACGTCGTGAACTTTGCTCAGTTCGGATGGTAATTCCAACCAATATGCCACGGGCCCAATTCTTTCTAAGATCAAGAATGGTCCAATGTAGCGTGGGTTGAGTTTACCACGTTTCCCGAAACGTATTACACCTTTTCAAGGCGAGACTTTCAGCATTACTTTGTCTCCAACCTGGAACTCTAAAGGTTTACGTCTCTGATCGGCATAGCTCTTCTGCCTATCTCTGGCCGCTTGCAATCGATCACGAATCTGAGTTACTTTCTCTGTAGTTTCCAAAATAAGTTCAGGGCCTGTAAGTTGACTATCTCCAACTTCTGCCCAACCAATAGGTGAACGACACTTTCTGCCATATAAAGCTTCGAATGGTGCAGCCTTAAGACTTGTGTGGTAGCTATTATTATAGGAGAATTCCGCAAGGGGTAAATACTTCTCCCAGCCTTTACCAAAGTCTATGATGCATGCACGAAGCATATCCTCTAATGTCTGAATGGTCCTCTCACTTTGACCATCGGTTTGGGGATGATATGCAGTACTCATATCAAGCCTCGTCCCCAAAGCCGTTTGAAGTGATTGCCACAAAGCTGACGTAAAACGACTATCACGATCCGAAATAATAGATATCGGTACTCCATGACACGAAATAATTTCTTTCACATATAACCTCGCAAGCTTATCCACACTATCATCTTCACTAATAGCTAAGAAATGAGCAGACTTTGTCAGACGATCCACAATTACCCAGATAGCGTCACAACCACTAGCTGTCCTCGGTAATTTGGTAATGAAGTCCATAGTAATCTGCTCCCATTTCCAGACTGGAAGTTCTGGTTGCGTTAGTAATCCTGACGGTCTCTGGTGTTCAGCTTTTACCTTAGCACATGTCAGGCACTTACTAACGTACGATGCTATACCTGCCTTCATATTTGGCCACCAATAGAACTTCTTAAGATCCTGGTACATTTTATCGGAACCAGGATGAATGGAGTACCTTGACTTATGCGACTCATGCATAATCAATTCCCGAATTTCTCCATATAAAGGTACCCAAATCCGATCTCCAAAACATAATAATCCATCAGAACGCTTAACAAATCCTTTCTCATTATCAGCCATCCCAAATACATTCTCGGCAGATCTATTTTCTGCTTTCAACGCTTCCGTTTGAGCTTCGAGTATTTGAGACGGTAATGGCGACACGATAGTCATTCCCAATGACCTAACTCGTAACGGTGGTACTCTTTCCTTTCGACTAAGAGCATCAGCAACAACGTTTGCTTTACCAGGGTGGTAGCGAATTTCACAATCATAATCGCTTAGCAGCTCAATCCAACGTCGTTGTCTCATGTTGAGCTCTTTTTGATTCAAGATGTGTTGTAGACTTTTGTGGTCAGTAAATACAACACACTTGGTTCCGTACAAGTAATGTCTTCATATTCTTAAAGCAAAAACCACAGCACCGAGCTCCAAATCATGGGTAGTGTAGTTTTTCTCATGCTTTTTGAGCTGTCGGGAAGCATAAGCTATCACTTTCTCTCGTTGCATTAACACAACTCCTAAACCTTTATGTGAGGCGTCACAATAGACGACGAAATCCTCGTTACCTTCTGGTAACGCTAAGATAGGAGCACTACACAACATTTTCTTAAGCAATTGAAACGCTTCCTCTTCTTTATCTCCCCATTCATACGTAACACTCTTTTGAGTCAATTTGGTCAATGGTTTAGCTATCTTTGAAAATCCCTCGATGAATCTTCGGTAATAACCAGCTAAACCCAAAAATTGACGAACTTCGGTTGGGGTTGTAGGTGCAGCCCAATCTTTTATCGCCTCAATTTTTGCAGGATCCACATGGACTCCTTGTCTGTCAATCACATGACCCAAAAATTGTACTGTCGGAATCCAAAATTTGCATTTCGAAAACTTGGCATAGAGTTTCTCCTTCCTGAGCAATTCTAAAATGAGTCTTAAATGCTCCTCATGCTCTTTTTCACTCTTTGAATAAATCAGAATGTCATCGATGAATACAATCACAAACTTATCTAGGTAAGGCTTACACACACGATTCATGAGATCCATGAATATTGCTGGTGCGTTAGTCAACCCAAACGGCATCACCTGAAACTCGTAATGCCCGTAACGGGTTCTGAAAGCCGTTTTCGGAATATCTTCCTCACGAACTCGAAGTTGATGATATCCCGATCTCAAATCGATCTTCGAATACACACTCGATCCTTGAAGTTGATCGAACAAGTCATCGATCCTAGGTAACGGGTATCGATTCTTCACCGTTAACTTATTCAACTCTCTATAATCAATACACATACGAAACGATCCATCCTTCTTCTTCACAAATAAGACTGGGGCTCCCCAAGGTGAAGAACTTGGTCTTATGAATCCTTTTTCGGCTAACTCCGCCAATTGTTTCGACAATTCTTCTAGTTCGGTAGGTGCAAGACGATAAGGTGCTCATGCTACAGGTGCAGCACCAGGTATTAACTCAATCTGAAACTCCACTTGTCTAGTCGGCGGGATTCCCGACAAATCATCAGGAAACACATCAGGATAATCACGAACTATAGGCACATCTCCAATGCACCTTTCCTTTGTCTTCGTCTCTTCCTTCTCAGAAATTTGGGCTAAGAAAAGGTAACATCCCTTCTCCATTAGCTTCGGCAACTTAGTGCGCGAAATCACTGCTAATCGGGATGGGCTCCTAGAATCCTTTCGGTCTCCTAATATATTCAGGACTTCCTTTCCGTATGGTACACGCACGATCTTCTCGTCGCAAAGTATGTGAGCACGATACTTCGACAACCAATCCATACCAATGATGACGTCAAAACTTCCTAACGTGACGGGTAGAAGATCTATGTTGAAAGGGTGGTTCAAGAAATTTAACGTACAACCGCGAATGATGGTATTAATCCTTTCTATGTTTCCATTTGCTAACTCAATATCATATCCAATTCCTAAGGCCATCGGGGGTTTTTCTAGTAAGGGTGCAAACGTAGTGGACACAAAACTTCTATCGGCACCAGTATCAAATAGTATGGAAGCATAACGATTATTGAGAAGGAACGTACCAGTAACGACGTTCGGATCTTCTCCTCTCTCGTTCCCTAGTGCATACACTCTTCCCTGAGCAGCTCCAGCTTCCACACGTTGGTCCCCATTATCTTGTCGTCCACGGTTTCCTCCAGCTCCACGGTTTCCATAATTGTACCCATTACCACCCGAGCCTTGATTTCCACGGTTCCGCGATTCTCTACACTCATTCCTATAGTGTCCCTTCTTTCCACACCCATAACAAGTAACATCTGCCTTATTTCTCATTTCAGGAGCAGCCTGAACCATAGCAAGAGGTCGGGCTCTACAATCTCTAGCTGTGTGTCCTTTCCTTGAGCAATTCTGGCATTTCACACCACACCATCCAGTGTGACGCTGGTGGCAACGATCACACTTGGGTGCATCACCGTTCTGATTCTTCTTATCTCCATTCCCAATAGCATAAGCCTTAGCTTGTCTCTTGCTTCGGTGATCATTACTCTTAGAGTGACGGTCTCTCTTTCTCTTTCCATTCTTCTCCTTATCAGCTTCTTCTAATTCCAACGAATCCATAAGTTGTTGAGCAATTGTAATTGCCTCATGGATGTTTGCAGGCCTAGCAGAAATTACATCATTCCTCGTAGCTACAGGCAACCCATCAGTATACCTCTCGATCTTTTGGGTCTCAGTTTTCACCATATCTGGGCACAACAAGGCTAATTCCTGGTAACGACGATTGTAAGTCGCCATGTCAGTACCCTTCACCTTATGGTTCCAAAACTCAATCTCTAGCTTCTTGACCTCATTCCTTGGGCAATAAGTCTGAATCAGTAAAGACCTAAATTGCTCCCAAGTCATAGCATACGCTGCATCACTCCCAACTGCATTTCGGTAGTTGTTCCACCAAGTCAAAGCTTCATCCTTGAAAGTAAAAGAAGCAAACTTTACCTTCGCATTCTCCGCACAACCGCTGACATTAAACACTGACTCAGTCTTCTCAATCCATCTGACTAAGTAAACCACTCCTTCAGTTCCACCAAACTCAATGGGTCCACAAATCTTGAATTCCTTGTATTGACATCCATTAGCACGAACAGGTGGAAAAGTTCCAGCAGAATTGTTGGAATGATTTGACTCAGCTAGTAGTTCAGCAACTCTTTGCTCCACGAGTTGGTTGATCATCGCTTGATCCACAGTAGGTGCATTAAGTGGAACATGATCATTGTCTCCCTGAACATCAACATTTTGATTCCTGTTGTTGCAGTTAATAGTGTCCAGGTTATCAGGAATAGGGGTTTCAACATTTCGAGTAGGACGGCGTCCTCGGCGACCAGGGGTAGTCGCTGTCTATCCCTCTAGAGGCCCGCAACCTCCTTTTCTAACACTGTGTTCCTCTGCCACAGCTTGCGATCTCCCTCGCGAGTCGTGAGGAAACCTCTCTGCAGACTCTCTATCTGCTCATGTATCTCTATCATACATGTCCTAATCGCTATCGTCCTGCCCATGACAGTAGTCAAATCAACTCTCAACTCAACAACAAACTCAGCAATAAACTCAGCAATAATCATCTCAAGTCGGTCAGACATCCGCAAGATCCTCTTGCCCTGTGCAGTAATCTGAGCCCACATCCTACCAGTCTCACCTAACTCTGCATGCTCAGCAGAAACCTCAGAAGGTGCATCCGACGCCACAGGACTACCAGGTGGTGTATCAAACAAAAATGGATGATCAGGTGAAACCGGTTCTAACGGATGTATCGGGGAATCGGGCTTCGCAGAATGAACTGAATGTGCTAGCGACCCATCATCATCAGGCATATCCTCCTCCTGAGGATCATCCTCTTCCCAATCCTGAGGGTCATCATTCTGCTCATCTGCGTACTCCTCGTCGAAGGGGTACTCCATCACTCGTCATCTCCGAGCAGGCGAACCACGAGGCGATAAAGTCGGTGACTTAGGGCGTCAATGAGACGATAAAGTGGTGGCCGAACGCATGACCGACACGTATGGGTCATCAGGGGCCATAGTGATCTACGAGGGGTGACGCGTACCGGCATAAACATCCTCAATAACATCGTACGAATAGGAGGTCATGGTTTGTGACAACGGCGTAGGGTAGGTGTAAGTGTTTCAAAACAACTAAATCACAACTCATAATACCATTCCAATATACTCATCAAATAGTTCAATATATAATCTCAATAAAAGAATTTCAAACACCGCATTACTAAAATGTTTATAAAACATATAGACCATATAAATCCTCGAGAACGCCATCTTATTACTAAAATCCATAAACCTCAAATCATCTCAATAAGTCTCAAATCTAACAATCATCGCAAATATCTCAGAATACCTCAAATAATAGAAGATGCTTCGGCTTGGCGGGCTGGCGGGCGGTGGTCAAGGATCATTTTCTATAAAAATACGGTTATAGTTTAGGCGTTTATTTACCTAGTTCTCTATAACCTTGGCTCTGATACCAATCTGTAACACCCCCAAAATTTGATACAGCGGAAGACTTAACAAGCTTTCAGGGTGCTACGGGGATTGGTATCCAACACAAGACAATACAGAATGAGATAAAGTAAACATAGTAAAAACACAACCAAAACGGGGTTTTAAGGTTTATATTTATCCCAACATCATTCAGAGTCAGGCCCAAAATAAATAACAATAGGTCCAAATTTAATTATCAGAGTTTAGAAAAATAGATCCATGAACCGTGAGCCTTGGCCGAGCCTTCCATTCCAAGCATGCATCTCAACACTTAATTACCTGAGAAAACGTGCTAAAAGTCAGCTTTCGCTGGTGAGATCATAGGTTTAAATTCAACTAACAATATAGTGGACATATACGCAAAACGCTTGCTAGCTATACTAAGGATTCGCTAAAAGCCTGCGGATACCCTCCGCTCCAACAAAACACACGGATACCCTTCCGTACTAACAAAACACACGGATACCCTTCCGTACTAACATAGATATTCGGGTAGCCCCCGCAATACCAATAATAACTCGGATAACCTCCGAAATATTAATAACCTATAGGTGCACACTATAGTATCTAAATAAGTCAACCTTGAATAGTACACACAACATATATGCGACTAAAGCTGACAATTCCAAATAACCAAATAAGCCAACCTTGAATAGTACACACAACCTATATGTGACTAAAGCTGACAATCCACCAATAACCAAATAAGCCAACCTTGAATAGTATACACGACATGTGTGACTAAAGCTGACAATAGATCCTAGTCCATACGCATAGCAAGTTTAGAAAGAATATAAAAGCGATAACAGTCCACGTAAAAAGATTTGCACGTTTCTCACCCCAATCATTGAAAACATAGTTCAAGAGTAAAAAGTGGGGCTATGACTCACCTCAAGTCCAGAAAATAGCAAGACGAGGTAGGTAGAAATAAGATGTATGATCACTCACGGAACAGCAACTACGGACTTGGCACGACCTAACAATATTAACTCTTTCAGAAATCATTTCCTCAAATATATAATATTCCCAAACCCGGACGAGAATCCGTTTTATTTCCGAAAATCCATTTCGTATTAGTTTGGTGTATTTACGTTTGGTATCCATACGGGTAGTGGGTCGACTCAAAACAAACCAAAAAGATCACATAAGAATAATAAAATAAACTATAGATCTAATATTAGCCCAATATATCATTTAAATAAATCGCCGAAGTTTACCAAGTCCGTCGATTTGATAATCCTCATATTTATTTACGTAACATACCGTTCCAAGATTACACCCAACCTAAGGCACATAGCACATAATTACTATATATTATATA
The DNA here is from genome assembly GCA_030686995.1 of Artemisia argyi. Taxonomy (NCBI): domain Eukaryota; kingdom Viridiplantae; phylum Streptophyta; class Magnoliopsida; order Asterales; family Asteraceae; genus Artemisia; species Artemisia argyi. Next base: position 229,028,987 of record CM060680.1, on the reverse strand, counting down.
TCATAGTTTAATAAATTCCTCATATATATCGTCAAATTGGCCAGATTTCCCGATATATACACTCGCAATCTATTACACTTTACATATACTACAACCTATGGGCGTCGTAGGATACGATGCCCACTAATATATTCATTTCATATAGCCAAATAACCCGGCTCAACTTTACGGTTAAGTGGTTATTTAATTATAGAAAACGTCTATATTAGTCCTCATATATCCGTGACAACACGAACGTCACAAATAATAACTTACCTGGACCCGAGTGACAACAATTTCGCTAACTCAATATGTTTATCCGTTATATATCCTGAAATGACATTTTATTAAACGTTTCATAATTGTCGGGAGTTTCCCGTTTTATAACACAATTTTTATAATAGTAATACGTTTAATAATATAACGCCACTTTCGTAGCCTAATATATATCTAATCGTATTATTTATAATACGACTCGTGATTATTATTATTATTAATATACGCGTTTATATAGTTATATATACGTTATTCACGTATATACTTTCATATAAACGTTCATATTATCAATAATTATTATTACGAGTTTTATTATTCTCGTTTCAATTTTAATAGTTATTGAGTTATACGAAATGGTCATATGTCCGAGTCATGACTCTCGGCTCATTGTCCAAGTCCAAATATAAGCAAAAGTCATAAAATACCCAATCTCCGTCCAATCACAATCTCAACCACGGGCTACAACATGAGGGTCCGACTACGGCACCCGACTAACCTATCTCCGTCAATCTAACGACCGTCTCACAATCGGTCCCCAATATCTCTTTTCGTCAACAACTTCACAATATCACAATAATTCCCTTGTCAAGACCACCAAAAGGTCTCGACCCAACAAAGCATTCGGCCGAAAATATAATACCACAACAATGTCAATATTATGCTCACAAATTATACAAGAAATAACATCAACAAGGTTAATGTTCGGGTCGGTTTACCAAGCCAAAACCCGAGCCAAGTGACCCACTTGGGTCTCGGCTGAAATTACGAGTCAAGGAGGACTCGACCAAGGACCACCTTGGTCTCGGCAATGCTCAAACGAGCCAACCAAAACAGTCCCAAACACCCTTTTGGGTCGCAACTTCAAATAACAATGACAATAACAAATCGGTAACCAAGCTAGCCAATGATCAAACCACTCGGACCAATGGTCACATAAGGCTCTCAACCGAGCCAAAGATAATATTACACCGAGACCATAGGGTCTCGGTTAAGCTCCATCGAGCTACAAACACCACCAAACGGGACCCAAGCATCCAAATCGAGTACCAAACATGAACCATCAAGGATTCCAAGGTCGAATAACAAGAAATATAACGAGCCAAGTGGCTCGTACCCACATCTAGCCGTGAGTCTTCGACTCACGGTTCGTTCGAACCCACAAATAAACTAAACCCCGGATACCAAACCATTTGAAAATGCGATTTCATCAAAAACCCATAAACATATCACATTTTAAATGAAAACCCAATCGATTCTCATCAATTCGTGACCCTTAGTCACGATTTGAACCCATAAATCGAGTCAAAACTCGACCTACCTTCCAAAACAATACTAAATCGAAGAGCACACAAGAAAATAACAAGAAAGTGGTGATGAACTTGTGATTATATGATTCGGATTTGGTGTTAACGTGGGAGTTAGGGCGCGTGTTATAGCTCAAAAGAAAGATCTCGACGAGAGGGTTAAAGTGGTGGTGTTATTTTCGGTGTGGGAGTGGCGGTGTGACGGTGGCGGCCGGCCAAAGAGGGCGGCGGCTAGGGTTAAAGATGGGGGGAGAAGATGAGATGAGAGAGATGGAAATTTTGAGTGGGTTTGTGTGTGTGTGTGGGTAAACCGGACCAAACACACCCTTTTTTATTATATATATATATATTTTTTTTATAAAAGTTAATAATAATAATAATAATAGTAATAATAATATTACTATGGTGTGGAGCGGGTAACGTGGGTAAATGTAAAAACATGTGGCCCGAACCCGAACTCATTTTAAACTTTAATACCTCTCGAAACCATCTCGTAAATAATTAAAATATAGTCGGACTCGTAAGACGAATCACAAAACTGCCGTTAGGTAATCCTAGAGCCAAAGTCGACGTAGTACCAAGTGAGAATTCAAATATACATCACCGATCATATAATCAAAAATGAATTATGAACATAATTCACGAATCCCATAACGTCATTAATTAAAAATATCCATAAAATAGGTCTTACAAGTTCGTTGTGAAATGAAAATTTCAAATAAAAAATTATAAACGAACTTAAATCGTAATGCGGGTTTTTAAAATAGCTCCCTAAACTGCCGGTTGTCACACTTCTCATAAAAGGTTGGGAGCTATGTTAATGCAACGAGAGAAAGTGATAGCTTATGCTTCCCGACAGCTTAAGAAGCATGAGAAGAACTACACCACCCATGATTTGGAGTTAGGTGCCGTGGTTTTTTTGCCTTGAGGATATGGAGACATTATTTGTATGGGACCAAGTGTGTTGTATACACTGATCACAAAATTCTACAACACATCTTGAGTAAAAAAGAGCTCGACATGAGACAGCGAAGTTGGATTGAGCTGCTAAGCGATTATGATTGCGAAATCCGTTATCATCCAGGTAAAGCAAATGTCGTTGGTGATGCTCTTAGTCAGAAGGAGGGAATACCACCGTTACGGGTTAGATCATTGGGAATGACTATCGTATTGCCGTTACCGTCGCAGATATTAGAAGCCCAAACTGAAGCGTTCAAAGCAGAAAACCGACCTGCTGAAAATATCTTTGGGATAGTAGAAAATCAGAAGGGATTTGTTAAGCGTTCTGATGGAATATTATGTTTTGGAGACCGAAGTTGGGTACCATTGTATGGAGGAATGCGTGAGTTGATTATGCACGAATCGCATAAGTCAAGGTATTCTATTCATCCTGGGTCTGACAATATGTACCAGGATCTGAAGAAATTGTATTGGTGGCCTAACACGAAGGCAGATATAGCATTGTACGTCAGCAAGTGTTTGACATGTTCAAAGGTTAAGGCAGAACACCAAAGACCGTCAGGGTTATTGACGTAGCCAGAACTCCCAGTGTGGAAATGGGAACGGATCACTATGGATTTTATTACCAAATTACCGAAGACAGCTAGCGGTTCTGACGCTATCTGGGTAATTGTGGATCACTTGACTATGTCTGCTCATTTTCTAGGGATTAGTGAAGATGACAGTGTTGACAAACTTGCGAGGTTGTATGCGAAGGAAATTGTTTCTCGTCATGGTGTTCCGATATCGATTATTTCGGATCGCGAGAGTCGTTTCACATCAGCTTTATGGCGATCACTTCAAACCGCTTTGGGGACGACACTTGATATGAGTACTGCATATCATCCCCAAACCGACGGTCAGAGTGAGAGAACTATACAGACTTTGGAAGATATGCTTCGTGCCTGTATAATAGATTTTGGTAAAGGCTGGGAGAAGTATCTACCTCTTGCGGAATTCTCCTATAACAACAGCTACCATACTAGTATTAAAGCTGCACCATTTGAAGCTTTATATGGTCGTAAATGCCGTTCGCCGATTGGTTGGGCTGAGGTTGGAGATAGCCAACTTATAGGCCCCGAGCTTATTTTGGAGACTACTGAGAAAGTGACTCAAATTCGTGATCGGTTACAAGCAGCTCGTGATAGACAGAAAAGTTATGCCGATCAGAGACGTAAACCTCTTGAGTTCCAGGTAGGAGACAGAGTGATACTCAAGGTCTCGCCTTGTAAAGGAGTGATACGTTTTGGAAAACGTGGGAAACTCAACCCCCGCTACATCGGACCATTTCAGATTCTGGAGAGAATTGGGCTTGTAGCTTATCGGTTGGAGCTACCAAAGGAATTGAGTAAAGTTCACGATGTGTTTCATGTGAGTAATTTGAAGAAGTGCCTTTCTGAGGAAACATCGGTTATACCAATGAAGGATATTCATGTTAATGAGAGTTTGAACTTTGTGTAAGAGCGGATTGAGATTTTGGATAGAGAGATTAAGCGACTCAAGCACAGTCGTATTCCACTCATCAAGGTTCGTTGGAATTCCCGTCATGGACCGGAATTTACGTGGGAACGTGAGGATGAGTTTCAGAAGAGATATCCTAAGCTTTTTACTTCGTAGTTGGAAAGTTCCGAGTGAAACCCTCGACGGGTTTCTTCTGAGGCTGGGTGGATGTGACAATTGGCAAATTAGGGAGCTATTTTAAAACCCGCATTACTTTGAAATTTAATGATACGAAATGTTTGAAATTTATTTTCAGTGGATTATGTCAAATTTAAACCCGCGGTTTTGAATTATGAAGTTTATGTGGAGTTTAATTTGAATTATTGATTTGATATGGAATATATGTCGTGATTTATGGTTGAGACGTCTTTTAGGCACTACGTTGACTCCGACACTAGGATAACCTAACCAATTTGAAAATTTTGAATAACGGTTGTGTTGTAAATTTTTACGAACGTATTTATGATCAAATTTCGTGAAAAGACGGTTTGGAAAATAATGGTGCGTGAGTTAACACGCGTTGAGAAATTTTGAGATATGAAAAATAGCTCGAGTTAAGGGTGTCGGAATACATTGTAAAGATTTCGGAAATGGTCCTTGTGTTTATTGACTAGTCACCCTCCCCCTTTATATATATATATATATATATATATATATATATATATATATATATATATATATATATATATATATATATATAAACTTTTAAACTAAAACTTAGAATCTAAATCCTGTTTTAACTTATCAAAATTTGAGATCTAAAATGGTTGTTTGAGACCTTTTGACTGTGATAGAACTTGACAAAAATTCAACCAATTGACTCAAACTCAATTAGATACTCAACCAATACTTTTAAAACAAGTTAGGTAAACCATCTTGAACCAAATATGACACCTAAAGAAGGACTTAAGATGATCTTTAAAAAATAAGCTGTTGAAACAAGTTTAGACCATGAAACTTTTAAAACTAACCTAAAACATATAAGACTTGTTAAAACGGATTAAATTTACTCAAAAACTACTTTATAAACTAAATTAAGATGAATTTAATTGACTTAGGGTACCTTATCAGATGATCCTGCTGCAGAAGTCGACATAGTGATGATGGTAAGAGAGAGTACGCCGATGTACCACAACCTGGAAATGAGAGAAGGAAATGAAGAGGTGGGAGTGTTGATGATAATGTGGAGTGAGAGTGGGAGGGATTTATAATATTTTGAATTGGGATGAATGTCATTTCCCGAGGTGTTATTCCAATGGAGCAGGGAACCAACGGATTTTTTTTTTTTTTTTCTTAAAGTTAGTTGCTTAAAGGGTAAATTACACAGTTGGTCCCTATACTCAACTCCGTTTGGAAATCTGTGAAAATGAAAGTAATAAATGAATACTTTTTACTATTACAAAAAAATCACTAGTGATTTGTTGTAAATCACTGGTGATTTGGAAGACAAGAGTTTTTTTTTTTTTTTTTTTTTTTTTTTTTTTTACGATTTTTATAGAAAAAGTTTAGGGTAAGCAGTCTCATGTTTTCCCGCCCATTTTGTTGTTTATTACTAATTTTCTTAAAAAAATGCTAATAGGTACCCATAAGCATCTTTTAAAATGTTATTAAGCTGTAAACAAGGTTGATTATAGTTAAAACACTCAAAAACATTCTCTTTCATTCAAACCATTTTCCACAAACATTGTTTCTCTACTTTTCTAGTATTTCAAATTACTAATTAGGGGTTTTTGCATATATATCCTTCTGAAAATGCATAATTGCATATATATCCAAAGTATGCATAAAAATCATTGTATTATTTACATAAAAAACTTGTACAAAAGATATATATGCAATTATTCACTTTGGAAGGGATATATATGCAATTCTGCCTACTAATTAATTAATAATTAAGTTAAAACATTGTTTCGCTACTTCTTTAGTTTTAAAACATTCTCTCTCGTATTATGATTGTCAAAGCAACAATCAAACCATTTTACCCGAACATTGTTTCTTTTTCTTTTTCTTTTAAAGTACGACAATGTTTTTATGTTTGAGAATCAAATTCAATTAACTAAACTAATGGTTTACTTATTACTCACTCAATTAATTAAATGATATCCGATCAAGACCGGCTATAACCAGCTATTCCAGCCAAGATCAGGTTAGAACAGGGTAATTCCGGAATATTCCAGCCAAGACACGGCTATGTTCTGCTATATCCTATCAAAACCGGCTATATCCAATCAAGTCCAGCTATATCCGGCTATTCCGGCCATTACCTAAATAGATCAATAGTGCTATAACTGTTCTTTTGTTCCTTTTAATAATTGTTTATTCCTTTTCCTTATAGGACCCCTACTGTTCAATAGGGGTTTATATTAGACCCTACTGTCCAGTAGGGGTTTGTTTATAGGACCCCCTACTGTTCAATAGGGGTTGTTTTAAACCCCTGTGTCCAATAGGGGGTTTGTTTATAGGACCTCTACTGTTCAATAGGGGTTTGTTTATAAGACCCCTACTGTTCAGTAGGGGATTATATTAGACCCCGACTGTCCAGTAGGGGTTTATTTTGAACCCCTACTGTCTGGCAATTTTGAGTTATTAAAATCTGTGTCATTTGTTTCTTTTAATAGGTGATTGTTTCTAAAAACAAGTATTTGTTCCTTATTTGTTCCAAAGGAGTCGGAGCAAGCTTTCCAGCAAATGAAAAGAGTAATAGCAAACCTTCTGATGTTAACATCACCAATGGAAGGAGAAGAACTAATGGTTTACCTAGCGGCAGCAAAGGAAGCGGTAAGTGCGGTGCTAATGACAGAAAGGGGAGAAAAGCAAATGCCAAATTACTTTGTAAGCCGCGCCTTGAGAGGCCCGGAAATCAATTACACACCAACGGAAAAACTGGTGTTAGCTCTGGTGCACACCGCTAGACGCTTAAAAAGAACCATCACAAATCAAAAACAAAATATTTATTTATTTATGCTTTTGTATCGGCAAAAACAAAATATTAACTAAAGATAACAAAATTGCGTTGAAGAGTAAACAAATATTATGGATAATATATAGTTAGGATCGAGAAATCTTTCTCGATTGGCTTAGTGGGTCATTTACAAAGTAGACACTCTACTAAGCATGAAAAACACTTGTTAACACGGCTCAAACACATTATAAATGTTGATTAACATAAACCTTGCATTACAACTACTCAATTTTAACTTGACACATAATAATCTCCCGATCCAACCCCAAAGCAATATAGGTATTGAAAATTTATTATTACAAAAGGTGCTTCATTGAGTTGTAAAATATCGCCGTTGTAATGAAAAGTCTCACGTAAATCTCAAGGGCCGATGAAAACGGAGCAATATAGGGGCTAGGACTCCCATCAGTGTCAACTAACGAAACGATCCCATGCATTTTCCCCTTGTTAAAAGAATCATCTGCAACGATGACTTTCATGCAGAACATCTCAAATCGAGGGTTAACGTTTTGAGGCCTGATAAAAGAACCATCATAATTAAAAACAAAATATTAACTAAAGATAACAAGATTGCGTTGAAGAGTAAACAAATATTATAGATAAGAGATCGTCGATAAAAACCCTAACTTTTCTCTCTCAAGTGGCGACAGCTTTTCCCTAACTTTTTTCTATCGAACCTCACCATAATCACCCCTAAATCTATCAGTTCCTGTGCGATCTTGGTTCTCTAATTACTTGAGATCGTTACAATATTCACTCTCAAAGGGATAATTGTGGTGCTGCTTTCGTTTAGGGATTAAGAGCTTGTTTTTTCCAAACCGACTTAGGGATTTCTTCCTAGTTAAATCGGTTGTGATCCTATTAATACTTCATTGAATCGATTTTTATTATTCTGGATCGTACTACATGGACGTGGGTTAGATCTTGAGGGTTTTCACTCCAAACCCTAATCGCAAGATTAGGGTTTTTTCTGGACTGCTTGGTTGTATTGCTGCTGCTGGTTATTATTATTGGTTTTTGTGTTAAGCGTTATTGATTATTGTTTGTGGGTTTGAGAGGGTTATGGAGAAGGGTTTTCTGAAAACATCTAGTGCTTCAAAGGGTTCGAAGGGTGTTGGGAAATCTGGTGCTCAAGGGGAATTTGTGAAGCCGGTTTTACAAACCTCCTTTGGGAATGATAACGTTAATGTTGAGGGTGTTGATTTGTCGTCTGAAGTGGAGCCGATTCCACTTACGAAAGATACACCACATGGTGATGATTTGGAGCCGATTACAAGTGCTGATTCTGTGAAGCACTTGCTATCTAATGCACATAAGAACTTTGATGAAGCCATTGCTAATATTCAAAGTGAGATTGTTGCTAATAAGGCTTCCTCTTCATGTGATATGGGGCATGACTCTAATTCGAATGTTGCTGGTCCTATTGATTCTATGGATGATACTACTTGTGGAGTGAAGTCGGGTTCTTACACGGCTGCTACTTCTTATGAACCTCAGAAACACGTGTCTAATTTTCGGAGGTTGGAATGTAGCAAAAAGAAGGATAATGTGGACCTTTCAGTTCCATTGAAAGCAGTGGAAGAGGTAAACACGAGGTTTGAGAATACTCTCTACGGTTATTTCCTTGGTCAGCACCTTGCTTTTCCTGTTGTTGAATACTATGTACGCAATGCATGGGCTAAGTTTGGTGTGCAAAAGGTAATGATGAATGCAAAGGGATTCTTCTTCTTTAAGTTCAATTCGAAGAAAGGTGTTGATGATGTGCTTGAAAACGGTCCTTGGTTGATCAAAAATGTTCCTATTATTCTTAAACCATGGACTTTGAACACTAATCTACTCAAAGAGGATTTGACTAACATCCCGGTGTGGGTTAAATTCCATGATGTCCCTCTTGCAATGTTTTCTGATGATGGCCTCAGTCTTCTTGCCACACTGATTGGTACGCCCAAAAGGTTAGATGCTTTTACAAGCCAAATGTGCAAGGAATCGTGGGGCCGTAGTAGTTTTGCTAGATGCATGATAGAAGTGAAGTCGGATGAGGTGCTTCGGGACAGCCTCACTGTTGAGATACCATTACTTGATGGTTCGGGTTCGACTATTGAGAAGATATGGGTTGAATATGAGTGGCATCCACCTCGTTGTGACAAATGTAAGATATTTGGTCATACTCTGACCGACTGTCCTAAAGTTGTTATACCTCCTGTTCAACCTACTAAGCCTGTTTATGATAGCTTCAAGACTGTTACTAATAGGAAGAAAGGAAAACAAGGTGGTTCTACGATTCCGGGTAAAGGAGGGTTTACTAAACCTGTAGTGGGTAAGAAGTTGCAGTATCAACCAAAAAAGACTCCTCCTGAACCTAAGCATGTTGGTGGCACTATTAAGAAGACTTCTGATGTGGCTAGTCCTAGTGGAACAACGATCTCTACATCTAACCAATTTGATGCTCTCAATATGGATGATACGGATGCGTTTGGTATTCCTACTTTTGACACCAACATGGATGTGGATGCTGGATGTACAATGGAAGTTAATGTGGATGAGTCGGTTAAGACTGGTGCTACATCACAAGAACCGTTTGTGAGTGATTCAATGGGAACTAAGGAAGTTGGTTCTACTCCTTTAGTTGAGAAAATTAGTAAGTTTGAAAAGCTTCTTATCGATGGGAAAGGTACTCTTGTGGATGATGATGGTCATCCTGTTCCGTCTGCCTCTGTCACTAAGAGGGCTAACCCATTTTCCAAGGTGGGTAATGTTGTGGTTTCTGATAGTGACGAGGAGGAGGTTCTTAACACGTTTGACGAATCTGCAAATCTTTTTGGTGGTGGTCATGAGCGTGAAGATGAGTTTGATGACTATGATGATTACTCGAAGCAAATTTATGATCTTCCAGGGGAATTGGATGCTCTTAATGCCATTTATGGCTTTAATCTCCAAGGTCGTAGGAAGTAGTTTATATTTTTGTTTGAGTCTTTCTATATGATGTAGTAGTGGTTTTGTTTTCTTGTCTAGAAAATAGGAAGTATCTTGTTATGTAAGCTTTTCGCCTATGTAACGGGCTGAGATATGGGATTCACTCATATCCGTTGTACTTAAATGTTTTTTGGAGTAACATATTTACCGGGTCTTTTGACCTTTTACCCAAAAAAAATATTATAGATAAGATATAGATAGGATCGAGAAATCAATTGGCTTAGTGCATCATTTACAATGTAGACACTCTACTAAGCATGAAAAACACTTGTTAACATAAACCTCGGCTTTCGCAACAACTATTCAGTTTTAACTTGATACATAATAATCTCCCGATCCAACCCAAAAACAAAGACAAATAATAAATAATAAATGGAAGGTATATTTAACTACCTTATTAATTTCCAAGATGGTGAACATTCTGACACCAAATCATATCGTTTGTTACGATCAAATATATATGTGTGTGTGTTTCTTATTTGAAAAACAAAAACTACAGAATTTCACTTCCTGCTAGCCATAAAAGAAATTTATATATATTAAAAATTCCTCCCAAGATACACAACATCATGCCACAAATTTATTTGTTGGACTTCTATATGGTTTTAGTCATTGAACTTCTTTTGCACATATAATCGTTAAAAAATGGTTTTGGGTCACGTTGGGTCATTTTGTAAACACTGATCTTTTAAATTCATAAAGCAAAACGGTAGTTACCTTGCATCAGTAACAGTAACAGGCAAAGGAATAACCTCAAAACCCATCTTTACTCTAAAAGGCATCAATGCGACTCTTGAATTTTTTCGGGGATTCCTACGCCAAAAAAGTTCAAAACTGGTTATATAACGTTGAACTGAGACTAACTTTATTGTTTATACTAATACAGTACTTTTACTTGTTATCTAAATTTAACTTGATTTAGAAGGAAAATTAAAAAAATAAAATAAATAAAAAAAATAAATAAATAAATAAAAACTTTTTATAGTTTACCCCTTCGTAGTAAATCATTTAGACATGAACTGATTCAATAGTATGGTATTGTGTTTTAATGATAAATGAAATTAAAGAACAAAAACCCAAAAGATGAAAACCTACTGGAGTGATCCCCAAATTATGGTATTGTGTTTTAATATAAACCCAATAGTATGGTATTGTGTTTTAATGTTAATCTGGCCCTATAATTCGTTTATACCGGCATATATGATCATGCACATAATAAACTAATGTGGCATCTCAACAAAAATTTCTAACTTATGAATCTTGTGTGGTTCATGAAGCATTATATAAAACAGTTTTCTAAGTTGAAAAATGCTAGTATTGTAAATGATAAACAGAAATGAAAATGAGTACCTTAATATTCCAAGACCACCTATTCCAACAAAGAGTGAAAACATTTTTTGTTTGTGCATTAAAAAGTAAAAGCAGAAATAATAGATGATCTTGGGTAGAGCAGTCCTTGCCAACAATGTTCATCGCCACAAGATTGCCACCAACTGAAAAGGCAAACGAATTTGGTGTATTTAACTGGTTGGTCAGTTTTAAAGAGATGGAGAGATGTATATGAAAAAGGATGATCAAGTAATGTGGGTGTGTTTTTACAGTACACTAGGGTTAATAAGTTGGTGAGTTTTAAAGAGAGGGGAGATGTGGGTGGGTAGATGGTATTGAATGCAAGTTTAATATGAGGGGTTGGATTGACGAAGAAATAATAGACGGTGGAGATTGTTTGATGTGTGAAGGTGCGGATCATGATCCGTGAGGTTTCCAATGGAGTAGTCTGATTTGTGTTTCTTCCATTCCAACTGAGCTTGAACAAACACATGTGATGCTTTCGGGAGTAGGTTGGTATCAACTTAAAATGTGTGTTTAACGACGACTTCTTAAAGTGTATTGATATGTACTTCTCAAAGTGTTTTCATATGAAAAGTGTTGTAAACTTCACTGCTTCATATGTTTTGATTACAATTTAAACTTGAATTCAAAACCAAATCACAACATAGTTGTTTGTCAATCAATTAATAGGTGGGAATAAATGATCTGGACTTTATCAAGTATATAGCATAGCAGTTCCTAGTCTACATTTGATTAACCAAAATTTTTTAAAACACTTTAAAGCATCTCTAATGTGATGGACTTTATCAAGTATATAGCATAGCAATGCCGCATCATGCCACATCACCTTTTTATAAATCATCAACTATATAAACTTACCTTTTTACTCATTTACACTTCAACTAATTTGTAAATGGTAAATCGTAGCTTCTCTCTCACAAAATCTAGCTCACAAAAGCCTCTCTCTTTCGGTTTATGGGTATAAAGTAAAAGGAAAATAATCCCTGCTGCAAAATAGTAGGGAACTTCTCTGCTGCTAGTTTAATTCAGAGACAATTTGTGTGCATCAGACATGTTATCAGGGACAATTTGTGTATCATCAAAGACTATGTTTGCACTCTGCAACAGATAACTCCCTATTGTTTGCAGCAGAAATGTTATCCCCAAAAGTAAAACATTAAAAATAGCAAACATATATGCTTTGGATACCTAAATCACTCCAATTTCCATATAAGTTTCACATTTTTTTTATTAGGGATCGAAGCACACAAACTTTGTGTTTCAATTCATGTATATATTACCATGAATTATAAGCATATCATCCAATTCAATTGTGCTTTCTATGGACATGTGTGTTGATTTTTTATGTAAGTATACAGCATTGAAGAGAATAGCATGCACATTTAATTTTGTCATCGTGCAAGTGTATAATGAATTAGATAAAAGTTTTGTTTTTCTCTTTTAGTTTTACCCAACTGCTAATGGTAAATTGATATTTTAAACAAGTTGGACTTTTTAGTTTAACGAGGCAACATGTAGGTTGAATATACATGACGAGTAAGATTTACATATTTTTGGAATGTAAACTCGTGTGATGCCTTATAATATATAAAAATTGAGTTTCATGCACTAAACTTACGTATTAGTGATTATACATAGAATAATTCTTATAATATATATATATATATATATATATATATATATATATATATATATATATATATATATATATTATAAAAACTTCTTTCACAAAAGTTTTATGCACCAACATACCCGATCTTATGGAATTTTTTTGGAATTTTTCGAGAACTTTTTTAAAAAAAATTTCTTTTTATTCTTTTTACGAATATTTGTCTTTTTATTTTAACTTTACCCTATATATATATATATATATATATATATATATATATATATATATATATATATATATATATATATATATATTTCTTATACCTAGCTGAAAAAAGGGTTTGGTCTTACTACATGACATATTTGGCTTCAAGACAATTTTTTCAATTCTTAAAATTTTGGTTTCGTTAACATATACAACCATATCCCTCATGTATGGTTTCGGTATAAGTCACATCAAAAATCTATACCATACGTGTCAAATAGAAAATGTCTCTTATTATCAAACAATATATGCAAAATAAATACCTATATTTAAACTTAGGGTGCATTTGGTTTAAGCCTATTGGAATGAAGGAATGAGTATGAGCATGGTATAAATCTATCGTTGTTGAGGCCCTCCACTACTATTAAACTCTACCAATTGTGATTCTTGTCATTAAACCAAATGGCCCCTTATAACCTATATCATATCAAAGTCCATTGCTACAAACATTAGCAAAATGGTTTCATCTCCAACATCAACTTATATAAATATTGTTCTGAATTTAAAATTTAATAAGAAATAAATACCTCAACCTTTTAAACTCGTTAAAACAACCTAGCCAACATGCTATCAATATGGCATTTGGAAATTGTGTTGTTAGTGTTATGGCAATAGAACAACATCTTTCTTATGAAATCAAAAAACATATATAGAATTATAGATGATAAAAGATAGAACTATCAATGTTCAAGTTCTTTATTTAGAGGTCATTGTATCAATTAATAATCAGTTGTTATACCAAACGATTTATGCGAGACTTTGTGATGAGATGTAACATTAGTTTATCATGCACAACAATATACATATGCTATAGTTAGTTGCGGACCCATGAATGAAAGCAAGATGGTTCTTAGTTTTAGATGATGATATATGCTTAATTGGGTGAATTTAGTCAGATGAAATATCATATAACACAAATATATCATTAATATAAAACATCAAACATTTTATAAAAGAGGTAATTCTTTATTTGCTCAGGTCGACCAAAGTCTAACATTTTTTAGACAAAAAAAATATGACTTCTCAAAATGCCACATGAGACTTAGGTGACTTGGGCGACTTGTCTTACATCTTTTAAATGTTTACAAGTATCCCATACAAGTGCAATAATGATGACAAGTGTCTTTGGGCGACTTGTATTTGGTATGGGACACTTGTCGACATTTAAAGGGGTGGGGGATAAGTCGCTCAAGTCTCCTATGGCATTTTGAGAAGTCACATTTTTTTGTCTAGAAAAAGTATAGACTTTGGGCGACTAGGACATATAGAGAATTACCTCTTTATAAAATAGGAAAATTTTAACTGTAGCTCTTAGGGCCACGCATGAGACATTAGAACATGCATGGTATTTTAATAATACTGACGTAATGTACATAACTTTTGTATTTTTAACTTTTAAATATATAGCTCTTAAGTTTACATTAAGATGTATTCTTATGATGTTTTCTATTATTGCTGATATTATGCTATTGTATATTAAATTACTCATTGACTTGATATCTTTAATCATCTAATAGATAGGGAAATACTTTTTTATATCTTCTAAAGATACAAACTCTAATTTATTCACTTATCAAGAAGTCTGGTGAATTTGATTACTTTTTATTCCTTTGCTAGTTTTTTTTTTTAATGTTAGACTACCCCATCCCTCACACCATCTCACCTTTCACATTAACGCCATATCAGCTTTCTGTCTCTTTCACCACCATTTCACTTTTCACTCCCAACTATATCTCACACCACTTCCACCTTTCAACACATTATTTATTTATTAAAATACCCCACTAAATATATCACATACACTCACAAACTATAAAATAAAAATAAAAAATAAAAACTCACCCACTAACACATTGCCCAAAAAGTGATAAACTCACTTTTCGTTTGTTTGCCATCACCTCACGCCCAACCTCCCAGCCATGCATGGTGCGTGAAGATTCTTGCCAACACCTCACTTGGCTTGCGATGGGAGGAGCCTTAGTATTCAGCCATGATAATTTGCGGGAAAGGTATATTGACAAGGTTGAAGCTCTCTATGACCTTATTTTTGGATCTGGGTTGCTTGCCCTATCTCATAATGTCAAATATGTTTTTGCTTTATTTCATCTGTTATTCCCTTATACAATTAGTTAGTTTGATTGGTTTTGGGTGTTCTTGGATTGTTATAAGGTACATAGTTACTTCTCATTTTGGCAAAAAAAAATATGTTCATGGTTAATTTATATTATATTCCCCAAAACAAAACACAATAGCATTTGTGCAAAATTAATATATACATTTAAAACTATAGTAAAAACATAATTGTATGAGAAGAAAACGGTAACAGTTAATTAAAATAAAGATGATAAATGTATACTTGAATTCAAAATACAAAACATGCAGTCCTTCAATTCAAAAGTTGAACCTTTGAAGATACTTTTGTTCGTTGAACAACATTGTGACAACTGGCAAATTAGGGAGCCGTTTTGAAAATCCGCATTACTTTAAAATTTATAATTTTGGAATATTTTAAAAGTTTATTTGTGATGAGATTTTGTGAACGTTGGAATGTGATTTTAAATCGTATGTTAATTATGGAATTTGATTATTAATTAATGGTTGGTTTGGTTCATTCATGATGATTTATTTTTGAGATCATTATTTGGCACTACATTAACTACGGCACTAGGATAACCTAACAATTTTAATTATTTTAATATTGGTTCGGATATTTATATTTTGGAACGTATCATGAGATTTTTAATTATTGGGAATCGAGCTTGGTTTGAGTATGTTGAGATCTTTTAGAAAAGTTACGGGTTTTTGGTTCGTGTATCTTACACCTAGTTACCTTACCTCTACTATTATTATTATTATTATTATTATTATCATTTCTTTTTTTTCCCTTGTAAGAGTGATACAAAAATCGTCCTTGTGGTCTTTTTGCCTTGCACAAACACAAACACAACCACACCAACTCTCATCTCTCTCTCTCAATATATCATTCCCACCTCACAAAACCCTAGCCGCCGCCCCCTAACTCCGGCTGCCTCCACCACACCGCCACTCCCACGACCACACCACCACCACCAATCAACTCCTTATCTCATTCCCTTTCCGATCTACCACCACACGCGTCCCTTATACCCCTAAAACACTTCGTATAATCACTAAAGTCGTCACCATCTTCTTGTTTTTGGAAGTTGTCACGTTTTGGGTCTTGTGAATCAAAGGTGAGGCGAGTTTTCACTCGAATTTTTGATGAAAATGTGACCAAGGGTCACGAATTTAAAGATTTTCGTATGGGTTGTGGAATAAAAAATGATATATAAATGGGTCTTTGAATAAAATGTGATGTATCAAGTGTTTGGTATCCGAGTTTCATGTTTTTGGAGGAGGTCGAGGTGAAACCGAGAGCTCCATGCTCTCGGCTTGTGTCTTTCTTGAACTTTTGTGGAGTTTTTGATTCTTGGTCTTGTGTATAGAGATTCTTGGTTATAGTTGATTTTTGGCCAAGGTTTATTTGATGTTGTGGTTGTTTGATTGATACCACGACCCTTGAGGTCGGTTTTGGAGTTGTGTCGAGCTCGGGAGAGCTAGCCGAGACCATGATGGTCTCGGGTATGACTTTTTGTGGTTCATGTTTGAGCCGTGACTCCAAGGGAGTCCTTGGACTAGTGGTTTGACTTGGTAGTCGACCCGGATAACATGTATTATTTTGGTAGTCTTAATTGGTTTCCTGATGTTCTTCTTGTTGCTATTATTGTTGTTGTTGTGGTATTTTGCTTTTGGTATTTTGATATTATTGTCGTTACTTTGGAGCCGAGTTGATATGGACTTATCGTATATTTTGGAGATGTGTTGACGAAAAGAGTATTTGGGGACCGATTGTGAGACGGTCAATTAGATGACGGAGATAGGTTAGTCGGGTGCCGTAGTCGGACCCTAATGTTGTAGCACGTGGATTTGGGATTGATTTAGACGGAGTTGATTTATTTATTTTGACTTGGTTATTATTTTTGGACTTGGACTATGAGCCGAGAGTGATGACTCGGACATTTGACCAAATTCTTATGACTCGATAAATATTTAAAATCAAACATTAAAAATAATACTCGTAATAATATTATTGATAATATAATCGTTTATATACGTATATAGACGTGATAAACGTACTTATATATATATATATATATATATATATATATATATATATATATATATATATATATATATATATATATATATATATATATATATATATATATATATATATATATATATATGCGTATATTAGTAATAAAACAATCACGAGCAAACGTTATAATAATATAACGATAATTATTATACTATGCAAATAGTGCAATAAATGTCGAAGTATTATTATCGATAATAACTATAAATAATGCCGAGAACTAATACGTCGGGTGAGTAATAAATAAAAACATGATGACTTTTATAAATTTGGAAAACTTATCGAGTTATACGAGTTGTGGTTACCTAAGTCCAAGTGGGCTTTATTATGTGACTTTTGTGTTGTCACGGATATATGACGATTAATATAAACATTTCCTATAACTAAGTAACTTATTTAATCGACGGGTTAAATCGAGTTATTTGGCTATATAAAATGAGTATATTAATGGGCATTGTATCCCACGACGCCCATAGGTTGTGGTACGTGTATTAGAATAATAAATTATTAAATATCTCGTGGAATTGGCTAAATTGACGAATTTGGCAAATTGGACGATATATCTAGGGAATTTATTGGACTACGATATTTACCATATAGTATTTTATGTGCTATGTGATTTAGGTTGGGTATAATCTTGGAGCGATATATTACGTAAATAAATATGGGGATTACCAAATCGACGGATTTGATAAACTTCGATGATTTATTTAAATAATATATTGGGCTAATATTAGACCTATAGATGGTTTATTATTTCTTTCGTTGTGGCTTCTTGGTTTGAGTTGTGTCGACCCTCCACCCATATGGATACCAAACGTCAAATTTCAAATTAATATATGAAGATAATTTGAGAAATGGATATTTTTGGAAAGTTAAATGGAATACGTTCGGGAATGGGAATATTTGATTTTGAGAAAATAATTTCTGAACGCGTTTGATATTGTTAGGAAGTGCCGAGTCTGTAGTTGCTGTTACGTGAGTTGCTTATGTCTTTCTTCTATCGATTTCTTTTGAGGATTTTCTGGACTTGAGGTGAGTCATAGCCCCACTTTTACTCTTGAACTTTGTTTTCAATACTTGGGGTGAGAAACGTGCAAAATGTTTTATGTGGACTATTATCACTTTTTGATTTCAAAACTTGCTATGCTTATAGAACTAGGTAGGATTGAGCGAGTCCTAGTCCCGAACTAGGTAAGCTATTGATTTAGTTATAGAGCGAGGCCTAGTCCTGAACTAGGTTATCTATTGATTTGGTTATAGAGCGAGGCCTAGTCCCGAACTAGGTAAGCTGTTGAATTGGTTATGGAGCGAGGCCTAGTCAAGAACTAGGTAAGCTATACAATGAGGCCTAGACTAGATCTAGGTAAGTTGAACATGTCGTATCCTTACGCATGTTGGGTATGTCGTATCCTTACGCATACAGATTGATTTGATTTGATTTGGTTATTGGACTATAGTGTGCACCTATAGGGTTGATTTGATTTGGTTGGATTATTTTGGTTAGATGATTGAGGCCTAGTCTAGCTAGCAAGCGTTTTGCGTATATGTCCACTATATTGAATTATGAATTTAAACCTATGATCTCACCAGCGAAAACTGACTTTTAGCACGTTTTCTCAGGTAATTAAGCGATGCCCTTTGGATGCTTGGATTGGAGGCTTGGCTATGGCACCCGGTTATGGATCTATTTTCTAAAACTCTGATAAATAATTGTGGACCTACGTTTATTTCTTTCGGGCCTTACTTTGGTTAATTCTTGGGATAAATGTAAACTTTAAAACCCGTTTTTGTTGTGTTTTTCTTATGTTTACTTTATCTCGTTCTTTCGTGACTTTGAATGGATAACAATCCCCGTAGCACCCCGAAAGCTTGTTGAGTCTTCCGTTGTACCAAATTTTGGGGGTGTTTCAAACATCATACTTCTCATACCATTTACTTCACCTAGTATGTCTCATCAGCTTTAGTTTATGGGAATTGATACTCCCACCACATTTTTTGATGCAAATACCACAACTGTGCATAGCAGTGTTGTACGGTACAATACTGTAATGCACAAGTTGTGGTGCAAACATCAAAAAATATGGTGGGAGTATCAACTCCCTTAGTTTATGTATGTTTGAGAGGAGAATACAGTCTAGCTAGTCTATAAGCCTACACCATACTTCCCTCATAGCTTCGTACAACACTACAACCAAGCTCTCTCATCTTCTCACCTTTACCCATTTCATGGAACACACATACCTTACATTACATGTTTACAACGGTAGCTAACCTCCATATAACACATCTTAACAAAACTAACATTACATCTTTTTTTTTCCTTTGAAACATAGTAACATTACGTCTTAGAGAAAGTTTATATAGTCATTAATAACTATACAAATAACATAACTTAGGGTGCGTTTGGTATGGGTATACGAGAATGGGGTTATTCGTTTCATAGTGAATAACAATGTTTGTTTAGTGGGCTCAGGAATGAAATGGGTATATTATAGTCATAGATTCATTACTCATCAATTTGGTGTCTATGAAAATCATTATATGGGCCATTCTCTTTTCCATTATAAAATTCAAATATTTATACACTTTTCATATCATATTTTGTCATCAAAACATAAACAATCGTAATGATACACTTTTCATATCCATTGTTATTCTACCACATACTAAATCCGATAACTATTGTGATTCCTAGCAACAAACCAAATGGCCCCTTAGGATTTATTTCATTCGCCTACCAAATCGTGGTCACTGAGTGTCGTAACCAACATCATATTCCTCTTTATCTACAAACGGAACGCTCTACTGTCTCCAACTCTTTTAATATCATCACCTTCAAAGCATCATGAATTGCAAAAAAAAAAAAAAAAAAAAAAAAAAAAAAAAAAAAAAAAGACAATAATCATATAGCAGACGTCTTGAGTGTGCGCGTACTCATGTTACTAGTATTACACTACAAAAAAAACCCTAGAGTGACTAGCTTTTTTGTGACGACGCAAATATATATCGTAAATGGTTGACCAGGTTAGATGCTAAGTGTGGATGAGAGGGATAGAGATCACAACTCACATACTTGAGGCGAAGAGTATGAACATTCACACCCTTAGAACGTCATTACTACTATGCAAATGAAATTTTTGTTAAAAAAAATGTTTGAACATTGATTGTATTATGCTATGTGCAAAAGTAAGCTCAATTGTATTTATCATGTTAAAGTTACAAAGAAAAAGTATTATGCTATGTTCAAAAAAAAAGCTATGGAGGATGTAACAACTTATCTCATGCAAATAATGTAAGATCCATTGATCATTATCGTAGTCTTGTATTCTGTATACAAGGTTGATACTTCTCGTTCAACTACGCAAACAAACTTATCAAGGTGACGTGTTTGGCTCAGGGGATCCGTTATCCATGTTATGGTTTAGAGCATAATCGATTAGTCTCCATTCCACAAAGTGTGAGTTTTAATATTTAAATTTATCTTTTTTGAACTCCCGTATGTTTCAATATGTGTATGTAGAGTCTAAATTTAAAGTTTTGACGCAAGAATAATCTGAGAAAAGTAAGGTTTCTAACCTATGATTAAGGTCCTATATATCGAATACATCATTATAATCCAATAGCAGGTTATATCAGCCATACTTATGATCGAACACATTAAACAGCTACATTGTTATGAAGAATAGGTACATTGTTACTTTAAACAATATAAAGTATTTGTGTGTAGTCAATTTTGTGCCTGCTATGATAGCTTAATAGAGTACTACATGTTTACTTCCATAGATATTAAAGATAGCTAGCTTAAATATGAGTCTTTCAATATCAACAACCACATCTTAAATGTTGAGTAATATATGCACGTCAAAGATGCATGCAGTAGAGAGATGGAAAAGATGACGCAACGAGTTGAGGACATTGATATTGAGTGCACATCAAAGCAAATTAAATATGAGTCAATTCAATATCAACAACCACATCTTTAATATTGAGCACGTCAAAGACGCAGCATAGATATGGTAAACATGATGTAGTGAGACATTAAGGTTGATGGAATCAATGTGTGTGGTCACAGTTTGTATCAGTTTCATTATAATAATAAGCTCGAACCCACTATTAGTTTACAAAATTAGGGGACATTACGTCTTAATTTATAGAAATGGTGTTTTGATACGGATAATGTTTTGATACGGATAATTTAATAAATAACCTCCAAAAGTTTAACTCATTGTCACACACTCTTTCTCACTGATCTCCCTTCTTTATATCGACATACATGCTTTTTCTCTTATTATTTCGTGGAGATGAACATTGTTGGCAAGGGCAGCTCTACCCAACATCATTTATTATTTGTGCTTTTACTTTTTGATGCATAAACAAAAAATGATTTCACTATTTGTTGTAATAAACGGTCTCGGAATATTAAGGTAATCCAATTTTCATTTCAGTTTATCATTTACAATAGTTGTATTTTTCGGCTTAATAGTAGGTATTACAAGACCAGTTTAACATAAATATTTAAGAAATGATGGATTTGTACAATGTTAGATTATGAATTGCTAAGATCACTATTTACAAAATGACCCAACGTGACCCAAAACCATATACAAGTCCAACGAATAAATTTGAAATTGCAAGTTCCCATTATGGACATTAGTAAGGTAGTTAAATATACCTTCTATTTAAAAATAAGAAGTTCTATATGTCTTTGCTTAGGGGTTGGAACCGGAGATTATTATATAAGTTAATTTTTTTTTTTTTTCAATTGAATCCCCCATCTAATTGTTATTTAAGAAAATCCAATTACAAGTGGCATGCAGGTAAACGGGCCACAAGCTGCGCCGCTACCCCTTTTTATATTGCAAAGCCTACTCTATTAAAAATAAAACATTGGCCCTTAGCAGCCGGAGAGTTACTTTGCACAACTTTCTTCACGCGATCGAGGAGCTTGATTGCTTGGGGGGCTATCGCCCCAAAGGTATCAAAAGCGAAGGGCACAAACACATGTTAGTTCTCTAAACAAGCCGCTTCATGTTTATCCACTTTTTTGCTCTCGGCTTTCAAAAGTGTCTGCCCCGCCACAAAAACAGAATCCCGGAGTCCCACCAACGGGGATACCCCAGTAAGGTCAATGCACGCATGCTTGCCTTGCGCCCATCCAAACAAAAGAATGTCCGCTGGCCTCAAGGTGGACCGCCCGTCCAATGGGTCCGTCAAGAAATTCACGGGAGCCTCTTTCTTAGCTGAAATCCCTGCCCTTCGTAGCACATCCCATAGAACATCTCTAACCAGGTCATGTCTGTATTTAAAGCATGGCAGCTCCTTACAATGTAGGGCGTGTTCTCCAAACTTGTCCAAGCATGCTTTTTTACAAATCGGACACGGTTCGTCGACGGGAAACATGGGAATCATAAGCCGGTATTTGAGGACAACCCGATATTCAGTAGCCGACATGTGTTGCCCGAGTCCATCAATTGGGAGGACACTGAGGAAATCTTGAGCATGGCCCCCTTTGAGGCATTCAAACACCGCTTTCTGGCGCGAAGACATGTTAAACTCCTCCATAGTCTGCATGGCTTTACAGTTAAACGCACTCGCCAAGATTTTTTGAGGTTTTTTTGGGGCGGTGTCTTTATCCATAAAACCGCCCAGCTCTACATTGGGGAGAGAGCTACGAATGTTGTCCAGTGCGAGCTTGTAATCATCGTCCATCCCAACCATACCGCTGTTCCTTAGAATGTGTTCTTGTAGCTTCCAGGACTGCGCCCTAGAAGCCACATAAGCATATGCGGACACATCTTCCGCTGAGCACAGGCCCAATCCTCCCGAGCTAATCGGTAGGGAAGCCAGTCGCCATTGAAGATCCCCAAAAAAAGGCCCCCCATGAACAACAATATCCTCAACTGCACCTCGGAGACCCTTGTCAAAAATGGATACTGCTTCCCCAACAAAGGTCGGTTGGCAGGTTCGAAGCCCAAACAACAATTTGGCCACACCCATACATGAGCGAAACAATAAGAGCTCACTTTGGGGGTCCCGTAACTTCTGCAAAATGCCCATCAGGTCAACCGCGCGCTGAGCCCTCTTGACTGCCATAGAGCTAATGTAATCCCATCATGGCTAACACCCCCCCCCCTAGAAGTTTTACCCCTGTCTGTGATCTTCCAATCTCATCAGGAAAAATGTCAGGCTTCACTTTCATACCATTGCATGTTGACCAAAAGATCTCCGACTTCTTAATATTTAACATAAGCCCAAACTGGGGGGCCTTCCGCTCGAATTATGTCAAGGGCCTTCGCTACTTCTTCGGCCCTGCCTATAATCGTGCCATCATCCAAATAACATGCATGAAAGGGTACAGAGCAATGTTCTTCCACCTGTAGCACCAACGGATGCAAGACAAGTGCAAAAAGAAGTGGTCCTAAAGGATCCCCTTGCTGGACCCCTGTGTAGGCCCCGATACAGGTGTCTCCAACGTAGAGCCTGGCAGGCTGGGCGTACAAGAACTGAACCCATTGGTAGATAGATGGGCAGCGGATACTTACTTCGCGTAGAAGGATTGTGCGGTCAACCATGTTGAAAGCGTTCGAAAAATCCACAGTGAGCATGGCCAGTGATCCGTCGTCACGGAACGCATTCAAGAATCTATTCGCACTATGGAGGATAGCCTCTCCTCCATTGGGGACCCCGACCCCATATTGAAAGTCCCCTAAGTAAGCTGACATCTCTTTCCCGATTTTACGCATTGCAACTTTAGAAACCAACCTCCGCCATATACCCCCGACTGCAATGGGCCGGATTCCATTATCAGGTTTTAATAAGGGGGTTAGGGGGGCAGAGGCAATGAATTCCGCCAGAATTTTTGGGCACAACCCCCGCAGCCAAATGTTAACCACCTCCGTGATGACCACCAGAAGAGCAGATGGCGGAGAGGACCCCTGTCCACACAACGCGTCCATAATATGTTGTGCTCTCAAACCGTCCCTCCCGCACGAATTTCCTTTAGGGAAGGAGCTGATATTCTCCAACACACATTCAGCGTTAACCTAAAGAGCATCTTTGTTGGGCAAGACACGAGGCAAGTGGGGGGGATCCCTGACCGGGTGCTTATCAACCAAAGCTTTTAAGGTGGAATCCCCACAAGGTGCAACCCCAGAAGAGCACAAAACCTTAACCGCAGCCGTGAAGTGACCATCAGCAACTTTCCTCAAACATTGTTTGATATTAACCCCATTCTCTGATTCATTTTGGCTGACTGGCCCTCTAGTCAGCTCTTCACCTGATTGGGAAAGAAGGGGGACAACTAGCTCCTCAATACCCGCGCCATCTTTCCAAATGGCTAAGGAGCGCATGATGCTACTGCATTGCAATGATTTACGATTCCCGGACCTCCGTTCCTGCCTGGAAGTCGGTCGGATAGTACGTAATGTGCAACGAGGCAACAACAACAATTTAATCCAGGCCTCAACTGACCCAGGGGCAGCCACCACCTTGCTCAATGTGTTTGATAAAGCTTGTGCAAATGCTAATCGACAAGACGGGGGGATGCTTTTAACCGTAGTTATCGGCATAGCAAAAAGTCTTTCCAGAAGACTAATATCCACAACAAACTTGCTACCAATATCCTGCTCAGTAGCGGGTTCGACTATTGGCTGGCAGGGCTTAGGGATCCCTATAATAAATTCACCCTTACCATCAACATTCCGCATGAATTTGGCGACACCATCTTCATGATGACACCCCCTACTGAGGGCATGCAAGGCCATGCATCGGCCACATAACCACTGATTAATATTCTGCAAGGCCTCCACAACATCCCCAAAGAGGCCCAAATCCTCGGAAATGGCATTCCGCAAGGCTTCTTTCCCATCATCCCACCCTAAATGGTCCTGTTTAAGGTGAGCAAGCAGCCGGGAGCTGCTTGATATACCAAATTTACAAGAGTGAAAAAATTTTAATGGGCAGGCTTGTCCTGCATCAGAAATGCAGGGTCCACTCCCTTTAACAAATTGACGCCGCCTTCCAACAGATGGCGACATAACTACCAAACCCGACTCGAGGTGAGTGGGCATACACTAACTCTCAAGATCGTTCCAGGGCAACTAAAAATTGCCTACCCCTAGGGTAAACGCGAGGCACCTAACCCATGGCCCGGGGAAGGAGGCGGGGCTCTGGGCAAAAAATAACTAGCAAAAAATGGATGATCAAAATTGGGGAAAGGCGAGGTTTATGTTAATCAACATTTATGATCTGTAAAGTGTTTTTCATGCTTAGTAGAGTGTTTACTGTATACATGACACACTAAGGGGGTGTTTCTTTTTTTTTGTTAGCTAAGGGATGCGTGGGGCCTATATGGGACCCACGGCCGTTAAATGGTCTTAATGGAGAGAGTCTCCATTATACCACTCACATGGGGATAGAGACACTAGTGGAAAAATGGTGTGCTCCACATAAAAAAAACATTATTATATATTTTTTGTGGACTCATTCCCTTAGCTAAGGGAAAAAGAAACACCCCCCTAAGCCAATTGATTTCTCGATCCACTCTATATGCTAATCTCTTCTATAATATATTGGTTGACAAAAATACGATTCTTATAATTTTCTTAATCTGTAACACGTAACAGGGTGCTTATTTTGGCTGTAATTATTTTGCATGGATGGACGAGCTCATTCGTTGTCAATGTGGTAAAGGCCTTTGTCATGCCATTTCAGATAAAGATAGGACGGGTGTATTCCACCAATGCCCTATGGATGTATGTTATTACTTCTGTTAAGTTAAAATAGACTGCCTTCATCACAGTGTAATTTATGGTTGTTTGGTATGTGTAATTTATGGTTGTTTGGTATACAGGGAGACAAGAACTGTGGCTTTACAAAATACGTGAGAAAGATCCCAAATAATTGGTCAAGCTCTTCGCCAGGACCTTCCTCTTCAGGAAAAGGTTGCTATTCGCGAGGAGCTTACTCTGCAGGACAAGGTTCTAATGCTCGTGAAGGAAACTGCCAAAATTGTAAACTTTTGAAGATGAAAATAATGATACTGGAAGCAAAGTTGGAGTCGGCGAGCCGTCATTTGGATTGATCTGATGAATCTGCAACACTTGAGGATCTTTTAGTGGAACTTGATGGACTTTTACTTGGATGAATCATCGTTTTCGTCGTATGTTTTGACCCGCCACTTGTTTCACTTATAATATCGTCCTCGTGTAGTGTAATGAACAAAAAATTACTTGTTTATCACTTGTTTATTAGTATGTGTTGGTTTGCCTTTGACCTTTAAGTCAATTTTGACAAGCCAAAAGTAAGCTTTTAAGCCAAAAGTTTGCCTTTGATCTTTTCATCGTCTGTCATTTTACTCATCTCTTTCCGTTGATCGTATGTGAATCTCTCTGAGGCTTTTTCCCTCCTGACATTTGTTCGGAACAACAGAACATAATTTTCCAACAGGAACAACGTTTTCACTAATATATACTTATAAGCTTAAAACAACTTACGTGAAGTTCACCCACCCATTAGCACTGTCTTGCCCATTTCAAATTTTGCAAAACAAATCATTTGTAACTTATAAGATACAAACACCTCAAATGCAAACATCTTCACAAACACCTTAAATGCAAACACAAAACACAAGACTATCTCATTCACAAGACAATGTCATAAATGGATGGGTTTCAAGTTACGGTTTGAAACCCAGTCATAAACGGATGGGTTTCAACATAACCCTAATCATAAACCAATCAAATGGTGATGAATTTCTTTTTCTAAATCAACATAGATCGAAATGATACATGAATTCAAGTGGCGATACAGATGTAACATCCCGTAAAAATTTCCTTTCTCTTAACGGACCTAAACCCCTAAGTAACCAAACAATAAACCTCATTGGGCCTTAACACTACCAAACCCAACTCCTGAGCCCAACAACAATATCCAATAAACCATAACTACTAAATCATAAACGCTTCAACTTATGTTTACTTTAGCTCGATAAAATGAACTTTCTCAACACAAGCCATATTACAAATTTTATAAATTGATTTAACTCCTAGTATAGAATTAAGAATGACCAAGATATAGTTTTTTACGATCATTTTATGGATAAACAAACGTCAAAGCTTAGCTCGTCCTTCAATAATTCAAAACTTATATAATTTGTTTATAAAAATTCAAAACTACACTTTTACTATGTATAAGTCTCGTATAGGGTACTACTCGATACTAAAGTCTCAAAACATTGTTGACAAACTCTTTTGGTCACGTTGGGATATTATTTAAACTTTCGGTATACACTAAATAAACAAACCGAGCCCTTTCTTTCTGGTATAAACATAATTGATCTATCTTTGGTCACAAACCATAACAAGTCCCAACATATCAATTTTCGTTTGTAACAAAAACAATGTTTAACTTGAAATTTCAATCAATCTAAGTAGTCGTTAATGGTACCATTATTTTTTTTAAAATGCATGCAATTCAATAACTGATACGTTGTAACAAAATACTTGATTGGATGGTAGCTTAGAACCCACATGCACAATCTTTTCCTTTTTTATTTTTTTTCTTTTTTGTTTTGTTTCTGTGAAGTATATCACAAACCATTCGAGCCCTTTGGAAATAATATAGAGTCGATCTATCCTACTAGCAACATGGCAACTTGATATCTTGACCCTATCGTATCCCTTACATATTCCTGACACCTCTTACCCATTTGAATAATTACTCCACTTGTGTGTTATAATTGTGTAAATAGAAAAGGCCATGCATGATTCTTTCCCTACAAACACCAAACACAAACGCAAATATATACTCCCTTCACGCACACAGTATACACATGTAACACAATTTCACACTTCAAATATACTATTAGTCTTTTTAGAACTTGCTGTGATTGAGAAGAAGGGACCATAAATATTGGAGCTTTAGTCGCGGTATAAGAAAACAAGGTATTGGTCTCGTATCTTGGTTGAGTCTCGAATCGAATAGTACCATTTTCCTAGCGATCACTAGTCCATATCACGTTTTATTCCAACCTTTCTTAGGCGCCTTAAGTCCTTCTCAACTCAATCTACATTTTCACATTTTTACTTCTTCTATATATACACGTTTCAACCACGCTTAGCTTACTCTTTTTATTTAGTTCTCTCGTTAATCATTTTTGTAACAAAACGTGGCACACCAATCTTGATCAGGGACGGAGCCAGAAAAAAATATGACCGGGTGCACAATTTTTTTTAACCGTTATATAATAAAGTTAAAAAGTGGCTTAAAACGATAAATAAATAAACATATTACCTTCTAATTAGTGATTCTACGATCTCCCATAGCAAAAAAACACTTACGTGCACCCTCATTTTTAATATTAATAAGTTCTTCTTTCTCTGAGTTAAAGCGCCGTTAAATAATCATCACTCATCCGATTACACAAATCAGTTTCAATGAGCTTCATTTTAAAAAAACATCTTTTTATCGTAACGGTAGCAACAGGCAAAACTAAAACCAACTTCATTTAAGCACTACTTTTCATATATTGTAAATACGAGAATAATAAAAATGCCCCATGACAACACAATTGGGATACTATTCTTATTCTAATATATTGTTTACTATTACTTAAACTTGTTATTCCTATCTGTCTTAAAAGAAATTGAATAGTTATTCACTTATTCTGATGATAGACTATACAGAACCAACAAATTAGTCAAGATTTCATACAACCAATCAAAACATGAAAACTTTAAAAGACATAATAAACAAATGAAAGATATATGTTACGACTTACGAACCTGTTTCATCTTTGTGGTGTTGGTTTAATTTTGGATTTTGTAAATTGTTAGGATGATAAATAAACTTGTTCCTTTAAAAAACCTATTTCATGGGCTTTTGTGCTTTAATTTATTAAACTTGTTTCATCTTTGGGCTTTTACAAAATTTTACATTTATTTTTTATTTGTAAGTATACGAACTAAATAATACTAGAGACACATTTTAATGCACCGGGTGCATTTAAGATACGTTTAGGAAAATCGATAATTTTTTCAAAAATAATACTATATCAAAAAAAATCCATGGGGTACACGTGCACCCGCGGGCACCCCCTTGGCTCCGTCCCTGATCTTGATATGGCTATGCTTGAAGTGGTGTGATGAACTGAGATTAACACAAGCATTTACTAAGTTTTTAAGACATGTTTAAGTAGTATTAAATTCATACTATAAATAATTGATGAAAACAAAACTGAACAGAATGCATAAAGTCGCTTAGGATCGAGCTTGTATATAGTTATTTTGACATATAACGCTATGAACTAAAGGTCTAGACCACTTCTCCATAAGCTAGTCTAACGAGTTGTACCAATTAGACACCTAGATAAGCTCGTTTGCACCATTTTTATAAGCCAAAGCTAATGGCAGTCGCAACGTTTTCTTAAACTCTAAAATGACACAACTTGGGCCTTAAGGCCCATTTTTCCAAAATAAGCTCTTTTAAGCTTTTAAAGCGGTCCAATAAGCGTGTTTAAGCTGTTGGGAACTTATTTATTAAACGAAAATGTTAAACTTTGAAATTCGTGATTTTGGACTAACTTTGCAAAATATACGAAATCTGGGTTAAAAATGTAACTTTTTGGAACTTAAGGGTATAAACTGTCAAATCTGATTTTATAAATACTTTTGGGTATAATATGTAATATTGGAAGAGTTTGGACATAAAATGAAAAGAAATATAACTTTGGACTAGTTTTGCAAATATTACACCGTTAGGGTTAAAAGTGAAACTTTCTTGAAATTCGTATCCAAACTGTCACTTTAATAACTTAAGGATAAAAAGTGATTATTTAGAAAACAAGGGTGATATAATGTCATTTTTGAATAGTATAAGCTAAAAATGTAATATTATAAAATTTAAGGACTAAAATAGTAATATATTTTACTTGTGGGTTTAAAATGTAAATTTCACATAACTTGAGGGTTCATTCAGTAACTTAAATACATTTTGACGGATTACCATTTTACGAACTATAATATAGTAACATGCATAAAACTTAATATCTAAAAACTAAAATGGCCACATATGTATATTAACGAGTTGCAGGTGCCCGCCGCGTTGCGGCGGGGGCATCTGCTATATTTTTGGATTGTTGTATGCGCGAACTCAGAAGCACTTGTTGTAGAAAAACAGGTAGTTATATTCTTGCTGCTGTTGTTTACAAAAAATGGCATTCCCTACATCGAAAATGAGCAGCAGCATGAACCAACTTCTTCGCTCATTAAATGGTAACCATTCACAATGCCATTAAAGAGATACAATAAAGGTAAATCGAACTCAGCCATACATTTAAAATAGACAAATTATAGAAATAATGGTTCTGATCAAAAGGGATTGCCACAGATTAACGAAAGCAGTAGCTGCTACTTATTGTTATTTTCTAACAAATATCTATTTCCTTTGTTAAGGAAAAAAAAGGTTCAGAGGATCCATAGCCAAACAAATTCTTTAATATCAATGTTTAGCCAAACAGGTTTCAACTTCAACCAACGTACCTGTTTATATTGTTGTCATCTTCCCTTTTCTAGCATATCCTGTAGATAGGCACAAAACAAACATATTTCAATCACACAATAACGGTTGTATTGTACCGTTGGTGTAACTAAAAAGCATGGGTGAAGAAACCTGCCAGGAATCCCGTTCTCTTCCCAATATGTTGCAATCATCTTGCCAATCAGTGAAGCACTTCCAGAACTCAACTTCGTAAATGAAATATGCTCAAATTCAACATTGTTGATAGACCCACATTCGTATACAGCATCAACATTTGTGCATTTTCTTCAAAGCGTCTGTCATACCACCGGCACCACCAAATATTACCGTTCTTCCTTTTTATAGACGTCGGAGTGTCCGTTGCATACTTTATGGTTCAAATACTTTTGGAATACCTGATGGCATAAAACGACTCATCAGTAAAGGAAAGATTAAGCATGCCGTCCGCCATAACTTTAATAATTGCAAAAAGAGTTGCCAATGAATGAGTACTTATATAGATGAAAAACCTGGTTATGGTTATAGTCATCTAAATAATATGAAAAAACAATATATGTGGCCGCATTTATATACAAATTCTAGTTAATTATTGTAGTAATTTCACATAATTCTTAAGTATCTGAATTTTCCAAACGTGAAAAAGGATTGTCATCTCGTTATGTCAATTTCAAACACGAAAAGGGCATTCAAATAATTATGATAATTACCTCCGCTATCACCAAACATTTGAAGGAACTGATTATCTACAACTTAAAAGCCAATAATGACATAATAACTTTTAAAACACAATCCGAAAGATCCGCTTGCTAATAGTAGGAGTACCTGCTCGCGTGCTCATTTAAGCTCCAACTCAAGATGGCTCAGCTTAATTCTACAACTTTCCAGCTGCTCAACGTATGCCTGAATTAATATTAAAATCCAGTAGCAGAAACGTCAAACACATACACGCATACTGCAAAACAAAGTCATATCACAAAACCAAGGTTTATACTTACTTCCTCAACTGAATTTTTTGCTTAAAAGCCGACCTGTCAAGTAGCACTACATACATTAGATCTGAATATAAGTTGTTCCCACAAAAAAGCCTTTCCCCACACACACAGCCGCTACCCACCACCACCTTTTGGTCACTTAAAAGTTAAATCTGAATGAAGCCCTTTCCACTAAAAGTAGAACACGAAGTATACTTATTTCTACCTACGAAGGCTAACTTTTTGAGCTCAATATTATAATGTTTTCCACTTGTATTCTATTTTATTCGAAATTTTTTTACCCATTTTGACCCGTCACAAAAAAGGCTAAAAATACAACAATAAACAACATAATAGTCACCTACGATCACACCGAAGTGCATATTTGCATAAGGCTCTTCGCGAGTAAGAATCTTGCGTAACACAATCCCAAAGGATAAAACATCCACCTGTAACATCCCAATAGATAAAAATAACGTTACAACCGAAAATAAAAATTAGAAAACCGAAAAACAATGCTTTAG
The DNA here is from genome assembly GCA_030686995.1 of Artemisia argyi. Lineage (NCBI taxonomy): Eukaryota > Viridiplantae > Streptophyta > Magnoliopsida > Asterales > Asteraceae > Artemisia > Artemisia argyi. The sequence continues at coordinate 228,996,560 of CM060680.1, read as the reverse complement.
AGGGTCATATTTTTCTTTTCAGAAACTTTATTACTGCAACCGTCCAGCAGCACGACAGCCTACAATCACCATCACCATCAGGTTGAGCTTTGTTTACAATCACAGCAAACACAATTTTATTACATCCAATACACTTCATCAAGTTAGAATGAAACAAAATTTGAGCAATACAACAAAAACGAATTCAAAACTATTAGTAAGTGACATCACCCGTGCCCCATAGTCCCACTCCTTTGACATCACCTAATCTGAAAAGGATATAATAACATTCAATCAAAACCTTCAAAAAGGTTGACAAAACAAATCAAGAAAAAATATTTATAAAAGAAAAGATAATCAGTAGATAAATCCTAGAAAATATCATATATTAAAGCAATACCCATAGAGTTTGATCTTGTGAATGCAAAGGTTGATGTGTGTATCGGTGGGTTTTGGAGATCTTTGTTGCTTCTCGAAGTTTACTACTGTATAACTTTTAGAAATCAGTAAAAATAAAAATCTAAACTTAGAATTCACTTATCTTCTAAAAAAAAGGTGACAACAAACCTATGAGTGTAACCTTCTTCATCTTTCTTCCAATCTTAATCCTGTTTTTGAGTGGTTATTCCTGCCGTTTGATGATGATTCATGGACAGAGGGTTCGTTCAAGAGTCGGTGTCGATGAATAATACTGGGATCGGGTGTAGATAAATCTGGCAGTGTTATTTTCTTGTGTAACCGACTTGTAGAAGAGAACAACAAAAGGCGGCTAAGGCAGGCTGTGATGCTGGGCCAAAGTGTGTCATTGGGCTACATCCAATCCAGACGGGCCAAAGTTATATTAATAATTTAAGAACTTCGGAACTCGAGTCCTCAAGAAATGTACTATATAGATAATATATATAACGTAATATTTAAAACATATAACATAGTAATATCAACTTAGAAATGGTTTATTCTTACAAAATTCATTGATTCATTTAACTAAAAATATTCTATTCTTACTATAATTTATTACCGATTGATTTTTGATAAATTCTATTCTTATTACTATTTAAGACAAGAATGTAGACATTAAAGATACACGTACTATACAAAAAAAGTTATATGGTATATAACTTTGTTTTTAAACTTGAAGTATTTAATCACGCAAGCCACCTTTGCCACAAAACCATTTTGTCACTCGACACTATTCCAAATCATTATTTGTGATAAGTCAGACTTAAGTTATCGAAATCTTAGACTTCCTTACTATTCAGGTTGTCTATTGAAGATATTCTCATCCTAGGTTTGACATTACTTTACTCTAGCAACCATAACACTAAGGTGAGTCATAACCATACTCTTTTAATACTTGTTTTAAAGTCTTTGGGGGAGATACATGCTCAAATACTTGCTTTGATACTCGCAACATATATACTCTTATGCTACGCTAAGCTTTTGAAACTTTTAGTGTTATTACGATATATGCCTTAATGAGTTACACTTATTCGATACTTGATTCTTAGCAATTGTTTAACTCTGGGAAGGAGCCGATTCTTGGCCTTGGGTGAATATAATCCAGCATTTTTGTGAAACTTACAGATACTTGTCATGAGGTTCAGTTGGCTGTTATTCTTTACGTTAAGCATGCATATATCGTATACACATATGTTGAAATCATTCTATACTTTAGCTATTGGTTGTAAACACAAAGGTTGCAAGTTTTGTATGGGCGGGATTTGCAACTGAGTGGATGTACAATGCATTTGCTGTGGAAACATTCTTTGAAGCACACATGACTTGATTATACTATATTTTAGCAGTGGATTGTAAACACACATGTTACAAGTTTTGTATGGGCGGGATTTGTAATTGAGTGGATTTCAATGCCTTTGCTATGAAAACATTCTTTAAATGCTCTTCAACTGTTTTTAAAACAAACTCTATAAACTTATCAACCTTTATGTTGGCACTTTTAGCATGTTTATCTCAGGTCCATAATTAGCAAGGATGGCGCGGAAGAGCATGGATACTCATAAAGGCTATAAATTTTTCTATTATTCAAAAACTATTTAATAAACTTTGGAACTAATGGGACTTCACTTTTTAAACTCTGATATTTATAAATTCAAATGATAAATCTTTCAAAATTACTCAATTGGGAATCGTTTTCTATTATTATAACTGTTATGCTATCAAGTAACCCCAACTTAAATTCCGTTGTGTATCCCGAAATTGGGGGTGTTACAACAGAAACTGGTTTTAGGTTCAAAATGGTACCTTAATTCTATTGGAGATAAAGACAACTAGTTTTAGGTTAGAAATGGCACCTTAACTCAATTAGGGATATATAAAGACAGCTGGGTTTAGGTTTGAAATGTTTTTGGGCGGTTTCTTTGAATTTTAATTTTTCAGCAAGTTTTTGGTTCGCATATGTTTTTATATTATAAGTTTAGTCGGTCTCATACTGTTTTTGTTTTGATATTATAGGTTTGAAATAGTTTGTGATATTTGGTGATATATATATATATATATATATATATATATATATATATATATATATATATATATATATATATATATATATATATATAGGGGCTTTATTTTCAGAACCCTGTTAAGTGCGGGAACTGCGGGAACTCTAATTTTGCATTAGAAAACATGCATGTTCATATAAAACATGTATGTTTTCTTAAATACACCTTAATACACATACGTGCGTAACATACATGTTCATATAAAACCATTTTGCATTGATATGTTGAACTTAACAGGTTTTATATGAACATGTATGTTACGCAGGTATGTGTATTAAGGTGTATGTAAGAAAACATACATGTTTTATATGAACATGCATGTTTTCTAATGCAAAATTGGAGTTCTCGCAGTTCTCGCACTTAACAGGGTTCTGAAAATAAAGATACACTATATATATATATATATATATATATATATATATATATATATATATATATATATATATATATATATATATATATATATATATATATATATATATATATATATATATGTATGTATGTATGCCACCTCAATACCCAGAAATTGTTAATAGCAGCCATGTCATCACATTCTGGCTATGTAAGCAATTTTTTTCATTCATAAATTTCGGATATGCCACCTTGGCAAACTTCATGAATTCCGAATTATTTTTTCAAAAAATCATGCAGGTATCTAATTAACCTCTAGACCAATATATTACTTGGAATTTATTTTTCAGCTTATAATCTATAAAGGTGTCTAATTAAAGAAGGCAAATAGTTTTGAATTTCAATATATGAAACCCTAATGTCACGTAAAAAAAGCACGGTTCATTCATAATATACTTTTTCTCAAAATCTTAATATCATCTTTTCCTCTCTTCAGCTCTGACGATCATCACTTTTTATGTGTAGTCGATTTGAAATTTGTTTTCAGTTATTCATATCTTCATAATAATACTTTTTTATATGTATAGAAGTGTGTTTCAAGTTTTGATCATTAACTATAATTCAATTCGATGTTGCTCTGCCTCTGTGTGTATATATAAACATGTTATTGATAGAGTGTATAGAGTTTCATAACAGGTGGTGCTTTTGAAGATAATGATGTCATGCATTACCCCTGAGCTCAAGCACTTTGATTAACATGAAGGCTCTTGGGTATTCATTTAATGACATGTGCAAATTGAGTTTAGAAAGTACATGGTGCAGATGGTTATAACCTCTCAGTAAGCATATATAAACATGGGTATTGCTGCACAATTAGATTGCTGTATTTTTTATATAGGAATTGGTATTGGATTGAAATCATGATAAGAACTCAGTTTTTGTCTCTAGGTGCCTGAGCTAACATATATCAGACATATAATCTAACGTGAGACTTCTTACATCCCAAGGGTGGATTCATCCTGAATGAACGTTGTGGTACATAGTAAAGAATTGTTTGTTAATTCGGTTATTTATGTTTTTGTGTACTACTTTCAGATATCCTATGAACCCCTATTTTTTTTACATATATAATTAGATTTTTGTGTGTTTAGTTGCTAATCTTAATGTGTATCTGTTTGACATATCCAACTTTTGAGAAAAATTCTGGCAAGGGCAACATAGTAAAATCACGTGTCTACATAAAAGGAAACAAATATCTCAATCCCCTCATTTAATAAATTGCTCTCTCTCTCTCTCTCTCTCTCTCTCTCTCTCTCTCTCTCTCTCTCTCTCTCTCTCTCTCTCTCTCTCTCTCACACACACACACACATCAAAACCGAGATTTAAACCAAACTCGTCGGAATCACCATGAATCCGACGGATTCATCATCAAAACGGCTGGATTCGTCATCAAAATAGTCAGATTCGTCATCAAAATAGCGGATTCATCATCAAAACAGTCGGATTCGTCATCAAAATAGTCGGAATTCATCAACAAAACACAATTAATCATTGAAAATCAACAATTAATGAGATGTTGCTATGAAAGAAGTTGATGTTGTAGATGATGTAGTAACAGATATTGATGATGTAGATGATGTTCTTACAGATGTTGCTATGAAGGAAGTTGATAGTAAAATCCCTTAGGATTCTGATTTTGTTCTTTAATGTTATAAAAAAAAAGTGTAAATCCAATGAGATTCTGATTTGTATTTTATTTTGTATAAACTTGGGAGTAATAAATCCCTTGAGATTCTGTTTTCTTATGTTTAATGATATGAGAAAAGTATAAATCCCATTGGATTTGAATTTTCTTTTGTATATACTTGGAAGTACAAAATCCCATAGGATTCAACTATGAATCCCACGAGATTCATAGTTGAATCCTATGGGATTCACAGTTGAATCCCATAGGATCATTATAAATACCAGATGGATTCACAAATGAATCCCATGGGATCATTATAAACACCATTGGATTAACAGATGAATCCTATTGGATTCATAGATGAATCCCATTGGATTCACAGATGAATCACATGGGATCATTATAAATATCATTGGATTCACAGATGAATCCCATGGGATTAACTAATGGATCCTATGGGATTCATCTATGAATCCCATGGGAACATTATAAATACCATAGATGAATCTCATGGGATCATTATAAATACAATTGGAATCACATTGGATTCATAGATGAATCCCATGTGTTATCTTAATCCCTTGACTTATCTTAATCCGTGGGATTATAGAATCCTTAATAAGAAAGTTGCGAAAGAACAAGAAGAAGAAGGCGAAACAGTAGCAACAAAAAAATTTATAGGCTATAAGGTATGATATAACATGTATTCAATAAATAGTCGGATGTGATTCATTATAAATCCCAAGGGATTCACTGTGAATCCTATGGGATTCATTAGATAATCCCATGACAAGCAACAAAGGAAATATTACAGAAGCAGAACGCAATAAAATGTGAAAGAGTGAGAAAGAAAAAACACTTGGAGTTAAAAAGAAGCAAAAGAAGCCTTGTGGCCATTGTGAAGAGAAGACCAACTTGCATATAAAAACTTGTCCAAAGAACCCAAAGGCAAGGAGAAAGGCGAAACCGATTGATGTTTGAACAAACTTCTTATATTCTTGTTTTATCTTAGTTGCTTTTATACTTTACTCGAATATTTGGATGATTTGCAAAGAAAATTCTTTTGTACTTTGAAAATGTTCTTAACTTTGAATATACCATATTTCGTACTTATATTATGTTTCAATAACATGTGGATTACATGAATCCCATGGGATTTCTGTATGAATCCCATGGGATTCACTGCCCTATAAAATGTGGATTACATGAATCCAAAAGGATTTCTATATAAATCCCATAAGATTCACAGTGAATCCCATGGGATTTATAGATGAATCCCATAGGATCCATTAGTTAATCCTATGGGATTATGTAAATCATAAATACACAAAAGAAAATTCTTTTGTGCTTTGAAAATGTTCTTCACTTTGAATATACCATATTTCGTACTTATATTCTTTTTCAATAACATGTGGATTACATGAATCCCGTGGGATTTCTGTATGAATCCCATGGGATTCACTGTCCAATAAAATGTGGATTACATGAATCCAACAGGGTTTCTGTATAAATCCCATAGGATTCACAGCGAATCCCATGGGATTCATACAAAATCCTATGGGATTCATGATGAATCCCATAGGATCCATTAGTTAATCCTATGGGATTATGTAAATCATAAATACATAAAAGAAACTTCTTTTGTACTTTGAAAATGTTCTTAACTTTGAATATACCCTATTTCGTACTTATATTCTGTTTCAATAACATGTGGATTATTCATAAATACACAAAAGAAAATACTTTTGTACTTTGAAAATGTTCTTAATTTTGAATATACCCTATTTCGTACTTATATTCTGCTTCAATAACATGTGGATTACATGAATCCCGTGGGATTTCTGCATGAATCCCATGGGATACACTGCCCAATAAAATGTGGATTACATGAATCCAACAGGATTTCTGTATAAATCCCGTAAATCCTGTAGAATTCATAATGAATCCCATGGGATTCATACAAAATCCTATAGGATTAATTATGAATCCCATGGGATTCATAGATGAATCCCATAGGATCCATTAGTTAATCCTATGGGATTCTGTAAATCATAAATACACAAAAGTTAATTCTACCATGGAAACTGTTCAAAATGTTAACTATTACTTGAAAAGGGATTCATCAATGCATTCCAAGGGATTCTATATAAAAATAACAAAGATACTTGAAAAGAAAATATCATAAAAGACAGATTTTTCTACCATTCAAAAAAGATTCTCATGCATAAAAGATTAGTTACTTCAACAATTATTGTTCTACCATTCACAAAAGACGACCTTCTTGAATACCCAATTGTGCTCACGTGCATACCTATTCCTAACTGCTGCAAAAATTATAGACATCTTTTCACCAGCAGGAAGTTTATCAAACTCTTTTGCTAATTCATACATCTTACCCGCATGAACATTAACCTCGTGTAACAATATCTTGGTGGCAAACTTGAATCTCAATATCCTCAATTGGTCGGACTGCTCTTTAGACTCGGCAACCATACCACAATCCCATTTCCCAACAGCTTCACCGGTGTAATTATCCATATGCAACATAGTGAAAACACCATAATCTATGAAGTTATTCTTGGTCCTCCACTTGAGGCTAGGGATTCTTGGCTTGACTTTACGAATGCTAGCATGTTTCTTGTGACCATATGCAACATTGCAAAAATACCACAATCTTGGAAATTATTCTTGGTCTTCCATTTGAGATTTGCAATTTTTGGCTTGGCTTTAGCAATACTAACATATTTTGGGTGACCATACAGCTTCAGATGCTTGGCAAACAACTTTTTCTACAATATTAATAAAAAAAGAGCATAAATAGATATGGGATTCTGTATGAATCCCATGAGATTCTGTATGAACTACAATACAACAGAAAATGAAAATTGGTACCCATGGAATTCTGTATGAATCCCATGGGATTCTGTATGAATCCCATGGGTTTCTGTATGAACTACAATACAACAGAAAAGTAAAAAAACTTATAAGAAGATCAACTGTATCTTTATACTTTTCATCATAAGTTGCTCCAGAATCAGTATTATCAAGTGACGTCATCACTGATGCAGTTTTTGTAAGGCTGAAGACGACAACATAAAAATGGCCAGCTTTGTGAATAGGAAAAAAAGCATGTTTTAACAGAACAAAATACATAATAAAAATGATGAAAAGCAAAAAAAAAAAAAAAAAAAAAAAAAAAAAAAAAAAAAAAAAAAAATTACCAAGTCAATGCCATTGGGAGCCAGGCCACCAACATCATCTGAAAGCTGAGCTAAAAGTTCTTTCTCAAATTCCTCAAATTTATTCTCAAAAGAAAGCAACTTTCCATCGAACATAAAAATTGTTTGTATATCCAATTTACAATATGATGTTATGATTTCATACTTTGCTGTCAGGGTTTTTGGTAATTCATATAGAATCCCTTGGGATTAACTGTGAATCCCATGGGATTCATCAATGAATCCCATGGGATTAACTGTGAAGCCCATGGGTACCAATTTACAATATAGAAGGCAACTTTCCATTTCATTAAGCTGATAAACAGTTAATTAAGTAAATCATAAATAAATACTTACAATTCAACCGGTCGGGAAAAAGTGCCGTGCTGGAGAACGAACTTCTTTACGACTCTCTTCATAATTCAGAATTGCAGCCCAACAGTCGATTACGTTAGCATCGACCTTAATACCGTGTACTAACGTTTCCATATTCACACGGATTTAATATATGGAAATCCCAGAATTTGTTTCAAATCATTAAAGAATCACATGGGATTCTGAATGAATCCCATGAGATTCATCACTAATCCCATAGGATTAATAATGAACCCCATGTCATTCCCTTCACATTCAATCAGATGAAACATAAAAAAAAAAAAAAAAAAAAAAAAAAAAAAAAAAAAAAAAAACATATAAACTTACATCGTCTTGCCTTGCATGACAAACAAACTATTCCCTAGAATGAACTCCAGCATACAAATTTTCGGTAGAACCTTTATCTTCTTGTGCATATATGGAGACAATAAGTAAGCAAAACTGACACAAATTTCTTACCTCTATCACTAAAGATAAACCTCTGCAATCCCAGATACTAAGTTCTTGCAACTGAATATTTGTAAGTAAAATAAGCAGTTTGGAGTCAAAGAGGGTGTTTGGGATTGCACTGCTCAAGTGCCTACTAGCTAATTGCTTTTTTTTTAAATGCGATAAACTTTTGAGTGTTTGGAACTACATACACAAAGTGCTTAATCGCTTATTTTCTGCTGAAATAAGCCAAAAATGCTTAAGCACCCATTGAGGTGCTCATTTTGCGAGTGCTTAATATAATCATAAGCAGAAAAAATACAAATCCCAGGCACCCCCTAATCAATCCGAAATATGATCCCAATTATACACGTATGCAGAGTACTAAAAAACACATAAACTCCTTAAGATTCAACATTTCAACCTAACAATTAATTCATCCAACATTCAATACACCTATGTCCAAACATGTGCTCTCACATGGTTTTGCACAAGAATCTTCAATATATATACAAATTTATGCACAAATTCAAGGCCCTACTTAGTAAGCAAACACAAAGCAAACATGATATACACATTATAGGCTTAACTTTGGATAAAACATCAAAAGAGCAAATACAAACTACTCACTTCAACAACTAATTTCATAAAGAATTACATTAATAAACTCTGCAATTAAACCCCTAATTAGTAACAATCAACAAAAGAATAATTCATACAATGATTTATAAACACATAATTAGCTATAAACAACATATCAATAAAATGCAAATGAATCGTTGTACTATACCTAACTTGATAACGGTAATGGTGACGACGGTGCCGGAGTTAGGGTTTCGATCCATGACCCGATTGAGGCAGAAGTGGTGATGACGGTTCCTGAGTTAGGTTGTCAATAACGGTGGTGGAGTTAGGATGCCAAGGATGGTGAAGACGGTCGATAACATCGGTGGAGTTAGGGTTTCGATGGTGGTTGTCAAAATGGACGGTGGAGGTCTGGGAGATATGGGAGGGATGAGATATGAAAGAGACGACTCTGATTGAGTGTGTGTAGTGTGTGTTTGGGTTAGGTAGAAAGTATAGAATGTCTAAAATACCCATTAGTATATTTGTTAATTTTAATCTAAACCGTTGAATGAAAGAATGATGGATGGTTGAGATCTTGTTATTTGTACTTTAGATAAATCTTGTTTCGTATTGAACTTTTCTCTTTGATGATATATGTCTGACATACAAATTATATATCTGCATTCATGAGTTTTATCAGAAACAAGAGGAGGTGGTTGTGACCATATTTGCCAAGGGAATACCAGCTAATAGTGTGTTTGAAAATTATGGGGAGCAAATTGTACGGTGGCATTTTATCTTTTCTTATCTTTGTACTTCTTTTTATCACTCTTACTTGTCAGTCAAGTGTAACTATCGACGTCCCTGGTAAAGATTCATACATTTATCATCCTCGGTTGTTGGAAAGGTGATTTATATGAACTTTTCTTTTAACAGTAATAGCAACTGATTCGAATAATTAACCTCTTTCTGTGAGATTACTATACAAATAGTTTCTCTACCATCTCCAATCATTTCCTTCTCAAAACCCTAAGCTAACAATGAATGTAAATCAGGCACAACAATCTATAACAGGGGTGGTTAACTTGGTGGTGGATGATCATAAGTGATCGATGTGTTTTGTTGGTAGCAGCTGCATATGAGGTTACAATGGCGGATTCAAGTCGTGGTTTTGAGAGCTGACAAGGTTACTTGTGCAGAAGATCAATGGAAGACTGCTCCTTTTATTGAAATGATTAGAGGTGGCGAATTGATACAGCTTAGAGGTGGCAAAGACCCTTTTACTTGATTTAGATTTCTTTTGATCTCCATAAATTTAAAAAGTAGCATTTTAGGTGACACGTTTAGAAATGATTTGTGTAGTACTTCAGGTAATAGACCATTAATGCGAAACCACAATTGCATTAATAGAGGAAAAAAAATAGCATCAATATCATGAATGAAAAAAAAAGGCCCCTCGTTGAGTTTAGACTTCATTACATAAGTTCATATAGTATGCCTTCACATGGATGTTACAGTCCTTTTAGGAGAGGAAATTAAATATGAGGTACACATGAAAAAAAAGGTACAAAAGAAAAAAGATAAATTATTTGCTAGTAGAAGAAGGGTAAGGATCCAGTGAGAAGAAAACTTATAATGAGAATGATGAGAAATTACTAAAACCACATATTTGAGATGCATCGACTTGAATTAGATGCATCTCTATTCATTTAGATGCATCCCAATTAGTTTTAAAAGTAAATTTGAAGTAAAAACAATGTAAAATAGTATTTACAACAAATTTGACCCGCATAGTACGAAATTAAATTCAGTATTTGTGTCTTGCATGACTCATATTTAAACTTTTATTTGAGTCAAACAGGTTCAAGTCTCAAAACAAAACAAATATATGTGTAAATGTTTTAAACCTAAGCTCTATCAATTAGGTATAGTTTTGATCACTATTTTTGTAACTATAGTTCTATAATGCTTGAATAAAACTTGAGCTTTGATCCATTTTTTGTTTCTAATGATTTAAAAAATTTAATAAATGAGAACTTGATAACATCATATGCAAGCATGATCCTTTGGAAAAAATATTTATTTGTAGACACTGTGTGCCACAAGATCAAATTTGCATTTAAAGCCGAAAAAGGCATTTGATAGTTCTATTAACAATCAATGAAAGTGTCAAGGAGGTAGTTGGTGTGAGGTTGACAACACTCTACAAGATGAAAATATTGGACCGAAGAAAATAATAAAAAATGCAAGTTAGGTGAGGAAATTAAATAGAGGTAATTCTCTATATACCTCGGTCGCCTAAAGTCTATACCCTTTCTAGAAAAAAAAAATGTAACTTCTCAAAATGCCCCAGGAGACTTGAGCGACTTAGGCGACTTATCTCCCACCCCTTTAAATGTCGACAAATGTCCCATACCAAGTAGAAGTCGCCCAAGTTGCCTTGGGACACTTGTCATCATTATTGCACTTGTATGAGACACTTGTAGACATTTAAAAGATGTAAGACAAGTCGCCCAAGTCACCTAAGTCTCATAGGGTATTTTGAGAAGTCGTATTTTTTTGGTCTAAAAAAGGTTAAACTTTGTGCGACCGAGGCAAATAAAGAATTACCTCAATTAAATATGAGAGTAAATGTCATTTTTCGTCCTTGTGGTTTGCCGGGTCAATCAAGATTAGTCTCTGCCGTTAAATTTCTTCGGGTTTGATCCCCGTGGTTTACAACCCATACGGGTTTGGTCCCTTGACTGTTAAATCAAGGGCATAATCGTCATTTTTAGTATATGTTTAAAATATCTCACATTTTTCTTATCTTTTTACCCCCACCCCACATTTTTCTTATCTTTTTCATCTCACAAACCCCCTCTCTCTTTCTACAACAAAATCCGGCCAAGCCAACACCCACCACCACCACAACTGCCAGCGGTCAAATATGCCCTTGCTATTGACAGATCCAGATCCGACCACTATAATGTATCTTTATTTGTTTACGGTGGTGGCTGAGATGTGGGTTTGATAACGTGGGTATGGGTTTGTGTTTTATGTGTTTTTGTAGTGGTGGCGAAGGTATGGTGATCCGGAATTTTTTTAGTTTGAATCTAAAAGATTTTTGTTTCAAAATTCGTGGGTTTTTTTAAGGTTGTGGTTATGGAGTTATTTTAGGGTGGGTAGGGAAGAAGGAGAGTACGGTGAGGGTTTCATGGTGGTGGTAATGGTTTTGTGGTGGTGGCAGTAAGGAGAGGGGTTGGTGGCGACGGTGAGGGTTTCGTGGTGGTAGCAGTAGGGAGATTGATTGGTGGTGGGTTTTGATGTTGAAGGTGGGTGTTGGAAAAGCAAGAATCTTTATTCTTGATTCATGCCGAATACAATGCCATGGTCCTAACCTATCTATATTCTTGATTCCGTCGAGAAGCAGCAGTTTTCGGCGAGCAGCAGCAGATTCCGGCGTGCAGTAGCAGATTCCGGCGACCACCAACAGCCCCCACCATCACAAATGAGTGTAGAAAATTAAACAAATGAGTGTAACAACTTTTTTGTAAGGTTTTATATTAATTGATTGATTAATGTATTTGTAATTTAGAAATTAGGATATATGTAATGCTTTTTGTTCTTGAAATCAGGATATATGTAATTCTTTTTGTAAGGTTTTATATTTTTTATATAATTTTTTTTATTATTTTTTTTTTTCAAAATTTTCAAATTTTTTTTATTATTAAAAACTTTTTTTACAATTTTTTTATAATAATAATAATAATAATAATAATAATAATAATAATAATAATAATAATAATAATAATAAGAGTAAATGTCATTTTTCGTCCCTGTGGTTTGCAACTCATAAGGGTATTTTTGTCATTTTGCCTCATCAAACAAGATTTTTAACGGTCAACTGACGGAATTAACAGTCAAGGGACCAAACCCGTATGGGTTGTAAACCACGGGGACCAAACCCGAAAAAATTTAACGGCAGGAACTAATCTTGATTGACCCGGCAAACCATAGGGACGAAAAATGACATTTAGTCTAAATATGAGGTACACATAAAGACAAAGGTACAAAGGAAAAAAGATAAATTATTTGCTAGTAGAAGAATCCATATCCATGGATGACCAAAAAATGCAATGTTTAGTTATAATAGAAACATATTTGGTAGTAGGTCTTGAAGAAAAATATTTGGTAGTACTTATATATATGTATATAAAAAGTGATGAATTGGTTGAGTTTACGATGTTCAAAGAACATATCCGGTTTTCTGATGCAAATAATAACATAAAATGCATGAAACATGTTTCATACGGAATACTATGATTGGTAAACAAAAGGTTCAAAATAGAAGAAACAAGATGTAATATATAGTTCTAAAACGAATAAAAAATGAGGTTTTTCATGTATAGGTAACTCAAAGAGAGCGAGCCTTTTGAACTCGCATGTACGCGACATCACCGGATTAATCCCCAGACCATTTCCGACCATCATCGTGTATTTAATTTTTGAATGGAAAAAAAAATATACATTAGTGTGGAAAAATAAAAGAAATAAACTATGTTAACATCCCACCGGCACTTCCTAGTCTACCTTTGATTAACCAAATTTTTATGAAACCCATTAGAGCATCTCTAATGTCATAGACTTTATCAAATATATATAGCTATGTCGCGCCAAGTCGCATCACCTTTTTGTAAACCATCAACTATATAAACTTACCTTGTTACTCGTATACACTTACGCTAGTTTGTAACTGGTGAATCGTAGCTTTTCTCTCACAAAATCTAGCTCACAAAAGTCTCTCTCTCGGTTCACGGGTATAAACCTTATTTTCTCTCATAATAAACCTCTAAACTAGTTATTCCAATCAGAGGATTTAATAGTATAAACGACTTGTCGTCATTGACATCTCTAATGTCATAAACCTATATTGAAGGTGCTCTTATAAAGTGAATTACATTTTCATCCATGAAAACCAAAAATTAGTGTTTTCCTCAACTACCAGGTCTACAACTCATTTATTATTTTTGTCAATGGTTCATGCCTAGCCATCTAACATTTTAAGACACACTCATTAAACACAATTTAAATTCACATAATAGTCACGATTTAGGAAAGAAACAATATATGTAGTTGGACTTTATGGTGCTAGCTTAGACTATATAGCTACTCTTCACGCATAATATCCCCTTTGATAGAGTAATTAAGGGTAAAAACATGGTTTTCAAGATCTGGATCCTAGCTAAGATCATTTTCGTTTTTGCACAATCGTGATCGTAAGATCGGATCGGGATCCCAAGATCAGATTGGAAAACCAATTTATCATACACGAGAGAGGAGTCGTTGCTTATTTCATATTACATATGATACTTACATTCCTTTTACTCCTATATATAAACTAAAAAACTTCAGTCACAATGAGAAATCAAAGATTTAGTCACACTAGAGAATGAGAAATCAAAACAGCCACAGGCTGAACATAGTTTTTCAGAAAATAACAAGGTCTTGGGCAGCTAGAATTAGAAAGAGGGTACACAACTAATTAAAAGAAAGTTTAGACACTTGCAATACATGAAGAATACAACTTTCCTTGACACACAGGTTGAGTTCTTGCATTCCCTTCAATCATAAGGCATACCTTAAAAAGTAGGATAAGCTAGTAGTAGTAAGTATTGTTAAACATTTCAACCATCTCACATATTCTCCTGTTGCTATATCGTCGTGCATCTTCAATCTAAAAGCCGATAACTTTCCGCCAACTTCTCACTTGTCACACACATTGTCAATCTAAGTATAGGAAGACTTGGGACCTGCATAATAACAACCATTCAAACTATTAGTAGTTATTTCTTGCCATCTCGCATAGCATAACATTTGAGAAAGTTAAATGGAGCTCCCTTCCTTTTTGTGTATTCGATAAGGAGCACATACTAAAACAGTTTCAAGATAAGTTCAGATATAAATATAAGTTGGTCATTGTTAAGATGCAATAACCAAATGGGGGCAACTTGACGTACCTTGGCTCCATTTCCACTGTCAAATTGAAACAACCATTTTCCCAGGACATACAGCACTCACTATGATCGTTGGGCTGCGGACGGAGTTCTTATGTTTTATTCAAAACATATTTTTAAGCCTTGAATCTGTGTGGTTCATGAAGCATTATATAAAAGAGTTTTCTAAGCTGAAAAATACTAGTATTGTAAATAATTAACAGAAATGAAAATGAGTACCTTAATATTCCGAGACCACCTATTCCAACAAAGAGTGAAAACATTTTTTGTTTGTGCATCAAAAAGTAAAAGCAGAAATAATAGATGATCTTGGGTAGAGCAGCCCTTGCCAACAATGTTCATCGCCACAAGAATGCCACCAACTGAAAAGGCAAACGAATTTGGTGTATTTAACTGGTTGGTTAGTTTTAAAGAGATGGAGAGATGTATATGAAAAAGGATGATCAAGTAATGTGGGTGTGTTTTTTCAGTACACTAGGGTTAATAAGTTGGTGAGTTTTAAAGAGAGGGGAGATGTGGGTGGGTAGATGGTATTGAATGCAAGTTTAATATGAGGGGTTGGATTGATGAAGAAATAATAGACGGTGGAGATTGTTTGATGTGTGAAGGTGCGGATCATGATCCGTGAGGTTTCCAATGGAGTAGTCTGATTTGTGTTTCTTCCATTCCAAGTGAGCTTGAACAAACACATGTGATGCTTTCGGGAGTAGGTTGGTATCAACTTAAAATGTGTGTTTAACGACGACTTCTTAAAGTGTATTGATATGTACTTCTCAAAGTGTTTTCATATGAAAAGTGTTGTAAACTTCACTGCTTCATATGTTTTGATTACAATTTAAACTTGAATTCAAAACCAAATCACAACTTAGTTGTTTGTCAATCAATTATTCGGTGGGAATAAATGATCTGGACTTTATCAAGTATATAGCATAGCAGTTCCTAGTCTACATTTGATTAACCAAAAATTTTTAAAACACTTTAAAGCATCTCTAATGTGATGACTTTATCAAGTATATAGCATAGCAATGCCGCATAATGCCACATCACCTTTTTATAAATCATCAACTATATAAACTTACCTTTTTACTCATTTACACTTCAACTAATTTGTAAATGGTAAATTGTAGCTTCTCTCTCACAAAATCTAGCTCAAAAAAGCCTCTCTCTTTCGGTTTATGGGTATAAAGTAAAAGGAAAATAATCCCTGCTGCAAAATAGTAGGGAACTTCTCTGCTGCTAGTTTAATTCAGGGATAATTTGTGTGCATCAGACATGTTATCAGGGACAATTTGTGTATCATCAAGGACCATGTTTGCACTCTGCAACAGATAACTCCCTATTATTTGCAACAGAAATGTTATCCCCTAAAAAAAACATTAAAAATAGCAAACATATATGCTTTGGATACCTAAATCATTCCAATTTCCATATAAGTTTCACATTTTTTTTTATTAGGATCGAAGCACACAAACTTTGTGTTTCAATTCATGTATATATTACCATGAATTATAAGCATATCATCCAATTCAATTGTGCTTTCTATGGACATGTGTGTTGAATTTTGATGTAAGTATACAGCATTGAAGAGAATAACATGCACATTTAATTTTGTCATCGTGCAAGTGTATAATGAATTAGATAAAAGTTCTGTTTTTCTCTTTTAGTTTTACCCAACTGCTAATGGTAAATTGAAATTTTAAACAAGTTGGACTTTTTAGTTTAACGAGGCAACATGTAGGTTGAATATACATGACGAGTAAGATTTACATATTTTTGGAATGTAAACTCGTGTGATGCCTTATAATATATAAAAATTGAGTTTCATGCACTAAACTTACGTATTAGTGATTATACATAGAATAATTCTTATAATATTTATTATATATATATATATATATATATATATATATATATATATATATATATATATATATTTTCTTTCTTATACCTAGCTGAAAAAAGGGTTTGGTCTTACTACATGACATATATATATATATATATATATATATATATATATATATATATATATATATATATATATATATATATATATATATATATATATATATATATATATATATATATATATATATATTCTTTCTTATACCTAGCTGAAAAAAGGGTTTGGTCTTACTACATGACATATTTGGCTTCAAGACAATTTTTTCAATTCTAAAATTTTGGTTTCGTTAACATATACAACCATATCCCTCATGTATGGATTCGGTATAAGTTCACATCAAAAATCTATACCATACGTGTCAAATAGAAAATGTCTCTTATTATCAAACAATATATGCAAAATAAATACCTATATTTAAACTTAGGGTGCATTTGGTTTAAGCCTATTGGAATGAAGGAATGAGTATGAGATTGATATATATGTTGTTTGTTTCATGGAAATTGGTATGGTGCAAATTCATATATTGGCTATTTATCAAAGGAAACAAAGGAGCATGGTATAAATCTATCGTTGTTGAGGGCCCTCCACTACTACCAAACTCTACCAATTGTGATTCTTGTCATTAAACCAAACGGCCCCTTATAACCTATATCATATCAAAGTCAACTGCTACAAACATTAGCAAAATGGTTTCATCTCCAACATCAACTTATATAAATATTATTCTGAATTTAAAATTTAATAAGAAATAAATACCTCAGCCTTTTAAACTCGTTAAAACAACCTAGCCAACATGCTATCAATATGGCATTTGGAAATTGTGTTGTTAGTGTTATGGCAATAGAACAACATCTTTCTTATGAAATCAAAAAACATATATAGAATTATAGATGATAAAAGATAGAACTATCAATGTTCAAGTTCTTTATTTAGAGGTCATTGTATCAATTAATAATCAGTTGTTATACCAAACGATTTATGCGAGACTTTGTGATGAGATGTAACATTAGTTTATCATGCACAACAATATACATATGCTATAGTATTAGTTGCGGACCCATGAATGAAAGTAAGATGGTTCTTAGTTTTAGATGATGATATATGCTTAATTGGGTGAATCTAGTCAGATGAGATATCATATAACACAAATATATCATTAAATATAAAACATCAAACATTTTATAAAAGAGGTAATTTTTTATTTGCCCAGGTCGCCCAAAGTCTAACATTTTTTAGAACAAAAAAATATGACTTCTCAAAATGTCCCATGAGACTTAGGTGACTTGGGCGACTTGTCTTACATCTTTTAAATGTTTACAAGTATCCCATACAAGTGCAATAATTATGACAAGTGTCTTTGGGCGACTTGGGCGACTTGTATTTGGTATGGGACACTTGTCGACATTTAAAGGGGTGGGGGATAACTCGCTCAAGTCTCCTAAGGCATTTTGAGAAGTCACATTTTTTTGTCGAGAAAGGGTATAGACTTTTGGGACCAGCACATATAGAGAATTACCTCTTTATAAAATAGGAAAATTTTAACCGTAGCTCTTAGGGCTACGCATGAGACATTAGGACATGCATGGTATTTTAATAATACTGACTTAATGTACACCACTTTTGTATTTTTAACTTTTAAATATATAGCTCTTAAGTTTACATTAAGATGTATTCTCATGATGTTTTCTATTATTACTGATATTATGCTATTGTATATTAAATTACTCATTGATTTGATATCTTTAATCATCTAATAGATAGGGAAATACTTTTTTATGTCTTCTAAAGATACAAACTCTAATTTATTCACTTATCAAGAAGTCTGATGGATTTGATTACTTTTTATTACTTTGCAAGTTTTTTTTTTTTTTTTTTTTTTTTTTTTTTTTAATGTTAGGCTACCCCATCCCTCACACCATTTCACATTAGCGACACATCAGCTTTCTCTCTCTTTCACCACCATTTCACTTTTCACTCCCAACTATATCTCACACCACTTCCACCTTTCAACACATTTTTTATTTATTAAAATACCCCATTAAATATATCACATACACTCACAAACTATAAAATAAAAATAAAAACTCAGCCACTAACACGTTGCCCCAAAAGTGATAAACTCACTTTTCGTTTGTTTGCCATCACCTCACGCCCAACCTCCCAGCCATGCATGGTGCGTGAAGATGCTTGCCAACACCTCACTTGGCTTGCGATGGGAGGAGCCTTAGTATTCAGCCATGATAATTTGCGGGAAAGGTATATTGACAAGGTTGAAGCATGTGCAAAACCGCAAATTTTTACCGCCATCTCTTTTACTTTTCCTTTCAGTGTTAGTTTGCTATGCACTTTGACATGTTTGCTTGATCAATTCCTTTTAGTAAAAAGCTCTCTATGACCTTATTTTTTGGATCTGGGTTGCTTGCCCTGTCTCATCAGCTTTAGTTTATGTATGTTTGAGAGGACAATAAAGTCTAGCTAGTCTATAAGCCTACACAATACTTCCCTCATAGCTTCGTACAACGCTACAACCAAGCTCTCTCATCTTCTCCCCTTTGCCCATTTCATGGAACACACATACCTTACATTAGAAGTTTACAACGGTACCTAACCTCCATATAACACATCTTAACAAAACTAACATTACATCTTTTTTTTTCCTTTGAAACATATAACATTACGTCTTAGAGAAAGTTTATATAGTCATTAATAATTATACAAATAACATAACTTATGGTGTGTTTGGTATGGTATATGAGAATGGGGTTATGGGTTTCATTAGCATAGATTCATTACTCATCAATTTGGTATCTATAAAATCCATTATGTGGGTCATTCTTTTTTCCACTATAAAATTCAAATATATATACACTTTTTCATATCATATTTTGTCATCAAAACATAAACAATCGTAATGATACACTTTTTCATATTCATTGTTATTCTACCAGATACTAAATCCGATAACCATTGTGATTCCTAGCAACAAACCAAACGGCCCCTTAGGATTTATTTCATTCACCTACCAAATCATGGTCGCTGAGTGTCGTAACCAACATCATATTCCTCTTTATCTACAAACGGAACGCTCTACTGTCTCCAACTCTTTTAATATCATCACCTTCAAAGCATCATGAATCGCAAAAAAAAAAAAAAAAAAAAAAAAAAAAAAAAGACAATAATCATATAGTAGACGTCTTGAGTGTGCGCGTACTCATGTTACTAGTATTACACTACTGTTGATGCATAATCTGGCGCGGACTGATTCAACGACTCTCCTTGGGCCGTTAGTCGTCTTCTCAAGCCCTAAGTAGACCTGTCAACAAAGAGAACCCGTTAGGAGTGGACCCGAGGCCGTAGCCCCGGGATCCACCTCCGACGGTCAAGTTAGTATAGATGCGCGGAGCATATATGAGAATTAGGTTTAGGATAACCTGTTATATTCTGTGGTGAATGGAACCTCAGCCCTATATTTATAGGACATGGATTAGGGTTAGAGCATAGAGTGGGCCGCTGTCTGCCGGGTCTGGCCCATGTAGGGTCCAGTCCGGACCATACGTCCACAAGCCCCCCAAGTTTTAGTATGACATAGTGCATGGCTATGTTATGCTAAACTTAAGTTCAGTTCATGGCCGCGTAGGCCCAATTAACCATGATGGCGTGACCCATGCGTGCGCATGGGACGGACCATACTGCGCAGCCCACATGCGACAGTGCGCACTTGGATTGCAATTGTGATTGTCTCACAATGGTGAAGGTGGATTCCGCATGCTGCATCCTGGGTAAGGGCGTACCTTTTGTACCAGTAGCGATGCAACATGGTGCGACAGAAGACGTGCTTCTGTGGCAGAAGTGTGCAATGTGCGCAACAAGGATGTGCGTTGTTCGCGACAAAGGTGCGCGCTATGAGCGCTGTGCGCGAACATTACATTCGTCTTTACAACCGACAAAGGACGTCTCCCATGCGGCAAGATGGTGCGAATATTTAAATTCGTCTTTGTACCGGGCTTGCAATACCTCTTACGTACGATCTGCTTCCAAATATGCCTGTGTGACTTGTACGAAAACAGTGGTATTATATACCCTGGTAGCCCCCCAAGTTTGATGGTGCTACTCGTGTAGGAGCATTAAACTTAGTTATTCAAATCCTGAAAAACACTTAATGCAAATATTAAAAGTATATGCTGCGAATCGCAACATATAAAACCTAATGAGGTAAAAGATTAGCGCGTAGCAAAAGTATAGCACATAGCATATATAATTAACACGTAAAAGAAATAGTAATATAAAGTACACCTATCGTGAGGTTTTACATAAAAGAAGTAGCATGTAGCTAATAATAAAAACAATGCGCACATGGCGATTGATTGATTTTTCTTTTTGTTATAATAAAAACAATGGCGCGGATGGATGTACCATGACCGCGACTAATAGTTTCGCACGCACAGACGCGGATGGATATATTGTGACCGCAAGGCTCTAACGTTTGTGGATGATCGCAGATGAACATAACATGTCCACGGCTTTTGTCTCGTGCGCTCATGGCGATTGACTAGCATCGTGGTTTTTGTTCGTGCGCGCATGGCGAATGTCCATTGCGAAGATGTCCGGACGCATGGCCTAATGCGGGTAGATTTATCACGACTGCGCTGTTCGCGTCTAAAAGATGTGCGCGAATTAATTCGCGTCTAAAAGATAAAGTAGGTCCGATCGTGCGGACATAATGCGCTCATAGCGATAGATAAAATCGTGTTTATCAAGGTAAAAGATTTATGTAAAATCTTCTTAATATTTTAAAGATTTTGGGATATCTTTTTTTGATAAATATTGGTAAGTGACTAAATATTGGAATAGAGATCACAGCTTTTTTGTGACGACGCAAATATATATCGTAAATGGTTGACCGGGTTAGATGCTAAGTGTGGATGAGAGGGATAGAGATCACAGCTCACATACTTGAGGCGAAGAGTATGAACATTCATACCCTTAGAACGTCATTACTACTATGCAAATGAAATTTTTGTTAAAAAAAATGTTTGAACATTGATTGTATTATGCTATGTGCAAAAGTAAGCTCAATTGTGATTATCATGTTAAAGTTACAAAGAAAAAGTATTAGCTATGGAGGATGTAACAACTTATCTCATGCAAATAATGTAAGATCCATTGATCATTATCGTAGTCTTGTATTCTGTATACAAGGTTGATACTTCTCGTACAACTACGCAAACAAACTTATCAAGGTGACGTGTTTGGCTCAGGGGATCCGTTATCCATGTTATGGTTTAGAGCATAATCGATTAGTCTCCATTCCCCAAAGTGTGAGTTTTAATATTTAAATTTATCTTTTTTGAACTCCCGTATGTTTCAATATGTGTATGTAGAGTCTAAATTTAAAGTTTTGACGCAAGAATAATCTGAGAAAATTAAGGTTTCTAACCTAAGATTAAGGTCCTATATATCGAATACATCATTATAATCCAATAGCAGGTTATATCAGCCATACTTATGATCCAACACATTAAACAACTACATTGTTATGAAGAATAGGTACATTGTTACTTTAAACAATATAAAGTGTTTGTGTGTAGTCAATTTTGTGCCTGCTATGACAGCTTAATAGAGTACTACATGTTTACTTCCATAGATATTAAAGATAGCTAGCTTAAATATGAGTCTTTCAATATCAACAACCACATCTTAAATGTTGAGTAGTATATGCACGTCAAAGATGCATGCAGTAGAGATATTAATGTTGATGGAATCAATGTGTGTGGTCACGGTTTGTATCAGTTTCATTATAATAATAAGCTTGAACCCACTATTAGTTAACAAAATTAGGGGACATTACGTCTTAATTTATAGAAATGGTGTTTTGATACGTATAATGTTTATTTACGACAAATGAATATGTACTAAACCTCTTTATAGCTTTTCGTATAGACATTGTTTGTTAAAGGGAGA
The DNA here is from genome assembly GCA_030686995.1 of Artemisia argyi. Classification (NCBI taxonomy): domain Eukaryota; kingdom Viridiplantae; phylum Streptophyta; class Magnoliopsida; order Asterales; family Asteraceae; genus Artemisia; species Artemisia argyi. The sequence continues at coordinate 228,973,575 of CM060680.1, read as the reverse complement.
CTATTTGTCGTCGTTCCGATACACGAGTACCCTAATAGTTGAATACAAATATGGATGAAGGTTTTACATAATAACAATAATATTAGATACTTACTTCTTGTACTTATCCATTTAAGGTTTTAATTTCTTCAACTATCTCTAACTCATTAATTTTGGCAATTGTTCATGCCTATCTATTTAAGAGCATCTAAAATGCTTCTACCAAAAATGACTTTTTCTTTTTGCCAAGTCACCTTTTCATTCAATTCAAAATATCAAAAAACTATTATCAAACTTCTTTTACATTACTCTTAATATCATTAAATAACAATATAAAAGTACTATAAAGCTTGATACAAAGACTTGAAGAACACCATTCTCCTCAAATGCTAAAAGTTATACGAAAGACTTTTCTAAATAGTGAAAAGCTTTGTAAAAAAGTTGACATCGAAGATGCTCTAACATTTAAAGACAATTCAAATTTATGTAGTAGTCACCATACATTAGAGAAACAATATAGTTGGACTTTATGGTCCTAGCTTAGACTATAAAGATACTCTTCGCAAGGTAGAACTATCCAATAAAGGTATTAGTATTTTGTTCATCTTAAACCATACCAAATAAAGTCTAGTTTTCTTTCAACTTCATCTCCTTCCTTTCACATTAGTTCATCACTTAAAATATCCACGTCATCGATCCGTGTGACAAACAACCCAAACCGTTAAGATCAAATTCACCACATTAAATCTCAACCGTTAATTCATTAATAAATAACCTCCAAAAGTTTAACTCATTGTCAACACTCTTTCTCACTGATCTCCCTTCTTCTTCATATCGACATACATCCTTTTTCTCTTATTACAGTATTTCGTGGAGATGAACATTTTTGGCAAGGGAAGCTCTACACAATATCATTTATTATTTGTGCTTTTACTTTTTGATGCACAAACAAAAAATGATTTCGCTATTTGTTGTAATAGACGGTCTCGGAATATTAAGGTAATCTAATTTTCATTTCAGTTTATCATTTATAACAGTTGTATTTTTCGGCTTAATAGTAGGTATTATAAGACTAGTTTAACATAAATATTTAAGAAATGGAGGATTTGTATAATGTTAGATTATGAATTGCTAAGATTACTATTTACAAAATGACCCAAAACCATCTTTTAACGACTTGTATGTCCCAAAAAAGTTCAATGACTAGAACCATATACAAGTCCAACGAATAAATTTGAAATAGGAAGTTCCCATTATGGATGTTAGTAAGGTAGTTAAATATACCTTCTATTTAAAAATAACAAGTTCTATATGTCTGCTTAGGGGTTGGAACGGATATTATTATGTAAGTTAAATTGAATGAACGGAAATTAGTTGTTGTGAAAGGCGAGGTTTATGTTAATCAACATTTATAATACGTAAAGTGTTTTTCATGCTTAGTGGAGTGTTTACTGTATACATGACACACTGAGCCAATCGATTTCTCGATCCTCTCTATATTTATTTCATAATTTATGTTTACCCTTCAACGCAATTTTTTATCTGTAATTATTTTTTTTGTTTTAAAAATTGTAATGGTTGTTTTGATTTTCATGAGGCATAAATACTTAAACCCTCGGTTTGAGCTTTTCGGCATGAATGTTAACGTTTCACATTTTGATTTTAGGAAGGGGATGTATTTGGTAACGTGTCTCTAATAGACAAGGATGGATTACTAACAGATGGGCGATTACCATTAGATGAGAACCAAAATGGGCATGTTTCCTATTTCCACCATGATTGGATGATGCGATAGGGATAACTAACAATTCACAACTATTATTTGGGAATCCTACCCCTCTGTGTTCTGTTCCGTTCTCGTCGTCGGTTATTGAGATTAATGTGCTTCTTTATGCTATTACGGCCGGAAAGGATAAATGTTTCCAAATTTGCAATTGCACGCAACCAATACCCTTATCGAAATTTTGGGACGATGGACTAGATTTTATGTGTAGTGTGTCATGTATAGAGTAGGCACTCTACTAAGCATGAAAAACACTTTACAGATTATAAATGTTGATATTCACTCAAGTTTATCACACACACTTTGATATTCACTCAAGTCCTTATGGGTTTCATCTTCTGGTTTTGAATTAAGTTGTTTAGGCTATAGGTTGGTTTCTATTGAAGATCATCTTGATCTTTGAGGGTTTAGCTGAGTAGTGTTAGGTTTGAGTGTAAGTGTGAGTTGTATGTTTTCTTAGATTGCATCTATTTTGGGGACAATCTGTTTCTTTGTAAGCTATTTGATTAGCATCCGGGGTGTATATTGTTATAATAAAAAAGGGAAGTCTGAATATAGGCTACAATACTGGTAGTAATGCAACCAAACAAAGAGACCAAACATTACTGACACATCAGCGCTAACTCAACTTTCTCTTTCCTAGATCAAACATTGACCAAATGCTCGTATTAAAAAGACCGTAGTCACAACAAAAAAAGAAATTAAAAAAATAATAATAACCACACACACAAACACTCTAATGCATAACGAGCGGTCTTAGTTGCACCAAAGTGCAACATGCTTTCCTATTAATATTATGCATTCATATTTTTTTTTTCTCTTTTTTTGTAAATTCAAAAATATGTACTAACTAACGATCCTATATTAAAGGTCCGTGGTTCCAATGTATGATTCCTAGCAACTAACGATCTTGTAACCCATTCACTAAAACTTGTCATGTTTAAAATTCATTTAGAGAAATCAAGTTTCTTTAATTTTTTGTGTTAGTAAACCAACATAAGGACAAAGAACATGCGAAGGAATAACATAACACTAGTGGTAATAGTTATCGCGAAGATGACCGTCAACTCAAAGTCACGTCGGCTTCTCTCTCCTCAACTAACATAATCACCAACAACACGGTGTAATAATATAAATAACGTCACTACCCAAATATGCCACACTTATACACAATTGTACACCGCATAAACAAATCAAACAACTCACACAACCGACTTCACAACTCGATTGTAGCCAAGACTTCTCCATTTTAACCACCCACAACGTTTAGTCCTTTGGGTCATGCTAATAGGTTCGACACATCTTCGAGGGCCATAGCCCATAGGACACGTCTTCAACTACTTATTCCCACTAGTTTAATGAAAGGTGTCAATTTTTGGCACATTGCTTAAAATGGGTCAATTTTTGTTTACATTATTTGTTTTGACCTATAATTTTTGCTAACAAACCCACCCATATATTCTAGAGATTAGATGGTTGTATGTTACATTTGGTTCTTTAATGAGTTGTGTATCTCCATAATTTACTGCTTATGAGTTTTCATAGCTTGTAGATGCTAGTATGGTACATTTGGTTCTTTTCAGTTTTCATAGTGTTTCATTTCAAATTTCATATCATAACGAAGCTAAATAAACAAGGAAGTACATAAAAGTGATATGGGGCAAGTAGCACTTGAATGAATTCATAATAGCAAATGTGAGTTTAATTGAATTCTTAAAAAGGTTGGTGAAGTTTGGTTGACACTTTAATAAATTTGAAAGTGATCTTTGAAATATGAACATTAAACTGTTTTCTTTATGGTTCAAGATTAGATGTTGACACATCGTAATGTGCAAATTTTAATGGATAAAACAAAATCTTAAGGATTTAGGTGTCAAAATTATAAAGTCCGACACCGCGGCGGCTACTAGAAAAAAAATCATATATAAGAGTATGATATAATCACTCTCCTTCAGATAACTATTTGCGGTTGGGATTATCACAAATTTAAGTTTTTCATGCAACAATATTGCTATAAAACTCGCGATTAACAATCTCACCAAAAATATTGGGCTTTATTACAAGTCACGACATCACAAATGGCTTGTCTAGCTTTAATTCTTAATTTTATCATGAAATTGAAAAGTGATAGACTTTCTATATCTGATAGGCCCAATCCGTCACTCTTTATTTTAATAACAATATCACATGAGAAAGTCTTTAATTAATGATACATACACAATGGAAATACGAAGCTCAGTAACTTTGATGTCTATCTGGTTGATATGTTCTGTTATGATAACGATCGAGGTTAAACTTTTATATGAAGTTAGAAATCATACTAGTTATAATACCCGCGCACGCGCGGGGTTTTTTCTAATTTTTGAATAATGTATTTTTATTTATTAAAAAATAAATATTTTAATTTTTTGTTTGTTTGTTTGTTTTTTTTTTTTTTTTTATTATTATTTTGTATTATATGATGAAGAGTATTATTGAATAATGTATTTTTATATGTTAAAAAACCAAAGAGTACTGTATCAGCTTCATCATTAGGGGGTTGGCAATGGGTACGTGATGGCATGGCAAGTGAAGGATCCTGTGCGGGAACACCGCCGCCATGAACACGTGATCGAGTGAGTGATGGGATTTGCGTGAAAGTTTCACGCACGGGAAAGGGAAGAAATTTCGAACGTTGGGCAATTAAAAAAAATGAAGAGAGTGAAGGTATGTAGTGAGTGACCCATTGTCAACAAAAAAATGAGTGAGTGATGGAAAAAGTAGGTGAATGATCCCATCACTCACTCTCAACCAATCTTCTTATTCCACATCATTCATCCACTTTTTCCATCACTCAGCCTTATTTTTGTTGGCATCACATCACTCACCCTTCACTCACTTCCAACGTTTAAAAAAAAACAAAAAACAATAACGGTCTCAACCCATACCGTGCGTGAAACTTTCACGTGAATGATGGATCATTTGCGGTACCGAGCAAGCGGCGGCGGTGTTCCCGTGAATGAAGGATCCCTTGTCGTGCCTTCATTCAACCACTGCCAACACCTTGAGTGACCCATTGTCAACCCCCTTATCGCAACCCAAATGTTATTGTTCTTTACTTATTTATTTTGCTAGTACTATTCCTTGACTGAGCAAGTAGTTTAATGGAGGGTTTTTTAGTTTTGACTATAAGTCAAAAAGTGAAACCAAAACCGAACATATAAGTAACACACAATTATGTTTGATTTTGAGGAAATGTGAAAACGGAAATGGGGTACATGTGGTATCCAGAGTTAGTTAACTAAATCCTCAGGGCTCACAGAGATTTAGTTGTTAGTTTGACTGGAATTTAGTGTCATATTGTCTAGTACACCTTATATGTTAGTTATGGGTTGAGTTATGGGGATGGGGCATAAGGAAGTTGTCCCTCTAATGTTTCATGATCTTTATTAACAAAATTAATATGCGACAACTTTGAATAGATAGTGAAAATCAAAAGTTACCTTAAACTGCCACATCTAATCTTTATGGTCAATCTGCTACTACTTATGCAAGTTCTTTATATACAACTGCAACATGTATTATCATATATAAATATATAATATGAGTGACAAATTCATACCTTTTACCAAACATAGACGATAACTTAATTTAAATACACTCAAGCAACTGCATGCCGTAATTCTTTTGTAAGCTTCCACACTACATTTTGCAAACTTATCATGCCGGTCGGCACTTTCTTTGACACATTGCTTCTTGGTCAATCTTATTTGTTGCATGATCATTTGCTAGCTCGAGCTACTTTCGTTCTTGATCCTTTTCTTCAATCATTCCCCTTCGGTTTCAACCACCTGATTATTTTCAGCCTCTTTTGTGGCTTTCACCGATTCCATAAGATCTCATGGAACCATATATGATTCCTCACCACTATTCACCTTCTCTATCAGCCAATTATTAACATTCCATGATCTTGGAACCACTTCCTTCTTTTAAAGTCTTGTAGTTCTTCATTAGCCCTGCAAACATGCCTAGCTTAATTGTAACTTCACTAAATTAATTGAATATAGCATAACCATATATGTAACCTGGAAAAAATATTTTGAGTCGAGGACCCGAACTTATGCATATGCATTCTTTATTCTTGCCCCCACTTATAAAAATTTATGATACCACCCCTGCCATCGCCCCTCCTTTTCTCCTTAGGTGGTGCTACTACAACTTCAAAGTCGATCAAAATTCAAAAGTAACTCATTATTATTGGTGATGTGTTGGTGTGAATTATCTTTTTAGGACTGCTTGGAATCATGTTTTATCATGGTTTCTAAAGTTATAACACCATAAAGGCAAAACCCGCCTTCCAAAATTTGCAATACCAGGGTCTGTGATTGTAGATAGATCAATCTTGGAGTCTGCTCGATCAGGAGAAATCAGAAAAATAGAATTTTCCAGCAATTTGATGCATCGCTTAAGGTTGTTACTTTCTAATAAAGCTAGTAACTTTGATCCATTTACTTATGAATTGGTCGTATAGATAGAGACTTGTAGCTTGATGCTTTACTCATTCCATACTGGAAAATAAAAGAAAATGAAGCGCCTACTTGTAGTAGAGGTGCATGAGTTCGGGAAAAGAAAATGAAGCCACCACCTGTAGTAGAGGTGCCATCTCTTTCTTCAAGAGGCAAAGGTGACCAACATTAGCCATAGGAATCTAAGGTTTATTCCTCTCTAACAGGTGAAATAATTACAATAAAAAGATTAGCATAAAAAATGGGTTAAATGGGTCGAATGGGTTGTCCGGGTCAAAAATTCACCATGTATGTATTAATTCTGCATTAAATTTCCAAAAATTATTTTATTTACAGAGTTTAATTATTGTTAATACAATTGAACTTTTGCAATCATATTTGACACAACCTAAACTGGCCCATGCATATAGAATATTAGAAATTTTGTAAGTGCCATTGACTTTATGACATATACTAATGAGTAAATGAACATTTCATTAACACTTAACACACATTAGACTTGCTTAATTTTCCCTTTAATTATCAAAATTGTAACTACTGGCCATTGTATACCCAAGTTAAAAGCCTAAAAGTATACATTTAATTGGATACATAAAAACCAGATGAACTACATATGCTAATGAACAAATTAGCAAATTTGTATAATAAATTGGGCAATCGGCACAAACCTTATCATCATCTTTTAACGATTTATTACTCTTGCCCGTATCCCTATCATTCGGCTGCAAGCATAATAAAAATATACATTTTGACAACGGCTGAAACATCTACTGATGAAGCATACTGGGTGAGAATTTTGTGAATTTCAGAAAATAGACATCTACACGAGGTAATCCAAACATGAAACATACATAACGGTTGAAACGATATGGGAAAAAAATCAGTAAAAAAACAAATGCCAAATAATTTAATACCGTATAAATGTTTTCAAGCAAATAACATCAGTGAATAAAAAATACAAAAATAAGTTCAAATTGTATCAAAGATAGAACTAAAAGTTTATATTAACTAATCTTTCATTGTAATTTATCAAGAAGATAAAGATAAGAATAAACAATAAGATTTTATTGAATAGTATTGTACTTCAACATCTACTTTACAATTTCTCCAAAACAAATGATCTATTTTCTTTCATACAGTAATATATCTGGGATTTTTTTGGGGTTCAACACGTGCTAATTATTTCCGACAGATGGTTAGAAAAGTGAAACAATATCAAAAATTTAGAAACCGTTACAGTTTTCATCTTTAATCTTGGCTAGTAGGAGGGGCTATCCAATATTGCTTCGTTGCAATGAGTTGTTTTTCTCTCACAAGCAGTGCGGTTGCAATGAGTTGTTTTAACTCATGATCTATAAAATGTGTTTTAAAGTATAACAAACTAATAATGTACTGTACGAAGACACTGAATTAGGCCTGACTATATATCTAGAATAATGAACACATATAACTCACATAGCTATCCTTAGACTGACTTTATGTCCTCGTTGTTTCTGGTAAGTTGAAAGTGAAAAAACGCATCCTACACCGCTGGCACCTAGAGAGCGGCATGCGACAAAGAGTGTCGTCCCATTGTATGGTTAGCCCACGAATCCCTCTTTCACGCCAGGAAAAGACCCCAATAAAAATGAATCAATATCATCAACGTTTTTTTAATACAAAATTATCATATTATGATACCCAATCATCAACTAAAGCACAAAAACACAAGTTACTTACCAAAATAAATAAATAAATAAATAATAAAAAAATAAATAAAATCCTAAATCAATATATAAATCCATAAGTCTATGATTAATAATTACTTGTCAAAAAAAACGAAAGAGCTAAACTATGTCATGTGAAAATCGAATTAACATAGTTTAAGATCTGATTCGTTATAAATTTATCAAGAACAAACACAAAGTTAACGGAAAACATAGGAAACAACCTTGTACTCGGTGAGGAATCAATGCAAATTCAAATATGTTTCGTTGCTTAATATCTGGAATAAGATCCACAATCACCGGAGAAGGCCGGAAGGATTTTCTTAAGGGGTTGGGGTGGGTTTTAGAGTTTTTTTTTTTTTTTTTTTTTTTTTTTTTTTTTTTTTTTTTTTAAATTCGTTGTTGTTTGTTTTGTTTAATATTATGAATGGCGACTCCGCTTTGTTCTTTTTAATTTTACAAGTTGGTCCAAAACTACTGAGAATTAACCGTTTAGTCCATATGTATTTTATGATATTTTATACATCTTTATTATAAAAACGGATTTTTATAAATTTTTACCTAAATCAGGAAATATATAGCTTTAATTATTTTCAAAATTCAGGAAAAAAATTCAAATTAAAAAAAACATTACCAAATAAGGTATGAATTGATTTTTTTTTAATGAAAAATTACCAATAAGGGTTTTATTTTATTATATAAAAGATATGTCAAATTTAATTATATGAACTTACATATCGTATCTAGTATGTTTAGTTATACATGATCGTTAAAATATGACTACGATGATGGAATCAACATGATCGTTAATGTTTTTTTCTGAAGGGCAAATACTTATTAAAAGAGACTGGCTAGCAAGAAGCTAGAACAAAATTATATTGGTTTTTTCAACGCTGTTATTACTTTTATTCAAGTAGTATCATCATTCCGAGTCCTTTATCTTTAGCCACTAAGTTTAACACACGACACTTACAGCTTCGAAAATGAAGGTTTTCGCTTTTGCTTCTGTGCTGATATTATTTTACTTGCCAACACAAAAAGAATATAGCTTATATTAGTGTTGAAAAGGAAAATTATGATAGCAGTAGATAAAGGAAGATGTTTGGTTCAAAGTTCAAGCTTTGGTTTCACTTTCAAGCTCTTATAAATGTGTTTCAATTTTTTTTTAGCAAAGTCCAAATATTGTAGTTTGGTTTGTAACATGCAACATTTTAGTCAAGTACCACGTGTATTATCGACTTGGGATCTTCTTGATATTCATATCAATATATTGTTCATTATGACAAGAAAAATTATTATACAAGGGCAAGAACTCGTATGAAATAATTGAATATCAAGGCTGGGAACAATTTACATACGAAGTAATAATAGTGCAAAAACAATTAGCTAATACGTTCACCAACCAATAGTTTGTACGTTAAGTCCCGTGAGGGAGAAGTGTAAATTACCTACCTCATTCGAGATGCTAAGGGTGCATTTAGTATATTTTGATACGTCGTCTAATGTGAAATCAGAATGTTAAATACTTAGTACCTGTTTGGTTTGTTGCTAGGAATGATAATGGGTATCGGATTTGGTATGTGGTATAATGACAATGGATATAAAAAGTGTATCATTACCATTGTTTATTTTTGGATGAAAAATATGGTATGAAAAAATGTATAGATATTTGAGTTTTGTAGTGGAAAAGAGATGAGCCACGAGAATAGATTTCATAGACACCAAATTGGTGTGTAATGAATCTATAGCTATGATATATCAATTTCATTCCCAGGTCCACTAAACAAACACGTTGAATCGGAATGAAATCCATAGACCATTCTGATTGGAGGATACCAAACGCACCATTAAGTTTTGAACCATCTAAACGGTACAAAAGAAGTGTTTACATAATTGTGAAATATTTCACGTCATTGCAAAACTTATGTGTGTATATAAAATGAGCAATAGGTGGTAAGTGATTATTTATTCCCACCTATTAATCGATTAACAAACAAGTAAACTGTAAGTTGGTTTTGAATTCAATTTTACATTGTAACATAAATTGTGAAGTATTGGGAGATTTACAAGTGATGCAGGTTTTATCGACTAGGTTTTAGTATTTATAATACTCGTTTTACCTAAGGTCTACCTATTTGCACTATCGGACAGAGAATCCAGTCGTGTGTAGGATAGTAATGGTAACTCCGAGGTCGTCCCAAGAGCTATGTGGTGTGGACTATGTCTAAGTCTATTGTCACTAATTAAAAGTAATTAAACGGAAATGATTGATTGAAAGTTGGAAATGAAACTAGAAAACAAAAGCAATTAAGGTAAAGGTTATGAGCAGTGGGAGAAAAGTGTACTAGCCTAGTTATTCCTCCTACATCATTTATGATCATGTTCCCTATTAAACTAATCTTATGCTTTAGGTGGGGCGGACATATATCAATAGGTGCATATGGTCAAGTTCCCTAGCCTATCTCCCCCGAATCTTGTCAGGAACCACAGGCACTACCCCATGCTAGTAAGCCGACGTATGGTAGACAGGTTTGAGTCATTAAGCGCCACTACATGCTAGACTTATCTTTAATGGCCCGTTGTCACGATCATAGACCATTTCTCTAACTTCTTAAGTTCATCAAATATGGAAGGTGATCCTATGGTCAATTCGCACACGAGGAAATATGGTCAGTTGTCATCCCTCCCATTTCCTCGCAATACATTAGGCTAGTGTCCTATTGTCAATTCTTCTAGCCTACTAATTCAATTGGGGTCTTAATTCAATTAAAGGTAGCGTAATGAATACAACTGCATATCAAAACTACCGAAGTAAGAGGTTCTCAAGATAAACTAAGCATGCACACACATAAAAGCATATAAGAAAAGTACGGAAACATGGTTAAAACAATATAGGAATCATAACTAGGCTAGCACTAGAGGTGCTTAGCCAATCATGTTAAATTCAACACTCGAAATAATGTTTACAAGATCCATGTATTCGAAATGTAAATGAAACAATGAAATGCTAAAACCTATGGTGATTGAAGTGTGATTTCTCCCTTGGAAAGCCTTCGTATGCTGCTATAGAAGGGCCACCTAAAAGCTCCTAACGATCTCTAACTTTGTGTGTGAGAAAGTTGTTCTTCAAATGCAGAAATTAGGGTTGTATTTGTAGGCCCGTCGAGAGTTACGTCGTAACTACGAAATGTGTTACGCCGTAACTTGTGAAATCTTACGCCGTAGCCCAAAAGGTGTGCTTAGCAAATCATGTTAAATTCAACACTCGAAATAATCTTCCGTCTTGAGTCCAGCAAATGGTTTCTCTCTTAACTCCCTCATAAACTGCGGCTTGATCTTGAATTGAACATCCACTCCAATCATTGGCCTTACAAGCCCCGCTCTTTCCTCGTCCCTAGTCACAGCAAGGTACTCTTCCAAAGTAAGAGTATCGATGTCGATTACTTTCATGATTCCTGAAACTTGAAACAAAAATATTAGAAGAACAAAAAAAACTAGAAATTTTTTTAAAAAAAAAAACTTAAACAAAAATCCTGTTATAGCTCCCCGGCAGCGGCGCCAAAAACTTGATACAAGTTTTACCAGCAAGGTTTTAATATTTATAATACTCGTTTTACCTAAGGTCTACCTATTTGCACTAACGGAGAGAGAATCCGGTCGTTTGTAGGATAGTAATGGTAACTTCGAGGTCGTCCCAAGAGCTATGTGGTGCGGACTATGTCTAAGTCTATTGTCACTAATTAAAAGTAATTAATTGGAAATGATTGATTGAAAGTTGGAAATGAAACTAGAAAACAAAAGCAATTAAGGTAAATGTTGTGAGCAGTGGGAGAAAAGTGTACTAACCTAGTTATTTCTCCTACATCGTTTATGGTCATGTTCCCTATTAAACTAATCTTATGCTTTAGGTGGGGCGGACATATATCACTAGGTGCATATAGTCAAGTTCCCTAGCCTATCTCCCCCGAATCTTGTCAGGAACCATAAGTACTACCCCATGCTAGTAAGCCGACGTATGGTAGACGAGTTTGAGTCATTAAGCGCCACTACATGCTAGACTTATCTTTAATGGCCCGTTGTCACGCTCATAGGCCATTTCTCTAACTTCTTAAGTTCATCAAATACGGAAGGTGATCCTATGGTCAATTCGCACACGAGGCAATATGGTCACTTGTCATCCCTCCCATTTCCTCGCAATCCATCAGGCTAGTGTCCTATGGTCAATTCTTCCAGCCTACTAACTTAATTGGGGTCTAAATTCAATTAAAGGTAGCGTAATGAATACAACCGCATATCAAAACTACCAAAATATGAGGTTCTCAAGATAAACTAAGCATGTACACACGTAAAAGCATATAAGAAAAGTACGGAAACATTGTTAAAACAATATAGGAATCATAACTAGGCTAGCACCCGAGGTGCTTAGCCAATCATGTTAAATTCAACACTCGAAATAATGTTTACAAGATCCATGTATTCGAAATGTAAATGAAAGAGTGAAATGCTAAAACTTATGGTGATTGAAGTGTGATTTCTCCCTTGGAAAGCCTTCGTATGCTGCTGTAGAAGGGCCTCCTAAAAGCTCCTAACGATCACTGACTTTGTGTGTGAGAAAGTTGTTCTTCAAATGCAGAAATTAGGGTTGTATTTATAGGCCCGTCGAGAGTTACGGCGTAACTACGAAATGTGTTACGCCGTAACTTGTGAAATCTTATCCAGATCTAGAGTTTACGGCGTAACTATGAAATGTTACGCTGTAATAATGATATTAGGGTTTCTTCTTCGTCGTAATTTCAAAATGTGTTACGCCGTAGAATATTTATCGGATCTGAGATAACTCTTGTAGTCTTCATTACGTTGTAGCCCAAAAGGTGTGTTACGCCGTAAGTTGATTCTTGAGCTTGGACTACTCTCGTACTCGTTGCTACGTCGTATTCCATATTTGTGTTATGGCATAGTCTTCAGATCTGAGGATTCTTCAAGACTTGTGATTGTTACGGCGTAAACAATGGAATTAGTTACGCCGTAACTCTTGGTCCGTGTTGACATTTGTCTTCTTAGTAGAAATCCTAGCTACGGCGTAATTGAGAGAATGAGTTACGACGTAGCTTCTTCCAGCATACTTGGATTTGTCTATCTTTGCACGTTCTTTCCAATTTCCTCGTCTCTTTAGCTCCTATGCTCACTTATGACCTGGATACAAAATATAAAAGAATAAAAGCATATATCCACATAATCATTAATATAAATGAGCATAATAGGGGGAAATTGACACTTAAATATCAGGATTATTTGATGTTATCAACAAGACTCTTCACAATGGAAGCACATTGAGAAGTCATGCCGCATCACCTTTTTATAAACCATCAACTATATAAACTTACCTTTTTACTCATATATAGGGGTGGAAACGAGCCAAGCCGCTCGTGAAAAGTTCGGAATCGGATCGGTAAAAAGCTCGAATAAGCCGAGCCTAAACGAGCTCGAGCTCAAGCCTAAGTTTGGGCTCATTTAATAATCGAGCTCAAGCTCTATACAAAAAGCTCGAGTAGACTCGCGAGCCTAAACGAGCCCTAGAAATATATACGCATATATATTGTCTATACGTATAAACGAGCTTAAAAGTAGTAAACGAGCTCGAGCCTAACGTAATTAACGAGCCGAGCTCCATTTTAACTTTGTTTTCTTTAAAACATCATACAAATTAGTCGAGTTCGAGCTTGTGAAAGTTTTCATGAGCCGAGCTCAAGCTCAAAATATTAGGCTCGAAACGAGCTCAAGCTCTGGCAGGCTCGGGCTCAGCTTGGCTCGGCTCGTTTTCACCCCTAATCATATACACTTCAACTAGTTAATAACCGGTAATTGTAGATTTCTCGCACAAAATCTGGCTCACAAAAGCCTCTTGTTGGATAAAAAACAACATTCTTCCTTGCTCATTCATTAATTAATATAATGTGATGTTTTGGGTCACGTGTATGGTTACTTTGAGTTAATATTCTGTGCCATGTGTATGGTTAATTTGAGTCAATATTCCGTGCTAGCTTACAAGGTTTGTTGGTGTTTTATCCAATACCCCCCCCCCCCCCCCCCCCCCCCCCCTCTCTCTCGATTTATGGGTATAAACCTCATTTCCTCTCCTTATAAACCTTTATAAACTAGTTATTCCAATTAAAGGATTTACTAGTATAATTACTTTAGTTTTGAACCATCTAAACTATATAGAAGAAAGTGTTTACATAATGGTGAAATATTTCACAACGTCATTGCAAAACTTATGTGTCGGTATAAAATGAGCAATAGGTAATAAGAGATTATTTATTCCCACCCATTAATCGATTAACAAACAAGTAAACTGTAATTTGGTTTTGAGTCCAATTTTAAATTGTAACCAAAATTGTGGGGTATTGGGAGATTGACAAGACTTCACAATGGAAGCACTTTGAGAACATATGACACCAACAAATGTGTTTGTTCAAGCTCAGTTGGAATGGAAGAAAAACAAGTGAGACAACTCCATTGGAAAACCACACGGAACACGATCCGCACCTTCCCACATCAAACAATCTCCATCGTTCATTATTTCTTTCATCAATCCAACCCTTCATATTCACTCCCTCCTACCTTAAATTTGCATTCAATACCATCTATTGACCCACATCTTTCCATCTCTTTAAAACTGAGCAACCAATTATCCAGTGTACTAACAAAACTCAAACATACCAAATTCTTTTGCCTTTTTACTTGGTGGCTATCTTGTGGCAATGAACATCGTTGGGAGGGGCTACTCTACCCAAGATCATCTATTATTTTTTGATGCAAAAAAAAAAAAAAAAAAAAAAAAAAGAAAATTGTTTTCACTCTTTGTTGGAATAGGTGGTCTCGGAAAAACATATGATGGTGAGGTCCATAGAAATCGTTATATAGGTTTCATCAAATTGAATGTTCATTTGGCGAAAAAAAAAAAAAAAAAAAAAAAAACTTTTTAGTTGGTATTTTAGAAAATTTGATTTATATTTGGTGGGTATTCATGATGGTTACAATTTGTATGAACTGGGGGAACCTAGAGCATGTAATCGTTGGTTGTATTCTGCACTATTGACGGGGTACCGAGAAAATAGAGGGAACGGAGTTGAGTGCTGAAATTTTTGAGAATGCGGCACTCCAGGTTCTTGAAAACGTGGGAAGGAGGTGGGAATGGCCGATGGCGGCACAGCTTCGGCATCTTGCTTTGATGTTCTCCGAATCCGGCCGCTTCACTTGGTTCACACAAGCTGTGAATCAAATGATGACCGATGGTACCATCATGCTTCTAGCAAAAGCTGATGGATTTAGGTGTCAAAACTCAAAAGTCCAACATCGCGTTCACTAGAAAAATAAATCATAGATGCCATGAAGTTAGGTGTTGAAAGTTAAACGCTTATTGTATGTTACATATCATGTAAGAGTATGATTAATCACACTCCTTTAGATAACTATTTGTGTTTGGGATTCTCACCAAGTCATGTTTTTCATGCAACAAATGTACTATAAAATTGAAAAGTGACAGACTTTCTATATCGGATAGGCATAATCATCACTCTTGATTTTCCTTTTTGGTTAATCGAAGTTAATTATATATACTATCAATAACAATACGACATGATCGAAAAAGTCTTTAGTGGTACATACAAAATGAGAGCTTCCAAAAAAGACTAAGGAATTCAATTCGCAAACCGAAAGGATCAACACAGGTGATATTGAGGGTGCAGATTGTTCTAAGGGTCTGAAAGACTGAAAGTTGACTGAAAATACCAAGCTAAGTATCTTTGGTATGTAGTATGTTTAGTTATGATCGTTAAACTATGATTACGACATGATTGTCAATAAGGGGACATTACGTCCTAGTTTATACAAATGGTGTTTTGATACATATTATATATAATTATGACGAAGGTATATTTTGTGCTAAACATCATTTTAGCTTTTTATATCAAAATTGTTCATTGAAGTTTTTATTTTACATTTCAGACAAATGAGGAAGTGGTGGTTGTGCAATATAAGTTTGTCTTGTTAGAGTAAATGAGATGGCATGCATTTAAATGGTTTGCAGTGAGTAGCTTTGTAGCACACTTTGCATTGATAGGTTTGAGCTAAATGGTCTTAACTTGTTTCACCTAACAAACATAGCTTAGTTGTGGTCAAGACAAGTAGTGAACTTTTAGCCATGATGTTTGTCGAGGTTAAAAGTAGTCTGTGGCTAAATGCCCCGATTCTTGTAGTGAGGTTCCTTGCATCCCGTTGCGGCTTTCAGAATATGTAACTAGGGGGGTTATTTTCTCATTAAGGGAACGCACACAATTGTTTTTTTCTAACGGTTTGCCAAACACTATTTTCTTATACGCAATTCTTAACACGCTCTCGGCGTTTTTTGTTGCACGTGAAGTATTAGGACACCAATGCTCTATAATTTTGTGTTCCTATTTGGTATGACTTGGCGTGTTTAGTACTATTATTGAAGCAGCTTATTGCATTTTAAAACATGATAAGCTGCTGTTTTGAGTACCCACGCAACTTATGGCTTTACTTATAAGCTACTTTTTGAGTAGTAAATGTTAGAGGTGCATGCTTTCCAAAAAGCTAATTATTTAACTGACAAGCAAAATAGCAAATAGGTATGCTCTGTATTACGTAAAGTTACCCAAATATTGAATTACAAAGCCAATCTAATAGCCAAAATTATCCATGCTTTTGCCAAAAGAGTTAATTTTAAAGTGACTTTAGTTGCACCAAATGCAACATGCTTTCCTATTATGGTTTCACATTATTATTATTTTTTTTTTTAAAATTCCAGCATTTTTTGTTGTTGTAAATAAAAGCTAATAACATTTTAGTTTAACCTTGGAGTGTTTAGGATTGATGATTGAAGTATTAAATTTGTTTTGTTGTTTCAGCTCATGACACTATGACGATGTCACACAAACTTTTGCTCGTACTCATGACTATATTGACTAGCTTTTTGGTGCCGATACAATATATGTGGTAAACGGCAATTACAAAGTATGATATAGTGGACGATAATTGAAGGTAATTTTTTGATTGGTGAATCCGATACCTCAATTACAAAGTTATTGATTTAATCTTAGCCTAAAATTGGTTTTATAAAACTTATGATACGAAGATGTGTCCATGCTTCTTCGTACATGTTTTGATTGTCACATCAAACTAAATACCCTATAAAATTTAAGTTGCATGCCATCTAACTATAAGAAACACTTGAAGTTATTATTTAGTAAACGTGAGACGCAGACTAAAATTTTAATGACAAGGTAAAATTCTGTTAATGCGTGAGACATATATGGAGATTTTACTCTTTCTAAGTTAGACGACTTAATTAAATTGTGCGTGAGACCTAGAACTTAAGGCATGAGATGGGATGCAACATGTTTACATTACAAATTGATGAATCAATTTGATGTAATTCCCATAATGATCTAGGGATTGGAAATGGTTTGCCAATTATTGTTCGACAGATTACCATCTTTTATACTTTCATTACTAGCTGATCAACTGATGTAGTAAAATTTATGAAAAGTTGGATCCTAGGTTTTAAAGAAAATTATTTGGTTATATGAATATTTCCATGGGTATTATATTTTCTTGAAAATATGTAATATCGAAAATACTAAATTTGAATTTTGTAAATTCTTTTAAGTGTATTAATGCAACTTTGAAACCGTAAACGTAAGTTATTCTTTTGTCAAGTGAATTGATCTACACCCGTATGGGTTATTGGTTAGAGTCAACTTTCCTAAAATAATAAACCTAGTCTTATTTTCGTAAGGAGAAGTGTGAGAGTTAATCCTATTATGAGAAAAGTATAATAGGAAAATTAGAATTGCCTAAATTCTAAATACATAACTCATAGCTACTTTAATAGTTAAGAGAAATTGCATATTTTCCATAAGAGATTTTATTACCTTCTTTGGTAATCACATTCTCTTGGAAAACATGTGTAATCTTTTATGAGTTATTAAATTAGAAGCTAGACGAATTACCGCAAAATGATATAAGACAAACTAACATATTTTGTCTTGTTGTTTTGCTTAGATCATTTAAAGGTACTACATACAATTGTTAGAATGGTAGACCTGATTAAGGAATAAATTGTATGCTCAATTTTTCAAGTTAATAGTTTGGAATGTGATGAATCACATTTACGTAGTAGAATACATTCTTTTATTACCTAAGTAATTGTTACGAATGGGTTTTCTCAAAGATGTAGGAAAAATTGAATAGCACACTATTTCCTTTCACTGGTTATAAAATGCTTACAACGTTGTCATATTGAGTGGGAGTATTGTGTTGTAATTACTGAATAAGGAATTGTTGTAATGATCTCTGATTCAGTGGGAGCCGCAAGCTTTATTGTCTTGGTAGTATTCCAGATTATCTTTTGTATGTCTCAAGATAAATACTTTTCAAATATATAGACACTAATATTTCCAAGGAAAGTAATGTGTGTTTCCTTGTTAATTAAGTAGCTCTATATCTAATAGTTATGCTAATATAATTGATACAATCATATTGTTCTTATTAACAAATGCGTGCATGTTGTTTATATGGTACATGGTGTTGTTTCATGCACAAGTGCGAGAAATCTTTATTGTGTGCAAAGTACAACACATAATAATATGATTTAAAGGATTCTCTAGACTGAAAAGTAAGAGACTCACATTCTAATACACATCTAATTCAAGAAATACTTGGTGTTGCAATTTAGCTTAAGGGAAACCTTAACTAGATGATAACAACAAGATGAATTTTCATGATTACGTGAGACCATACATGGATAATTTACTGTTTCTAAATTAGATAGCTATTAGAATATGCGTTAATATGATAACAAGACAACTTCAACTATAATATTTATGTATTCTAAGAATGACATAAATAAATGAAGTAAAGAAATTAACTTGAAATTACAATTGAAACCAAATGGTGGTGTTCAAGAATACTTTATTTATACATGTTTATATCTTCTTATAAACATAAAGTCTTTTAATTGTTACAAAACTTATAATACAATAAAGTAAGACGTTAACTTGTTATGTTTTTTTATTAAGACATATACAAGAAGTCATTGAGTTGATCAATGATTTATAACGTGTAGTGGGATTATAACAAGTTTATGTTTTTATGAGACATAAACATGAAGTGACTTAGTCAAAAGTACTTATGTTATAAAGCATGCAATTTGTTTAGAAATACTATTGTAACATTAAGTTAACTTAGTTGGTAAATAAGTATACCAAAAGGAATATGGTTATCTTATATATTGTTAGATTTTCTTACAATATTAATTCTAATGAGATACCACATATTTATGGTATGATCAGTTAGGGAAATCGAACTCTTGTTATATTATTTGATTAAAAATAACTATGATATATTTTCTTCCAAAAAGTTATCAAGGTTAGAAAATTGAGTATGGAATGAATATACTCAATTAGACTCCTAGAAGATTTATAAGACACTGTTGAATTATGAAATGTGATGAATCACATTAAGTCTTAAATTGAAGTTCAGAATAGTTAAGCTACTTATGTGTAGGTTATTAACAAAAGAATGTCAGGAACTGTCAATATGTATTTGTAATATCTCAAAAAGAGAATATTGTATTGTCACTTTAATTGTTAAGTATTTATATTCTATATAATACTAAAGGCAAGTGGGAGTATTTTATCTTGAAAAGATAGAATTACAAGATACATAATCTTCTAAAAACACACTAGTAAAAATCATGATGAGGCTAAACATGTAAATGATAAACCTCAAGATGATGGAATTCTCATTCATAGATCCACTTGGATATCTCAGATATTTAATCAATATGTTGACGATTATATGATGTAGTATTACCAAAATAATGAATCGGGTAAAGATATTCAAATTTTGAAAATTTGGCTTATCTTAATTCTTAATAATTAGAGAATGAAGATGAGTTTATTCAAAGATAATGTAACCGTAGTGGTTTAAATCTTTGTGTAAAAATCATATGGACAAAAATTATACACATATTAAATGTATGTCTTATGATAAGATTATTAATTATATTTAAGCAATTAACTATGATTGAATACTCTTTCCTAAGAACATTAAAGATACAAAGATAATAATTGTCATGATTATTTTCATATATATGAAATTTGACAATGAATATCGAAACTCTTTCTTGAATAATTACTTGAGCGAGGACGATAAGTAATTAAAAGGATTTTATGAATTCATATAAATCTTTGGAATGGATAAATGCATGCATCTAGAAAATTACTCTTATGTTTAATTATTAAATCCATATTTTGATTTATAATTGAAATAAGATAATTTCTAAGTATTCCTGATAGCTAGTGGGAGTATTACGTTTGATTTACTAAATCATATATGTTGTATAACATATAAGAAGTAACATTCCATATAAGTAAAATGTTAAGTCTTAGTTTGGAATGAAACTTTACTTATAAGATTTAGAAAATAAAACATACAATCTTGGAATTTGGAACTATAGTTTATTATTTAATAAACATATGCTGTAAATAAAACTAATAGAACATGAAATATATCATTTAGAAAATGGATATATATATCTTTGAAAAGATAGAACATGAATGAAATCTAAGTCTGACTTAAGGATTTTTCATGTGTATCATATTATTGTTGTATCATGCTTAAATGCTAAATGATTTGACAATATTTTATATCCAATTAAAAGTTATTAGATAACTTATGTAATGAATATTCTAATAGAATATGTTTGGACTTAGAATTATGATCCTCAGCCTGAAATTGCTCATAAATTCTAAGTATAAACAATATGGCAAATTGTTGCGTAATTGTTATAGCCGACAATAAATCTTGAAAGATTAGAAGGCATCAGGAAATAGTGTAAGAAAATTAAGGTTTATATTATCTATGTGCCTAATATTAAGACCCCACACATTAAAAAGCGCGCCACATTGTTATGGAGAACAACTACTTTGTTACATTAAGTACAGCACAAAGTGTTTGTGCGTACTCAATTTTAGGCCTACCATGACAGCTTAGTAAAGTACTACATGTTTACTTTCATAGATGTTAGGGATAGCTTTAATATGAGTCATTCAATATCAACTACCGCGTCTTAAATGCTGAGTACTATATGCACGTCAAAAATGCAGAATAGAGATGGCAAAGATGATGCAACGAGCAGAGGACATTAATGTTGAGTGCACATCAAAACAAATTAAATATGAGTCATTCAATATGAAATGGTTGATATTAAGGATTTTTGAAGAAAAATATATAATAAATCAATCTTGTTAGTAACTTATAAACTTACCACGTCCATTACATTTCATTTGTGTCTTGCATGACTCATATTTAAACTTTATTTGAGCCAACATTTATTGACTTTAATTAGGTTCAAGTCTCAAAATAAAACAAATACACGTATAAATGTTTTAAACTTAAGCTCTATCAATTACATATAGTTTTGAACTTTTGATCAATATTTATATAACTATATTTCGATAATGCTTGAATAAAACTTGAACTTTGACCCATTTTTTGTTTCTAGTTATTTTGTGTGTCTTTAAAAAATTTAATAAATTAGTAATATGATATCATATGCAAGCATGGTCCTTGCGTGAATTTACTTCTAAAGCTGAACAAAGCCATTCATAGGTCTATTGACAATCAATAAGAGTGTTCAAGAGGTTGGTGTGAGATTGACCAAGCAAAAGAAAATAATAAATGCAAGTCAAGAGATAAAATTAAATATGAGGCACACATGAAGAAAGATATACAAAGAAAAAAAAAGTGCTAGTAGAAGAATCCATATACATTGGTAATCTGGAAATGTAATGTTTAATTATTATAGAAACGTATTTCATAGTAGGATTTGAAGATATATATATGTTTATAAAAAGTGATGAAATCATAAAAAAGTGATGAACTCATCACATTTACGACGTTCAAAGAACATATTCCGCATGAAACATATGTGAAATACTATGATTTGGTAAACAAAAGATTCAAAGAGTAAAGAAGATGTAATACATGGTTTTAAAACGGGAAAAAAATGAGGTTTTTTCATGTATAGGTTACTTGGAGAGGGAGAGTATTTTTAACTCAAATGTACTTGCATCATTGGGATCGTTTTTGACCCTCATCGGATTCATTTTGTATTTGAAAAGAAAAAATAAATAAATAAAAAATTTATATATTAGTGAGGATTTAAGAGAAAGAAACTATGTGAATTGAACGTCCCACCGACACTTCCTAGTCTACTTTTGATTAACCATTTTTTTAAAACCCGTTAGAGTATCTCTAATGTGATGGACTTTATCAAGCATATAACATAGTTGTGTCGCGCCAATTAGAGGATTTTATCAAGTATAGAGCATCTCTCAGTGTATGGGAATAAACCTGGTTTTCTCACATAATAAACCTCTGTAAAGTGTAAACTAGTTATTCCAATATACATGTACTTTATGAGAGAAACAATATACATGGACTTTATGGTGCTAGGACTGCTAGCTAGCTTAGACTGTAAAGCTACTCTTCACGCATAATATCCATTGGATCGAGTAAGGGTAAAACCATCCAATAAAGATTGATGCTTGTTCATCTTTAACCATAGATAAAGTCTAGTTTTCTTTCAACTTCATCTCCTTCCTTGGACGAGGTTAAAAATTTATATGAACTTAGATATCATATATGTCATGTTTAATAATATGAACTTACATATCGTATCTAGTATGTTTAGTTACGATCGTTAAAATATGAAACAATGATGGAATCAACATGATCGTTAATATTAGTTTACGAAATTAGGGGACATTACGTGATAGTTTATACAAATGGTGTTTTGATACATTATGCATAACTAGTCCAAATTATATTTATAAATTGTTGTATGACACATTTGAGTTGACTAGTATTAAACCTTAGGGACCAAATAGAAACCCTATTTTTGTTTTAGTTATCTTGAAACCTCGTTAAGAAGATCTAATGACATTTTAATCGTTTTAATAAAAAAATATTATATATATATATATATATATATATATATATATATATATATATATATATATATATATATATATATATATATATATATATATATATATATATATCACAAGTATCTTGGTGTGTAGACAATACTTATTGATCACGGGAAATACAAATTATACAACGTAAATTCATAGAGAAATCTTAACCGTGTGCGCGATATACTAATCAGGTTTCTGAATAATGAGATTAGAATGTCCAAAAGGTAAACAAATTTTAAACATCTAAAATTAAACGAAGGCTCTGTTGGGTTGTTGTAAATGTGCTCTTAGTTTAAGTGTGGCAGAGTGTTGTTGAGTATATTTGATGTCTATGAAGAAGTAGTTAGCTATAAATTGAAGAAATTGGTCGTTTAGGTACCCTCGTATCAATTGAAATAAGTAGCGAGACCTTTGCGTGTATTGGTTCACACATGCATGCAACGGGCTCTAGCTAGCTAGGCTGATCTCTCATAAATGTAATTAAATCGCCATAAAATAGGTAATCGCCGAGGCCGAATCTAATTCTTCAATACACAAAAAGACACACTATCAACACCCAAATGTTAATTTTTAATTTCATATTACTTTCTTTAGTCTAAAATTTTTCGTTTGTTAATTGTAGATGTTGAGACTTTTGTTTATTTTAACTTGTTGGAAACAACCGATGGAAGTTGACACGTTCAAAATAAGGTGAATAATAAGTTTAATTTTCTTAAACCTATTGGTAGCAAAGAGAAACCATGATTTTAATAACTCAGTTGGTTGGTCCTATTATAAATTCAACAAATAAATACCCACACAAAACTCGATCAAAGAGGTACCTGCCTTAATTAGTATTCAATTTCTCATTTATATCAACACTTTTTACCTATCTACTCCATATTTAATCTACAAGTTACCTTCCATTCTCTCATCCGACCACAATCTACTAGCAACCATAGTGTACCCACCGTTGTTAACACTTACAATAACATGTTAGCTCCAAAATATATTTCTATATATAAGCCCAGACGAAACTTACACCGAAGCACATCGTTGAAACAATATATGTTTCTCCTTTTGTTTTACAATACGGAGGCAAAAAACCTTTGTGTCATTTGTTGGAATAGGTGGTCTTGGAAATGGAATAAGGTAAATCTATCCTATTTTCTTTTATTTCCCTATCGTATTATTGTCTTGTTTTTCAAAAATCAAAGTAGCATGCATTCATAAATTGGTGTCTCAAAGGTATTCGTTTGGGCAAAAAATATGTAGTTATAGTAATATTTTCCATGAATATATGGATCCCGATTTGTCTTATTTTTTTCCAGTCAATCGCTCAAGAAAAAGAAAAACTCATCGGGGTAAACTTTTATATTTTTATTTGTTACCAGAAAATGTCAGTTACTACATCATCAAGAAGACCTTCGATGCTAACTGTATTATGATAACATTAGAACTTAATACCATACTACCGAGTGAGTTCATGTTTAAACAACTTTGCTATGAAGAATTCTCCTGGTAGAAACATGTTTAAGTTAAATGTAATCCTTTATTTTCGTTTTAGTGTTGTTACAACTTTCTCATCTTGGCCCCAATTTTATTATTGCTTTCTCGTTCTTGGCCCAACAGGAGTTTTTTTGAGAGAGAGCGTGAGTTGGCAGAGAACGTGAGTTGGCACTACACTTGGTCCAGTTTACTGAGGTAAGAAAAACATACATCGGGCTGAATATTCAATACTAATATACATACCTAAATCAAGACATTTCACAAATGCAGTTGCATAACTGAAGTGAAGAATTTTGGTTTTTATAGATTTCCCTAATTTTATTAAAATGATCATTTAAAGTATATTACGTAGTATTATATTAATAATCTAACTTTCTTTTCCAGGTTATTGAAAGGGCTTGTTTAACGTTCTTGCTAATGTGTGAATACCTTTGGAATTTATGTAAGAAATTTACGAGTTACTACTACGAGGTACATTTATTTGGTTAAGGTAAAGAATGCGCACCACCCCATCTCCATTCACCAAAACCATCACTCTCCCATTACAAAATTTTTCTCAAATTTATACATAAATGAACCTTGGCCACCTTGGCCTTCAAAACTGATCGTGCATCTTTTTTACCACTTGATAGTATTTATTACTCGTGTACGGTAATGAGGTATGTTGAGTGCTTCACTAAAAGTAACTCTTATCGATGTGTATAAGAAGTTGCTTACAGTGAAGCATTTTTCGACATACCGTCGTTGTCGTGAAAGATTCACAAATACTATCGGGTGATAATAAAGATTCACCGTTAGTTTTAAAGAGTAACTTTTTAGAAAAGATTTAGAATCATGACACTCATCCAAAACATCGATGATGTTTCATCGGGTGACAAACTTCAGCTAAAGAAATCTATGTTGGTCGTACCCGCCAACGGCTACCTCATGATTAAAGCACATTTAGAAGATGCCAAATTTGGAGAAACGATTTGTGAATCAAGCAGTCCGATATCCTGCTATACCCGAAGGTTGCAAGAGGGCTATGCTATACCTGTGCCATGCAAAAAATGTTATTTCAATCTTACATAGTGAATTGGAGCCAAGGCCCGGGTATCAATTAAGCTATCAATTGTACCCACCTTATAAACTTACCTACTAAATACCTTGTTATGTTTTAAAAATATGTTAAGCTGGTAGTTGTTTTGATTTCTCATCCTCTAAGTGTGACTATAAGTCATTGTGATTAAAGTCTTTTTATATATATATGTATATAAGAGTAATAGTATGTTAGTTTCAGTTCAAGAATGCAATATGAAATAAGCAACTCCTCTCGTGTATGATAAGCAAAAACCATATGGATAAATGAACCAAAACATATTAACTGAACGAACATGAATAAAGTTTTATGTTTGTTTGATCGCTAGATCCTCACTGTCTCCAACTGACTCTCCCATGACCACAGTTCTGTACGAGAAACTGTTGGCCTTCATGAACTCAGTAGTCGGGTTCTCTTCATACACAACTTCGGTATTCAGGTCCGCAGTCTCTTTTGTAGCCAGATTAAATGGCCGTGCCTGTTTAAATCCTGAAAAATCGGTAGATGATTATATCAAGATGTCGTCTGAACCAATCAATAGTTTGCGTCGGCTAAAAATGATAGCAAAAATGCATCCTTTTAGTTATATTACCACTTTTTCCATGGCAGTCAATAGCCATCCACCACGCTAGTTTCCAATGTTATCGGCATGACTGCTACTAAGACTATGCTCATTTTCTTAGGTAGAGGAAGTGTTGACTCGTCTACAGATTTTCTGTTCTTTAACAGCACTAATGATTTCCTTACTGATTCCCTAGCCAAATCTCGATGATTCTCTTTTATAAGCAATATACCAACATTAGACTGTCCATTATTTCATACATGTTGATACCAAAAAAATTGAATAAACAGAATGATGATTTTAACTTGGTCTCGCCAAGGTATTTCACCATGCTTAAATCACGTAACGGGTAGCCCATGTCGGTCATTGATCTCTCTAATATAGCTTGTGTTACTTATTCTAAATAAACAAATAACCAAATAGGCAAATAGCACAAAGAAACCTTTGCTATAGCTTCAGTCTCTAGCTGTTCCACTTAGAGGGTACAGATTCTCTCCAGCATCTACAAATTGTATCACAAGAATTAGTACCCGAAGTGAGATTGTAAATGAGTTAGAAGTAATTTAGATGAATGGTCCTTGTCGTTTGCTCAAATCACGGAACTGAACCTCACGGAAACTAATTACATTATGGTCTGTCGCAGTTTATTTAAACGAACATGAACACAAGGTTCGTTCTTTCAATTTTTCCTATCTAACGTGCAAGAAAAAGGGTTGAAAGTAATTCAAAGTGTATTCCAATGTGCTAAAAACCTTATCGCTTTGTTTACAAAAGGTTACACGACTATTACAATTTTTGTAACTCAACTAACTGACTAAGCACATTATCTGACTAGTAGAAGGATAGAAATTTGTGTGGGTCAGTCAACCCGCTTCGACTTGTACTTAATAGTTACCCATTTTGACAACTCTTGACAAACATGAAAAACTTCCTCACATATTGTGGTTTAGCAATATTTCTGAACTGTGAATTGTTGCACCGGCAAGTAGTGGTACACATACATACCAGATGTAATCCTTAATCGTTTGATAAATGAAAATGATAATTTTTAATGCAAAGATTAGTCCTAGTTTATGTTATTCTGATGATAAATTTAGCTGGTATTATTAATGGACTGGTATTCATTTGGAACTGACATATTTAAATTGAAAATGCATTAAACTTTACTCATGACGATGCGCACAATAGATAGATTCAATAGATAGAAAATACGAGTAGTTCGTTACACAAGAAAGACTTAAGTGTCAACGTTAGATACATTTTCAAAGCATAATCCCTTATAAACTAATTTCGAACATATACAATTATTATAGATTTTATTCACACATATGCATTTCTTGTTTAGTCCTTCTAGTTATATTGTGACTCTACTTATAGGTATCTAGCTAGTTGTCTCAGTTACACTTTGGTTTGGAAACTTCTACAAGAGGTTTAACTTCTGAGAGAGAGAGAGAGAGGAAAAAAAAAAAAAAAAAAAAAAAGCGAGGTCATTGAAGTTTTTGTTTTGCAGTTCAGACAAATGAGGAAGCGGTGGTTGTGCAATATAAGTTTGTCTTGTTAGAGTAAATGAGATGCCATGCATTTAAATGGTTTGCCGTGAGTAGCTTTGTAGGATAGTTTGCATTCATAGGTTTGAGCCACTAAATGGTCTTAACTTGTTTCACCTAACAAACATAGCTTAGTTGTAGTCAAGACAAGTAGTGGACTTTTAGCCATGATGTTTTGGGTAAAAGGGAACTTCCACCCTTGTAAAATATATAAACCAAAAAAATCATTTAAAGTATAATGAAATGTGGCTGAAACACCACATTAACCTCAAGCAACCGCTTGAACAACCACTAGATCATTTATGACACGCCATAAATGAGCAACTAGCTACCAACAACTAGAACAACCACTGAAAGCAAAAAGACATGCAAAACAAATAAACAAATCCAAATAAAAGATTACTACCTCGAATGGCCTTGAAGCTTGAAATCAAACTGATTATTAAATTCCTCAAATTGCCCAGGTAAGTCATAGATCTGGGCTGCATAATTATCAGAAAGATAGCCTTCAAGCTCATTATGTCCTCCTTCTGATGAAAAATAACTATCCATAAGATCATTTGGCTCAAATACCTCATCATCACTATCGGAATCAACAACTTCACCCACCTTAGAGAATGGGTTGCCTTTCCTTATACCATCAGCCACCACCGGAACAGGCTTACCATTATCATCCACAAGGGTGTCTTTCCCATCAATAATAAGCTTTTCAAGCTTCCCAATTTTCTCAACAATAGGAGTGTTCTTCATAGGCGATGGAGAAGTAGTTTTAGAAGAGCTAGAAATAACTTCAAGGGTACACGTAGTGCCAATCACAGGTCCCAAAACCGAATCTTATTCCTTAAGAACATCAAAACTGTTCTTCAATTGAACAAAGTTGATATCCTCCACCCAATTCTTATTCTTACCTAGGTCATCCTGGAGGGGAGCCATACTACTAGCAGGATCAGTAGTAGGTTCATTACAAGTAAAACCTAAATTAACCGTTGGAGAACCTGTATTCGATCGGTTAGACGTCGATGCTCCTCCATTCTTTGGCTTGGTAATTGGCCTATAGTAATACGAGACTTTAGGCTTTTGAAAACGAATCCCATCGACCTGACGATTAGTACCCAGAAGCTTACCTTTACCTTTCTTCTTATAAGCTTCAACGAAACCCTCTTCATCAACCAACGATTCTTCTATCACAACCGGTTTCACTCTCTTGGGACATCCTGTTAGAATTTGACAATCAAAGTACACGTATTTGCGGAAGCTAGGATCAAGTATAACACATAAATATTAACTAAAACATAAATAGGAATGTACCTGTTAGCACTTCAATAAATCTTGAACTTGTGTAATATTAGATCAATGATAAAACCCTTACCATTTTGTTTATCGATCTCTTGATAATAACTATAGTGAGTTATTACCTCGTTCTTGTACACACAAATTAAACCGTATTAAGGTTATGCAAGTAACTACACAAGAATGATTTTTGAATAACAAAAATCGATCCACAAACCCTAGATGTGGTTGTCGACCGGTTTTGGAAGCAAGAAAGAGAGGAGAAAAAGTTAGGGATAATTGTGTGCACAAAAGATGTGAAAACAATGACCCTAGGTTTGTTTATATAGTAATTAGGTAGCTTAGGGAACAAGCTAGGGCAAGGGTGCCCCTTGTGTGGTGTGTTCGGCCGACCCAAGCCCAAGGAGGGGTTCTAGATCCTTCCTTGGTTACCTAATTACATAAAAACCTTTTTTCTTCTTTCGTCTAACGGTCGTTAGTCCCTTTTCCGTTAAGTACTAACATTCGTTAAATTCTCGTGTCTAATAATAAATATAATAAAACATTTATTATTTTTCCTTAATACTCATTTGTATTGTGTGTAATCCCGAGGTCTCGGGTTCGATACTAGTCATTTACTTATTAATATTTATACGTACATTTAATACATCCATCATCATTGTGATCAAAAACTTTACATGTCTCACATCTTGGCGGCTTCCACTCATATTCAATATCGATATTTTCTAATGAATGACCTGACCCATTAGGGTAGGGGATAGCAACCACAAGAGAATCAAGTAAGGCTTTCTTTGACGACACTTCCACAAGGGCCCTAACATAGGAAGTACGACCCCACGACTTAAGACACATCGTACTCGTGTAGGAATCAAGCATGATAGGATGGCCAATTTGCGTTGTGATCAAACTAAGACCAACCTCAGAATACGCAACAACCGGAATATTATGGAGTTTGACCCAAACAAGCGCTAAAGTAATATCAACTTTTGTAAGTTTAGTGTTCGGAGTCCAAATATTCAAAAAGATAGGCACCAATCGTATCAACCATGGACCTTCTTCCAACACCCTTTCCATACCCTCTTTGGTTTCAAATTGGAAAAGGAAAAAACCATTATTAAGCATAACCCTTTGTAAACCAAACTTTGCCCAAGTATTTCTAACGTAATTCTCAACTACCAAGAAAGCGAGTCTCTTACCAATGAAATAACCATACAACATATTAGCGAATCTAGAGCGTACCTCATAGACAACTTCCGAAGGGATGGTGACATTAACACCAGCCACACAATTTTAGCCATGATGTTTGTCGAGGTTAAAAGTAGTTTGTGGCTAAAAGCCCCGATTCTTGTAGTGAGGTACCTGCATCCCGTTGTGGCTATCAGAATATGTAACTAGGGGGTTATTTTCAAAACTGATATTTTTCTCATTAAGGGAACGCACACAATTGCCTTTCTTCTAACGGTTTGCCAAACACTATTTTCTTTTACGCAATCCTTAACACGCTCTCAGCCTTTGTGGTTGCACGTGAAGTATTAGGACACCAATGCTCTATAATTTTTTGTTCCTATATGGTATGACTTGGCGAGTTTAGTACAACTATTGAAGTAGCTTATGCATTTTAAAACATGATAAGCTGCTGTTTTGAATACCCCACGCAGCTTATGGCTTTACTTATAAGCTACTATTTGAGTAGTAAATGTTAGAGGCATGGGCGGAGCTATTAAGGGACCGGGGAGGGTCCCGGCCCCTAGGCCTAAGACCGTTAATGTATTTTTTCACAATTTCATGTGTTAAAATTTTATTTTTTCCGTCTCGGCCCTCCCATCTAATGTTCTTCCGGAAAAAAAATAGTTTTGGTCCTCCCAAGAATTCTTTTCTAGCTCCGCCTATGGTTAGAGGTGCATGCTTTCCAAAAAGCTTATTTAACTGACAAGCATATAGGCATGCTCTGTATTACGTAAATTTACCCAAATATTGTATTACAAAGCCAACCTAATAGCCAAATTCAACATGCTTTTGCCAAAAGAGTTAATTTGAAAGTGACTTTAGTTGCACCAAATGCAACATGCTTTCCTATTATGCTTTCACATTATTTTTTATTTTTTTGTAAATTCCAGCATTTTTTGTTGTTGTAAATAAAAGCTAATAACATTTTAGTTTAACCTTGGAGTGTTTAGGATTGATGATTGAAGCTTTTGCTTCTGCAGACTGTTAAATTTGTTTTGTTGTTTCAACTCATGACTATGACGATGTCACACAAACTTTTGCACGTACTCATGTTACCACACTACAATAAATGCAACTGTTAGAATATTAGTGTGTAATAGTTAGGATATAAGTTTAGGGGGTTAATTGTATTTTAGCTCAAACTTAAGGAGGTTAGTCATGTATTAGGAAAGTTTCTAACCTCCTCAATTGTAGAATCCTTGTTCACCAAGGATTAGGTTTCTCCCCCTCATTCTCTATAAATAGGGATGAGGGGGTGATGTTTTATTTGTACCTTCTTTTCTTGCTCACGTTTAATAAACGTTTGAGTGTAAAATATCTCGTGTGTGTTGGTGCCACTCAGCATTAAGGGATCATAACCCTTTGCCGAGGTCTTGTTGGAGTAGTTCTTGATTCGTGGTTCCGCTCTAGAAATCGGTTTGTTGGATTTCTTCCAACAATTGATATCAGAGCCTGGTATGAGAAGAACGAATCACACAATGTGGATAGAGCTGAAACAAGAGAAACGGTTTGGTTCGTCGGTTATTGCGCAATCGTGGGAAAATTGGCGCTGCGGGTTCGTTAACCGTTGGATTTCTACGAAATTCAAACCGTAGGTTGAAGACACATAGATCTAGGATCTCACTGGAGGGATCTTGGATTGGAGCTTCTAGGAAGGAGATATAGCTTGTCGAATTTACTGATCTGGTTGGTGTCTTGTTTGTCATTTTCAGTTATTGTTTGGCTATCGTTGTGTAGATTACACGGTTCAAGGTTTCTAGGTTTGCGAGTCAAGATTACTTAGGCAACAAGGTTCTTGACGTTGTCTTGCAAGGAGGTGAATCGATTCTCCTCGGGTTATGGGAAATCGTTTTTGTTTATCACAAGGTTCTTGGAGTTTCGGTTTTGAGCTTCAAAGGTGACAAGGTTTTGCAAGAATTTTCAACTTCAAGTTTTTCGTTTTCTTTGAATTCAAGTCTTGGTGATTCTTGGAAGACAAGTAAGGTTTAGCTTTGTCTTGGGATTCAAGAAAAGTGATTACTTGGAGTACAAGGTATATCAAGGTTGTAGACTTGAGGTGGAAAGATCGAAGCTTTAGGGTTTTTCTAAAGGTTAGTAGATCAATTATTACAAGAAATCGGATTTAGCACACGGCTTGTGAGACTTGTTGGTAAAGTTGGTTAAAAAGAAACTTAACAAGGTTTGTAGCAAGGTTAAAGAAGAGCTAGTATGAATACTAGGTTAAATATCAAAAAGCTCGATGGGAATAGTGTACAAAAGCATGGAGGTTCAAAACAAGTTGGATTCAAGCAACTTGGTCATAAACAAGTTGGGTTCAAACAACTTGGTCCTGGTGTTAAAACAAGGGTCCATGGAGTACATGTTCAAAAGCGTGTTTGGTTTGAGTTGGAACTGCAGGGAGCTCAGGAAAATCGTGAAGCTGAGGTAATTCAGGAGAGTAACGATCATGCTGCAGTGGCTCAAAGAAAGTTGGAGGTTAAACAACTTGAAGGAAAGACAAACACGGACTACTTGGTAAATAAGCGAGTATACCTTGGTGCAAAGATCAGGGCAGACATTATGAAAACCGGAGTACCTGGTCAAGAAGGTGCAGTGGGTAATGTTGCTGAAAGGTATAGAGGTAACAGTAATATGACTGTTTTAGGAGTTGCTAGAGTGATAAAAGAAGATGCACATGAGTCATTGACTTTCAGGAATGCAGTTGCTTGTGAGGTAATTTCCAAGTGGATGGCTGTAATGAAAGGAAATATGGATACTCGGTCTGGTATGTTTATGCTCAGCAACAATTTGAGGCGAAGCAGTGACGACAGTAAAATATATTACTGGAAGTATGCACCAGGTATGTTCATATATCTATTCCTCTATATAGATTATATGGGGTTTACTTGCGAAACCAAGGCTGAGATCTGGGTTACCAAGGGTTTGCTGGATGAAGCGAAGGAAATTATGCTTGGTATGGAGATCTTCAAGACTCAGAGTGGTAATACTCTCAGGGTGTCACGATTCAAGTTTTCCAACGGGATGTCGGTTCAGATATTGTTGGGGGGACACTCTACGCTGTCGTTAGAGGATGGTCTATCAGGGAATCGTGATGAAGAAAAGAAGAGTAAGGGGTCATGTATATATGCAGTTGGAAGTCATGAGTATCAAGTGGTCTGCACGAGACCTGACATAGCATCTGCGGATGTGGGAATGTTGGATAGGTTTGATCGTGGATTACAGACGGACGTACATGCTTTTGTGGATTATGACTACGCCATGGGTATATCGATCACTGTCATGGGTAGATCAATCACAATGTATGAGTTTAAGATACAAGAATGTGCGGTAAGCTGGGAAGCTATGTTGTGGCACATGATGACTTTGTTAACAACTGAAGCGGAGTATATGACACTTACTGGAGAATTGAAGGAGGATACATGGCTAAAGGGATTCTCTATAGAGTTAGGATTTGAGCTAAGGTTAGTAGTGGGTATTGCTACTGGTGCCATGACGAAGGCGGTCCCCGGTCCGAGGTTCCAGCACTGGTTGAAGCTGCTACATATCGGAGAAGGCTAACTATTACCACTAAGGTGGAAATTGTTAGAATATTAGTGTGTAATAGTTAGGATATAAGTTTAGGGGGTTAATTGTATTTTAGCTCAAACTTAAGGAGGTTAGTCATGTATTAGGAAAGTTCCTAACCTCCTCAATTGTAGAATCCTTGTTCACCAATGATTAGGTTTCTCCCCCTCATTCTCTATAAATAGGGATGAGGGGGTGATGTTTTATTTGTACCTTCTTTTCTTGCTCACGTTTAATAAACGTTTGAGTGTAAAATATCTCGTGTGTGTTGGTGCCACTCGGCATTAAGGGATCATAACCCTTTGCCGAGGTCTTGTTGGAGTAGTTCTTGATTCATGGTTCCGCTCTAGAAATCAGTTTGTTGGATTTCTTCTAACAGCAACCTATACTGCGGTAAACAAACGGTACTCGGGGCAAAATTGTGGGGACTACTAATTATTTACATTCGAGTGCGATTCTTCCTGATGACTCGTTACGCTTCCAGGTGGGTTGTGGTACTCACATTCGATTTGAGAAAGACACGTGGCTTGGTAACTCCCTGTTATATCTCCGATTCAGTAGACTTTTTCGGTTGGAGCATGATAAGAAATGTTTGGTTGTAGATCGTATTTCAAATGGCCAATGGTGTTAGAATTGGTCTAGATCAGTTTTGGGTGTTCGTAATGAGGCTTATCTTAGAGACATGTTGAACGAAAATTAGCCTAGTTGATCTCCTCTCTGATTCGGACACTTGTGTTTGGTCTATTGCACATGATGGTGTTTTCTAGGTATGAGTGACTCGTAGGCATATTGACGCTCACCTTTTGCCCTCTTTGGATCCTCGTACTACATGGGATAAGTCTCTTCCTCGCAAAGTGAATATCTTCATGTGGCGTTTATTGCATGACAGGCTTCCACAGTCTCAATCTCTCGTCCCGAGGTATCGAAATCTAGGAGATCTCTTGCCCTCTTGTAATGGTAATGTGGAGTCTAACCTCCATATCTTTTTTGATTGTGGAGTTGCCAGAGTTATTTGGAGGTTCGTTCATACTTGGTGTGACGCCTCCATGCCTTTATTTGTATCTCACATACATTGGATAGATTGGTTGAGCTCTTGGCACGTTTCTAAAGAGAAGATTCATCATATGTATGTCATCATATCGCGACTTCTTTATGGTAGATTTGGCGATTTCGTAATAATGTCACTTTTAACTCTCACTCTATGAGGAAAAGTGACATCTTTGATAGTATTCGTTTGTATTTTTTTTTATTTTTTTTTTAAGTCTAGAGGCCGAATATTTTATAATTGGACTGATTAGTTAAAATCTCACATGTAATTGCTAGCTTCTTGCTAGTTTTTTATTTAATGAAATACCACCATTCAACACAACAACAACAACACAAACAAACAAACAAAAAAAAAAAAAAAAAAAAAAAAAAAAAAAAAAAAAAAAACTCTTGTGGTACTTGCTCAATGCACAAAAATGTAATAGTCCAACCATTTCTCACCAATTGAACACCTTATAAATCTGGTTGTTGGTTTAATTATCTGCCTCACTTAATTCATCATTTAGGCTTGTATAGTTTGTCAATTTAAGGTTCTCTATTTTCCTACATGTATAGTTTGTCAATTTAAGGTTCTCTATTTTTCACATAAAGGAATATGAAGTCTTCTATGTGTACTACTTATTGCCTCTTTGCAAAAAATTTGGCTTTATTGATCATTTCATTGGTTTCAGGACGCGGCCTAACCTATGTATGCGGAAAGTGAAGTCTTTAACTAAGATGTACGCGGTTTAATATGTTATACCCGGTGATTTGAGCCTTATATCTTCATTTTTTTTTATTTATTTATTTTTTTTATTTATTTTTTTTTTCTAGGTCATGTAGGTATAATCTCCCAAAATTAAATTCCTTCTTTTCACACAAAACAAGTTCGTATAGGTCTCCACACTTAGTATGTGTGTTACGTAGTTGTTCGAGTTTGCAAGAAATAATGATTACTAGTTTTAATTTGCATAGAAACGAATGATGCATCCAAATATAAATAGACATAGAGCATTCGTAGGAGTTAAATCATCTATATATGTACATGCCGC
This sequence comes from Artemisia argyi, assembly GCA_030686995.1. Lineage (NCBI taxonomy): Eukaryota > Viridiplantae > Streptophyta > Magnoliopsida > Asterales > Asteraceae > Artemisia > Artemisia argyi. The sequence continues at coordinate 228,937,700 of CM060680.1, read as the reverse complement.
ATGTGGATTGTCTACGTTACGTTCCGAAATGGTTTTTTGTGCATTTCTTGCTAGCAATTGATACGTTTTTACCACATACAAATATAGTATGTAACTTACAAGGATTAGCCAAATCTTGTATTTGTATTTTTGTATTAATTAAGTGTATTTTGTAAGCCTCGTCAACTTAATTAAGTATATTTAAAACTGAAAACTTAACTAACATCTAATTATGTTACGTTTCACCAACCCTTCACGGTTGTTATTCTCCGCGTATGTATGCTACTAATTGTAGATGAAAACGTGAACGATATAAAATTTAAGACCGAACAGAAAGAGGTTGTTAAGCAACAAAACGATAGATGGTGGTACGAGTTGAAGCCTGCAAAAGGCATGTGTGTTATGAAATATAGTTGTAAGAATACGGAAAGAAAGCATTTCTAGGAGACAATTGTCACGTGAACAAGGCTAATTTTAACTCAAATGTTGCATATGCAATGCAACAAGCTAGACGTAACAGGAACTATATGCCATCACTTGTTCATCTCTTAATTTGCATCAGAAATGACATTTACCAATTAAGGTGACTTATTGATTAGGCATCCTGATATCATTGGTCGGGGCAGGCCTAGAAAGGGTAGAAATGGTCACGTAGATACCACGAAATGTACGTGTACAACTGAGTCAAAGACTAGCTCTTTCCGGATAACTTGAACAAAGAAACCACATCCACATGAGATTTATTTGTATAGGAAACACTATAATTTCTTTGAAAAAGGAAAAAATCGTAGCAACATATCCTTATCGACAAATGATGGTTTAGGTTACAATCACAAATTCATACCACATATAAGAAATGGTTTTTTTTTTTTTTTTTTTTTTTTTTTTTTTTTTTTTTTTTTTTTTTTTTGAATTATTTGAGGTTTATTATGGTTTTCGCAACGACGGTGGTACACGAATAAAGGTCTCGAAATTCTAAATCTTAGTCTGACATATGACCTGGTACTTAAATATCAAAGGAAAAATACAAACAAACAACTATATATAGTTTGCTAAAGGAAACTATAAATAGTAATCCTAGGATATCAGCATCATGTATTGGTACTGGTTTTGCAACCAATCCTATATATTTTCTGTTGGCCTATTAGCACATTATGTGTAACAAGTCCAAAGTGTGTATATATATTGTTGTACACATTTAAAATAAGGTGAAAGTTAACTTAATTCGAATGGAACATATGTAGACAAGTTGTTGGAACTGATTAATGATTTTGTCTAAAAAAAGAAGCATTAGAAGGTGAAAGACGCAAGAGAGTAAGAAAGCAATAAGAGTTGAGTGATACGCCATCTATCTCTCCCCTCGCGTTAAAACATCCTTTGTCGCCTTGTCTTAAGCTGCACATATAAATACATCGCTAACATAACACCTTTTCACATCGTCTTGTGTATTACACAGAGAGGTCGAGAAGCTTTAGGGTGTTTCCATTCCACCCTAACTTCGATTATTCGTACAAAATGGAACTTTTTGATCTTCGTCACCCCATGGTTCTTGTTTTCGGCATTCTAGGTAACTTCTTAGATTTCATTTAGTTTCATAATATTTGCTTATTCTTATAGTGATATGAAACTAAATTGTGTTTCTATAAGCAAAAGAACTTCTTGTTATTGCATCATTTTACAGGTAACATTATTTCCACCGGGGTCTACTTTGCTCCATTGTAAGTGTACAACGCAAAAAATCAGTAAACGTTTAATTTGTTTCTATGACATCAGTGATGATGGCGGAATTATTATTTTCAGGCCGACATTTATTGAGATATGCAAGCGGAAATCAACCATGGGGTTCCAATCTCTACCATACGTGGTGTCTCTCTTTAGTGCATTGCTATGGCTGTTCTACGCCTTAATCAAAGGAGGCGACACGTTCCTTCTTATCTCCATTAACACCCTTGGTACCTTCGTTGAGTCCATTTACATCATCATCTTTCTAGTCTATGCTACACCCGATACCAAGGTATATTTCCATCATTTAGTACTCTATATATATATCTCTTTTTGTTGTAGAAAGTATTAATGAAATCAATATTGGCGTTGGTATGTGTAGAAGCAAACATTTAAGAGTCTGACCGCTGTGATGATGCTATGCCTCGTAATTTCTCTTGGAACGTACTTCCCATTTCGAGAACAACAGACACGAGTGATAGTTGTGGGATGGGTTTGTGTCGGGGTATCCATATGTGTTTTCGCAGCTCCTCTATCTATTGTGGTAAATAACTAACTAACTTTATCGAAACTAACTCCATGTGTGGCCATTAAAGATAGTAAATAAACTAACTCCATGTGTGGAATTGAACAGTTTCAAGTCGTGAGAACAAAAAGTGTTGAATACATGCCACTGTCCTTATCGTGTTTCCTAACGCTAAGTGCTATTACGTGGTTCGCTTATGGAATGTCTATCAAGGATACATGTGTTACGGTAACTAAGATGTTTTTGTTTCTTGTTTAAATAAATGTCTTTCCTTTTCATGTCTCAGCCGACATGTTTTAGAGTCTTTTTTTACGATATGTTTTGAAGTTTGGTGAACATACATTTTGTAGGTACCGAACATACTAGGATTCGTATTGGGGGTTCTTCAAATGGGACTTTATGCATATTACTCCAAAAGAACAAGTAGCGGCAGCCAAGAGAAGAAGGGAAAGGTTAAGGAACACATTATAAACATAACGATGCTTTCAAACTCAGAGGTGCATCCAGTGGATTCAGGGCGTACTAGTGACGCCGAAGCAGAATCAGAAGAGGAGGAGAGGAAGGGTGACCAGGTGGTTAAGGTAGATGTTCCAATGTCCGATGAAGTAGCACATGTGAAGCAAATGGATCAGGTGGTGAAGGTGGATGTTCCAATAACCGAAGAACTAGCACATGTGAAGCAATTGGATACGGCTGGTGTACTTGTGATGTGTGCAGCAGCTTAGAAGTATTGTTTGGTTTTCGATTTTGACAATGTTGTCGTCAGTCCACGTTATAACATAGTATTCAGCATAGCTTCCAACAGACAACTCACTTTCTCTCTCAATAACAGAAATCCACTCCAAAAAAAGTAAAATCTAACAGAAACTCGATCAATTTTCGGACTCTCATTTGGACTAATTACCGAGTCATAGTGATCAGTTTTAATTATACAGATGAGTAGATTTTGCTTATATTTATTTGATACATATAACATATCAAATGGCGGCTAGCTATACATGTATAGAATAATAAGACATCCTAAATTTCAATACTCGGATATGTAATTTCTAAGCGATGTTTGATAGCTTCTTGGCTCGATGCCCTTATATATGAATGTTTCAGCAAACTTTGATCAAGTTATTTTTCGACATGGTACAATTAGTTAAACAAACTTGCTCGCTTGAAATTTCATTTTTAAAGGTGGTACTGGTTTAAGGATTTGCCGAACATTAAAATTGTGTTTGTCTGTTATCTGATCTGCGTACGTAATCTCAGCTTGAAAGCAACAACAAATCAAACCAATAGATGGAGTACTCTTTTCGTTCAACAAACTAATAGTGGCAGTGATTCATCATGTCATCAACATCATATCTATTTTTATACAGTGATTCAGCATTTATCAGCAAAACGGCATTCATCATAAGTATGCTTGCTTAATAACAAAAAGAAAGTATTCAAACATATTACATGTAACAACTGTATGTACACATTCAAATATATCGAAAATTGATCCTAGCATATACTACAGATATCATAGTTCTGAAACCTGTTCTCTCGTAAACAAACCGCCATTTGTTTAATATTTTACACAACAAAAAGGAAATACAAACAGCAAAGGACTCCTGCGAAATAAAATTTAAGAAATCCATCATAAAATTTATAGATCCCAGCTATATTTTTTTTTTTCCCTCTTTTTATACGAGGAATTTGAGTACGTGTTCTTCTTATCATAATATACAACATTACTGCAACTGTCCTGAAAATTGGTTTGCAGAACCACGCCAATGATCCAAATATTTGCACTTTTGATCGAATATGAGAGCAAACGAAAAGATCACTTCAAAGTAAATAGATGTACTGGCTGTTATTGGCATCAAACGTACCTTAAGCACTTTGCCTTCTTTTCTCAACCCACATCTTTGCCTCCGCAACAGCCCTTTCTCGTTCAAGGTCTTTATTAAGCATCTTTGCAGTTTCTTTAGGAGACTCTTCTTTTTCCGATCCTTCCAAATCCCATCTGCTACGACCCGATCCTGAACCAGATCCTTCCCCTTCTTCATGTCTTGTATTTTTTCCATTGATTCGTTCTGGTTTTGGGCGTGTGTTGATATTTGCAGGAGCAGTGTTAGGATCATATCCTTGGTTTGCCAGATAAGACAAGGCAGTGACCACGTCTCCAATGAGAGGCCGAGCAGCAGCCGATTCTTGAATACACATGGATGCTACGGCTAAAGCTTGGTACAGCCCCCTCATCGGATAACGGCCTTCTAGTCGAGGATCCACCAATGACGTGAATTTTCTTCTGTCATTGAACAGCGGTCGTGCCTGCAATCACATCACATCATTATAATTCATCACTACACAAAATATTTTGTTACAATCTTAAGTAGGACTGAGCAAAACCGAACAAGAACCGAACCGACCAAACTCGGTTACGTTTCGGTTCTATAGTTCACCGATTTTCGGTTTCGGTTCGGATCGGTTCGAGCCAAAAACCGAGAAAAACCGACTTAAACCGACCGAACCCACCGAAACCGAACCGAACCGAGTACCTTCGGTTCGGTTCTTGGCTCAGGATTTTACCAATTTTCGGTTTTGTCGGGTCGGGTCTGGTTTAGACCGATGCTCATCCCTAAATTCTTAAGTTAGTGCATATGAACAGAGCCAACTCAAATTTATGCCCTGTATTAGCCACTATGGTCTTTATGAGCCAAACCAAAACTCGAGTTTATACGAGCCTAGAGATGAAAAAGGCCTGTCCTAACTCAGGTTTCACTATTTCAGTCTTGAAACCAGAATTTCAAGATCCGGACTCTTTTCGGGCTTCGGCTTAGCCAGCCCGGGTCAGGCACTCAGGCTGTGATGGTTAATAATCGGCCTGTTTATTCAGGCTTGGGGACGGGATTTAGCCTGGTTATGCACCTCTATATGCGTCTATGCCCATATGGGCCAAACCAATACAAGCTTATAACTATAAATGCAAACCAATTAGTCCTAAAGACATAAAATAAAGGAATCAGAACTAGTGAAATTACCCATGTGACGAGGTTCTGCTGCCCTTGTGGTTGAGTGCTGTCGATGGCTTTACGACCAGTAATAAGCTCCAAAAAGACGACACCAAAACTATAGACATCAGACTTAACGGTTAACTGTCCAGTCATGGCATACTCAGGAGCACAGTAACCGTATGTACCCATAACCCTTGTAGATACATGAGACTTGTCCCCAGTAGGCCCAAGTTTCGCAAGCCCAAAGTCAGAAAGCTTTGGCTGGAATTCTTCACCCAACAAAATGTTCGATGACTTGAAGTCCCTGTAAATTACAGGAGGGTTAGCTTTATCATGCAGAAATTCTAAACCTTTAGCCGCACCAGCAGCTATCTTCATTCTTGTGTTCCAATCTAACGCTTCTCTATCGGGTGGCACGTCTGAAAACGGTGTATATATTAATTAGGTATGTACGTATATGATGAGTCTAGCGTAAAGAAAAAGAATAAAGGTGTTACCGTGAAGATGATCTTCCAATGACCCCAACGCCATAAATTCATAAACAAGAAGTCGTTGGTCACCATCAGCACAATAACCGATCAAACTCACGAGGTTTGGATGATGTAAAAGGCTGAGCATAAGTACTTCCACTAGAAATTCACGGTTACCCTGTAGCCCGTTTCTATCCAATTGTTTTACAGCTACAACCTGTCCAATAACAAGCTTAAAATTAGCTAACCAAATACAATTTAAAATCACTTACTCGAAATGCAAAGAACGAGAGTTTACCTGACCACTACTCTGAAGACGTCCTCTATATACACAACCAAAACCACCCTCCCCTAAGAAGCAATCCGGCCTGAAATTATTAGTTGCAGCTGCAAGTTCACGGAATGTGAACGTTTGAGCAGCGATCTGTCCATCTGGTGAATCCTTTGGCCCGGATGACGACTCCCTCCTTAAGCTAACATTATTGTTTCTAGTCTTTAGTCTATCAACTCCTGCCAATTCATTCCACTTATTAACATTCATATCTAAATTACTTATACCTTATACTAGGGGGATGTTTGTTTAAGCTTATTTGGGCTTATGTGCTTATTTGATTCCGGCTTATATTTCATAAGCCCAGATTTTCCACCTTATTTTGAGACTTACGGGCTTATAGAAACTTATTAGATCATAACAAGCTTATATAAGTGTCAAACTAAGCCGTATCCCAAGGATCAATGAGACAAGTAGCAAGTCATTGTATTAAACTTTATAAACATCATTTCGTGACAAATTTAATACTTGGCTTATACAGCGGGCTTATGGCTTATATGTGGCTTATATGGTTTTCAGCTTATGTTTCATAAACCCACTTTTCTGGCTTATTTTGAAACTTTTCGGCTTATATAAGCTTATTATGACATGATAAACTTATATAAGCCAAAAAATTTCAAAATAAAGTAGAAAAAGTGAGCTTATAAAACATAAGCCGAAAACCAAATAAGTCATAAAGTCGACTACATAATCTTAAACAAAAACAAGCCGGAAAATCCAGGCTTATGAAATATAAGCTGAAATCACATAAGCCGTGGGGATGTTTGTTTAAGCTTATATGGCGGGCTTATAGCTTATTTGGTTTTCGGCTTATGTTTCATAAGCTCACTTTTCTGGCTTATTTTGAAACTTTTCGGCTTATATAAGCTTGTTAATAAGCTTATTACAACATGATAGGCTTATATAAGCCTCAAAAAGTGAGCTTATGAAACATAAGCTGAAAACCAAATAATTCATAAGTCCGCTATAATGCTATATAAGCTTAAACAAAAATATAAGGCCATAGGTATCAAAATAAGCCGGAAAATCCAGTCTTATGAAATATACGCCGAAATCACATAAGCCGAAATCCCAAGGATCAATGAGACAAGTAGCAAGTCATTGTATCAAACTTTATAAACATCACTTCATGACAAAGTTAATACTAGGCTTATATAGCGGGCTTATGGCTTATATGGTTTTCAGTTTATGTTTCATAAGCTCACTTTTTGTGGCTTATTTTGAAACTTCTCACCTTATATAAACTCATCATGTCATAATAAGCTTCTATAAGCCCAAAAGTTTCAAAATAAGCCACAAAAAAGTGAGCTTATGAAACATAAGCCGAAAACCATATAAGCCATAAGCCCACTATACAAGCCTAAACAAACACCTAAGCACACAAACAAGGTAAACAAGGATCAATGAGACAATTAGTAGCAAGTCATTCATAGGGGGTGTTTGAGTTAGCTTCTTTATCTGGCTTATGGGCTTATTTGAACATGGAAAAAGCCTATAAGCTCACTCTTTGGAGCTTATGACTTTATCATCTTCAGCTTATTGGCTAAGGCCAATAAGCTCAAATTAATAAGCTCTAAAGAGTGGGCTTATGAGCTTTTTCCATTTTCAAATAAGCCCATAAGCCAGATAAAGAAGCTAACACAAACACCCCCTATAGTAGTATATACTTCATTTCATTTCATGGGAAAAGCTAATACTAATACTAATACTAATGATTAGATGGGGCCCACAAGAAAACCAACAACATAACAAACAGATCAAGACCACTAATATATATATATATATATATATATATATATATATATATATATATATATATATATATTAAAAAAAAAAAAAAAAAAAAAGAAAAGATACCAGAAGACAATCTTGAAATATTGGAAGAAGGAGGGGGATGAAGAGACTGATGATGGTTTTGAGGATTCAGCTTCTCTTCTTCTCTAGAATTGGAATCAAAGCAAGGGAAACAGCCCATTTTTCAAGAAAACTGGAAAATGGGTAAGAAGAAGAAAAGCCCAGATGGAAAAATGAAGACTTTATTATTATTATTATAAATGAAAAATGAAAAATGAATGAAGAAGAAGAGGGGACAAAAAAAGAAACGAGTAAAGAGATAAACAAGAAGTAATAAAACTGAAGCGTGTCTTTACAAACAACAGCCGGCTTTCTTGTACTTGTGCCTATGTAATTTAAAGTACTACTACTAACATTCCACTTGTTTTTTATTTTTATTTTTTCCTTGTATTTTAATATTTTTTTATATTTATAGTCGACAAATTTTTGACCAAAACAGTAATTTTTATTTGGCGAAATTGAGCTGTAGTTTATATTTAGAGTTAATTGCATTTTTGGTCCTTGTGGTTTAGCCAAATTACAGGTTTGGTCCTCAAAACTTTGAAAGTGTAGCAAACTTCAAAATGAGGACTATAGTTGCACTTTTAAAATTTTAAGGACCAAACCTACAATTTGGCCAAACCACAAGGACCAAAAATGCAATTAACTCTTATATTTATATAAAATTGTTTAACGAATTAGTTGGAGATAAAGTTTGTTAATGTAAAATCACATAGATATATTTTCAGCTTTTGCGTCTTAATTCATTGTATTTTCAAAAGTATTTAAGTAATTTAGCTAATTATAGGCCTATATAAACCTGTTTTAACTAGCTTAAACTTATGAAGGCTTATAATTATAAAAGCTTTCATATGTTAATTTGACAAACCATACTTTATAAACTAGCTTTATAACTTCATGCCCCTATTAGCTTATATAAGTATTTCGCCAAACACAACCAATATGTATTTAAAGCTTATAAAATGAGAAATGATTTGCTTGACTAAAACTTATTTAATTGCATGTGTAAATCTGTGGGTCAATTATTTTACTGGTTTGCTAAAAAGTACTACAAGTGAGAAGATGTTCACACATTAGATTAGCCGTACGTTCATTTTTCATGAGAAACTATATTTTAAAACTTTCTTAGAGTAACCAAACCAAAACCTAAATTAAAAAAAAAAAAAAAAAAAAAAAAAAAAAAAAAAAAAAAAAAAAAAAAAGTTTAAGTTTCCAAACTTAAAAGTTGTTGGAAATCTTTTAAGTATATTGCCAGTTTTGTTTAAGTAACATGTTTAAGTTGTATAAGCTTTCCGGAAATGTTGATAACAAGTAATTTTGACAATTTTATATGTTTAGCCTTAAGAATAATAAGTTGAAGGTAATAACAGTTCGTTTAAAATAATGTGTTTATCTGCTTTAAAAATCGTTACCGTCTATTAAAAAAATAATAATAAAAGAAGAAGAAAAAAAAGTTTATTGTACTAATGCTTACGCAAAGAAAAATGATCAATTGATTCTTTTTCATATTAGTAATGGTAGTAATTATGGTTAAGTGACTATCAAGGCTATTTTTAATAAAATTACAAATTCTTATCTGCCTCAATAGCTATGATTTATGACTTATGAGTATGTTTGTCTTATAGCTTAATCAAAAACCTAGTGGTTAATGGTGTATTGTTTTATGTGTGCTCACGTTAAGTGTTTTCGATAAAGTTATTTAGGTAAATAGTTATTGATTTCGGGTTTATATTTCATAAGCTCACTTTTTTGGCTTATTTTGAAACTTTTCCAGTTATATAAGTTTATTATGTCTATTACCCAAAAAGTTTCAAAATAAACCACAAAAAATAAACTTATGAAATATAATACCAATACCGAATAAGTCATAAGCCGGCTACATAAGCCGAAACGAACACCATTTTCTTCCAAAATTATAAATCAATGGTTGAATCATATCGTAATTTTCTAATTGGTGGAGTAGTATTTGATACTTTATGTGTGGAATTCCTATAATTGGAATAATGTGTTTGGCTAGGGAAAGGTCAAGGAGATGGGTCCAACCACATACAAGTAATACCATTGGATCGTCATTTTCAATATACTTGTAACCACATATAAGATATTATTACATAAATATAAAAAATTTCTTATATTATGATATTTATACACCTTTTTCCACCTAAAAGGCACTTCAATTTAATGCCTTTATATACAGTAGTTTGATATCATTGAATAATAGTTAGTTGAACCGCGTAACATTCATATCTTAGTTGTGAATCAAATTATGATCATATGTACTGGGAAAAAAAATGTGAATTTACGGGAACATTCTGATTTTGAGTATCTTTTGGCACTAGTCATTATTCACTTAACAAAGAATAGCTCCGATAATTCTCTTGGCCTAGTGGAGTGGGCAGAAGCCAAGACTCGAACCTTTGACATTTTATCCACAAAATCTCTTAGGTAGGCTCATGAATTTTTCAAAAGTATGTACCAACTTAGCCAAAACCCTTTTGGTATATGTATTGGATATATTATTCTTCACTTTAAAAAAGTGACTTTTTTTACAACAAAATATGACTTCTTTCTTTAGGGAAAAGCTCGAGTTAATTAATAACTAAACAATACGGCTGTTGGAGCGTTAGTTCAATGGGTGGAGCTCTCGTGCATTAGTCAATAGACCCGGGTTCGAGTAAAGTTCTCAATGGTACCATCATCTCACCGCAAATGCTCAGATTGATTGGTCAACGTAGGGGCTATTAGAGAAAATGGTCAGGGTTGAAAACCCACCTCCTAATAAGTATAGTCGCTGGGACAGGTGCTCGTTGCCTAGGGCCGGGTTCTTGGGGAAGGGTCCGGTTGGCTGGATGCATAAGACCAGAGTAATCTCACCGTTATTCACCTTTTGAAAAATAACTAAACAATATGAAAAATAATTTATAATCACTTTTTCCCTTTGTATAATTTTGTCGAATGGTTTCTCTTTAGTAAGGAAAAAGGAAACTTGTATACGGTTAAATACTCACGTGACCAAACTTAAAAGTTTTCAGCAACTCTAGCGAACAGAAATAACTAAATAAAAAAATATACGAATCAATATGCAACTTTCTATATTCTATTAATGGTATGGTTGATATGATTAGGCCGAACTATGTGTAGCCATCAAAAGGATGCTCACCAAATGGCTTACCAAGTGAGTATTAATAGAACATAGCTATTTTGGTGTTCATCAAGGTGAGACATAAGAATAGATCAGGTTTTCTCTGTTCATGTATATTGAGAAGGGCAAATTTTTTTTTTTTTTTTTTTTTTTTTTTTTTTTTTTAATGTACGTGACTTCATCGGATTAATCTCGAGACCATTTTTGATCATTTCAAAGTGATAGAAAAAGCTTGTATTATAACGGGATGAAATTTCTAAATACACAACCAAAATATCATTAGTGACAATTATATATCCTCAATTTTTTTTCTAAACTTTATTACTATATGCATAGTATATAACAAGTTGGAAAACCCGCGCGTTGTCGCGGGGTGTTTTCCCAAAGAAATATTTCATGCTGTATTTAGTAAGTGTTGTTAATTCTAAATGTGTGTAACAATATTGTAAAAGCAAGGAAAGTGTGATAACGGTCGTTAGCTACTTAACGTCAAGTTAGTGACTAAGGACTGATTTTGCAATGGACGTATAACATGAATGATCAGTTATGTAAATTATGAGAGCACTAAATATGCAACGAACCTCTAAGATGAAGGACCAATTTTGTACGAATGCTTTAAGAAAATGTTAAAGATAACGGTCGTTAGTTAACAGTCGTTAAGTAACTAACGACAGTTAGTTATATTGCTACAGTAACTAACTGTTGTTACTAACGACCGTTAGTATAACTAACGATCGTTAATCTGCAGTAACTAACGTTTGTTACTACGACCGTTAATATAACTAATGGCCGTTAATTACTGTAGCGGGGAATAAAATATTATTATTATTATTCATTGCAAAGGTTTTTAGGGCATAGCCCAACTAATAGTATATAGGTATAATGAAAAAAAAGGCTAAGGAAATTGGAAGAGAAGAAAAGGCCTATGCATCGTTTTGAAGCACAATGAGGCCCAAACTTGAAACACTAAAGGGCCCATTTACCAAACTCGATCAAATGTAAAACATCTAACCATCTAGTCCAACAATTATCACAAAATCACAAACCACAATAAAACGTGATCTTATTAAAGGCCCATTTAGTGTCTCTATATTCACGTCCTTCAACAGAAAATAAAATAAAAATTTTAAGATAAACGTCACAACTTTTTTCTGTAATGATTTGCCCTATACGAGAAATAGATGCTTGCCCACCATAGCTGTGGCATACAACAACTTTGGACCTAACGGCCGGCCCACCTTAATTCTATTTATTTCTTTAGAAAAGTGTTGTATTACAAATTTTATTATAGTTAGTAACCACACTACCTTTTTAAGATGTGAAAAAAAAACTGAGAATAGATAAATTTATATGACCAAATTGGAAAAGAAAAAGCAATGAAGAACGTGGAACCATGACATAATAGTAGTTGAAAGAATATCTATATTTAAACATATATTCTCGTTGTGTTTTATTTATACTAGCATGTTTTTATCATATTAAATGACTATGATTATGATTTATGTAGTTAGAAAATGAGATGGTGCATGTGCACATACTCCCTTCATAATCGGGTCAAACTCAAAAACCAACAATATTCAACCACCTTCATTTCATTTCCATAATCTCATCTTAATCACCTTCTTCCAAATTTATCCATCAATGGAGAAACATAGTGCCAAATCTGGTAGTTTCATCGGTCGCCATCGTTGGCTTGCCAATCTCGAGGGTCACCGTGCCTCGTTTTCTCCAAGAATCCATCGAAAATCACCCGTTGTCCCCGAGTCAGAAGAAGATGATGATGATGACGTTATTGAGTCTATGCCCGACGTCGATCATGATCAAATCTTGGCTGAAATCGATGTTTTCATCGATGAGTTAGCAAATGTGGATGACAAGGGAAGCTCACCACCCGAGCTTCCTGATGTCATTGAGACCTTTACCATAATCTTAAAATCCAAAACACAAAAATCATTAGCTAGAAATGCTGGTCATGACATGGTCGACGAGGACTTGCTTTTGCATGAATCTATCAAACGATTACGTAACTTGAAAATCGCCTTAGCAGATTTCAATGATGACGGTTCGTCGTTTGATATGATCAGTAAACTCATGCAACGTGCAATGGGATTCATGGAAGAAGAGTTACGAGTCCTTTTGCTCGATAATTCAAAGGCTCATCTCGAACCTAACTTAAAGGCTCATCCCGAACCTAAGTTGAAGGCCATGTCTTCCAAGCATTTTTCCTTCAAACAACAAGAACGATGTCCCGTCCCAGAGCCAAGCACGGACGACGACGATTATCCAGGCTTTTCTGACGAGAAGATTAGTAGACTAAACATAATCGTGACGACAATGATATCCTCGGGTTACAAAAACGAATGTTCAAATGTTTATAGCATGGCACGAGGAAACGCGTTGTATGAGCAACTTAAAAGGCTCGATTTTGAGAAACTTAATGCTGAAGACGTGCAAAAGCTAAATTGGGATTGGCTTGAATCAGATGTGTGTAGATGGATTCGAATAATTAAGCATTGTTCACACTTTCTAATTCCTGCTGAACAAAAATTAGGCGAAACAATTTTTTTAGAAAATCGAGCCATTTTTAGAAGTTTGTTCGAAAATTTGGTTCGTAGCCTGATCACATCATTACTTGATTACGCGGGTGCAATTGCAATGACAAAAAGGTCAGCAGAAAGGTTATTCAAGTTCCTTGATATGTACGAGGCGCTTCGTGGCCTTAGTGACTCAATGTGCATTTCAGATGATTCAGATTCGGGTGAAACCAAAGAACTGTCGAGTAATGATTTGAGTACGGAAATATCGTCCGTCACAGAACGTATAGGCGAAGGAGCAGTTAATATTTTCGGTGATCTAGAAAACTCCATTCGAAATGATGTTGCTAAAACGCCAGTGCCAGGTGGCGCGGTCCACCCACTCACACGCTACGTATTAAACTACGTGAAATACGCGTGTGAGTATGGTGACACGTTGGAACAAATATTCCAACAAAATGCTAAACTAAACCAAACCCCGTCCCCAGAGGAAATCGACATGGAGAAATCACCATTAGCGGCTCAAATCATGTCAGTAATGAGTGCTTTAGATGGCAACTTGTCTATAAAATCGACTCTTTACAAAGACCCTTCGCTGCGGTACATTTTCTTAATGAACAACGGAAGGTACATTTTACAAAAGGTAAAATCCTCAACCGAGATAAAGAAACTAATGGGCGATAATTGGTGTAGACGAAGGTCATCCGAGGTGCGACAATACCACAAGAGTTACCAAAGGGAAACATGGGCAAGGCTATTACAATGTATCACACAAGAAGGAATACAAATAAACGGAAAAGTGAACAAACAAGTACTAAAAGAAAGGTTCAAAAACTTCAATGCAATGTTTGATGAAATACACAAGACACAAAGCTCATGGGTTGTGAGTGATGAGCAACTCTTGTCCGAGCTTCGAGCCTCAGTATCGGCCATTGTGATTCCGGCGTATCGGTCGTTTGTAGGAAGGTACAAACATCATTTTGAGGGAGGGAAAAGTATGGATAAATATATAAAGTATCAAGCAGAAGATATTGAGGCATTCATTGAGACATTGTTTGAAGGTAATCCTGCTGCCTCAATGTCTAAGAAGAGATTTTAAACTACCATTTGTAATTTGACTATGTATCATTGTATTAAAATTTTATGTACATGTGAATGAGTTTTGTTTTGGTCTTTAACTTATGTATCATCTTTCAACAACAAACAGAAACATTAACCGGGTCTTAGCCGGGTCATGACAGGATCTAACCGGGTCTTGGCCAGATCCAACCAAATATAGCCGGGTCATTGCCGGATTATCCGGGTCTTGACCGGATCCAACTAAATATGGCAGGATCTAACCGGGTTTTGAGCGGATACACCCGGGTTGTGCTGATGTTGTAAGATAATGAAACCCGTAGGTATAACTTTATTAATGACTACTATAAATAATAGTGAAACCCTAATACCCAAAAAAATCGCAAAAGCTCGAACTGGAGTATTAAACTAAGGAAACAAATTAAAACAATAAACCAAAATAAAACAGGATAACCCAAAACCAAAATAAACTAAGAAAGCAAATTCGACACCAACAAAAGTCGTCTCGTGAATTGATACCCTTGATTCGACACCAACAAAAGTCGTCTCAGGAATTGATACCCTGTATTTGATACCAATAAAAGTCGTCTCGGGAATTGATACCCTAGATTCGACACCAACAAAAGTCGTCTCGGGGATTGATACCCTGAATTCGACATAAAAAAAACAAACAACTAAATAA
Source organism: Artemisia argyi (assembly GCA_030686995.1). Taxonomy (NCBI): domain Eukaryota; kingdom Viridiplantae; phylum Streptophyta; class Magnoliopsida; order Asterales; family Asteraceae; genus Artemisia; species Artemisia argyi. The sequence goes on along the minus strand of CM060680.1, from coordinate 228,922,393 downwards.
CTTTTTATTAGCTAACCCGAAGTGATTTAGAAAGATTCTTCTTTATCGATGGTGATCGGTCATGGTATCCATAGCGTTGCTTCTTTTTCGGCCAAATCCTGTTTTTTAACGATGATCAAAAGATTGATATTTCAAAACATGAAACATAAAACGCCTTACACCTTACATGCTTATATCTAAAGGGGATGTGTTATCCCAACCCTCTCTATTGTGTCACATCATAGGCTTTTAGTCAAATCGTGCAACCGTTGATGCATACCGTATAACTAGGGGATGCGTCCAATCATTGACAAACCCTCTCTATGAGAGGGTCCGGATAACTCAAGCCATCTAAAGACAACTACTACTCGTACTGTCGTACTTGTTTTCATTGGCTTTAGGCTTGTGCTCCTTTGATCTTTGCTCCTCAGTTATCCTTTTTGTCAGATGAGCCACCCTTTTGGTTCAAGAATGATCGGAACAAATAAAGAACAGTAAGCCGCAACCATGATCGATCCAAAAGAAATTAAATAGTGACGGGTAGGGTTTGACGGGGTGGTCTAGAAGCGGACGGCTCATGGCGACCTAATAAGTCGTTACCTACTCATGATACCATGTTAGACAATGATAAACCCGTAGCTATAACTTTATTAATGACCACTATAAATAATAGTGAAACCTTAATACCCAAAACCCACAAACCGAGCTTGAGCCTAATTATCCACTAATAGAAGGTTATTTTACCAATCAGTAGCAGTGTAGTTTTGATGGATAGTCTTGACGGATTGATATGTCAAGCTAAAAGTAGTTGTTTTATTGTTGAAAAAGAGAAAAGAAAAAGAAAAAAAATTTATAGTTGTTTTAACAAATATAGTGGTGGTTTAGATTTTAGAAAGAATATATTCAAAGTATATTAGAAAAGGTTTATAACCTCAAAATGTCACACGTTGATTTCATAAAAATAAAACCTTGCTACAACTCATAGACTTTAAAGTGACTTTTTCCTAGATACTCAACGTGACAAAAGATAATAGAGTTGTTGACTTGAATGGTATCGTAGACCTTGCTCCAAGTTTTACTCAAGTTAATGGTTATTATTCTACACTACATAAGCAGTTTCCGGCTGTTTTTTTCCCGGTTTTTGCTGATATATGGTTATTGTTTTTGCTGATATATGGCAGCTGTTTAGGAATTAGGCTTCTGTATTGTTGTTATATGTGTGTTGTTTGGTTGCTATACGGCTGCTATTTTGCCGCTGTTTTGGCATTAGCGAAAGCTGTTTTTCTCGACATTTGACGTTGTTTTTTTGCGCAATGTAAATTGTGCTTTTTTGTTGTTTTTGCAGTACTGTAAGTCGTTTTTTTTATTATTTTTATTATTTTTATTTTTTTTATTATTATTTTTTTTTTTGCAATATTAAGTCGGTTTAATAAAATTTAACTTTGTGTTCAATGATTTTTGTAAATGCAAAATTTTTTTGCCCCCGATATCCTAATTTCCTAGCTCCGCCACTGATGATATGTAACATACAATAAGCGTTTAACTTTCAACACCTAACTTCATGGCATCTATGATTTATTTTTCTAGTGAACGCGGTGTTGGACATTTGAGTTTTAATCCATAAGCTTTTGTTCGAGCCATGAAATTTGCACATTACATTTGTCAACATCTAATCTTGAACCATAAAGAAAACAGTTTAACATTCATATTTCAAAGTTCACTTTCTATATATATACTCTAGTGGGTCTTTGTGATTAAATGTGGAGTTTACAATGGTCAAAGGCACAAAAGGTGGAAACAAGTAAACAACCATTCTTATACAAAGAATAAAAGAGGTTGAAATGTCATAAATTAATAAGGTATCTTTGTGAAACTTAAACTACTTCTCTGAACACTTTGAATTGAAGATTCAAATGTATTAAAGTGTCAACCAAACTTCACCAACCTTTTTAAGAATTCAATTAAACTCACATTTGCTATTATGAATTCATTCAAGTGCTACTTGTCCCATATCACTTTTATGTACTTCCTTGTTTATTTAGCTTCGTTATGATATGAAATTTGAAATGAGTGACACTATGAAAACTGAAAAGAACCAAATGTACCATACTACCATCTACATGCTCTAGAATGAATGGGTGGGCGTGCCAGCAACAAATCATAAGTCATAACAAACAATTTAAATGAAAATTGACCCATTTTAAGCAATGTGCCAAAATTGACACATTTCGTCAAACTAGTGGTAACAAGTAGTTGAAGACGCGCTCTATGGCCCTTGAAGACGCGTAGGTCGACGCGTCGTGGGTGGTTAAAAAGGAGAAATAGGTCTTGGCAACGATCGAGTTGTGAAGTCGATTGTGTAAACATGTGTAAGTTGTCTAATTTGTTTATGTAGTGTAGATTTGTGTATAGGTGTGTTATATTTGGGTGATGATGTTGGTTGTGTTATTATACCATCTTGGTGTTAACGTCGTTGAGAGGAGAAAAGCTGACGTAACGCTGAGTTGACGGTCACATTTGCGGTCACTATTACCACTAGTGTTTTGTTATTCCTCTGCATATTATTTGTCCTTTTGTTATTTATTAAAATGTATTCTAGACATGACACTAAAAAAATAGTTTGATCTTCACACTTTTAAAAAGTGTGTAAAATTTTACTAATTTATTAATACTTAATAGTTGTAAAATTTGGTTAAATTAATAAATGTGGGAAAAATTGTAAAACAATAGATTTTTCACACTTATAGTTGTCAAAAAAAAAGTTCACACTTTTAAGTAGGGATGAGCAAAAGAACCAAAGAACCGGACCGAGAACCAGATCGGAACCATGAAGAACCGAACCGGAACCAGAACCAATGGTTCCGGTTCCTGTTTTTGATTTTGAGATATTTTGTTCTTGGGTCGGTTCGGATTGGTTCCACCGGTTCTCGGTTCCAGAACCAAGGATCCAATAATTATAAAAATATGTAAATACCAAAACATAATCAAATCCTATGTAATTACGTATTAAAAAAAATAAAAAATAAAATAAATAAAATAAAAGATAAAAAAAACCTACCCATCAGGCCAAACACTCTAAACCCTAATATTTAATTTACTGAAACATCTACAAAACAATTATTAATCTAAACCTAATAACATTCGAAGATCATTCATCATTATCAAAACAATAGAAATAAGTCTATATTTTTATTTTTATTTGCATTCGATTAGCTTTTACATGTTCATCATGCTAAACTTTGCTAGCACTTTTATTAATACATTGTTTATTACGAAAAGGTCAAAGCCTTGACATTCTTCAATGGTGGAAGGTAAATGGTCCTCGTTTCCCGATTGTTGCAAAAATGGCTAGAAGTAATAAAAAATTCTTTTATACGAATGTTACATTATTATTATAATAAATAATGGGTGTGAATCTTACTCGAATTAGATTGTTAAGTTTCAAAGAATACTTTTTAGTTACATATTATGCATTAACTTTTGTAATTCTTATTTATAGACTAAAAAAACCTTCATAAAATAGTCACATAAATTACCAAATTTAACAATAAAACCCTTAAAAGTCACTTTTATAGTACAACACATATTATTGTTTTCTTAACAACCAACTTTTATAACTTATACCATCTATCTCATAAATACCATCTCACACATGTATGAGATGAGATTGATTCTAAACCCACAAACTTTTTATTGGTAAAAAGATGAATAAAGAGTGATGGATTAAGCCTATCGGATATACAAAGTCTCATTTTTCAATTACATTACAAAATTAAAGCTAAATGATCCATTAGTGATGTCGTAACTTGTAATAAAGCCCAATATTTTCGGTAGGATAGTGAATCATGAATTATAGTACTTTTATTGCATGAGAACTTTCAACACATAACTTCATGGCATATATGATTTATTTTTTCTAGTAACCGCAGTGTTGGACTTTTTAGATGTTGACACCTAAATCCTTAAGCTTTTGTTTGAACCATGAAAATTTGCACATTACAATATTGTGTCAACATCTAATCTTGATCCATAAAGAAGACACTTGGATATTCATATTTCAAAATTCACTTTCTATATACACTTTAGCGGGTCGTTGTGATTAAATGTGGAGTTTACAATTAAAAGGAAGAAACAAGTACACCATTCTTATACAAAGAACTAAAGAAGATGAAATGTCATAAATTCATAAGGTATCTAATTTATGAAACTTTGAATTGAAGACTCAAATTTATTGAAGTGTCAACCAGACTCCACCAATCTTTTTGTTTTTCTTTTGCTTTACAACTAATATACTTTATCTTGTTTAAGTTTGCACCAAGGATTTACATGTTCATCTTTTAGACAAAAGTTCACATCTCTAAATAAGATTTTCCTTATTTTAGTATGTTTTAGTTACTTGCTAAAATACAATAAAGATTAGTGGTTAGTATTAGGGGTGGGGTGTTAACGAGTCGAGCTTTTAACGAGCTACTCGAGCTCGAGCTTGAAAGCTATCAAACTCGAGTCGAGTTCGAACAAAAGATATTCCTCAGTTAGTAAACAAGCCGAGCTTTAAAAAAACTAATATATTCCGTTCAGCTCGTTCGAAAGCTCGTTTAATCAGTCGAGTCGAACTAGCCAATCGAGCTTTTTGAGTTAAACGAGCTTCATGAGCTAACCAAGCCAAAAATCTATTTATTCCAACAAACTATATTATCTTGACGAAAAGATTATGCAAAGCGGAAGCAGCGGGACTCGTGTTGATACTCTCCTTCAAGACACAATGCTTTTTGTTAAACCCAAAAGTCGTTTTACATATTTTATTATTAAATGTCTTGTATAAAAATTATGTGTTTGTAAAGTCTATATGATTGGCTAGTAATCAAGTTTTATGTAGAAACTCAAACCTAAAAGTCGAGAAGTTGGTTATTATCCCTTGTTATATAATGAGAAACATACTTATTTGATAGTGATTATTATTTAAGAATCAAGAAGCTAGTGATAGGTTCTTGATAATTTAGTCATGGAAATGAGGTAACTAATTTCGTATACATTGTCATAAGTGATACTCATGAATGTTTCTACACTTCTAAACGGGGGTGTCGAGTTTATGCACTTACGCTAAAAATGGTCTTATGTTTTAAAATAATTGTTTTGCAAAGCTAAATACAAAATTTTATAGTAGCACATGATTGTGTTGTTTCAATATAAACTTTTTATTTTATTTTATTTTTATTTTTTTTGCTCAATAACTTTGAGACAAAGTTAGTTGTTATAAAGGTAAGCCAACCATAGTCATCTGTTTATTTATTTGATAGCTTATGTTCTCATAAGTGAACTTTAAAACTAATGTCAAAGCATGCAATTGGTATGGTTTCAACCACCCATTGCTGAAGGATATAAATGAGGTTAAAGAGAAAGAAAGTAAGTGATAGACATCAAGAAAAAAAATCACATTTCCATTAAAATAACTGATCATCATTTACACTTGCACCTATGATCTCAACCAACCACTCCTATAGGGATATTAATGAGGTTAGAGAGAAAGAAAGCAAGTGATGACATGAAGAACGCAGTCCCATTTTCATACAACAACTGATCAACATTTACACTTGCATCAATGGTCTACCCATATAAGTTGCTAGTGCCACCATTAACACAAGAGTGACAGACACCAAAGCCAAAGCAAACATTAAATGAAACACAGTCTCCCTACACAAACCAACCATCATTACATATTGGACAGAAAACAAACAACATTTGCAAATTTGTTTTAGCTTTTCTCTAACCTAGTTTAAGAACACCTTAATACAATTGGTATGGTTTCAACCACCCACTACTGAGACGCGAGAAATGAAGGAAGGTTAAAACATATAAATTCAAACGGTATAGACGAAAGGTACACTTTGAAGCAAAATATAGACGAACATATACGGACTTAATGAGTGATCAGGGAACATGTTGAAAATCAAAACTTAAAAGGAATATGGTATAGCTTAAAGGCTCAATCAAATACCCCAAATGTCTATTGAGATGCTAAAGTACTTGAATCTTTTTGCGATTCTAAACTATTGTTAAAACCTTCACCGGCTTGCCAATGGCACAATTGGATGCATGGCAGAATCGTGCTACCGATCCTTGATGGTGGCCAATACTGCAATAGTGATATCCCAATTATGTTTTTTTGAAGTAGAGTCCTCTATTGCAATAGAGACCGGAAACAATTTATTTTAACTTTAAGGATCAATAAATCAAGAATATTTGCCAAAATCTTATGAGACGAGTGAGATTACCCTTGCATCGATTCCACTCGGTCATTGACTCTTACTTGACCTTGACTCTTATGAGTGTGTCATTGACTCTTTGTCGAGTTGACTCGTGACTCTTACGAATTAGAATCATTCATACTTTTAGTGTACTTTTGAAAACAAAGGTCTAACTTTAATTTTCTGATTTAAGAAATTGCGTTTGTTGTTCACCCATAATTAGTTCCGTTTGGAAACAAAAACTTCCGACGATTATGTTATCCCTTTAAGTGCTATCTTAGCAAAATCATAGAGATTAAGAGAAGTGATGATTAGAGAACCACGGATGGAGGCTTAATGGCTGACTAGAGAGTTGACACAAGTAAAGACATGCATGATTATGCACTTCTGTTTTGAGTTTGTGAAACATCACACTTTAACTATATTTTGTAAGGTTTTGCTATTTGTAAACTCAAGGGCTATATTTAAAAGTTAAAAATACAAAAGTGGTGTACATTAAGTCGGTTTTATTAAGGTATAAAAATATAATGCATGTTCTAATGTATCATACGTAGTAGCCCTAAGAGCTACATTTAAAATTTTCCTATTTTTTAATATGTTTGATGTTTTTTTATTAATGATATATTTGTGTTATATTATATCTCGATCATCTGACTCGATTCACCCAATTCAGCATATATCATCATCTAAAACTAAGAACCACCTTACTTTCCCTCATGGGTCCGCTACTAATACCATATAGCATATGTATATTATTGTGCATGATAAACTAATGTTACATCTCATCACAAAGTCTCGCGTAAATCGTTTGGTATAACAGCTGATTAGTAATTGATACAATGACCTCTAAATAAAGAGCTTGAAGTACATTGATAGTTCTATCGTTTGGTATAACAACTGATTAGTAATTGATACAACGACCTCTAAATAAAGAGCTTGAAGTACATTGATAGTTCTATCGTTTGGTATAACAACTGATTAGTAATTGATACAACCCCTCTTATTAAACTTGCATTCAATACCATCTACCCACCCACATCTCCCCTCTCTTTAAAACTCCCCAACTTATTAACCCTAGTGTTCTAAAAAAAACTCACCCACATTACTCATCCTTTCTCATATACATCTCTCCATCTCTTTGAAACTGACCCAAATTCGTTTGCCTTTTTAGTTGGTGGCAATCTTGTGGCGATGAACATTGTTGGCAAGGATTGCTCTACCCAAGATCATCTATTATTTCTGCTTTTACTTTTTGGTGTACAGACAAAAAATGTTTTCACTCTTTGTTGAAATAGGTGGTCTCGGAATATTAAGGTACTCATTTTCATTTCTCTTTATCATTTACAATACTAGTATTTTTCAGCTTAGAAAACTGTTTTATATGATGCTTCATGAACCACGCAAGATTCATAAGTTAGAAATTTTTGGTGAGATGCAACATTAGTTTAATTACTATGGGCATGATCATATATGCCGGTATAAACGGATTAAAAGGCCAGATTAACATTAAAACACAATACCATACTATTAATTTTAATATGGTTTGTGTATGGCAACTCAAGTGGTAATGGCCAAGTGCTTTGATTTTTTGGATATCAACCCGGTAGGCCTTTATCTAGCATATTTTTCTAGTTTGGTTTTTGGGTCCGTGTGTTGTTTACCCGAATCCTGTTATGCGGGACTATCTTATGTTTGTCGTTAGTTAAGATTTATTTAAGTTTGGACTTTGAAAATAATTGATATATATATATATATATATATATATATATATATATATATATATATATATATATATATATATATATATATATATATATATATATATATATATATATATATATATATTCTATGCCATTTGTTTAATATAAGTAAACTATACGTTTATCTGTATTATTATTATTATTTTTTCTTTTGGGTACAAGGGCTTCTTACCTTGGTAAAGTATTTTACCTTCTCATTATGTCTTGAAAATTAACTTCTTGTAAAGGTTGGGTCATTTTGTAATCTGTAATCAAAATGTTATATATAATTAAAATTAAAAATATATATATAAATTAACAATTTTATTAGCTTTTGATGAGTTTTAAAGAAACTAGTTTCACACATATTTTTTCTATTGTAAAATGACACAAATCGGCTACAAAACCATCTTCGATTTGAGCAACTGTGACACAAACTAGTTTCACACTTATCTTTTTTAGTGATGGTTGCTTTTTTTTTAATCAGGTATCTTCGATCTCGATCTGAGCTATTACAAGCTCATAGGACTCACGGTTATGTGAGGCTCTTTTTGTATCCCCGAGTGCAATTTTTTGTTCCCGAAGTTATTTTTGCAATTTTCATAAGTAAAAGAAATGTATACATTATGGGGGTGCAAGACGTTGATGGCCGTGTGTATGAAGTGGGGACAAAGGAGGATGGGGAAAGGTACTTTTTTTGGCTTTAGACCAACAGGTTTTGGACAACATTATGCGGCTTTTTTTTGGCGATAAAGACCTACACGGTATAGAGATAGGTTATCAAGTGTTGAATCATGCAATAATAAACATTATTATGTATGCCAACACTTTGGAATGGGCTTGGAGGATTGGGATTTTTGCATTGATGTTTTCCGAATGCGCATGATTCGTGTGGTTTTCGGATAAATTGATCGACGCAAGGAAGGGTTCTATTGAGATGCGGGGTCAATATTCTTTCATGAGCCTGCTGCCAACGCAAGGATTTTGGAGTCAAGTCTCTCGTTGTGCTAAAAGTGGACCGGGTGAGTTTGCTGGACCCAGCCTCAAGTTCAAAAATATACAGTGGAAGGAGCCTTGAATTTGAAATGAGTTAAAAGATGGGCTGGGGAAGCATTACATATCTACTCATGGGCGGTATAATACTACATTATATATAATCTTTTAAATTTTATTCTATTTCTATCTATTTATTCATTTTTGAATTCTGCAGTATCGTCCCGTACGCAGTGGTGACGATCGCCCCAGTGGCGGTGATGGTCGCGGATATGGTGACGGCAAGGAGCGGTGTTATGGTCCCAACCCCGGTCCCGGTCCCGGTCCCGGAGGCCATGGCCATGGTGATGTTGGCCATGGCAGCAAAGGCCATTATGGGCATGGTGTTGGTTATGGTGGTTCTGGAGGCACAGGCGGTTATACTCATTCTTTAAACGCGTGCGCCGTGGAGCGTAAGGGAATGTCAAGGGGTAACTTGCGAGAATGTTGATTCAAACTGTGCATAAATGGAGCTCATAACACGTTTTATTTGTGTTTTGAGCTTCTTTTGTATTAAGAAATTTGTAGGTAAAGCGATGGCTATGTTTCTTGTCTCTGTTGTATAAAGCGCGTTTTGTGAGATTTAATTTTGATACAAAAGTATATACATTTTTAAAAGTATTATGCAAGTCTCGTCACTCTAAATGTAACACACTAGTTAACATCTCCTTTTCTCTTGCTCCATTGTTGTCATACATTGCGGAAGCTGCCATAAAATTGAATTACCAGGATCAACGGGTTTGTTGTTGTATTGTACATTTGTATGGGTGTCATGCCAAGGAAATGCCTGATTGTTTTTGCTAGACTAGCTTTTCTCAACACAAAGATACCTTACTTGACATGGCAAAACAAGTACATTAATCATCTAAAAACGTACTGTACAATATTTTATACCTTACTCGTCATGGGTATTAAGGTCCATACTGACTTTATTCATTGTAGTGATTGTTATTGTCTAAAAATAAGTATATTGCTACCCTACGTGATTGTTATTGTCATGGCAGTGAACTTATTATCCATCAATTTCTAAAAGAATTAGTCATCTAAAAACGTACAATATCGTTAAAAGGATAATATGTCATTATAATCACTTTTTTAATAACTTTGAAACACAATGCACCACTCTAATATGTGGAATTCTTCTATTTTGAAATGGTTGCTACTATTTGGTTTCATTAACTTATACAACCATATCCTCATGTATGTTTTTATAACTTCATATCAAAACTACCATACGTCTTGAACAGAAATTGTGCATCTAGGAAACACTCTTGTTTTTCGTAAAATGTTTGTACAAAATAAAAGAGAAAGATGTTGCATTCAAATCAATGTTTCCCATCAAATTCTCTACAAAACAAAAAATTTGCATTTCCTATTTTAATAATAATAATGATAAAAAAAACAAAAAAAAAAAAACAACTACAAATGACAATATTTTTTGTTTTCATTCTTTGCCTTGTTTCCTTGAGAAAAGAAAACAAAATCATATAAACGTGTTTTCTATGTTTTGTACAAAATTAAATCCCCTTCATTTTTTTACAACTCTAGAAATACAAAATTAATAAAATTTTCTCTTAGACTAAAGGTAATCAACACTATTCTTCACCTTGCACCTCAGCGCCACATTACCATTTACTTCCCCTCACTCCCTCTCAACTTTTACCCATAATGGGCACTTCTCCCTTCATCTTTTATTCAATACTCACTTTATATAAACATACCCCACAAAATACCGAACACACACTCACATATCAAATTAATAAACAATAATAAAAACACCTCATGGGCCACAAATGCACATGAAAAAACATCAGTTTTTCATAAATGTATCTTAAATGCACCCGGTCCATCAAAATGTGTTTCTATTTTATCGTTCAAAAAGATTTGTGTACCCGATAATATTTTGTTTTGATTCCGTCCATGTTTCCACTTTTCCTCTTCCTGGCGTGTGACACAAGACACAAGTAACGGGGATGGCTCGTGAATGAGTGGTAAAGGGTGAGGTCTCACCCAATTACCAACAACCTAACTAAAAATGTCTCCTATTTACATACGAAGTACGCACAATTTGTCAACATCATGTCCCATTGCCATTAGCACCTATTTAAACTTATCGGTCATGTGTTACATTATATCAATAAATGATGTTTGTAGCTAGGGGTGTCATAAATCCTGACCTAACCCGAACCCGAATAAGGATAATCGGGTCGGGTTACTCAGATCCAAAATATAACTCGGGTTAATCGGGTACTTTGCTATTTGGGTTCGGGTCAACTCGACTGACGCGAGTTCTTTTCTTCTTTTCTTTTTTTTTTTTTTTTTTCTAGTGGTTTTATAACTATATCTGTATGTGGTCCATCTTTATTTATTAAGGGCCCAAATTATCAAATTAGTCCAATCGGCGTACTTGGCGCATTTTTATTCTATTTTGATATAAAAAAATATAAGCAGATCAAAGGTCACGTTAATAGTAGTATACTACTCTGTTACAATTCCAACTTCCAAGAACCAACAACCAAGAACTAATTATTGTACACTTCCACTTGATGATCTGATTTTTTATTTTTTATTTTTTCTTCTTTGCATTCAAGAATTGACATTTTTTTTACAAAAGATACTACTTATTCATGGTTGATTTTGTTGTTAATTTGGTATTCTTATTAGGTTTCTAGGGTTTGAGGTTTGCTTTGATAAAGTTTTCATTGAGAACATAAATGTTTTCTTTTTAGATTTATAGGGTTTAATGCTTGTTTGTTTGTTTAAGTTTTATTGCATTAGAGACTATTATGAATATTAGTAAATTAACTAGTATCTTTATATGTTGTAGATGTTAGACACCAACTCTATAGAAATAGATGAAGAAAAGAATGTAGAAGTTAACAATAAGATAATGAAGGGAAAAAAGCCACAAAAGAAAAAAACTAAGTTCAAGGTGAAAAAATGGTCGAAGGTTTGGCTAGATTTTGATGAGCAAGAGCTAAAAGAAGGTGAAACACAGAAAGATGTGAAAGCTCAGTGTAATCATTGTGATAGCATGTTTCTTTGTCATTCAACTCAAAAGACATCTATTAAGGTGCGAGCTTTACAAAGCCAAATAAAGTGAAGGTCAAAGTGAACTTATGTTCGAACATGTTACTGAGAATAAAATATTTTCATGGAAATTTGACCTAAAAGAAAGTACTCTTTTTGGTCAAATTTCCATGCAAACACTCTTTTTGGTCAAATTTCCATGCAAACATTTTATTCTCATTACCATGTTCGAACATAAGTTCAGTTTGACCTTCACTTTGTTTGGCTTTGTAAGGCTCGCACCTTAATAGATGTCTTTTGAGATTGTTTATACCACGCTTAGTTGAATGACAAAGTAACATTCTATCACAATGCTTACACTGAGCTTTCACATGTTCCTGTGTTTGACCTTCTGTTAGCTCTTGCTCATCAAAGTCTAGCCAAACCTTCGACCATTTTTTCACCTTGCGCATAGTTTTTTTCTTTTGTGGCTTTTTTCCCTTCATTTTCTTATTGTTAACTTCTACATTCTTTTCTTCATCTATTTCCATTGAGTTGGTGTCTGTCATCTAACAACATATAAAGATACTAGTTAATTTACTAATATTCATAATCGAATAGTCTCTAATGGAATAACACTTAAACAAACAAACAAGCATTAAACCCTATAAATCTTAAAAGAAAACATTTGTGTTCTAAATACAAACTTTATCCAAGAAAACCTCAAACCCTAGAAGCCTAAAAAGAATACCAAATTAATGACAAAATCAACCATGAATAAGTAGTACCTTTTGTAAAAAAAATGCCAATTCTTGAATGAAATAAAAATCAGATCATCAAGTTGGAATTGTAACAAAGTAGTGTACTACTACTAAGTACTAACGTAACCTTTGATATGCCTATATTTTTTTTATATAAAAATAGAATAAAAATAGGCGAAGTACACCGAATGGACTAATTTGATCACTTGGGCCCTTAATAAATAAAGATGGATTACATACTGATGAGGCAAAAAATGAACCACTTTTAGGGGGTCATTTAAGCCTCGAATTGAATTTATTTGATCAAATATTACCCTAAATCGTTTCTTTTGTGATTTTAGGTAATTTAGGAGTGAAATCTGGAAAAGGAAGCAATTCGAACGTTTTTGGAGCATAAAAGTGAAGAAAACGCCAAAGACTTAATTTTCCAAGCTGAGAACAGTACCTAACGGCGTCAAGAGGAAAACCATGACGGCGTCAAGAGTAAAAGTGGTGACGACCCAGTGCAAACCTGACGGCGTCACAAGAAGGGCGTCAAGAGTTAATTTTGTGACGGCCTGCATAAGGTGTATACATGACGGCGTCAGATCCAGATCTAGGCAGTCCGAGGATTTATTTGGCAGCGAGATGACGGCGTTAGACATTTGTTCTTGACGCCGTCACCTTCTAAAATCTATATATAGTTTTCTATTTTTCATTCATTAGGGAGGAACTTATGTGGAGAAACCCTAGGGCCGAACGTTGTAAACTCTAGCTCGTATTTTACAGTATTTTCAAGGGTTTTAACCCCTTGAATCCTTCCATGTGCTATTGAGATCAGTCTTCTCTTTAATTCAATCAATATGTCTATGTGTTGGTTGTCTATATCTTGTGCTTGTCTTGATTTCAATATGTTAGGCTAGATCTATCTTGTGTTTGCTTGGATCTAATGAAACCTAGATGTTAATTATGTGTTGATTACTTGTTTATGGTTGTATTGGATGAATGATTTCAATGTTAGGCTTAAGAAACTGGCAGATCTCCATTGTGTAACATGCTTGAACGTCTTAGGAAACATGAACCAATGTGTACTAAGTTTTATTGGTTGTATTTAATGAATGAGTAAATTCTAATGATCCCATGTTAGGAGCTTCTTAGCCGGCTCGACATAGGAGTGAAGTAGGCACTCATAGGATTGGGGAAGTAAGTACGCCACCCCATGAATGGTATTAAGGAATACAATCCGTCATCCACACAACTATAACAAGTAATTAACGTGTAAAAGATATCTTGGGAGTAGTGAAATCTAAGTAAACACATTTCTCCCACATATTGCTCACAACTTTAGTTTAATTTAGATTATTTTCATTTCTAGTATTTTATTTTGATTGCATCTTAGTATTAGGTTAGTTGACTAGCAACTAATTCCGCCCATATCCTTCAAACCCGGGATTTTTACTTGCTTTCCTAAAAATATAAAAAATACAAAAAGAATCATCCATCATCTCTAGACCTAGTCTTTAGGTTTTCTAATCCTAGCGACACTATTCATAGCTGAACGATCAATCCCCTGGTACTTGTCATTATACTATACTACATCGATCAGGTACACTGCCTGGTGGGGGTTGTAAGCTTCTCAAGATCCCTTGAGAGGTAAAGCCTGGTGCAATCACTACGCATCACATACACATACAGTTATAAAACCACTGGAAAAAAAAGAAAAGAAAAAAAGAACTCGGGTCAGTCAGGTTGACCCGAACCCGAATAGTAAAGTATTTGGAACCCGATACCCGACTCTAGTTCATAATAAGGTTAATCGGGTTGACCTGATTAACTTGAGTTAGATTTTGGACCAGAGTAACCCGATGAGAGTAACCCGACCCGATTATCCTTATTCGGGTTCAGGGTCGGGTCGGGATTTATGACACCCCTAGCTACAACCCATGTTATTAGTGTTACCAATTTTTTTCTAGTGGAATAATAATTATATTTATGTAAATTGTGTTTAGTTTGTGTAGAAATGCCACCTTACATGTAACTTTCTTATACTCCATATGTGACAAGAATAGTTGAAGACCATTAGTAGTAAAGGAGGTAAAATGTATACCATCAACGCGTCTTTTGATGGTAATTATGTTAGGTCACCATTTTGTAAACATAAGTATGAGAAATGAGATGAGAATAAGAGATGGTTGATTATAAGAATGAGAGAAAAGTAATTGCAAGAGTTTCCTTAATGTATTTAAATAACCAACAAGAATAATGTTTACATAAGCTTAGTATTTATAAGGGAGGAGTAGGGCAACATTCCCTTCCTCCCTCATTCTTCTTAAACGTGGGTTTTCAAGGCCCATGGACTTGATTACTTAAGCCTAGTAACATACATATAGTGAAATAAATAACTAAGCAACCTATTACAAAAGGTAATGACCGAGACTTGACTAAAATACAAAAGTATGATCCCAACAATCTCCCCCTAAGGGTCGGTCATCACGGTTGCTTGACGTCTTCATCTTTGTCGTAGACTTGTGACATGTAAAACTTTAGACGTCTTCAAAATTGTAGTGTAATGAATGCACTTTGCTCTATGTCTTTGTTCTTTGGTGATGATGTAGTGATTGTTTAATGAAGTAGTCTGCCATTCGTCACTCCTGCGTCTGTGGTGGTTGTCCGCCATTCCAACATACTCATACATCTTTGGACTTAGACTTTCACGTGCACGAAGTTCCTTTTCATACTCTAAGATCTTTAGTTTTCATACTTTGTAGATTCTTCTTAATGGCGTAGAATCTTTCTTTGAACTTTGTGGTGCTTGGATCTTTGGGGGAGCTATCATTTGCTTCAAGATGTATGTATGAGCATGTTGGAATCTACCATCATGGAGGTGAGGTACCTGCAAGTAAACAGTTAGCAATAAACAACCAGTACTTACAGATAAGGAATTAGAATTCGTCAACAGCATAGTGTGAAGACTCCTTCTAATCCTTATCAAGGCCGTTCCCATATCAGATACTCCCGAAGGAGCTTACGAGACCTACTAAATAGCTCAATGACTGGGTGAGTCGCTAGGGATCACTCCACGACTGTAGACCGTTGTGGAACCACCGCAAACACTAAGCGTAACCCTTGTGGACCGAAGTGACCTGCTGTCAGGGCTGCTTGATGTTGACCCTGGCAGGAGTTTCCGTTCAATCCTTGAGAAATACATATGTAATCCTCTCATAAACGTTCTCAGCAGATTGCTAAGATCTGCGAAGGACTCGATAATTTACAGCTGGTGTCCATTGATGTAGAACACCAGTTTTAGAAATACTAAGTGTTCCTAAGAGATCTTTAATGTATCTCAAGGCTCTAGACTCTATAAGTGCACACTTAGGTTTCCTATGCGGAGACTAGGGAGGGGTCTCCTGCTTCAATATCAACCATCTCTAAGAGATAGGTCGATAGGTTACACTGGTTCCCCGTGAGAATGAAACAAGTTCTTTTAAGAGAACTTGAGTGGTTAAGAAGGTTTAGTGCATTGCGTCACTGGGTCCATGACGACTTTATCTTCAATACCGGTGTTGTCTTTTGCAACAACCAGTAGCATACGTATTGAACCCGGTGTCTGCCCTAAGGTTGAACATATGGAGGGCTATTTTTTTTTCACCCTTTTCTTTACTTTTCTTTTTTAATTCTTCAACTCCTTCTTTCCCTTTCATTCTTTTCTCCTTTTTTCGTATCATACCTAAGGACTTCTAATTCTAACTATGGGAGATGTCCCTGGGTAGATCCCTCCGGCTCTAGCAGAGCATAGGACGGTTATTCCTATCTTAATCACCTTATAACTCCTTTGATAAACCGACAGTAGCCAAGAAACCTTTGATTGAAAATCTCTCAAATTGTTTGTGATAATCAAATATTTTGGTTAACACTTTGAGAGTTTTGTGTACACTTTTGAAGGGCTCCCCCTTCACATGTGCTCATGAGTATTTAATAAATTTGCACATGCGGGAGGAGCAAGCATTTTTGAATTGATCCACTTTCAGTGAACAAGATCAATTCGAGACACGCTTACATCACTAGTTAAACTAGTTTGAAGTTATTACCCGGCCTGGTCAAGTCCACAGAAAGTTTCTCGAGACGGTACATTTCTACTAAGACAAATCCTTTTCGAGACACGCTTACGTGATTAGTTAAAGAGATCCATTGTCAGCTTTTAGGTGACAACTAGCTCTAGTAACTAACTTGATGTTATTACCCGTCGAGGATAAGTCTTTTCGATATTACTAACTTTTATTGTCTCGTCAATTCCTGGGTTAATTCTGAGTCTAGCTCGCACATGTTACAACTTTTAGCCTTTTGACTACTTATATTTTAATCACTTTTTCATTTTCTCCCCCTCAATAATAGCATATAAAATGATGTTTTTGACAATCTTTTTAGATTAAAATATGCCCTTTTGAGTCTTATGGGGAGATTCACCAAGAACTTTTGATTTTTAGAGCAAAGTATTTTTGTTTTGACAAGTGCTCCCCCTTAACAAGTGATTAGGTCTTATTGAGGTGAAATACTTGTCCTTTTGAGCAGAATTATAAAACATTTGATTAATTCTACTCAAAAGTAAGAAGCCTTCGCTCCTTATATTAGGATTGAGGCACTAATGCGTACCTCAGGGTCCTTTCTTTACAAGTTCGGGTTGTGCACTGTAATGAGTGCACAAGCCATTATGAAGAATAGTAATATGAAAAATCAAATCAAGTTCTTACAACTTTGCTACCATTCAGGTCTCTGAAATGTCAACACCAGAAATCCAGGTCTGCCTCCAACATAGCTTTCCAATCTCCGAAACTGATCCCTGCGCTTCAACCGGTTCTCAATCCTTGTAATGAATCTGCGAGCGTCCCTAGCCTCATTGGTATTCCACCTTTTGGATTTACCCAGTGCTATGTCATCTAATCTGCTTTTGATTCCATCTCTGACAAACTTCAGGGTTTCATCACAGAACTTATGGATTTCTTCATAGGCCATGAAGTAGTTACGACCGTTTACACTGCAGTATGTGAACCCAAATACCGGATGCCTGATCAAGGAGTATTGAGATAGATGTTGAAGGTTGGGGATGTTGAACATATTAGGTTTGGTGAGATTCAGCTTCTTCTGATAACTTTCCACTCCCAGTTGAAGATCTTCTACTCTTTCTCTGATGACTATCTGTCTGATGAAGATTAGGAGAGCTGTGATAAAGGCAAGCTGCATAGGTTTGGGCAAGTTGCAAAGCTTTCCTTGAACTTTGAGTAGATACATATCTTCTATGTCGTTGAGGAGTAGTCGTGGAAAGTCTGACTCGGAAATCTCGTACTCTTTTTCATCAAGTCTTTTGAGTACTATTTTGCTGAGGAAGGGGTACCCAAAGTGAGTGACTGTTGAAATGAACTGAATCAAGACTATCTTCAACTCACTTGTCACATTACCCATCGTCTGATTGAGTCTGCTGCTTCGATAATACTGTGCCCGGTTATCTGGCCAATGATGTATGCCATAGAGTGCGTTCCGGTCATAGTCAACAACTTTATCGATGAACAAGTTAGAGGCTTCTTCTTCGATGGCATTGTTGAGGTATCTGGCTGCAGGTAGGAAGGTAAGTGATGTGGCGTACTTCTTCTCAATCTTGCTTCCATGTTGTAGAAATTCCAAGTCATTGTTGAAGAGGAACTTGTAAGGGATCTTTGGTTCCTTTGGCTTCCCAATCATAGGCAGTGGTTTGGACCAGTCAGTTATGTATGGTGCGGTTTTTCTTGTGACCGGATCGACGTGAGATTCAGGATTGATCCAGTCAATATTGCTTGACATAGCTAGAGCAATATTTTCTAGATGGTACTCAAGTTCGATGGAGTTAGCAGACCGATCTTTCAGAAGATTGAACGCATCATTCTTGATTCTTCGTAGCTCTTTCTTGTTCATCTTTTTCATATGAAACTTATGCTGAATCAACTGAGTGTATTCCACTGTTCGACCATCGAGAGGTTCTTGATCGTCTGCAAGTGGCGGTTGCGAATTAATCATCTTGTCAAACCAGGAGTAATCGGAAGTTTCGTCTTCTTCTAGCCATGTGAGAACGGTTTTCGGTTTCTTAGGTTCTGTGCCTTTTGACGAGGTGTCTGGTTTGTGCTGATGATGTTTTCGTTTCCTTTCTTTTTTCTTTGTAGATGACGGTTCTGGCACTTCATCGGTATGAGGAATCTCGTCTCCGCCTGTGTATTCAAAGTGGTCATGGGCTTTGGGACCGGAACCAGATGCCTTGGGTTGTTGTGTAGATGTTGTTGTAGTTGGAGGAATGACTGGTTCTTTTGGTTGAGATGAGGGTCCTTCGGCTTGCATCTATTTCTTTGCCTGAGAGTTAGGATCCTGATCTTCATCATCTCTTGGACGTTTCTATTTATCGGCCTCAGTGCTGCAGGTCTCTTTAGTCATTTTGGCTTTCAAAGCTTCCAGGACTTTAGCTTCTTCAGGTGACAATGTGAACTTACTTGCCAATTTGTCTAAGAGTTGGGTTTCTAATTCGTCCAAAGATAACCCCGGTTGTGGTAAAGTTGATTTGTCGGCTCGAAGAGTAAACGAGGTAGATCTGATCACTTTCTTGACTGCTTGTTCTACAAACTTGGTGAGTTCATCTCTCATAGGTGCCAGCAACTCTTTTAATTAAGCAACTAAGTGTTGTTCCATGTACTAATGCACTTGAGCAGCTAATGTGGCTTCCAAGTTTTCTTGTACATCCATAGCTAAGAAGGTGTCAACCTTTTCTTGCAGCTCCTGGACATTTGTATTAAGCTTCGTCAATTCAGCAACTTGGCTTGCAAGTGATGCAACCTGATCTTCCAGTTTGCTTTTCTTCTTATCATGAACTCTTCTAAAAGCTTTCTTTATCAACTTGGATGCAGCAGAGGCTTTTGTACTTGCGGGTTTCTTGATTGATTCGTCATGGGTAGATTCGGATGCTGGAGGTGATGATTGTGAAGATTCAATGTTTGTGGTAACGTCCTTGTCATCTCCTCTTTGTGATTCGGGTTGTTCAACATTCTTAACTTTGGCTGCTTCGTCTTGCAATCTTTGTTCTTCAGCCAGTCTGTCAGCTTCGGTCTTAAGCTTTAATTCTTTTTCTA
Organism: Artemisia argyi; assembly: GCA_030686995.1. Taxonomy (NCBI): domain Eukaryota; kingdom Viridiplantae; phylum Streptophyta; class Magnoliopsida; order Asterales; family Asteraceae; genus Artemisia; species Artemisia argyi. The sequence goes on along the minus strand of CM060680.1, from coordinate 228,902,507 downwards.
ATTTGGCTGCTTCTGCCTTAAGCCTCAGATCTTCTGCAAGCTTGGCTTCTTCTTCTTTTCTTAACTTATCTTCTGCCAACTTGGCTGCCTCTTCAGCCTTTCTGCTTTCCTCCATACAAATTGTTTCCTCCAATTTGGCTTGTGCTAGCTCCTCAAGCCTAGCCTCTTCAGCTTCTTGCTTTTTCTTTAATTCTTCTTCTTGAGCCCTTTCTCTGAGCTCCATTTCTTCCATAGTCAACAGATATGGAGCATCAATATCCATGTGATCCTCCTCTTCCTCTTCTCCTGTTGCGGAAGCCTTGAGCATTTCTACGTCTGTGGGTGATACTATGGGGGTGTCGTAGACAATCAATTCAGCATTGGTTCCTGTAGTAGAATCAGGAATGCTGCTAGATCCGCCAGCTTCGGTAGTATGAGAGAACAATGGAGGTGGAGGTTGATCAGCTTGGAATGCATCTATCTTGCTGTGGAGGAGACCCATCTTAAGAGTTCTTTCATTTTCTTCTTCTACTGAAAGGCCTATGTTTGAGTGAGCAGACTCTTGTTCAACAGTCATTGGTTCCTTCAGCTTCTCCTTCCTTAACCTTTCTTCTTCCAACATAGTGTCTGCTTCGGTTAACGGTCTTTGATTGAGATTTGATGGGTATTCAGCATTATCAGCAAATTCATCAATGTCTTTATCCCAATCTTCGAAAGTCATATCCCTATCATCAATATCTTCAAGATTAACCTTTTCGTTGATATTAACATAGGCTTCCCTGTAAACTGGACCTTCGTCGGATTCGGTTTCTGAGTCAGACGGTTTTGGAGAAGGTGGTTGTGTGGGTTCAGGAATGGATTCAGGTTTCTTGACAGGAATTCTTAACTTGAGTGTACCCCTCTTTTGTTTAGACTTGGTAGAACTGCCAGAGCTCCCAGACTTGCTACCTTTCTTCCCTTTCTTCTGCATGCACGAAGGTAGAATTACTTCGTCTAGGAACCCAACTTTGTCTTCCTTAAGTGCTTGAACGTAGTACTTGTAATTCTTGCAAAGCTTCACTTTATCATTCAAGAGACAATCGGGAAATTTCTTTCCTTGCTTACGTGTGCTGGTGTCGAGTCTCTTGATTTGTCTGAGAGTGTCCTCATTTCTGAAAGTGTGCTTGGCTTCATCATCAAGTCTTTGTGGAATATCGTCATACTCACGAAGGAAGCTTTCGATGAGTAATTTGGTGAAACGAACAAATGGAATGTTGGTGGTCTTGTGATGAATGTGCCACACAAGGTCTTCCCAAATAATGCTAGCATAATCCACCTTCTTGACGTTTGCCACGGCCCAGAAGAGTTTGAGGTGTTGGAGCTTGGGGTGTTCATGGCCAGTGTCTCTGCAAGATGAAGACTTAGCAATCAGGATGTACAGTGTTCTCCATGGTTGTGGAAGAAATCTGATGTTGACCCTAGAGTGTCTTGTCACTACTTCTTCTGATTCATCGTAACCAATATCCCGTAACCACTCTATCAGCTCTTCCTCATTAGGTACTTGATCGTATTCTTCATCTGGGCCAAGCTCGGGTAAACCAAGAACATTCCGAAGGGTATCTATGTCCACAGTAACCTGTCTATTATGAAGCATGCAAGTGAAGGACTCTTCCCCAAGGTCTAGCTGAAGTGTGTGCCAGAATTGGTGTATGTAGAAGCAGGCTACTGATGCTGACTTAGTGAATAGGATCTTTTTAGGGTGATAGAGGAGAGCATCCACAGCTACAATGCATGAAGATTCATTGCATGTGATTTTGTTGAAGTTGATTCTTAAGTTGTTCTTGCCTATCTTTCTGGTGTAATCTTCGGGAAAGGTTTCTTCCCAGGAGAGTTTAGGTTCAGGTTCTGGTCAATATGGAATGTCATTGTGTTGTGCCATCTGAATTGATCATAAACAAAACACAAACATGGCAATGATATACTTTGTTAGCTCAGACATTCAATTACACTAGGCGAGTACCCGTGCATAGCAACGGAAATTCCTAGCGGCAGACAATTAACTATATGGGATATTGTGACAAGTGTTTCTTGTAACGTTAAAAATAAAACGTATAAAGATCAAAATGTGATTGCAAACGTTTGTAACATGTAATAATTCAACTCGATCAAGCAAAATTTCGTAACATGTATCAAAACAGCAAGATAGTTGCATTTCTTAAAAAAATATATATAAACAATAATAAATAAACTTTTGTATATGTGTTAGTAGTCAATAAATGTAACGAACAAAGTACATATATTGATGATTTATAGACAAAATAAATTATGATTTTTGTCAATTTGAATTAAATTGAAGACTATTTCAATACTGATTTTGTTTTGCCACAAATTGTAAAAAAATGTATAGAAGGTGAAGGGTGATTTTACAGTGAGCTAAAGTATTGTTGGGTTATGGTTTTAGTATTTTTCAATCAATACAAACGTCAGAGGGAAATGCTATATTTCATTTTCTCTGTTTGGGTGCTTGGTTTTCCTTCTTGAAATTCATCCCTCTCTGTACAATCTTTGTATTTTGGGCCTTACTAAGTTTCATTGCAAATGGTTTTTTTTTTTTTTCAAAATGAGGGCAATTTTATATGACAGTTCACTAAAAGCAATAATATCACAAAGAAAGGAATATTTAGCAAGCGAAAGACTACATCAGTGTCTTGGGGCAATGTATCAAAACTTCATCTCTGGAGTCTTCTAGTATCTGAGTTCATCCATCACCCACTTGCTGCATTCATATTAGAAACGGTAAGTTGGGAATTCTAGTCTTCTAGTTTATACTGATCACTTTGCAGTCAAAGATAAACAAACGACCAGGGCCCTAAGAGCTCAATTAATATCGGTTGCAAAGAGATGTTGTGTGGGTACTACACAAAGCCTCACGCATAACCAGTATCAATCATGAACACAAACTACATAACGACCCCTCTTTAAATTTCATAAGCAACTCACTTGTCTAAACCACCCACTGTTTGAATAAGTCTAAATGGAACGGGAATATTTGGATCAAACAACCATGACAAAAAATATTCAAATATGTCGCTACAAAGTTAACACATAGAAAAGAGGAAAAAGATAAAAATTAAAACGCACCTTGTAGCTCTTCCGATGACCTCCCCATTGGAATAGTCTTTGATAAGTCAATCACGTCTAGTCCCAATCATTCCTTCACCTTGACACCAAGTCTCAATTTCGACTACATCACTCCTACACACATAACACCATTTAGAATATAAAATTATACTAAAAAAAAGAAATAAACTATGCCAAACATATGTTCAGAGGGTGTACGTGATTGCTTATAAATAATGATATCTAAATACTACATTTTGATACAACAGATAATCAGTTTGACTGTTTGGATTGGCGCGAGGTAAACTGAGAATGATAAACTGATTACTGCATTTTGTCACAGCTGATTATGTGATTCTGATTATTTCAGAAAAACATAAGCAGTTAAGATAACAATTCCAAACACCCCCTTATTCTCTGGTCGAAACAATTAAAAAATTTACCAAGCAAGGTATCTATAAATTTCAATGTGCATTCGTGAAGTCACCCATATAAAATCCATCTTCCTCATAGTAATTGTAGTAGCAAATCTATCTGTTGAAAATCCAACACTTTTAATTTGAGCATGATTACCTCCAAACTCCTGCAATACACATTCACTCACATATGAATATATGATGGATAATAACACACACCAATTACCTACTGATCTTCAAAATTCATACATGCATTGTCCAGTTCACCAAATATTAGGGGTGCTCACTGTTTGAACATAACCAAATTGTCCAATTGCAAAATGTGGATTGGACGGGATGGTTCAAAATTTTCTCAATTTGGACCAAAACCGAATTACTGGATTATGGGTTGGTTCTTGGTTCCCATAGTAGGAACTGAATGGTCCAAAAAAGAAAAAAAAAATAACAATTCACGTCTGATTTATTATTTATACAAATAGACATATATATCCTTAATCCTTAATCTCTTACATAGAATTAACAAAATGTATTACCTTTCATATGTACTTATAAAATTCCCAACACCAAGGTTCAAAATTTCCCCCTAAACCTTACGCATTACAACCCGTCCATTGAGTAATACATTTAACTTATTTAAGAAATAATGAAAAAAAAAAAAAAAAAAAAAAACGAATTCTAAAAACCAATCCAACCAAAGTGTTGTTTGGTTCTCATCATTTCTGATCTTTAGTAGTTTGTATCCATAACTTGAGAATTACTATATGATGGAACCAATCATAGCACACTTAGCTAACATTCACCCATTGAAGTAAATCACTACGAAAATTTATGATATTTGATAATAACATACCATTTCATTACCAATCATAGCAGCCCGACATTGATATTATTCGTAAAAAGCAAAACTCTGTAGTAAACTGCATTGCTATGATTAATAACAAACACAGTATGCGAAGTACATTTTTTAAATAGCTTAAATGATGTCATATTACCGCATGTTGGCGTTCCAGTTGAGTTGTGATAGAATCGTGCCTTGAAGACATCGCCTCAAAAGTGTCTACACAATATTCATAAAAGAACCATCAACAAAATGATCCCAAATTCATTACCTACTAACTCGAATCAAACAAAATTCAAATCAAACAGAAACCGAGTAAAAAACCTAAGTCCATTATAAATTTTACACCTTTTTCATTAATCAACTGAGAAATCAATCTTGCCAACACCCATGTATCAATTAATCCAAATCCCACGAAACCATCAACTTACAACCATAGGAAAAAAAAATACATCAGACAATTATAAAATATATTAAAAAATCAGATAAAAACACAATTAGATTAAAATCAAAACCCTAAAAAATAGTTGTACTATGAATCGGTACTTACCAAATCTTCCATGTTGACAGCATACAAATCACTTGCACACGGATGTAATCAAAACGTTTTCTTGATTGTGGTTGAATCGGTATAACATAGAAGAATGAGAAAAAGGATTTGAATTGAGGTGGTTTTTTGCAGTAGAAGGTAAGTCGTATGGAGTTAATGGTTAACAAAAATAGGCTGACATTAATGGATGAATTGTTGGACATTAATTACAGAATTGAATTGCAGTGATTGGCGTACAAAAAAAGTAAGCTATATGACTTCTCTCACATTTGACCATTTTCAACACTCAACATTCCACATTGACTATTTTTACATTATATGTAGTATAGATGATTGTGCACATTTTTGAATTGATCAGTGGGTGTTGTGTGTATAAACTGTTGTTATATGATAAACATGTGTTTTTTGGAAGTTAACACTTAGTAGAAACTTATAATAATCTAAACACAACATGAGTTAACTATTACACGAGTTTACACTTTAGAAATTTTACAACACTTAGACAAATTCATGAATTTTGACAATGTTAGGCGTAAGTTGGAAATCCTACGCATAACATTACTTATGCGTAAGAAATGAACTTAGGCGTAAGTGCAAAATCTATGCATAACATTATATGTTACGCGTAAGGTGAATCTTATGCGTAGGCTCAATCTTATGCGTAGGATAAAATCTTAGGCATAAGATATGAGCTTATGCAAAGGATTAAACCTTATGCGTAAGATGTAACTTATGCGTAAGTTCTGACTTATGCGTAAGTTTATAACTTATGCGTAAGAAATAACTTATGCGTAAGAAAATCTCTTATGCGTAAACATTGTCTTATCCAAGACAATGTTTTTCAAACGTGTCGAATCTTACGCGTAAGATGAATCATTTTATGCGTAGGATTGCATCTTTTGAAAAAATCACCTTCGAATTTTAAGTGTCTTTGATTCCTGAAAGATTTAACACAACCACTTATCAAAACATTATCCAAATGAATCCTAAAACACTTATATCACAAATTTAAGCGTAGACATGCACACTACCAAACTTATGCGTAGAAACGCATGAACATCAAATCACAACTAATCAAAACATGATTCTGGGTGGATATTGATCTTAGGCGAGTGTTAGTAACATCCTAAGGAACAATTGTACCAATATATAACACAAGTGGACCATGAAATCACAAGTTCAAAACTGCTAGTGCTCAAGAACCCTAAATCATCGATTATTATTCAATACTTGTTTCTGAAACAATTGAATCACAATAACATGATCCTAAACACTTTCTAACACTATCCTAACCAATTAATTGCATCAAAACATAGTGACACGAAAACACCCAAATCATACGAAGAACCCTAAATTTGATTTTCAACAATTAATGAATCTGGGCACGATTGGAGTTTAGTAACATGTTTATTATCATCCTAAGAACATTTCCCACTAACAAATTTAACCCTAAACACAACAACTTTCTGGGTTCAATTTTACGCAACCCTAGATTAATTTTAACGATTAGGACAAATTGAGCCGTTGGATTATGATGAAATTTAAAACCCTTGTTTGGAATCATGATCAAAACGTATTGTTACTTACAGATTTGAAGAACAGTTGTTGGATTTGCAGTTTGATTGTTAGCCGTTGATTAGGTAGGTGAAAGTAGTAAATGTGTTTTACTGTGTTTGCAGGTGTAATGAATGATCTGTCAATCTTTTTTTTGACCAAGGTTAATATGAGTTTCAATATATGACAATATTGGCCCCTTAACTTCATTCAAACTTTCATTCCAAGTGCCTAACTAACTCTCATTGTAATTTTTGTTAACTACACCATATCTTAAGATAAGAACAACTTGTGGAATTTAACTCCCCCTCGACCTTAGACCGTAGTCTTTTAAACAACTTAAAATTTATTATAGTGGTCAAGGAAAGTAACCCGAAAAAAACTTTTGAAGCATCACTTTTGTTAAAGAACGTAATATTTTTGGTAAAATGTAAGTATAAAGTAAATATTTTGAGAAATCTAAAAAATTACTTTTCCTCCTCCTCAACACTTTTTTTTAATAATTGAAGACATTTTACAAAAAATAGTGTTGAAAAAAAAGGTGGAATATACTTGCATTTTTTTTTTATAAAAAGAACAAAAATCTTTTTGTGTTTTTGTTTGGTTTTATATTTTTGTATTTTGTTTTTGGAAAGATATTTACAAAGATAGTTTTGATGTTTGATGATCAATTGTGTTTTAAAAACTTTTTCAGATCATCTGGAGTCAAACATCGCATACCAATTTGGTGAACTAGACTAGCAAACCTTGATGGTGCTAAGAATTTGGTAAGTAAGTCCGCCAATTGGTACTCAGTCCCAACAAAATACAGTTCAACGGCACCCTTTTCAACATGCTCTTTGATGAAGTGATAACGGAGATCAATGTGTTTGGATTTGCAGTGATGAACTGTGTTGCAGGAGATAGCAATGGCACTTTTGGAATCACAGTAGATTGGAATCTTGTTGAACATGTAGCCATAATCCTTAAGTTGTGATCTCATCCAGATGACTTGAGCACAACAAGCAGACATAGCTACATATTCAGATTCTGTTGACGACAGTGATGTGCTGTCCTGCTTCTTTGATTGCCATGACACAAGTTTATCTCTGAGAAACTGTAATCCACCAGATGTACTTTTGCGTGTGTCTAAACATCCTGCATGGTCAGCATCTGAAAAAGCAATTAGTTCAAAACCAGAATCCTTCGGATACCAGATTCCCAAGTTAATGGTTCCCTTTATGTATCGAAGGATTCTTTTGACCTCACTGAGGTGTTTTTCAGTTGGTTTGGACTGATAGCGAGAGCACATGTAGACGGCAAATACTATATCAGGTCTACTAGCTGTGAGATACATGAGTGACCCAATCATACTGCGGTATTTGGTAGGGTCAACAGGTGTCCCATGTAAGTCAGCATCTAGTTTTGTGGTATAGCCCATTGGTGTATTATAAGTATGACAACTCATCATTCCATGTTTCTTTAATATTTCTAGAGCATATTTGGACTGATTTATAAAAATTCCACGGGGTGATTGATGAACTTGTAGTCCTAGAAAGAACGAAAGTTCACCCATCATGGACATTTCAAAATTATCTTTCATTAATTTTGCAAAATCATTAGAGTAACTTCTTTTTGTTGAGGCAAAAATAATGTAATCGACATATATTTGAACAACAAGTAAGTCCTCCCCGTAGGTTTTTGTAAATAGTGTTGGATCCACCGAACCTTTAAAAAATTTATTGGCCAGCAAGAAAGTGGACAGTTTGTCATACCACGCCCGTGGGGCTTGCTTAAGTCTGTAGAGTGCCTTTTTGAGTCGGTAAACGTGATTAGGACGCTCAGGATCAACGAAGCCGTCTGGTTGGCTTACATAAACTTCTTCACGGAGTTATCCATTAAGAAATGCTGTTTTCACATCCATTTGGTAAACAACCATGTTCCTGTGTGCAGCATAGGCCAAAAAGATCCGAACAGCTTCATGTCTAGCCACTGGAGAAAAGGATTCAGCAAAAGCAAGTCCTTCTAGTTGGGAGTATCCTTTCGCTACCAGGCGTGATTTGTTACGTATGACAGTACCTTCAGCATCTAGCTTATTTTTCCAAATCCATTTTAACCCGATGACAAAGATTCCGTCAGGTCTTTCAACTAATTCCCAGACTTCTAATCGTATGAACTGATGAAATTCCTCTTGCATAGATTCAATCCAGTTGTCATAAGTCATTGCTTCTTTAATGTTCTTAGGTTCTTCGTGACAAACTGTGAGTGCATAGATACAAGTTTCTCCATCAGTATGAAGTCGTTGCCTTGTCATTACAGGTGCATCTGGATGGCCAATAATATGAACTAGTGGATGATCTTGAGTCCATTTGTGTGTCGAAGGGTGTAGTTGATAAGTATCTCGCATGTTAGCAGGATCCAAATTGCGTGTGGATGACTCAGCTACTTCAGGAAATGTAGGAGCCGGTGCAAACGGGTTAAAGAACGCATTAGGATCATGCTCTGCAATTTGTGGAACTGATTGTGGTGTAGGATCTACAGCTGATTGTCGGGAGTTAGAAACAGTTTGTTCTGCTGTAAATGGTGATGCAATTGGAGGACCGTCTTTCTCAACAGTTGTAGTAGTTTGTTGAGGTGAGCCAGGTACTGGAATGTTATCAGGTTGAGCAGCGGAATTAGGTGAGACCTCAGTAGAACGGTATTCAATTGTATCATCAAACAGTGGAGCAAACAAGGTTTCCAATTCTTTGCGGTTGAGTGGCAATGGTTCAGCCGAAGAGTCCGAAGAGTTAAGATGGTTGAATTCAGGTCCTAAGCTGTGTTGCTCAGAAGCCATTTGTATGAGTTCATCAAAATTAGCGTGAATGGTTTCTTGAATTTCTCTTGTTCGACGATTCCATATCCGAAAACCTTTAGAATTTTCACAGTATCCAACGAACACTCCGATGTCAGCCTTTGCTTTAAGTTTACCTAAATCATCACGATCATTTTTCGGATAACAAAGGGCTCCAAATACATGAAAGTAATCGATGTTCGGTTTTCTTTTGTGAACAATTTGATAAGGAGTTTTGCGATGGCGTTTTGTGATCATGCAACGGTTTTGGGTATAACATGCCGTTGAAACAGCTTCCGCCCATAAGTAATCTGGTAATTGAGCATTAATCAACATTGTTCTAGCAGCTTCCACTAACGTCCTGTTGCGTCTTTCAACAACTCCATTCTGTTCTGGGCTTCTAGGAATAGATGTTTGATGTTCAATTCCCACTTTCTCGAAATATGACCGAAGTGTCTGATTCTTAAATTCAGTTCCATTGTCAGTTCTGACTATTCGTACCGTATTGCGTAGCTGAACTTGAATTTTAGTGAGAAAGGTGATGATTATTGAAGGAGCCTGATCTTTACTTCGTAAGAAATAAACCCAAGTCCATCTGGAGTAATCATCCACAATTACCAGTATGTAGCGTTTACCGTTGATACTTTGAACACGCATCGGTCCACACAAATCCATATGAAGCAATTGTAAAACATGATTCGTACTGTGCTCAGGTTTCGAAGGAAAATGAGCCCGAGTACTTTTTCCTTGTTCACAGGCTGAACATAAGTGATCTTTGGTAAAACGGAATCTTGGAAATCCTTCTACAAGTTTGTGACGAGCAAGTTCAGTCATAGTTTTGAAATTCAAGTGCGAAAGACGTTTGTGCCATAACCAAGATTTAGTCGATTCTGCTTTGGAGATAAGACATATCGGAGATGTAGCAATCATATCTGACATTGATATTATATAAAGATTAGAACCACGTGAGCCAGACATTAGATCGTTTCCTTGTAAGTCACGAACGAAACAAGTTTCCTCACAAAATGCAACTTCTAGATCCCCATCACAGAATTGACCAACAGAGAAAAGGTTGTGTCCAAGGCCTTCCACATAATAAACACGACTGATTTCAATGTTCCCACTGACATAGTCACCATATCCCATGATTAAAGCATAATGATCATTCCCGAATCTGACAGTACCAATGAACTTTGAGACAAAGTTGTGTAACAGTTTGAGATTGCCTGTCATATGTCGGGTGCATCCGCTATCAACAATCTAGAGAACAATCTGTACCACCTGCATCACAAGAAGAAGACACGGATGGAACAGAAGTAAGGGTGGAACCCAAAGAAAGTGCGGGTTCCTGTTGGTTAGAAGCACATGTATTCAACAATTTAGGAATCCATTTAAAGTCTGGTTTATATTGTAACCAACGTTGCCAATTCCAACTAGTTCTTGCTTTCTTTTTGGTGAATTCACTAGTAATGGGCTTGTTCCTAGATTTGTTCTCTGCACTTATGGGGATAACTTCAACTTCATTAGAAACCGTAGAAGACGGCTTTCCTAAGATAGACTTAGAGGCAGTAGTGGGCCTAGAAGGAATGCGTGTCCTACGTTTCTTATGACGATTGAGAAGAGAATTAGCTATACATTTTGCATGATCACCAGATGATACGCTTTTACGACAAAACACACAAGATGCATTAATATTCAAAACATTCAAAGGTTCATCATTCGTTACATGTAGATTTTGATTACAATTTGCCAGATTAGAATCTAAATCTGATGCAACATGAGTTTTATTCAAATTCCTAAGTTGATCTTCTACTTCTTGAGCTTCTAGTTGTCCTCATTTACGTTGCCAGAACCTATTCTTCTTGTTACTTTTTCGCTTGGGTCTGCTAACGCTACTAGTGGAGACTAGTCCTGTGGAAGTGGAGTTATCAACATTAGTGTTTTGAACAAAATTTTCTTTAGCAGTTTTGTCTAATTGATACAATCCTGGTGCTATCACCGTGGTGTCAACAAACTTTCCTTTTTGAAGTAGCTTAATTTTCTCTTTTAAATCAATGATGATGTGATTTTTATCCTGAATATCAGACTCAAGTAAACCATTGCAATATTTGATGTCATCGCGGTTTTGTTGCCATTCGGCGTTTTCAATTTTTAAATCCGCAATTTCTTTCTCGTATTTGAGACACAGACTTTTTAAAGACTCATTGTTTTTGCAAAGCTGACAAGAGTTTGAAATATTTTGACTTTGAAGTTTCAATTCCGTTTCAATACTTTGAGCTTGACACCATTCAAGCCTTTGTTTGAGTTGACAAATTTCTTTTGTAAATTGTTTTGTCACATCATCATTTTTCATTCTCATCTCGTCATTTTCATGTTTAAGTGTCTCTATTTCTACATTCAACAAGTTATTATCCACACAAAGATCATCCACAAGCATAGAAGTACCAGATTTATAGAGATCATTCATGATAACAGAATAAATATCAGCATTGAGAATTTGTTCCAAGAGTCGATCAACATCATTTTTTAAAATTCTATTTCTTTGCTTTTGAACCAATATCTCATTTTCAGTTGAGTTGAAAATGTTTATCATAGTTTTGACCTCGTTTTGAAGTTCCTGTTCCCATCGTGTAGCACCGAGACGGAGGTGTTTGACAATTGGCAACATTTGTTTTTGAAAAATATCTCTCTTTTCTCGCTCGTAAGCGGATTGAAAAGTTTCAATTTTTATTTCAGAATTACGTTCAATTGTTTCCTCCAAAATTTCGATGTCTTCCATAAAGGTTTTGTAATAATTTAAGACACGACAATTTTTAGGTAAAGGTGTAACTTCACCGGATGATGGTAAAGGACCATTTATTTGTGCTACAGTTTGGACAGGGGCCGCATTAGAGGATGAAACATATGACTCAGTGACATACCATGATTTCTCAGGTAATTCCTTTTGAGGAAGAAAAGATTTAGAAATATAAGGAGCTTGTGAATAATCATATGGTGTCCAATATTGAACATAACTCATTTTTGATCGACTCTCGTCTTCAAGTTCTTCCTCTTCCTCAGTATCAAAAACAACAGCACGCACAATCGTATTATCAAGCATGTGGTCCATACTATAAATCATAGGATTTTCTTTGAATGCTGTGTGAAGAAACATTGATTTGAAGTCGCCAAGTGCAAATCCTTTATCGGGTCTCGATTTTAAAGTAAATTTCTGAATTGTTGTGACAGAGTTCCCGTGTTTGTAAACAATATTACGAAATTCTTTGAGTTGTTTTTCAAGATCAACAATCTCACCGAGTAAGTTATCTATATACTTCCTTTTTCGTATTTTATGTTCACAAAAATCCTTTTTGCAACTGGACAATTCTGTTTCTTTTTTTGAAAGTACTCTTTGAAGACGTTCAACTTGCATTTTCATTTCACATTTTTCACTTTCGAGTTTAGAAATCAAATTTCCGTTTGACTCAATTAAATCTTGCATTTTGTGTTGAAGATCTTGCTCTTTGTTGTAAGATTCTTGAAAAGCTTTTTCAAAATATATTGCATTTTTAATCTTGTCTTCCTGATTTGAAAGTTGAATTTTATAACACTCAATATCTCTTGCAAGTGACGCATTTGTTTCTTTTAAAACTTTGTTTTTCTCGTTGCATTTTATGATTTGCAATTGTTGTGCATTCAGTTGTTTAGATAACAATATGAGGTCAGGGTCTGGATCAAATGATGGTTCATGTTGTTCTATATGATCATGTTTATCATTCTCAATAGGATCATCAAATGAAACAACTGTGTCATCATCGAATATGACAACTGTGGTTATTTGTTCATCTGTTTGAGAAGATGAAGATGAGTTAGATGGAACAACTTGCGCCATATCTGATTCAGAAGCAGAAGGTGCGGCTATTTCATGTATCAGGCATGCTTTTTGGTCATGTACCTGAGACAAGCCTTCAGTGTCATATACTGGACCTGAATCATTAAACTGAAGTTCCTGCATGTTGGCCATAAGCATCACAGCTGCATTGGCTTCCAGATCTTCCATGTCATCGTCATTGTTTACATTTGCCATGAAGTTGTTATCCTGTTCAGGGAAATGTCCATCTTTTTCATCTTGAAGAGCCATGAGTAATGCCTGCTTATGAAACTTACTACCCTGAGTTCTCGGTTTAAGACATGATGTCGCTATATGACCTTGTTCATTACAATTATAGCACCACACTGCATTCCCTGAGTTGGAGTTCCTAGTTGCAACTGGTTCAGACCTTTGCTGAGATGATCCTGAGTTGTTCCTGAACCCTCCATTGTTATTAAACCTCTGACCATTCCCAAAATTTCCTGAAGAACTTCCTGAACCAGATCGACCATAGTTACGATTCTGAATTTCCACTCTTCCATCATTGACAACAGCTTGATTCCTTGTGTTAGAAGATGAACGTTGACGGTTGTTTGTTTTGTTGGAGAATTTGCTAAAAGCACGAGCAATAAGAGCAAGTCCCTGATTCAACGTATTAAAGTCATCATCGTCATCTTCATTGGAGTTGGAGTAATACACTGCATCATTGTTGTTTAATGGAACAAGTTGAGTAGAAGTATTCTGTGGAGATGAATTATAAGGGACCATTTGGTTCGAGGTAGAAGATTGCGGATAACTGAAGTAGTTTTGCTCTTGAACATATGCATGATTTGACATAGGTGGTGGAGCATAGGGAGATTGAGCTACGAGTGCCAAAGAATTTGGTGTTGGTGATGGTGAGTATCCTCCTCGAAGAGCTCTATCTTTTTCCACTCCAGGTTCATGGTGTTTCAGAAAGTCATACAACAAACCATATGGTGCATCATGAAGATTTTTGGTTTGTCGAACAAATGTCACATATTTATGCCAATCAGGACCAAGACTACCAACGAATTTGGAGTTCACTGCGATCCTAGGTACTGTGATTTTGTGACGTTCCAGATCATCGACCACATTTGTGAAACGATGATAGTAGAATTCAAGTGACTCTCCTAGTTCAATTGTGATGTCAGTGTATTCCATGTAGAGTTTGGATTCCATATCATCTTTGTTCAATTGAGTGCCTTCCATAAGGAGATGAACATGTTCCCACATAGCTTTGGCTGTTTTCTGAGCATCGACACTTCGATAAATTGGATTAGGTATACCTTGAAGTATATAAGCCATTGCATACTCATCAGCTTCATGATGTAATTTCTGTTCTTTTGTGAGTTGAGATTCTAGAAGAGGTCTATCTCCAGGAGGAAGTGGAGGATCAGCAGTTGGATCACCAATTTCAAATCTTGTTGGCCACTCAAATGGTCCTTCAAGTATCACTTGTTTCAAGAATTTCCCATGAGGTTTCTTTAGTTCAAGAAATCGTAAGAATCGACTTGACCATTGAACATAGTTCTCAGGTGTTAGCATTGGAGGTGTTTCAAGTGATCCTGCCTCATGTCTGGATTGTTGAGTTGTAATAACTTCACACTTTCTATCAAACCAGTGAGGTTTTTTGGAGGAAAACTGATTGTTTTGTTGTGACATTTTGATATGGTTGTTGTTGAGGAATGATTTGATGTTGTTGCATCATGAGATATTGTGGTTGTGGATTAAACGGTTGTTGATGAAAGTGTGATTGTGAAGGTTGTTGATATGATTGTTGCTGATGGTATTGTTGTTGCTAATACTGCTGATGTTGTTGCTGAGGATTAGACAAGTAGTAATGTGGTGGTTGAGACATCTTAGAACACTTGTGTAGTAATGGATCTTTGTAGAAGATTGAAATGCACGTTCCTTTGGTTAAGTTCAAAAATCCCTGGAATAAGTTGAAATCTTACACGTAACTTTGAACTTATGCGTAGACTTAATGTTATGCATAGAAAGGTAATGTTATGCGTAAACTCAAGGTTTATGCGTAAGATTTGCCTTTTTTATGCGTAAGATTAAATCTTCTGCGTAAAGCAAGTTTTGCGTAAGGTTAAAACCAAACAAATCTTTGAAACTTATCCAAGCTTGAAAGATATCCGAAGTCGAAGTATTCCACTAACTTATCCAAGCTAGGGAAGTACTGAGTCACCGTTTCACGAAGAGAAGACCTTGGATGAAGTTTTGCGTAGAACTCTGAAACTTACGCGTAAGATTTGATCTTATGCGTAAGATCTGACTTGAGCGTAAAAACTTAGGCGTAGAGGCAACTTCTGCGTAGGATCAGTCTTCTGCGTAGGATCTTTGGCGTAGGAAATAGACTTACGCGTAGGATTTAAGCGTAGACTTCCAAGTTAAGTGTAGAAAGAGGGTTTTGACTAATGTTACGCGTAGGAAAGGGGTTTTGACCAAAACTTATGCGTAGAAGGGACAAAAAGTACTGTAGACAGCTTTTGAATCGTACTGTTCATGAAACTTACGCGTAAGAAGGTCAGAAACTTGAAAAATCACAAATTTTTGAAGAAAAATGCTTAGAAATAAGGTACTTTTGATCAAATAACTTCACCAATACTTAGAAAACACTAACTAATGAAGATTTTGAGTAGAAAGAACCTTAAAAATCAAAACTTTATGCAAAATCTAAGCTTCTAAACACTATATTAACCTTAAAACTTATCCAAGCTTCAAGATTTGAGTCTAAGAAACAAAGAAAAAAGCAAAGAGATGATGAAATACACCCTAAATCCCACGTTAACACCAAGAACCACACTTCAATCTCTATTTGGCGAATGATACCACTTGTTAGGTCACCATTTTGTAAACACAAGTATGAGAAATGAGATGAGAATAAGAGATGGTTGATTATAAGAATGAGAGAAAAGTAATTGCAAGAGTTTCCTTAATGTATTCAAATAACCAACAAGAATAATGTTTACATAAGCTTAGTATTTATAAGGGAGGAGTAGGGCAACATTCCCTTCCTCCCTCATTCTTCTTAAACATGGGCTTTCAAGGCCCATGGACTTGATTACTTAAGCCTAGTAACATACATATAGTGAAATAAATAACTAAGCAACCTATTACAAAAGGTAATGACCGAGACTTGACAAAAATACAAAAGTATGATCCCAAAAATTTGAGTGATGGTAATAGATAGACATGATTTGGTAACGACATATCATGTTTTTTATTTTACTTTAATTAGTTATTTTATTTAACAAGAAAATAAGTGCCGGTCCGGCTGAACCTACAACCTCGGGCTATAAGGTAGCGTATGTTCCATTGATATGGATTTATTTTAATTTTGGCATATGAAATCTACTCCCATTGTAACACACGAGCAAAATCACTCGTTACAGAGTAGTACTGTAAAATAAGTGATAAAATTAACTTTAATGTATGCACTAAAGTTTATTTGATGCTTATTTGGGTTTTGGAAAAAAAGTATAGTTTCTATGAGTAAATGGGCCTCTAAAATAGTGTATACAAACTTTCATTTGCATTTGTGTCGCCTCCAGTAGAGGTGAAAAAAAACGAAAACCGATCCGATCTGGAAAAAATTGAAAATCGGTTGCACTAAAAACCGGTTTAGGGAAAACCGGTTTCTAGAAAACCGATCCGCCATTTTGATAACCCGTTACCATTTTATTTCGAGACCGGTTTGAAAACCGGTTTTTGAAACTTGTTTAAACCGTTTTTTCTTTCAATGTTGTGAATCATTTTTATGTGATATGAGGTTTTGTGATTATGATGATTGGTAGAAACTTGTCCTTGCTGTCGAAAAATGTCTTTGCCATCGAAGGTAATTTTCCGGCGTCCACCATTGTTGGTGGTTGCAAAGTTGCATAGACTGGTAAAGAAAACTTTTGATGGAGAAGACATAATAAATAAAGTGTGTTAGGCTGGCCACAGAGGGCCGTAAAACTTTCGGTAGAGTCATTATGTGACCGATGTCTAGTTCGGTCCAGCCCTTTGTGGAGGTGAGGTCGAACATCGGTCGATCAAAGGGGAAAACTAAAATCGGTCTAAAATTTGACCGATACTACACACTCTATTTAAAAAAAAAAAAACTTACTGTTTAATAAAAAAAATGTCGGCTCACCACTGTGGCACTTTGCTTATGTCTGGTCACCGGTGAAAAAGCTGACGTGGCAGCCGGAGACCAGGCATAACCTTGGTCACCACTGTGACTAGCCTTAAGGATAATAGATAAATAAGCATGCATATTCCCAATGTGATAGTAGTGTAGAGTGTAGACATGTGATGTAGTACACTATAGTTATATTGTTAGTTTTATTTACTTTATTATCAATGAACAAATAATTTTACTTGTTAAAATTCAAATGTTATTGATATTTTGTTTAACAAACGTTTGGTTTTTGGTTTTTGTAAAAAGTAAAAGAAATAGAAAGAAAAAGACTTAATGGCGAGTAGGTGGATTCTACAGGCTAGACACCATAGCTTTTGATAAAAGTGAATTTGTAGTAAATGGTTGTGATTTATATTAAGGGGACCCCTATAAGAACGGGACCCCCTTTCTGCCAGACCCTCTCTACTATAGGGGTACTGTTCACGTACTATTTCTAGCTTTTTATTTATTTATTTATTTTTTTTGCTTGCTGTTTTTATTTTGATATCACAATACTTTTTATGATTTTTTTTATGGGGTATTTTTTTGTTAAATTTTGTCCAAATGCATAAGCACACAAGCAGTATTGCACACAACCAGTTTTGGTCTAAGTGCATAAGCACACAAGCAGTTTTTGTCCAAGTGAATAAGCACACAAGCAGATTGCACACTTGCATTTAGCACACAAGCAGATTGCACACAAGCTCAGATTAACAATCATTATCGCCGATTTAGAACACAAGCAGTATTGCACACAAGCAGTTTTTGTCCAAGTGCATAAGCACACAAGCAGATTGCACAAAGGCTCAGATTAACACGTAATCATCATCGCCGATTTAGAAAACCATTTGCACAAGTGATAAAAAAGTGTTAGGCTAAAAAAAAAACCCTAAAACGAAAACCTCTGGTGCCCATGGCGATTTTCATAAAAAACCCTTAATCTCATCTTAATTCGTCTCTTAATCTTCAATCTCGATCTATTCTGTATAACGATTTTGTTTCTATTTGCTTTATTGCAACATTAACAGTGTTTTTATGCGGACTTAGGCCTGATTTGGTTAGGTTTTCGATTTCTTTTAAGGGTTTTTATTAATCGTTCTTTTAGGGTTGTTAGGGTTTCGCCCTACTGATTTCCTTTTTTCCAATTCGCTACATAATGAAAGTCGGTTAGGGCTTTTATTCGTCCTTATATTAATGCCTTGAGTTTGTTGAGGCTTTCGTTCGTGAAGATAGACGTGGATCTTCTTGTTTTCTGTTTTGCGATTGTTAGTCGTATTTGTTAGGGTTTCATTTTTTGGTGTTTTTATTTTGATTTCAGTATGGTGAAAGCTACTCAATCGAGTATGGGAGAGGAGCATGCGAATCCATTGTCGTATGTGACTATGAGAAAATCGCAGCAGCCACGAAAAGCTGCTAGGGTTTTGCATACTAATGAAGCTGATGTGAATTTTACAAACCCTAATGGTGGGACTGGAATTGATGGTTTCACTGGTGTGGGACCATCAGGTCTGTATACGCTTGATTCTAATTTGCCAGAGGGTGAGGGAATACGTGTTGATCCAAATGCTGGTAAGTTTTAGTCGTCCACAACTAATACTACTAATGATCATGTGGTTACTATCACTAGTAAGCATGATTATATTGAAGGGGTGATTGGGGTCTCGCTTAAATCAGCCTCAGATATAGATTTATTCCTTAAGGAGCTTGAAGCGGGTAAACATCCGATATGGCCTAATTTGGATAGTGAAACTCGCTCACAAGTGTATGAGGCTATGTGTGATTTATGTGAGGTTTATGGGATTGACATGAAAGCTGTGCAACAAACTCTGATGTGAGAGTCAACGATACTATACCTAATGTTAATGTGGATGAGAATTCTCAACCTATTCCAAACTCTACTTATGTTGCTGAGTCTGTTTGTAAAGGAGTAAACGTGTCTATTCCACGAAGAGTAGTAGAAAAGGTTAGTGAATGTCTTGAACACACTCTACATGGCTACTTTATTGGTAATAGAATGGCGTTTCCAGTGGTTGAATACTATGTTAGAAATAATTGGGCTAAGTATGGTTTGAAAAAGATTATGATGAATGCAAAAGGTTTTTTCTTTTTTAAATTCGATACTCAAGCTGGTTTAGAAGCAGTTTTGGAATAAGGACCTTGGATGATACGTAAATCACCGATCATTCTCAAGAAATGGTCAATTGATACTAGCTTATGTAAGGAAGAGCTGACTCGTATTCTGATATGGGTTAAATTACATGATGTGCCTATCCAAGTTTTTGAAGATGATGGTATTAACTTGATTGCTTCCTTTATTGGCAAACCTATTATGTTGGATTCGTACACAAGCTCTATGTGTAAGGATTCTTGGGGTAGAAGTAGTTTTGCTCGATGGTTAATTGAAGTTGGTTCAGTGGATGAGCTTGTAGAAGTTATTACTATTAGTGTCCCCTCTCTTACAGGGGATGGGTTTACTAAAGAATCTATCCGAGTTGAGTATGAGTGAAGGCCTCCTAGGTGTACATCATGTAAGATTTTTGGGCATATCTATGAGCATTGTACTAAAAAAGTGATTACACCTCCTGTTGCTACTACTTCTAATGTCGTTACTCCTTCTACTATGCATGCTAATGATGGTTTCCAAAAGGTGAGTCATAAGAAGAAGAAAGGTAAAGCCCAGTCTGGTAATGGACTCAGGTTGGTACTTCTATCAAACAGACTTTCAGGTATGAGCCAAAGAAGATTACTAGAGAACCAACTAAGGGAGCTACTACTAGGAGTAATGTGCCTACATCGCCATCTATGTTGAAGTCTAAAGGTTCCTCCTCTAAGGAAGGTGAAGTTTCTACGTCAAATCCTTATGCTGCTTTAGCTACTAATGAAGATGGTGATGATGATTGTGTTGATAACGTGTTTGATGAATCGGCTAATTTATTTCATAACCCTACTAAAGGGGGAAGTTCATCTTTCACGGTAGCTGCTGGTTAGCTTGTTTTGTTTTGATTCTTGTTCTAGGTTCATATTTTGATTCTAGAGTTGTTAAGAGCTTTTGGCATGTCATAAGCTCTAGGTTAGTTGTCTATCAAGCTGTTTTAGCTTGAGGTTAATGTTGTACTTCAGCCACATTCTATTTGTACTTAAATGTTTTGGTTTTAATTTATTTACCAGGGTGCAGGATAACTCCCCTTTACCCAAAAAAAGTGTTAGGCTCGGATAATGAAGGTTGCAAAATGATATTTAAAAACCATTCGTCATCGCCTTTTTTGTCCAAGTGCAGATTGCACATAAGCAGAATGCACAATACCAGATTGCAACCAAGTGCACAGAATGCACAACACATGTTTCACAATTCTCACAATGTTCACAAGCCAAGTACCAAAAGCAATAGTAAGATTCCCAAACTGCAGGAAGTCACAAGGGGAAGTAGGTAGTGAAACTTGTGCACAGATTGCACTATACCAGATTGCAACCAAGTTAGATTGCCCAAGTGCACAGATTCCTCACAATGTTCACAAGCCAAGTACCTAAAGCAAAAGTAAGATTCCCAAACTGCAAGAAGTCACAAGGGGAGGTAGGTAGTGAAACAACCAAATGATATATTGAGCCTCACCACAAGGCAGATTCACAAAGTAACCATCACCACAAACAAAGCAAAAATACTACCCCCAAGTTACCACAAGCAGATTCACAAAGTAACTCTCACCACAAACTAAACAAAACAAGTACCCCCAAGTTACCACAAGCAGATTCAGCAAGTTACAACAAGTTAAGATTCCACAAGTTACAACAAGTTACAGATAGGGTTGGGTTATAAACACGGTGGCTAGTTTTTTAGAACAAGTTACAGATAGGGTTGGGTTATAACACAAGCCAAGTGAAACACAAGCTGCAAGTGAAAGCCGCAAGTAACAAACCACAAAGAAACAAGTGCAGATATGTCTCAATCACCATTTCACACACAACAGGTAATCAGCATTTTACACATTATTAAGAGATAACATTAGGCTCAGATTATAAGTTGTTTCACATAAGCAAGTTAAATCATATATGGCTGCAACATCGAAAGTTGCAAAATTAAGTTATATTTTGCCGTCCAGTCAGAAATGCCACGTCAAAATCATATTTTTTTAATCATCATTGCCTTATCTCAGTTTTTTTTTTTAAATAACAAACTGCTTATCAAGCATATAAGCAGTTTGTTATTTTCAGATTCATAACCACTTTCATCACCCCGTTAAACTAAAAAACTAGCCACAGTCAATATAACCCAACCCGTAAAGTATATAATAACGGGGTCTAATCTGAGCCTATGTGCAAATGGTTTGCTTGTGTGCAATAAGCACATAAGCACTTTTTTTATCATAAGCACATAAGCAGTTTGCCAAGAAACCACACAGAGCCTGTGGACTGGGGTAGGCCAGAGCAGGTTTTCATACCACTCAAAGGTGGCAGATCAAGGTGTTAACCTACCCGTTTTCATCCACACAACTCAGGCAATTTCACATAATCACAACTGCTAAAGCAGTTTCACATAATCACCCACCACCACACTCATAGATCTGCTAAATTAAACATCAAATCATACTAATAATCACATAATCACACACCACAGAACCCAAAATCACCCAAAACCTCCAAATTTTTTACAAACCCTAATTTATAAAAATTAGGCGAACCATAAAATAATCATAGATCTGCTAAATTAAACACCAAATCATACTAATAATCACATAATCACCAAAACCCAAAATCACCCAAAACCTCCAAATTTTTTACAAACCCTAATCTTTAAAAATTAGGCGAACGATAAGATTCTCATTACGCAAGATGATTTAAAAGAGACTTTCAATATAATTCTCATTACGCAAGAAGATGCGATAAAAGAGACTTTCAATAGAAGCATGAACGAGAAACTAATTAAGTGTGATGTACCACTATTTCAAGAATTGTTGTATAAAGTTTCTAAACATGCTTTGAACCTCATGCACAAAGAACTCCACCTGTCGATCACCCCAGAAGAATGTAGCCATAAGAATCGGGCAATTTTCGGACTACCATGCTTTCAGGAGATGCAAATCTATGTATATCATGGTAAGTATATTAAATTTATAACTATCAAGTTGTTTTCCACATTAATATCAGTAATTTATACAAGTCACTTTAATTGAATTCAGGATGCCCCATTCCACAGGAACGAGTTGATATTTTTTGGAGAACCCTATCTGTTCCGTGGCCTGTTATCAATAGGCCCCCGCCTAAATATGGCTCTTCCAGCGAACATGGTGGTGATGATGATGATGATGACGATACTTCGTTTAATGATGACATGCGACAATTCAAGAATATTTTTAGCAAATCAACATCGTTTATCAAGAAAAATATGTTAACGAAGTTAAGAGATATATTCTTGCCTAAAGCTGTTGACACACGTGAACCAGCTATTCAAAAAAATACCCGTAGACGTCCGAGCGCAAAGGACAAAAAGGGCAAGGCTACACAAGTCCCGGACTTGAATGAAGTCCCTGACTTGAATGAAGTCCCTGACTTGGATGAAGTACCAATCGTAGATCACCGAAGAAGTACAAATTCAAGATCTACCAAAGTCCCGAACTTTCGGAAAGAACCTGCAAGACATAGCTCTTACACGGGTGATAGTCTACGCCACAGATTTTATGCTGGAGATAGTGTGAGCAATGCGTTTATTGAGCATATTCCACATGTTTTCCGTTCACAGGTAATAAGTCTACATAATGTGAGGGGTGACAGAAATTGTGGGTTTCGGTGCATTGCCCATTGGATTGTGCAAGACCAAAATAGGTGGGCCGATGCTAGATACATGTTAATGCAAGAGTTACAACAACTTAGTATAGCTTACGTGAGTATGTGGGGGGAAGAAGACTTTTACCACCTTCGTGATACGTTAAACTGGTTTAATGGACCAGCGCCTGAAGATTACTGGATGACGATGCCAAATACGGGTCTGGTCATCGCTTCAGCTATTCACCGACCTCTTGTATATATAGACCGTCATGGTTGGTTCACATGTTTACCCCTGTTGTGATTGCTCCAAACTCATCACATGGAATTGACCCCATTGTGATTGCGCGTGTGGGGGAGAACAGTGGTGCTCATTACATTTGTCTCAATCTAGACAGAGATTCTCCACTACCACATTACCACCCACAATGGAGGTGGTTCAAACAGCCAGTTGCAAACGAATGGGAGGCAATATATAACCATCGATGTATTTTGTAAATGTTGTAAATGATTATTCATTTATTTAAATGTAAATTGTTTGTAAATGTTGTGAATGATTATTCATTTATTTAAATGTAAATTGTTTGAAAATGTTGTAAATGATTATTCAACATCGTTTAAATATTAATTGTTTGAAACTTAAAAGTATTTGTTTAAATTAGTCATAACATTATTGATTGATGACGTAAATTATTATGCAAATTCTTTGGTCAGATGAGCCAAAGAAATCCTTTCTGGTGCCGATGTAATGGAGGATTTATTGTAGAACGGAAATCCTGGCAAGATGGTTGTCGTGGGCGACTGTTTTATGCATGTCCACTTTCAGTGGTAAATAATCATACGTTTGCTTAGTTATGTAAATAATTTGTTCGTTAAAAATACATTTCTTATTATTTTCTTAACATGTAACAGCCAGGTACAAAAGACTATGGGTGTCGATACTTCAAGTGGAAATATGAATTTGAAGCAGAGCACTTTAATCAAGCATCTTCTTCAACGCATTGCTCAAACTACGTTGCTACACATAATGAGAACAAGTTGTTGAAGGCAAGAATAAAGGCGCTGGAGATGGAGTTAGAAATGGCAAGGAATCCTGAGGATCACGCTTGTCAGTCAAGTGCCCGGCTCCATGATCTTTTAAATGAAATGAATAATCTTCATATGTCGTAGATGTTGTTATTTTTAAATAATATGTACAACGTTGTCGTTTAATTTAATATTAACAATTGTTGTTGCAGTTATTAGGCTATGTTTGGCGCGAAGCTTTTTTGGAGCTTTTTGGGGTAATGAGTGGTGAGAATAAGCTTTTTTATTTTTGATGTTTGTTTGGCATAAGAGCTGTGGGCTTTGCTATTTTTTAAGAAAACTCATTTTCCCAATGCTTTTTTATGAAGCTGTGAGCTTTTTTGGCTACTGCTCACAGCTCACAGCTACTTTTGCCAAACATAACCTTTATGTAATAATATTTGAGTCGAGTTATTCAATAAACCAAACATTCCTCACATACCAAGGGACTCATCCCCACCATCCATCTAAAAATGAAATCAATGGTTGAGATTAAAAGGATTTTATTATTTCACCCATTTTTTATAATTTAAATATCTCTTAAACCATTAATCGTTAAGCGAAAATAATTACACCATCGCGACGAGCATTTAATTATCTTTCTATAGACGGGCACTTTGATATACTTTCGAAAAAAAAATCGTTTTTTTCACGTTTTTTTTTCCTGGCCGAAAAAAAAATCATATATGATATTACATATCATATATGATATTACATATAATATCATATATAATATCATATATGATATTATATGTAAAATCATATATGATATTGCATATCATATATGATATTATATGTAAAATCATATATGATATTTCACAAATGACCCAAGCAGAACCGAAAACAATCTTCTAACGACTATGATCGACGAAAAGATTGCAATGACTAAGATGGAACAATGAAAAAGTAAGTTTTGTTTATGAACTCAGTTTCATTATGTGTTACCTGATGAACAGCCTCTGATCCCTCGGAATGAAAAAGAATAGGTCGACATCGCTTATCTTCGTTCATCAAGCTGGAGTTCTGAAAATGGGCAACGAGCGTTGCCTTTCCGTGGATGCGGGCATATGCTAATGAAGCAACTTTTTCACTGTTGAACTTTTCCCATTTTCCCCCATTAAAACACCTAAACCACAAGTTGCCCATTGCAATAAAAATCTTATAAGAATACTACTGCTCAACTAGAATTATCTTCTATATATAATAAGTTTAACGTTAAGCTAAGAAAAGACCTGGTAAAACGGGACTATATCAATGGCGAGAGCGTGTTGCTAAATGCATATCCAACATTGCACTTGTTCTACATTACAAAGCCAGTGAGAATCATCAGATTTACTAAACCTCAAAGACGGGAAAATCAGATGATATATATATATATATATATATATATATATATATATATATATATATATATATATATATATATATATATATATATATATATATATATATTTATAGGTTTATACCTTGAAATCAATGGCAGGTAGAGAAAATCGTAGGTAGTCACTAGGTACCACTATGATTTTCATCAATAGAAGCTAGCAACATCTTTGAAGTATACATGAGGTACAACAAATGCATTTGAGGTTGATAAAAGCTACACAATTTAGATCTTGAGAAATCAATTTATACCTTAAGAGACAAAGGACTTACTTATTAGGGATTTTTTTAATCATCAAAGTAGTTCGAGAATCTTCACCTTTAGCAACTTTCTCAAGATCAAGTTAAAAGTATTTCTCAATTATGTGTTTACATGCTCTAAGCCGGGCATGCCATCATGTGGATGGGATGGCCCGGTTCAAGTGGGTTGCGGGAGATGTGGAAGAGTTTATAGTGGGGATCGCTAGGCCACATGTTGGGAGGGGAATGGTTCCTTTGGGAGGGGTGGTGGTGGATGAGGTTCTCCTTGACCGCGTGTTCTCCCTACCTATCACGACCATTAAGAGCATCCCTCATAGTTGTCGTATAGCGTTTTCTCATGCTTTAGCTGCTGCTCTGGGTAAGGTGGAGGCTATGCCAACATCTATTGAGGCGTGGGTAAAACTTTTGCTGTTACCACGTTGCACGTTGCGTGTTTTCAAGCCTTCTAACCGTCAGGAGCGCATCGGCAGGTATGGTAATAGGATGTCTTTGTAATGCCATAGTATTCAACGGTCGTTGGCTGCTTGGGGTAGGGATGGATTTTCTGAACTTATCCTATCGCTTTTTGCCCAACCCTTGAGGGGGGTCGCGGGAATGGATGAGCTTGTCTATGGTCCGATAGCTCAACGGTGTGCACTAATGTTAAACAATGTTTGAGGAAAGTTGCGGATGGGTATTTCATTAGTGCTGTTAAAGTATTATGTTCTTCGGAGGTTGCACCTCTTGGTACGGATACTTTGACAGCGTTGTTGGCTAAACATCCCATACCGTCCCCTCCGGTTATGCCTGTTTCCTTGCTCTCTGAGCCTCCACTTGTTGTGGATGTTGATAACGTGTGGGTTTGTGATTGGATGAGCCGTTTTTTATATGTAAGAGCTCAACATTTTTTACCAATAAGAAAAACATCAGCTTTTATTAATTTTTATGGACTGACAAATTAAAATAATTCTATTTTGAAGGATTTCTCTTCAACATGGTAGTCAAGATCTCTAGTTAATTTTATAGAAAATAATAATAATAATACTAATTGCATATATACTCATTAAAACTTGAAAAACTCCTTCCTATAGAGTGACGTGAAAGCCGGTCTATAGTCCACTATGCTAATGGAACTGTATATTTTTTTTCAAAATACAAGTCTTTTATACATAATGTTTAAATGTATAATGATGTTTAATCATGTCTTGTAAAAATATCCAAAGCTTTTAGTCCGGTGGTAACGTAAATTAAAGGTTGTGATTTAAGTCCCGCTTTAAAAAAAAAATGTCTTAAAAATATATGTAAATATGCAAGTTTTAGTTTTAGTATAACATGTAATTAACAAAAAAAAAAAAAAAAAAAAAAAAAAAAAAAAAAAAAAAAAAAAAAACTTTATGTTTATGTTTACACATGCATTTGACCTTTGATTATTATTTACATTTAACTATCTTATCTTGTCTTGTTTTTGTTTATTTTTTTCCAAATATTTACATATATCAAGTCACCTTACGTACGACTACATTTGGACTAGATAAAAGAAAACAACATCACGAATTCACTTCAAGTATACATAGCGGAAGCAATTAGAAGGATCATATAATGCATAAATAATTTATCAAAACATAAAGTAAACGTATCTTAAGGTTCTAGCAAGAACAATAACCAATCTTTAATTATTTTTCAATTAAATCAAGAACCCTAATTAGGGTTTATGTGGATTAAAGAATAACCTCTTACCGTTTTGTTATTCAATCCAATGACTACTAACAATAGTGTGTTAGTATCACGTTTTTGTACACACGTACCAATACCAAGTAAAGATTATCCATAATAAAGTATTTTCCCTAAAATCTATCTATTTGCTTTTATCTATAAACAAATAGGCTGAAAGCTCACTCACCAACTGCATAAAAAAAATAAAAAAATAGACATGTTTTTGAGCTTGAAGTAGAGTTATAAAGTCCTTATTCTCGTAATCTAATATAAGTGCATAATGAAGGGTCTCGGAATGCATCATCGATAGCATTTTGAGACCAAACACTTGTGAATAAAAGTAACCAAATTTCAATATGCATGTCAACTTAAAAAGCGTCCCTAAAAATGAATGGAATTGAATATGCCAAAGTATATAGGATTGTATACTTGGATACTTTATAGTATAAACATAAACAATATCTAGCTTTCATGACAATGTAAATAAAAGTCAAAACATTAACACTAAATATGTATTGTATAAACACATATAATTTTGAATAAAAATACACAAATATTCAATAACTTTGACTTATGTTAAAAACTCGTGCGTGTACGGATATTATAACTAGTATAAATAATATGACATGATGCTTAATTTCATAAGTTGATAGAAAAGTGTAATGCTTGGTTGGTTTTAAAAGACAAAATTTATAAGTTAATGCAAGGGCCAATACTAATTTTAATAAGTCGGTTACTGTATATATTTATGGGATGCAAGACGCAAGAAAGAAAGAAACCGGTAAACTTTTTTTATTAGTATATAAACTGACGCAACAGCACAACAGGTGTTACCAAAACCTTTGCCACCAATATTGTTTTTATTAATTTCTTTATCTTGCGTTACTATTGATTGAAGATATATAATATAATACATGTTTGTAGATATATAATATGCTTTTGGGGCTTTTCTATATTATAAATTGCTGTTAAAAGTTCTTACAATTTTTATTTGTTACCAGAATGTCTAGTTCAGCAAAGGAAGTGTTCATTCCCTCAACAAACAATGTAAGTCTTATCTTTGTTAATGTACACTGTAGCATTTTTTATTCTATTTTATCTTCTTATAAATTTACACCAGCTGTCTTTTTTGTAATATAGGACTATGATAGATCAACTCTAAGCGAAGAGATGGATAATATATTTAATCAATTAGTGGCAATTTGTTATCCTGATTTAGAGAACAATTCCTTTATTCATCCTTTGGAAGGAGATGCTCGTAGAGATTATGGTGACTATGTGTGCTTGAGCGTATTGGAAGTATGCGAGGAACTACGAAAAAGGGATCCAGATCTTTTTGATGAAAAAAAACCAAAAGATATTGCAATGGTGAAGCATCGTTTCTCTTGTTAAATATCACTATGTTGAGTTTTTTTTTTTTTTTTTTTTTTTTTTTTAAGCAATTTATATATTGTATATTATTGTAGAAAATTTGGGAAGGACTTCGATCTCCGGGAATTGATATGAATATGATGATAAACCAAGAGTCCGTACAACTACATGCTGCTGGTATCTTAACATTCAAGCTACACGGGTCATGGATAGCTCAGGTTTTTTTTTTTTTTTTTTTGGTTTGTTTGTTGTTTGTTTGTTTGTTTGTTCGTTCCCATTCTTTTCCAAACTCTTCTAAAACACACTTCAAAATTCTCGCCTAATAATTGTCTACACCTTTTTCCTTGCAGAGGATCCAGGAGATGCTTATTAATGGCATCGACACATGGGCACCGATTATATACGAAAGAAGAGCAAGAGCAGTATTCCTCTCACTGACAAACACTATGCCTCTTTATAGGCTTCGAGCTGATTGTATCAAACAGACGCTTGCTCATATGTATTTGTATTCAGGGATTGATGTACGCATAAGCAATAGTTCACACGTTGCTTCAGATCTAGAAAATATACGGTAACTATTTTATCAATATTTTTTCCGAACTGGTTTTAGGTCCAACATATCTTCTTTAATGTGTATGCCTCTTTGTAAACAGTGATGTTTCACTAATGATGTATGTAGGTATGAAGTTTCCGTGAATAAAGCAGATGCAATTGTCCACGTGAACCCTCACCTAGACCGAGAGTATATTCAAGATTGCTTTGATGTACGTAACTTCTACACAGCAGCATAACTTATAACAGTTTTAAATTAAAGGAGAAATTGAATACCGATCTTTTCTTTTTCCCAGGAGGCTAGAAGTACAGATTGGCTCGGAGAAGTGCAACTACTATGTTGCGGATACCAAACTCTCAGCGGCGACCAAGAAGAAAAGCTGGGTTCTCTGTGGCACGAATATTTCGGTCATCCTGGATTCCAATCCCTTTTTGACCAAGAAGGTAAAGTTTTTGTTCATTTATTCTGTGTTTTTGCTTTGTGAAAGAATGTGAGTACTAAATATATATTGCAAATCTTCAACCATCTTTTGTTCATTTATCCTTTGTTTGGCGTTTGTTTTTATCAGCCCGGGATGCTGGCTACCAGCCCGACGAATTATTTGGTTGTCTTCTCAAGTAAGATATTCATGCTTTTGTCTAAATTTTTACCCTTATTCTACTATATTGTCATCAATAATCTGAGGAGAATGGTAAATGTTCTTTTCTCGTCAACTTGCTGTTACAATTTTTTTATATAATGAATTCAATAATGCAACATGGCTATATTCTTTGTTTCATAAAAGAGATGCACTAGTTTCGTATTTATCTATATTTATAGTTTTGTGTTTTGTGTTTTTAACAGATATACATTGTTAAAGAGTCATAGATTGGCTGAAGTCACATTTAAAATTGAAGAGATGATTGATAAAGAGGTATATGATGTCTTCCATTGATGCTATATATGCTATTGAATAATAAAATTACTCATTTTCAATCCTTTGATAAACAGGGAAATTCGTTTGTATATCTATTAAGAACTAGAACTTTGATACGTTCACTTACCGAGAATTCGGAATCTCCCGGTATATTTTTTGAAGAAGAGGAGGCTTTGGCCGGAAATGGAGAACGTGAGTTGGGATTACATTTGGCGGAGTTCACCGGGGTAATACTTTTATTTGTTGAAGTTATAAAGCAGTGTTTGGAATTGAATATATTGTTTTATTTTCCTAGGTTACTCCAAAACATAGTTTCTTCTAATATATATGCTTTTAAAGGTGTAATGTTATCTAGTCTCATGCTTAAGGGTAAGCAATCATACAAAATGATACTGTATTGGTGTATTTTTCTTGATTTTGACCCAAACTGAATGAGTAAAACTGAAACCGCAATACCGAAAACCATAATTATATGAAACCAAAAACCAAACCGAGTAAGATTGTTTCGCTTTGGCTTTGGCTCGGTTTGGTTCGGTTTTCGGTTGATTTTGCTCAGCCCTATAAAGGAATAATAGAGTGTATGGAAAATTTGTAAATAATGAAACAAAGAATTATACCTGTAACAAATCTATTTCGTTTCTAACCAGGCATAAACATTTGGGTGAGTATTCTCCTGCCCGTAGCCATATCACAAATATAGATGAAATAATCAAGTGAAAGTTTGGTTTTATAGATTTTCCTAATTTTGTTAATATGAATTATAATTGCTGTATTTGTTAAATCTAACTTTCTTTTCCAGGTTATTGAAAATGCTTGTACAGCTTTGGTGCCAAATATTGTGTGCGAATACCTCTTCAATTTATCCAAGTTATTTAGGAGCTACTACCGCGAGGTATATTTTACTTGCATATGCTTTTTCTCTTACGGTAATGAATTCAAGTTAAATTTACAAAAAAAAGTTCAAATCTTTAAAAAAGCAACTGTGACGTCTTTTGTCCCAGTTTAGAATAATTTTGATAGTTTTTCTATAGGTTAGTGAAAGCAGAGATCATTGATACGTTGTCTTAATTACTAAATGCTTTTTTCCATACAATATTTAATTGAATTTTTGGTTTCCTTAAAATAAGTTAATTTTCTGAAAATTAGTTTTTGATTATTTAAAATTTAATATGGTTTGCTTTATTTTGGCAGGTTTGGCGTGGCGAGGTCAAAGTAGGGTTGTGTAGGGCAACTGAAGTGGTAATGGCTAAGTGCTTTGATTTTTTGGAGATCAGCCCGGTAGGCCTTTATCTAGCATATTATTCTAGCTCGGTTTTTGGGTCCGTGTTTTGTTTACCCGAATCCTGTTATGGGGGAGTGCGGGACTATATTATGTTCGTCAATTTTACTCCTTTTGTGAAAGTCAGTAGTTAAGATTTATTTAAGTTTTGGGGTTTATGTTAAACTTCTTTTTTTGTATAGGGCTGCTCATTTGGACACGCCGGGGATTTCTTGGCACGATCGGATAAAGAAACGAGGGAAACCGTTAATCGTATAATTCCTTCCCCTTCTCAAGCTAGGTAATTACATGTTTTGACTTTGAAAATAATTGATATATTCTATGCATTTTGTTTAATTTAGTAAACTACGTTTTTTTTTTTTTTTTTTTTTTTGATAAAAGGGCTTCTTACCTTGGGAAAGTATTGTACCTTCTCATTATGTCTTGAAAATTGACTTCTTGTAAAGGTTGGGTCATTTTGTAATCTATAATCAAAATGTTATATATAGTTAAAATTAAAAAATATATATATAATTTTACAATTTTATTAGCTTTTAATCAGTTTTAAAGAAACTAGTTTCACACTTATTTTTTCTATTGTGAAATGACACAAACCGGCTACAAAGCCATCTTCAATTTGAGCAACTGTGACATAAACTAGTTTCACACTTATTTTTTTAGTGATGGTTGCTTTTTTTTAATCAGGTATCTTCGATCTAGATTTGAGCTGTTTACCATGAATGTGAGTGTTTCGGATCCCGATTTTGACAAAGGCAGTATTTTTGGGAAACTTTTGGTAAAAGATGGATTGGGGGCAAGAGCGGATGGGTGGACGGGGTCAGATGCGAAGGATTGTTGTTACATATCGTGTTTCAACAATGAATGGCATGAACCACTAGGCATCGCCTACGATTCTTTAATTCCCTTTGGCGACCCAAGTTGTCACCGTTCTGTCCCCTTCGCGTCCTCCGTTGAGGTAGATTTGCTGCTCCATACTATGAGCGAAAGCACAGATCAATGTTACTTGATATTCCATGGCAAGCGTAATGAACCCCTCTCAAAATTTTGGGAAGAGGAACCAAAAACAAAGTGTGGGACACTCAAGTTCGAAAGTGATATTGGCCGCGTGCTCGTGAACTTCATTCTACTGAAAGAAGTAGTAGATGCGTCAATGGAGGTGACATTTAGTTTGTCTAACCCTGATGTTCCTGTAGAGATTTGCGGCTCCATAATGGCATATTATGGAGACGACGTGGTCAAAGATGATCTCCAAGGTCAGTATAAGGCGACAATATTTAGAACTAACGAATTTAAATTAATTGGAGAGCAAGTTGTGTTGCCGCTGCACAGATCTTTGTTGGCAGTACCTGCAGACGGGCACCTCAAGATCGAGACATTGCTGATGGATGTTGAGTCACAAAAAGTATATGTGAATGAAATGACGGATTACCGTGCGAGACCGGGCAAAGCCGACGATTTGTGTATAAATTGCGGAAATTTCTCTATCAATCTTAAAGTGGCTTGGAGCTGATAAGTTGGTGGTTTTACTACAATGACCTTGTTAGTCATTTTCTGGGATGAAGCATGCAAAACCTCGTGTGATAGGGACAGAAATGGTAGAGGCGAGATGCCTTGTCTACTAAGAAATCGTATGTATCTTGTTTTCTCCCATTCTTCACTGTCATGCCTAGTCTCTTTTTTTGAACAGTTATAGTATTGAATGCAGCAACTTTTAGGGCGTTTATATGTATAAATTCGTAACATTAGCAAGTTGCCTTACCAATAACCATTTCTGGATAATGATTGTTGGTTCTTTTGTTATGTCATATGGTTACTTATAGCGTGTTTGCAGTGTTTACCATGTCACTATTAGAGGAATTTAACAATGCAACTAAGTACTCCATCTTATTAGTATGACAGTTTTTACCATTTCTGGATAATGATTGCATTTGGCTAACTAGTTAAGGTATTTCAAAAATGTTAAAACCTCCTAGAACTTCTTCCTACAAAACATGCTACTCTCATGATCTTGACAAATGTCACAACAGACGGTTTGGATACAAGGAGAGAATAAATGAAAAAAAAATATAATACTGTTGTGTGTAGGAGGAGGATTTATATGATGAAATGACAGGAGGTTGTAGCAAAGGGGAGGTATTTTAGGGTGTCTTGTGATTAGCTTTTTTACAAAGCTTGAGCTATTCCTGAAAAGTCCACGAAAATAACAAGTCATCATAATAAAGTCAAAAAAAAAATAAAAAATCCAACACCCTATATAAACTAAACTAGAACTATTATTCATTACACCACACTCATAGCATCCAACACCATTTCCTTTTCATCATTCGAACACCATCATGGCATCATACCTCAATCATTGATGCGTGGGAATCGCACCTTGCTTTACCTCTCGAGGGATCTCGAGAAGCTTACAACCCCCACCAGGCAGTGTACCTGATCGTTGTAGTATAGTATAGTGACAAGTACCGGGGGATTGATCGTTCAGCTTAGGAATAGTGTCGCTAGGATTAGAAAACCTAATTAATAGTTCTAAAGGTGAGAGATGATTATTTTTGTATTTTTATATTTTTATGAAAGCAAGTAAAATCTCGGGTTTTGAAAGAGTGGGCGGAATTAGTTGCTATTCAACTAACCCAAAACTAAGATGCAATCAAAATAAAATACTAAAAATGAAAATAAACTAATTATACTAAGGTTGTGAGCAATAATTGGAGAAATTGTGTTTACTTAAACTTCACTACTCCCTGGATATCTTTTACACGTTAATTACTTGTTAAACTTGTATGGATGACGGATTGTATTCCTTAATACCATTCGTGGGGTGGCATACATAACTCCCCAACTCTATGAGCTCTTATCTCCTCCTACACCATGACCCAGCACAACTATAGGGATTGTAAACAGTGGCTCATGCATTAAATACAACCAATAAAGACCTAGTACGCCTCGGTTCATGTTTCTTAAGACGTTCAAGCATGTTACCATTTGAAGATCTGCCAGTTTTCTTAAGCCTAACATATAATATCATTCATCCAAAACAAGAATAGACAAGTAATCAACACATAATCAACATCTAGGTTTCATTAGATCTAAGCAAACACAAAAGAGATCTAGCCTAGCATAGTAGAATTGAGACAAGAACAAGATATAAACAACCAACACATAGACATATTGATTGAATTGGAAGAACACTTATCTCAATTACAATGCAAGGTCTCAAGGGTTTGGAACCCTTGAAAAACCTGTAAAAGATACACCAAAATCGTCTTTAGGGTTTCACCAAAACTTCTCTCTTTAATGAAAAAAACTAGAAAACTATATATAGGAAAAGTAGGCTGACGGCGTCAAGAGTTACTTGTGACGCCGTCACCTCACCGCCATATACTTCCTCGGACGGCCTTGATCTACTTATGACGGCCTATGTGACGCCGTCACCGACCACGGTATTTTATTCTTGCCACTTTGACGCCGTCATGAAGGCGTTTGACGCCGTCACCACCTTCGGTATTTTAATCTTCATGTCTGACGCCGTCAAGGTATTACTCTTGACGCCGTCACCTTGTATCTTCAGCATGGAAATTTGGTACTTTGCCGTTTTCTTCACTTTTATTCTCCAAAAACGTCCAAAATGGCTTCTTTTCCAGAATTCACTCTCCAAACACCTAAAATCACAAAAGGAACGATTTAGGGCAATATTTGATCAAATAAATTCGGATTCGGGCTTAAATGACCCCCTAAAAATGGATCATTTTTCGCCTCATCATATACCCTTACACTTGAGATTTGCTTGTCCTCAAGCAAATGCGCTTTTATTCTACTCGAAAGACAAGTTAAGGGTCATTTAACACTAATATAAAAGTAATTACAACAAATAATCGTTCCACTAAAGACCAATAGACAAGCACGGAGGTCATACACAAGCACCTCACAAATAGTGTTTAGATACTCACATCTCTCGGGTGTAATAAAGTAATATAACATTATGGAAATGGAAGATATCTCTCACTACCTGTCATAGCAAAATAGATTACCATAAGCTTGGGAAAGGATCAAACCTCCACCACATTGCGTAAGCACCTAGGATAAACTATCAAAGAGGTCTTTTAAAGGGTTGTAACGTTAGGTATAGGGATATGAATTACACGGTTTTGTTGGATAAAGGAAATTTTACTGGTGGCGAGTTAACAATCTTGGTCAATTACATGTACAAGATGGCGTTGCTAAGCCAAGACTAGACTCGACTTAAGCTAATAAATGAAAAATAACAAAAACATAAAATAAACATAGAATAAAAACGGGATGGTAGTCCGTATGTTTTTTTCTTTTTTCTTTTTCTATTTTTTTTTTCTTTTTCTTAATTTTTTTTTCGATTTTTTTTTTTTTTTTTTTTTTTTTTAACACTCTTACCCTACCATCCAAAATAATACATCATAGGGGTATGAACGTTCCCCTTACACTCGAATCTTTACATACTTTACAATAAACTATTTTAATGACTCGATTTAAGAAAATCAAAACACTTGGAGCACTTTTAAGATTAACGTACATATGGGGGTAATATATTATGTTCTTCCCCATTACTCCATAAAATAAGTACTTACCCATGAGTCCCAATAATCCCAAAACAATATGTACAATGATATGACTCGACTTAGCAACCATGTAATCAATTAGAAAGTTAACTTAGGGTTTAACAAATAACAATAATGCACTAAAAATGAGCGCATACACGGAAGGCTAAGGCGATTTGGGTGTACATTTAAGTGGGGTGTAACAAATTCTTCCTTTAAGTAAGATGCTTAAAGTTAGAAACGAAGAGATAGGCTCGGAGGGGTGTACTAGGGGTTTTGTGTACTAAAAATGAGTACAACGCTAAGGGTGTGGGAAAAATTAGTTGACTTAACTAGCCAAGTAATATGACTTAAATGGTCAAGTAATTATGATACGGGTTTAACACAGGGGTGATCTTAATGCCTCTTATCATGTAGTAAATCCTACCACACGAATGTAGTCTCACTCGCGGTCTCGGGATGCATCACTAACGCAAGTTCTAGAATCTAAATGCTACCGGTACACTCATAAGCACTAATAATAAATGCTTTTCCTATCAAATCTAAAGTCGAACCTCACATTTTTGGGTGGAAAATTTTTCTGAATATACGGTTATGTGCTAGTCATACAACCTCCTATCCATGAGACGCTTGCTATGGCTAAAGTTTCACTTCTAAATGTTGTAAAAAAATTTAAATTTGGCGCTAAAATTACACTAACAAGTATTTCTCATAGTTTTATTACACATCTACTATCAAACAAAACAAACTCAAGCGAAAGTGCATATGTAAGGTATCATCTTTTTACCCTCCCCTTACACTCAAGATGAACATTGTCCCCAATGTTCAAGTAAAGAATGTAAAAGTTAAGAGATAAAGAGAATGAAATCAAATACTCCCCTGATTCGCTCGGTATGGATTATAGGTTGGCCAGGTTAAATCTTCCTCCAAGAAAACGAACAATCAAAGCTTCCCTTCCAGAATATAAATCATCTTCTTGTCATAAATAACCTGTAAATCCTGACAACAATAGACAAGGCAACCTCGCATAAAATCGGCGGCATCCTATATAAGTTCCTAAATCCTAGAAAACAAAGTAAGATATAATGCTTGTGGAATATAGTTTGCAGATTTCCTGGAGATTATAAAACTTAATAATTCACAAAAACCATAAGACTCCGTTAGAAAAACAAAACCGGTAAAATTTCCAGATTTTAACTCCTGACGCCGTCAAGAGCAATACTCTGACGCCGTCAGAATGGATCTGCAGAAATTCTTATGTTAAGTTTCCGAAAAATTTCTGGAAAAACTTTGTCCTACTTCCTGGAAAATCTTGCAAAACTTCATTATGACTCAATACAAGCATTTGACTCTAACAAGTACGAATATACATGTTCATTAAATATTGTGGAGAATCATGATCGGTTTGTTTCTTAAAAACATATTTGGGGTTTCCCCTTACACTTATCTTTTGCAAAAATACCTTTAGGTTGAAGTTAAGACTAGGCCAAACAAGATAATAAAGTATTTCCACATTTTAATTGAGAAACATGATCAACCAACAATAAAAATAAAACATGCATACGGAAACAAATAACAATCAAACAAATAAAATCACACAAAACATGGGTTGCCTCCCAAGAAGCGCTTTTCTTTATTTACGAGTCTTGTAGCTAGACTCAAAGTCATGGGTTACTACGTGATCTCTTCATTGGTTCCCTTCTCTAGGTCGTCTTCTAAACTAGTTTTGTATTTCGGACCTAGTTGCAAGCATTCTTTGTAGAAACCAAGCATCCTATTTCTAACATACTCTACTCCTCTACGTCTATCCTCCTCATTCCTATAATAAGCCGCTTGCTTATGTTCCTTTTCGAAATTAGAAAGAAGGCGGTATTGTTCGATCTTGTAGGGCATTTGATAAGCAACCTCATCATTATCTTTCTTGAATCTAACTATCCCTAAAGTCGGATCATAACTCATCTTAGTGGCCTCAACAAATGGTTTTTCGAATATTATTTGGCTTAGGTCAGCATCAATCACCGGACGAGTGTCCTCAACTATCATAAAATCGATCTCATAAGTGAGATTCCCTATAATCACATGCAATCCCTTCACTCTTC
This sequence comes from Artemisia argyi, assembly GCA_030686995.1. Classification (NCBI taxonomy): domain Eukaryota; kingdom Viridiplantae; phylum Streptophyta; class Magnoliopsida; order Asterales; family Asteraceae; genus Artemisia; species Artemisia argyi. Next base: position 228,864,273 of record CM060680.1, on the reverse strand, counting down.
CTGCAAAACTACTTATCAGATTCTTACCGGGCATCATCCTAAAATTGAGTTGCTTCTTCATCACCCAATTGTAATAGGTCCTAGTCATGATGTTCACGGGGGATCTAAGGTCGATGTAAGCTTTCCATATATGCATGTGCCCTATATTACATGGGATGTTAATGTTGGAGGGATCTCCCATTTTGATCAAAGGGTCGCCAAAAATATATGTTTTCTCGGGACTATCGAATAAATCCTTATGGTATTCCCGTTCTTCCTTGGTTGGCAACTTATCAAAGCATTTCTCTATAGGTTCTATCTCCCCCAATTCCTCATCCTTAGTAACCTCAACTTCCCTACTCTCATCCCCACTATTGGCTTCAACTCTAACTTCATCCTTGTCACTCTCTTCTATCTCCCTATCTATCGGCTTAATGGTGACAACATTGACAAAGTGGACATGTTTGGATGATGAGGGGTCCTTAATTTGGATACCACTATTGGTGTCCCTAGTGTCCTTCCTAGGTGTGGTTAATGTTTGGTTGTTGAGGGCTTTCAACAAGTTGTCGATCTTATTGGTCATCTCCGTTTGTTGTTGGTTGAATTTGGTTTCGAACCTAGCTATGCGGGCTTCTTGAGATGCCATGAATTTTGACATTAATCCTTCAAGATTGTTGGTACTACCATAGTTGTTAGAAGGATTGTTGTTGAAGGTACGGTTGGATGGTGGACCGTTTGATTGGTAACGATTAGGCGGGTTGGAAGAATTGGGTTGATTTTGCTTCCACCTAAGGTTTGGGTGATTTTTCCATGAGGGGTTGTATGAATCACCGTATGTGTTTGGCTCGGGCTTGGAAGTGTACCACTTATCTCCCGCTTCATCGGTACGCGTGGATGCGTAGTCCGCAAAAGCTGTTCCGGGGAGTTCCACACAATCATGAGTGTCATGGGGACCACTACATAATTCGCATGAAGAAGTGATTTTGTTCACTTGGCTTGAATGTTTCGGAGCTTCGTAAGATTTCATGAGAAACTTGACTTGGTCCTCAAGTTCCATGATCCTACGGTCGGGAGTGCTTGAATTGTTCGAAGGCAAAGATATTGCCTTGACCGTTTTGTTCAAATCACGGGGATCATTCCAACTTTCATTGTCATAGAGAGCAAGATCTTCTATGAGTTCCCATGATTGTTCCGCACTAAGATCACGTAGCTTACCACCGGCCGATTGGTCAATGGTTCGCCTCGTGGAGATGTTGATATGGTCATAGAAGATTTGGACTTGGAGCCAAAGATCTATGCCATGATGAGGGACTTTTTGGAGTAAGACCTTGAAACGAGTCCATGCTTCATAAAGAGATTCATTTTGACGTTGTTGGAACATCAAGATGTCATTCCTAAGCTTAGTAGTTCTCCTCGGTGGGAAAAATTGAGCAAGGAAACGAGTGGTGAGATCATCCCATGTGGTGATGGATCCCGCGGGTAAACGCTCAAGCCATTGACTAGCTTGATCCCGTAGAGAGAATTGGAATAGGCGTAAACGGGTAGTCTCTCTAGTTTCAACACCCAGGTCTATGGAATCTACGATTTTGAGGAAGTCCTTAAGGTGTTGGTTTGGATCTTCGGAACGAAGTCCATGGAATGCACATCCGCTTTGCACCAACCGGATGGTGTCGGATCGCAAGGGGGTCACATTGTCTCCGGTGAGCTCAATGGTGTTTCGGTAGCCTTGGTGGCTAGGTCGGGAATACTCTCCTAAGGTTCGGGGCCTAAGGGGTTCCAATGGTGGGTTTTGTTGTGGTGGGATGATGGGTTCAAAGATGTTACCACCTTCCATGATGTCGGATGGTAAAGAGTTACGAACAAAGGCACGAAGAAATAAGATAGACTAAAAAAGACCTAAAAATAAAAAATAAAAATCTTACTAGAAAGGAATCTAGCAAGTAGACCTAATAAAAAGAAATCCTAACCTAGACAATAACTATTCCCCTGCAGTGGCGCCAAAAACTTGATGCGTGGGAATCGCACCTTGCTTTACCTCTCGAGGGATCTCGAGAAGCTTACAACCCACACCAGGCAGTGTACCTGATCGTTGTAGTATAGTATAGTGACAAGTACCGGGAGATTGATCGTTCAGCTTAGGAATAGTGTCGCTAGGATTAGAAAACCTAATTAATAGTTCTAAAGGTGAGAGATGATTATTTTTATATTTTTATATTTTTATGAAAGCAAGTAAAATCTCGGGTTTTGGAAGAGTGGGCGGAATTAGTTGCTATTCAACTAACCCAAAACTAAGATGCAATCAAAATAAAATACTAAAAATGAAAATAAACTAATTATACTAAGGTTGTGAGCAATAATTGGAGAAATTGTGTTTACTTAGACTTCACTACTCCCTGAATATCTTTTACACGTTAATTACTTGTTAAACTTGTATGGATGACGGATTGTATTCCTTAATACCATTCGTGGGGTGGCATACATAACTCCCCAACTCTATGAGCTCTTATCTCCTCCTACACCATGACCCAGCACAACTATAGGGATTGTAAACAGTGGCTCATGCATTAAATACAACCAATAAAGACCTAGTACGCCTCGGTTCATGTTTCTTAAGACGTTCAAGCATGTTACCATTTGGAGATCTGCCAGTTTTCTTAAGCCTAACATATAATATCATTCATCCAAAACAAGAATAGACAAGTAATCAACACATAATCAACATCTAGGTTTCATTAGATCTAAGCAAACACAAAAGAGATCTAGCCTAGCATAGTAGAATTGAGACAAGAACAAGATATAAACAACCAACACATAGACATATTGATTGAATTGGAAGAACACTTATCTCAATTACAATGCAAGGTCTCAAGGGTTTGGAACCCTTGAAAAACCTGTAAAAGATACACCAAAATCGTCTTTAGGGTTTCACCAAAACTTCTCTCTTTAATGAAAAAAACTAGAAAACTATATATAGGAAAAGTAGGCTGACGGCGTCAAGAGTTACTTGTGACGCCGTCACCTCGCCGCCATATACTTCCTCAGACGGCCTTGATCTACTTATGACGGCCTATGTGACGCCGTCACCGACCACGGTATTTTATTCTTGCCACTTTGACGCCGTCATGAAGGCGTTTGACGCCGTCACCACCTTCGGTATTTTAATCTTCATGTCTGACGCCGTCAAGGTATTACTCTTGACGCCGTCACCTTGTATCTTCAGCATGGAAATTTGGTACTTTGCCGTTTTCTTCACTTTTATTCTCCAAAAACGTCCAAAATGGCATCTTTTCCAGAATTCACTCTCCAAACACCTAAAATCACAAAAGGAACGATTTAGGGCAATATTTGATCAAATAAATTCGGATTCGGGCTTAAATGACCCCCTAAAAACGGATCATTTTTCGCCTCATCAATCATCTTCTCATTACCTTTCAAATCCTTAATCTAAACACTCCTCATATCACCACTTAATCATCATATCCAAAAATGCAATATGAAGCATCAACAGAATCATGGACACAATCCATGTCCATGTACTACTCTCACTACACACCACACCATCATCATCACTCACTCGACCCAATCGAACGCTTAGCCAAGCTCGTATCCGAAGACACATTAGTTATATTCAGTCTAACAACTTGTTGCATGTGCCATACAGTCAAGAGGCTCCTTTTAGGCATGGGTGTTAGCCCTACTATTTACGAGCTAGACGACCAAGTTGACCCAACTCGAGCTAGAGATATCGAAAGAGCATTACGCAGACTTGTTGGAAACTCGATGAGTGTTCCCGTGGTTTTCGTTGGAGGGAAGCTTGTTGGGTCGATGGATAAAGTAATGGGTTCACATATAAATGGGACCTTAGTTCCTTTGCTTAAGAAAGCTGGTGCTCTTTGGCTTTGATTACGTTATACTATTATTTGATTAGTTATTTTTTTTAATCGAAATTTGATTAGTATTGCCAGATTATAAGTTTATTGCCATCTCCATTCTTACATTTGGGTCCGTTTTGTCAAATGTTATTCATTTGCTACTTCGTTAAATAATGGGGAAATTAACCCTACTAGTTCTGTACTTTTACAAACTTCCCAATCCAGGTACTCTATTATATTTAGCACATTTTGAGTACTACGTACTATACTTTTGTTGGTAACCTAGAAATTTCTAATTTATATTATCCAACGGATTTTATTTTTCTCCAACTTCTGCTTGCTATACATTTCTTTCGTTTCATTTTTTTTGTGTATGTGTAGGCTTCAATTTGTTATAAATTATGCTATAGAGATTTCGTTGAAGTGGTAATTGTGAGTGGTAACAGTACTGTGAAGTTAAGAAGTGGGTGAAAACAACTCAGTTATCTTTTTATATAATAAAACAAAATTCCTATTGGGAATTTTTTATTTCAAAAAAATGCATTCATACCTTATTTAGTAATAATTTTATTTAAAAAAAAATATATTATTTTCTTATTAGGTAATATTTTATATTTATCTATATCATAAGTATAAGATAAATACAAAAAATATAGATAAAATGCAATTAATAATAGGATTAAAATTTTTAAATAATTATCTTTAATATAAAAAACTATAATTAAACATCATAAATCAAACAAAACAAAGATTAAATTATTTGTTTTTTAATAAATAAAAATATATGATTCAAAAAAAATTTAAAAACACGCGCGTGCGCAGGCATTATAACTAGTAATCTCTAACAAAAAATAACATGCAATGATCGAGTTAAAAACTTTAAGATTGACCAAACGTCAAAACTATAATAGAAAATTACTTTGTTGGCCCAAACGTGGATCCTTATTGGTCTAACGTTCAAATCACAATATACCAGAATTGAAATTGAAATGAAATAATCACTAAATAACTTTTTTATAACTTGTAATAATAATTTGTCATCTAGTAATTGTGTTTACAGAAATTGAACTATATATAATGAATGAAAAGATGCGTTTGAAGCATTGTGTTGGTTCGGCTTGTAATGATTCGATCCAACAGTTGTGTCGCTTCATTTGTAACTGTCATTTGACAGTTATTTCTGAGAGTTGACTTTTTAATATGGTTGACTTTGACTTCGGGTTTGACCCTCTAAATGGGTAGAGAATGGGTAAGATTGAGATTAACCCAATATTCTCCCCCTTAATCGCAATCGTCATCTCCTAGATCTTTAAGTCTTCTTGATTCATCTTCTGGTTAAATCCACCATGTGACTGTTTTAATTTTTTGTAGTGCTTGTGATCATCTTTATATCCAGGCAGATCAATTTTTCTTCGGTCACTTCCACCTTTGTTGCTGTGATCTTCATTATGTCCATGTTGATCGTAATTTTTCTGGTTATTCCCACCATTGTTGTTGTGATCTTCCTTAAGTCCAGGTTGATCATATATATATATATATATATATATATATATATATATATATATATATATATATATATATATATATATATATATATATATATATATATATATATATATATATATATATATATATATATATATTTTGGTTGGTTATGCCACCAACATCTTGTCTTTTAATTGGAGTTCTTGCAGCATATATATCTTCCTTAATTCCAGGTTGACTTATGCTTTCGGTTATACCACCATCTAAGCTTTCACTGCGAGCTCCTTGTTGAATATTTGAAACTTGTCAATTTGAAGTTGAATGGAATTTCCTTCCACTCTTGCTTCGTGATTCTTCTTGTTTAATGAAATTTTTTGGTGCTTCTTCAATAGTTGCCATAAGTAACATTGGTTCTAAGCCTTCTTCAATGAGATTAGATTGTTCTTCTTTCTTTAATGGACATTTGTTTGCAAAATGCCCATACTCCTTGCATTTGAAGCATAGCACCTTACTCTTATCATGAGTAAATTTATTTGATTCTTTCTTGAAATTATTTTCTTGCCTTTGCAACAATTCTTGTCCACATTTTTCACAGTGTCTTCCGTGAGTAATGTTATTGTCGTGATGTGTAAACAATAACTTATCTTGATCGTTATTGTCCTTATTCTTCTTAAACTTAATCCTTTCTTCATAAGTTTTAAGTCTTCCTATGGCTTCTTCAAATGTCATAGTGTTTAAGTCTGAATATTGTTCTATAGATGCTACTATTTGCAGATACCTATCTGGTATAGCATTTAGTAATTTTCTGACTAAATTTGTGTCTTTTATTGTGTGTCCTAGACTAGCGGCTTTGTTTAATAGAGTTGTTAGTTTTCCTGTAAAGGTGTCGATGGTTTCATCTTCCTTCATAGTCAACATCTCCATTTCTGATATGAGTGTTTGAAGTCTGGCTTGTTGTACTCTTTCTTCGCCTAAGTGTCTAGATCTTAAAGCGTCCCATATTGCTTTTGGGGTTTTGTGCTTTGTTATTTGAACTAATTGTTCTTCGGGTAAGGATTGGTAAAGGTATGCTATTGCAGTTTTTTCTTTTTTATTATCAGTTTGAGTTGCTTCAGTTGGTTCAATGGTTTCCCATAATCCATTTGCTTCTAAAATAATTTGCATACGAATTGCCCATAAAGAGTAATTCGAGGGTTTTAATATCGGGCATTGGAATTGAGGGGTAGTATTAGGTGTACTAACCTCCTTTTTTCCGTTGTCTCCTCCGTTAGACATTTGTTATTGTTTTGTTAAACAATTAATAAAGTGAAATAAACCTAAGGTAATTACTCCTTAAAAGTTATTCCTAAAATATAATAAGCAGCGTATTTTACACTAGGTTATTATATTATCTAAAAATGATAAGATACTTAAGGTTATAAATTTGTAACTCATCTAAAAAAATAAAACCTATACTAATTAAACAAGTATAAGTTTAAAAAAATAGAGGGTGTATAATGAAAAGATGGAACCTGGGGGGGTTTTATTAAAACCGAAGCCCTAAAAGTTGGTTCTTGTTGCCCTGTTTTATTTTTACGCCTCTTTTGTTATCTCTTTGAAGAGATAATAAGTCTCTGCCTTTTTTTCTTTGGTGAGATCGATTAACTGCTATTGATTGATGGTTGACCGCCTATTGTTGGCTTTGGTTAACCAGTGTTTTTCACGGTGGTTTTTATAGAAATTGATTAAACCTCTTGGGTTTATTACGCCGTGTATTGTCTTGATATAAAGATTCAAGAATAAAGGTGCTATGGTTCGAATCTATATATAGGTGTGTTTGTTCCTTGTATTGATTCTGAAGTTTAATTGCCCCTTTTTGATGACAAATCGACTGGGTTTTATTATGGGTCGAATTGATGTTTTTGTTAAACAATTAAATTGGGTCTTATGATTTTCGGTATGATTATGATTAATTTTGCAAAAGAATTAAAAGGGTGCCTTCTAATTGATGCCGGTAATTAATTTTTATGAGGCGACAATTAGATGTTGTTATCCCTAGTATGAAACGCAACAGTTGTTGTTGTTGTGTTCGTTATATTTGCAAAAATTACCGAGACCTAGTTTTTTGATTTACAGATTTGTAAAATTGAAAAAGGTATATGATGAATTGATTAGTTTAATCACAAAAGAAGGTTTTGGCATCTCGAAATTGAAGGAACATGAAGATTGAAGAAGAAACAAAGATTAATAGATTAGGGAGGAATATGTTGGAAAAATAATCCATTAATCTTTGTTTACAAGAAAAGGCCGCATATTTTCTGTCATGGGCTGCAAATTTGCAGGCCTCCAAAACCCAATAGATGGCAGTTACATAGTATACGGTTATTTAGATAGGTTACAACGTTTTAGAAGGTCACAACCTTTATTATTTGTGAATCGGTGCAACCCTACATAAGCAACGATTCATCTCTTATATATAGGTATAGGATTCTCTGTAAAAATCAACCCATTCATATTAATCAATATCAGATTTAAGGGTTCATCCCAATCTTCCTGTTTCTCTATTTTATTTCGATTCTATATGATTGTTACATGAAGTTGCTTTGATCATTCGATCCTGGAATTCTCCCATACAACCTGTGGAACATACTTTATAAAGAATGAATTGTACAAACTAGGAAAAACTGATAAATTGTGTAAAAATAAGAATATATGGTTTTTGGTTTTTTAGTAAAAGATTCATAGAAAAACATTAGCGAGTGAAAACAAGTCGAAAACCTGGATTTCTTGTGTAAGAATCGTCTATGTAGTAGATGCTTTGACGACCACATGACATTATTCAACAAGCTAGCTACATGATACATGATACTGTTAGCAAATAGCAATAATACATAAGTTTGTTGAAGCTTTTATCAGAAAACATAAAATACAATGACCAAATTATAGTATAGAATAATAGCGTACTTAGTAGATTGGGAGAAAGCTAAAAGTAGACAACTAATAGAGTTAATTTACCCTTAAATAATAGATCTTACATCCTCTCGTTATCAAATGAGTACTATAATTTTTTATGTACATAAAAAGACATTATTCAGATTTATCTCATACTCCCTATTAGATTAACTGTCGCTAAAAATATTTAGCCTTTAGCTTCTAAATTTAGTTGTAGAAATATGCAATCAAATATCAAATTACAAGTAACACTTTTTTATATACTTTTTTCAATCATTCGCCATGCTATATACTTTAGTTTGTTTCAATAATCGTTGATGGAATCGTTTTAATTTCCTAAAAATTGTTTGTAACTATTAATAAACATTTATTTTGAAAATGTTTATTGTCAGACATTTAGTGTTAATGGGGCCTATATCACTGGATGATGCCTGCTCAATCTCACGTCAAATCATTGTGGATGTGGGTGTTGAATTGTTTCAGGTGGAATTGAGTTTGGAAATGTAGTCAAGAAGATATGGTCTTTGGTGCATTAAAGGTGAATCTATAAGTTAGCATTTGGTGTCTGAAATCTGTAGGCGTGTTTGGCTTAAGTGTTAGACTTATGATTAGTTAGTTAGGTCCGAGATAGTTTTTATGTGTATTGTCAGAGATCTTTTGTAATTTCAGTTTGTAATAATTTGTTTTGATTACTAATGTACAAGTTCACCTTTGCACCCAAAAATAAAAAATTAAAAAAATTCAATAAATAAAATTTGAACGAATAAGGTACATCTTTGTCTCTGTGTACGTTTTTGTAAAATACTAAGAAAGTAGGTACTAAGATGGCGTTTAAACAACAGTTTGGGCCTGATAGCATGGGCTGAAAAACAGAATCTCATATTAGTATTACAGTCTACAACTATTTAGCCCACCAAGATCACGTTTTAATTATCAATAAACATTTTCAAGCATCCCATATTTAGTCAAACAACTAAAAAGTCGCATATCCAGTCGTTTATCAAAAACTTTTGCCATAATATATTGTGGGTGACCTCTTTTTTTATATTTCTTTTACGACTTGTTAGTTGTGTTAGTGGTTCATACTAGCAATGATATCCAATTGGGTAATATACTGACCTTGAGACTCGCCTGTTACTTCTTTATCGCCTGAAGGTGTAAAAGTTCCGGGTTAGGACTCGAACTTGATACCTCCCCTATCAAAACATCCCCTCCCCAAGGCACCTTAAGGAAACCTTGGGGCCTGAGTCCACCATCATGCAAAAGTAATCCCGGTAAAGCCCTTTTCTTTTGAAAAGATTGGCGTGACAACTTTATATCTATTTGCACCTACCAAAAATTGAAGTTGTGATATTTCAAATTTTAATGATAACCGTCACAAAAGTATTTTATCACAATATCGGCTGTCAAGTAATTATGTAGTCGCTTAAATCATAGACTTGTACACCTATGGAAAGATACATCAAACAATTATCAAATTGTTAAAAATATACAAACTATGAACGGATTTTTTCCCCTGAAATGGTGAATATTATTAACTTATGAATCATCAAATTACACTTGAATTCAATACAGTCTCATATGAACATGCTCATATGACTGATACATTCTAAGATACAACATTCAATACTACATACAGGGAAAACACAAGCTGATTCTAATTCACCATTCATCTAGGCTTAGCAACTGCATGCTAACACCTAGGCAACCATGGAGAAATATCACTTCTTGGCTACATTTCTACTGCATAAACACCCTACCTAGCCTCATTTGCAGCCCTTGCACATGAACCTAGAGGATCTTATACAGGGCATCACCAAGAAGATGATCAAAACTTCTGTTCCATTAGGACTCTAATGCATAAAGTTACCTCATATGCATAGAGTTGCCCAAGGATACATCCCACCTTGACTACATTTCCACCTCTTTTATTTTCCATAACCTACATCACCATGAAAAACAAAGAGTGGGCATCATCAGGTTGGCACTCCACCAAATTTTCTGGCAACCTACTTTATGTAGTCATCTAATGAGACAAGATGAACAGAGCAAAATTCCAGTATTAATTGCCACTCCAAGCACCCCTAATATGAAATTTTGGTTTCATTCATCCTTTCTATGACAGCAAGTTACAAGGCCCTCAGAATACACCAGGACAAGCAGAATCTTTGCTTTACAATCATAATTGCTTCTAAATCCAATAACCCTTTTAAAAGAACTGTTTCATTGAACAACATTCGGTTCTTGATATAATTCAAAACCACATTCCACTTTTGAGCCATCTTTATTACTTGACTTGTTCTCCTGACTTTTAAGCTCATCAATTGCACTTTAATGTTTCCTTCAATAATCTTCAATAGTGTAGAGTTAACAATCTTTTCACCAGTGAATAATCGTGCATTCCTTTCCTTCCATATGTGGTAGACACTAGTAGCCAGTCCAATCCTTTTGAGCACACTCCCAATAGTATTGTTACAAGGCTCATTGATGTATTGTTCTAACGGTGCCTCCCATGAATTTGACATCCACCCATTCTCCATTTTACTTTTCAAACTTTCCCAAATAACTTTTGAATATTCACACTCAAAAAACAGATGAGTGTGTGAATCATTCTCTTTATTACATAGTGGGCATTTCATAGTGGGATCTTTGTTCCATTTCATGATTCTATCCTGTGTCTGCAACCTCCTTTGAACAGCCATCCAAAGAATGAATGCCATTCTTCGATTACACTGACTATACCATACTACCTTATTCCATCTAACTTCCCCATTATGTTGACACTATGAACGGATTTTGTGGTCGTTGAGAATTGTGTTACCATTTTTTTTAGTTTAACGACATTTTATTTTGTTCATCTGAGTTATTAGATGAACAGTTATTGAATTTATGAAAAATGACATTTGGGTCACTGGACATACAAAAATATATGTACACATTATGAGCTTGTAAAGCACGTAATTATCTTACTTAACTTATCCAAAACTTAGCGTTCAAGTCACTTCGATCAATTCTTCCTATATGTTAAGTAACTCAAATAAACAAAATGAAAGTTCGTTAACTTCGACTCATTAAAAAATAATAATAACAAAAAAATAAAATTAGTGACATATTTGGGTATTAACTTTTTTTTTTGTTCATATCACTCTTAGTTAAAAAAATAATAAAATAATTATAAGCAAATTCTTTTTCTATATCGTGTATATAATTATATATCACTCACCAAGGGAAGAGGAAAAAAAAATTTTTTTTTAAAAAAAAAAAAAAAAAATGTTTTCATTTAATAGCATCCTCTTTAATATCTGTAAAGTAGTATGTCATGAAAGGTATATAAGTTAGGGTACAATGGTACATTCCTTGAAAACAATTGACTTTATAAGCCATGCCATGATATGATGGCTCTCTCTCGGATCATCCGTGACCCAAATGAAAAATCATTCACATAAAATGCTTCCTATTTCCCTTTTTAGCACGAAAAGCATACATACATATTACTCCGTAGTATGTTAATACCGGCCGTAACAGGGCGCACCGAGTCTTGGGCATCCAAAACGCAAGGGATCACCCTATAGCACCCGTATTCAAAGCCAAAAATGGAGGGCTCGGTTGCAAGACCGAGTCGTGAGTGTGTTTTTGTGTTTTGGTGGGGTATATATGTGTTTAAGTGGGGTATATATATATTAACAATGATCGTCTTACATGTTTGGTTAACTTTTACAATATCTAGATGTGTAACGAGACCTTCTACTAGTGCTTATGAACAATCGCAAACATCGACCAAATAAGCTTCAAACAACTGAAGAGCTATAACAAACAGACCATGAGATTAAAATTGTTTGTTATAACAAAAAGAACTGCAACAAAAAACAAAATGACCACTCTGCACGCAGGGACGGAGCCATGTAGAAGCTAGGATGGGCCATGGCCAACCCACGTCTTCTATTAGATACAAGTTGGTTGTATATATTGAAATGTAATTACTTTATAAAATTACTTTTGGCCCACCCAAGTTAGAGTAAATTAAAAGAACTGGTCCATCTAGATTAAAATAAGAAGGCACCATATTTGGTTAAACAATCGTGAAACTGATGAGAAGTAATGTACCATTAATTATTAGTTTTTCATAATCATATTGGCTACGTTGGTGTTTGGTTTTTGCTTATTTGAAGACATAGCATCCTTACTTTTAAGTTTTAAAGTAGAATAATTACGAGTACTTGTGTTTTATTTAAACTGATTATTATTTCTTATTCATTAGTTTTCACAATTTAGATAGTCTTAACTTGTAGTACTAATGATGTTAAAAAGTGTCAGGTACGGTTGAAATGAGGAACTTCTATTATTAGACTTTTAAAAAAAAAATTCGTTTTCCTGAAATAAAAAATTGGCCCACCCGACTAAACAATCTTGGCTCCGTCACTGTCTGCACGCAATACAAATTCATCATCATATTATTTGTTTTGTTGACAGAAGGTATATGATTGGCATGGAGTCATAAACTACCATCATTCAATTCTTTCTTCTACAATCTGCCAAAGATTAGCCAATTCATATTATTTGTTTTGTTGACAGAAGGTATATAATTCACGGTTGACCGACCATTACACCCGGCCTTACATCCTCTGGTTATAAATGAGTATTGTAAGCTTTTAGCCTTTTATGTATGTTTGGCAAAAGTAGCTGTGAGCAGTAACAGTTAACAGTAACAGTGAGCTGTGAGCAGTAGCCAAAAAAGCTCACAGCTTCATAAAGAAGCATTGGGAAAATGAGATTTCCTAAAAAATAGCAAAACCCACAGCTCTCATGCCAAACGAACACTAATAATTAAAAAGCTCATTGTTCACCGCTCATTGACCAAAAAAGCTCCAAAAAGCTTGGTGCCAAATATAACCTATTCAAATTTATCTCATGCTCCGTATTAGATTGACTGTCGCTAAAAATATGTAGCCTTTAGCTTCTAAATTTAGTTCTAGAAATATGCAATCAAATTAAACGTCAAAATTACAAGCGACACGTTTTTTATATATACAAAATCTCATATTAGTGTACAAGGTATAATACCCGTGCACGCACGGGGTTTTGTCATAAATTTTTAGTTATGTATTAATACCAAATATCATGAGTTCAAAATTAATTGCGTATAATTATGTTGTCTATAATTATGTTTAAATTTTTTTTAACTTTTTGTAATTGGTTAAAGCAAATGCACTAATAGGTGAACTTTAAGTAACCTATGCTAACCCAACTAAGGGTCCGTTTGTTTAGTTTTTTATTAAGTCGTGTTAAATTAAAATGTCTGTTTAGATATATGATGTCTGTTTGTAGATGAATAAATGGTTGTTTGTTTTGTGTGCTAAATAGAGTGTCTGAATTAAAAAAAAAAAAAAAAAAAAAAAAAAAAAAAAAAAAAAAAAAATTACTGTTATACACTTTTACTTGAAATAAGGTTAAGAAGTGGGAGGGTAAATATGTAAAATTAAGATAAAAGGGATGACTTAATTTATTTAGTTTTAAGCACTAAACAAACATCCATTTTATAACTTAATTAACTTACCTATTTTTCAATTAAGACACTTTAAAACTACGTTCAAACAAAGCTTCATGTTAGAGGTCATGTTGCAGTTACATTATACCATAAAAAATCTAAAATAATTATAATTATGTATTAAATCACTAATACAATGAATAAAACACACAAATCATCCCTCTCGAAAATTCATCCTTGTGGTTTACCAAATTTCGCACCATACATCCCTCTCAAAAAAGTTGCAACAAATACATCCCTCCGTTAAAATAAGGACAAACGGCGCAAATCATTTCTCCGTTATCTCCTAATGAGATAGAAAATATTTACACCGTTAGTCCTCTATGTTAACTATACTTACACCGTTAGTCCATTTTTTACGTTTTCGTCCATTTTTTTTTACGTTTTTGTCCAATTTTTTTACGTTTTCGTCATTTTTTTACGTTTTCATCTACTTTTTTACATTTTAGTCCGTTTTTTACGTTTTTGTCCTTTTTTTTTTTTTTTTTTTTTTTACGTTTACGCATGTTTTTTTATAATATATTGTTCGAGTATAGAATCTACTTATAGAAGAGCAAGGACAAACCATCTCAGATATCTGGTAAATTATTTCTTCATATTCTTGCCCAACTCATTGTATGTCCCGTAAAACCGTTTTCACAATATCAAAGTGAACACCGCCCAAGTGTCATGTTATTACAAATGAGCCTGTAAGTTTCACTGTATCTCATTGTTGAATACCTAAGTAAGCGGGAACATCAAACTTGAGTAATGAAAAAGAAATTTTAGACATTGAACTAATACCTCATTAGATGTCACAACGTGTTTGTGACCTATGCGCCTAGTCATATGTTGCAAATGCAACTTAAATTGTAGCAACACTCACCCAACCTCACATGAAAATTTGAGTCCTTAAATTTGTCAAAATCGAACTTTACTCTAATATTTTTGAAGCATTAAACATCACTGTTATATATGTCAAAATACTTAGTCATACTTGGCTAACTACACACAAGACACGAAAACAAAGATTTAAGTAATAAAAGAGAATGACATAACTAACCCTAATAAAACGGAAGTACTACATATATTCAAATAGTAGCTTAGGCTAGACACAGAAGGACTAGCGACCGAATCGGTCGAGCCACAACAAATCGGTCGTCCCTTTTGTAAGTCCTAGGTCGCGACCGATTAGAGGTAGGAAAACAAAGGAACTCGGTCTCCATCACGACCGAGTGCTAGTTCCTTTTGTTCTGCCTTTTGATCCGTTTCATGCATTGAAAAAAAATTATACCGTTAGTAGCTGTTGCATAGTAAAAAATAATAATAATAATTACGCACTATAAATACCACTTTCAAACACACCTTTCAAACACACACTTTTAAACACAATTCAAACAACAAATCAAACACAAAAAAATGGCTTGCAAGCTTCCCACACTGTCGAAGAAGTTCAAAACTATGTCAAAAAACAAGTCGACATAGACGACAAGGAACGACAAGATGCAATTGTCGAATTTATAAAGAAGTTTGAGCTCGCAAAGTTACGCAAACAACGGCTGAGAACACGATATACAGAGTGCACAGGCATCTCTGACGACAGAAAATTTGTGATCGACCAGTTTTTGTACAACGAATTTCGCAAAGACGCTGTTGTTGTTGAAACATTGTGGGGTTGTGTGCAGAAGATAGAGAACGAAAAATCCACCAAAATCCGTTGGAGTTTTGAGGAAAATGTGGAAGTTGCTGATGCACCACAACAAAAACAACAATTTGTGCAAGGTGCATCAAGTTCATCTGCACCAAGAGTTGTTGAGCAACAACCTCATCTTGATCACTTTCAGCTAAGTTTTGAAGAAAATGTGAAAGCTGCTGATGATGACTGGAACTCTGAGGATGAGCGGGAGCTGAGCAGGTTGGAAGCTAAGTTAGAGGAAGAGAGGTTTACGAGCTTTGATCCTTACGACGGTTATGACTCCAACAACTCTCAAACCTGGGATCACCCAGATTACAATTGAAGTTTAAGTTTTTAATTTTGTATTGTAATGTTTTAATTTCGTATCGTGTTGCATTTATGTTTATGTAACGTTTATATTTTTATTAATAAAAAGTTAAGTTTGTGTTAAAAGATCCCGCATTTTATTTAAATTTGAATTTGAAAAGTTTAAAAATATCTCGCTTCTTATTTTGAATTTGAATATGTATAGTTTAAAAATAACACACTATAGAATACTAATCTTCACACACTCCTAAAGCATTTCACAATGAATAATCGTTGGTCAATGGAAGAAGAAAGCTTGCTAGCTAACGTATGGCTTGATGTTAGCGAATCTAGAGACCTTGTGAATGAACGTTCTTTTTGGAATGCCGTTACACAAAGGTTCAACCGTTCAATGATCAGACTGATGGTGAGCACCGTAATAAAAATAGTATTACGGCTCAATGGAAAAGAATCAACCTTGAATGTCGTAGATATAATGATATTTACAAAGTGTTGCAGCGTACAAGTCAAGACCCTTGTCGCCTCAGCAATGCACACCAAATTTATCATGAACGCCATGGCAGAGGGTTAAAATATCAACATGTGTGGTTCATTCTTAGAAACACAAATCAATGGGAAACAGACAATGCGTAATGGTGTTTTATGTTAAGTATTTTCCGTGTCGTATTTTATTTGTTTTCCGTATCGTGTTTTATGTTATGTGTTGTCACAATGTTTACGTTTACTTTTTAGTTTTTTAATTCCGTATCGTTTTGTTTATGTAATGTTGTAGTATACACATAAACTTATACTCGTATGGTTCTTGTGATTTTTATGGATCTAATGGTAAGAAATCTAGAGAGAGAAATATGAGAAGTTAGGAGCCTTTAGAGAGAGAAAGAAAGAGATGTTAGATTAACTATGTGAAAAGGTCCAACCCTCACCCTTGCAAGGTGAGGGGTATTTATAGTTACAATGGATGAATGCCTCTACTAGGCTGTGGATCGAGCTGACAGAGGTTAAAAGACCCGACACTACACCACAAATACTAACTAACACTAAACTACGTTCTTACTAATATAATAAATACTACGAGCTACATGATGCTTAACAATACTTGCGGTGACCGAATCTTCAATAAGAAAAACGTATTCCTAACAATCTCCCCCTAAGTTAGGTCACCCCTGGAAATCAAACATTGAGTTCTAGATGACTTGTTTAATGTATAGGATGATCTTTGGCATTACTTCGAGTTCATCATCCAAATGAATATCTTCAAGTCATCTTTGAGTAGAAATGTCTCTATGTGATGTTGTGACTATCTTTGCGTTGGCATGCTCACACTTTTCTGGATCATGATCTTCTGCATCAGAGTTGTGGAAGCATAGTTGAAACGCATTCCATGATCATGATTTCTTTGAATTTGATGATGAAGTGTGAGCATGAGGTGATGATTCGGCATCTTTTCTACAATCAGCAGCAGTCGCCAAAAATTCCTGCATAAGACAGTTAGCAATAAAACGTCCGGTACTTACAGGTTCGGAATTAGAGATCGTCAACAGCATAGTGTGAAGACTCCCTCTAATCCTTACCAAGACCGTTCCCAAACTGGATACCCCCGAGAGGGCTTACAAGATCTAACTAAATTATATAGTTAAAATTAGGGGTGGCAATTCGGGTCGGGTTCGGGTTGGCGGGTTCGGGTTGTCAGGTTGGCGGGTCAGAAAACTCCAACCTGAACCTGACCCATTTAAATCATCGGGTCAGCTATGTCAACCCTAACCTGTTTACACGTAACCCGAACCTGACCCATTTAACCCGTATATATACTTAGGTTGACAGGTTAAATAGGTTACATGGGTTGAATATGTTAAACGGGTTTCGAGTTGACCCATTTAATCCGTTTTATATATAAAAGTTAGCACATTACACGAGTTAAATGAGTTAAACGGGTTAGTGGCTCGACCCGTTTAACCCATTTAACCCGTATAATTAAATATAAATAATTTTTAATTAAGAAAAAAAACTTTAACGGGTTGGCGGGTCGACCCGTTTATTTTATTCTCAACCCGAACCTGACCTGTTTAATAAACGGATTAGATATGTCGACCCAAACCTGACCCACAATCTATTTTAGCTCAACCCGAACCTGTTAATTTTCGTGTCGGTTTCAGGTCGGGTTTCGTGTCGGGTCAGAAATTGCCACCCCTAGTTAAAATTATAAAATATTTATTTATCTATACTATCTATAATAGAAAAATGGTCAAACTTGAAAAGTTGAGTCTTGAAAGTTGAGTATTGAAAGTCAAATGTGAGAGAAAATTAATGTAATTAATACTTTAATTAAAACACCCCATTACTTAAAAGTACAATAATTTATTCACATTGTACAACCAATTAAAAACATATCTATCAAATTAAATACAACCAATTAAAACATAAACCGGGTTGACCCGGTACTTTGATCCGTTTTCGACTCAACCTAGCAAGTTGTTGACCCGGTTTAAATCGACCCATTTTTCGGCCGGAGCGGTTCAACCGGTTGAACTACCCGGGTCAAACCGGGTTTCAAAACATTATCAATTACTTAAAAGTACAATAATTTATTCACATTGTACAACCAACTAAAAACATATCTACCAAATTAAATACAACGAATTAAAACACAAACCGGGTTGACCCGGGATGCTTCAAACCCGGCGGATTGACCCGGCTTAATTTGACCCATTTTCGACCCAACCTAGCAAGTTGACCCGGTTTAAATCAACCCATTTTTCAACCGGAACGGTTCAACCGGTTGAACCACCCGGGTCGAACCGGGCTTCAAAACATTATCTTTTACTTAAAAGTACAATGATTTATTCACGTTGTACAACCAATTAAAAAACATATCTACCAAATTAAATACAACCAATTAAAACACAAACCGGGTTAACCCGGGACGCTTCAAACCCGGCGGATCGACCCGGTTTAATTTGACCCGTTTTCAACCCAACCTAGCAAGTTGACCCGATTTAAATCGACCTATTTTTCGACCGGAACGGTTCAACCGGTTGAACAACCCGGTCGAACCGGGTTTCAAAACATTATTTTTCGTTTATAACCCATAAACTTTTTTTTATCAATAAACTATTTGTCGCTATAAAATCCCGTTGTTATGCATTGGTACTCGTCTAGTTAGGGAAAAAAGAAAACCGTAACCCTAAAAGTATTCTCACCCTTTATAACTTTCTAGCTATCTCTATCCATTTCTTGCCTGCTCCCAAACAAACTTGTTTTTTCACACACAGCAAAGACATGGTTCGATCGATTAATCTCTTAAATTTATTTACTTTGTTTATATATTTATGTCTCTAATTTGAATACCATGTTTAGGGCATCTGCTAAAACTTTTGTGTTTTGAAAATCTAATTTAGGGTTTTTAACTTTTTGTGTAAATATATTTTTTGTTATAACTGCAGATTGATATTTGTATAACTGCCCTTATAAATTGTTTATATTTATCTTTTCTTGTGATAATCGCGTGAAGTTTGAATTGGTCCTTTTATTTTATTTTTTTTTAATTTTTTTTAATAGTTTCTATTGATAAATGTGAGACAGAACTCGACAGTGCAAGTCCCTTCCTCACTTACCTTGACAAGAGAACAAATTCTTTGGCTAAACGATGGATCGAGGACGTTGCAGCAAGCTGCGGCTACGTGTTCTAGTAATTTCTAAAACAATACTGAATCTCTTTTTAAAACTTATCCAATTTGTTATTGTTGTCCCAGCCGTTTATATGAATGTGTACGGTTTTATGGTTGAGTCAAATAAGATTTGCAAACGAAAATAACTAAAGATAACTTATATATATTTGTCTAACCAATGTAAAGTTACAAGTTCATATGTATATATACTAGTCTAATCAATGTAAGTGAACCGATATATCTATTCGAATAGTTGTCTTCCAACCAATGCTTTGGTTCGAATAGGTTCCTGCCAAGCAACACAACCATTTGCCTATTCCCATAATTTAACTAACATAACTAACTTAACTACTAAACGGTTATTAAGTTTCTGATGAACACGTTTGGTCCTTCATGTTTTCCTTCAAAGTAACATCGAGATTACTTGGCTCACATTCTCCTCCTTAATCTTGATTGTTGCTTTGTCCAAGGTCTTGAACTCCGAGCATTTGTCTCATAGTTGTAAACTTGAGTCTCGGTAAAGCTTTCGTTAATATGTCTGCTCTTTGTAGTTCTCCACTAACGTGTTCCATATTTATATGACCATTCCCTACGCATTCCCGAATGAAATGATAGCGAATGTCTATATGTTTACTCCTTCCATGAAATACTGGGTTCTTTACGAGTGCTATTGCTGATACGTTGTCAACCCTGAGCGTTATCCTTTTTTCTTCCATTCCAGTTAGTTCACTAAGTAAACGTTTTAACCATAAGGCTTGACATGCTGCTGCAGTAGCTGCCATGAATTCTGATTCACATGATTAGAGCGTCACTGTCGGTTGCTTCTGAGTACACCAGGTAATAGGTGACTCTCCAAAGTAAAATACGACTCAAGTAGTTCCTTTTCCTTGATCTGTATTGATTCCATAACTACTGTCACTGTAACCTATAATTTTGCAGCCGCCTTCCTTCTTGTATATTATTCCATGTTCTTTTGTTCCTTTGACGTATCGGATTACTTGTTTCACTGCCTTCAGGTGATGATCCTTCAGGTCTTGCATAAATCTGCTGAGTAGTCCGACTGAGTAACTAAGATCCGGTCTTGTATGTAATAAGTATCTGAGGATTCCAATTAAGCTTCGGTAATAAGTTGCGTCAACTGGTTCTCTATCTTCCGCCTTGACCAACTTAGTGCCGGGATCCAATGGTATCTTCGTATCATTGCTATCCGTGATACTTGTTTCTTTTAGGATCTTGTTAATATATCCAGTTTGCTTGATTGTAATCTCTCCTCCTGTTTGTGTAACTTCTATCCCAAGGTAATACGCTAGCAATCCTAAATCGCTCATTTCAAATTTATCTTCCATCTGGGATTTGAACAAGTCTATTTCCTTCTTTGGAGTGCCTGTGATTATTAAATCATCTACATATACTCCAACTATAAGTGTTGAATTCTTGCTTCTCTTCGTGTAGACTGCTTGTTCTAGATTACATTTCTTAAAGTCTAATGACTTCAAGGTTTGATCAAGCTTCACATTCCAAGCTCTTGGAGCTTGTCTTAAGCCATACAAAGCTTTTGTTAGCTTGTATACTTTTCCTTGGTTTCCTTGCTGAATGAAACCTTCAGGTTGTGTAACGTAGACTTCTTCCTTCAATTCTCCATGTAAAAATGCTGATTTCACATCTAAGTGGTGTACTTGCCATCCATGATATGCTGCTAGTGCTAATATTAATCGAACTGTCTCGATTCTAGCTACTGGTGCAAGTACTTCATCAAAGTCTATTCTTTGTTCTTGTACATAACCTTTCGCTACTAATCTTGCTTTATATTTAATGATCTTTCCTTGTGCATCTCTCTTGGTTTTATAAACCCATTTGAGTCTGATTGCCTTCTGATTTTCTGGCAAATTTGTAATAGTCCATGTGTTGTTCTTGTTGATTGAATCTAATTCAACTTTCATGGCCTCAATCCATTTCTCATCTTTTGATGCTTCCTTGTAGTTATGGGGTTCTTCTTCTATGAGGAATAAACTTGGAGTTTCTACTTCACGTGCATGTTGATAAATTTCATTGATATTCTTTAAACCTCGTACTAGTCTGTGATCATATCTTTCTGAGCTTCCTAATGAGCTTTCTAATGAACTAATAGTAGCTTCTCTTTCACTTTCTGAGTTGGGTTCGTAAGTGTATGTTGGTGGTGTAGTTGGTGATTCTGGATCTGGTATTGGATCCGGTATGTGATCCTTTTCATGATACGTGTTATCAATGTTTTCTATGTTGATTGGTGTAGGATTTCCATTATCAACTTCGTCTACACAAAACTAGCCCAAAATTGTCTTGTGTACCCGTATCATCTCCATTTTTATCCCAATTCCACGGTTTCGTTTCCATAAACTTTACGTCCCTACTAACATGTTTCTTCTTTCTTACTGGATCATATAGCCTACAAGCTTTTGATCCTTCCTTTACTCCTAAATAAACCATCGGTATGCTTCTATCATCTAACTTCTTCAAGTGAGGTATCGTTATCTTAGCGTAAGCTGTGCATCCGAATATTCTAAGGTTTTGTAGGTTTGGTTTTCTGTTGTAGAGTGTGTTTTATCTTCTAGTGCTCGTGTAGGTACCCTATTTAGAATATAAATGGCATGCTTGACTGCTTCCGCCCAAAAAGTTAAGGGTAACTTCATCGCTTTCATCATACTCCTAGTAGTTGATAACACCGTCCTATTCTTTCTTTCAACTACTCCATTCTGTTGCGGTGAGTATGGTGCTGTTAAATGTCTTGTTATTCCATTCTCTTTACAGTACTTAGTGAATTCATTTAATGTAAATTCACCACCTCTATCTGTTCTTAGCATTCTTAACTTCAATCTTAACTCCATTTCAATCTTTTGTCTAAATTCCTTAAATGTGTTGAAGGCTTGATCCTTAGTTGTTAGAAAATAAGCCCACATATAACGTGTACAGTCATCTACTAGTAAGAAGATAAGTTTCTTTTCGGAATGTGTTGTTGGACTTATGGGACCATAAAGATCTCCATAAACTAAGTCCAATGGGTTCTTGGATCTGAATTTAGCTTGATTGGGAAATGGTGTTCTGCTATGTTAATTTCCTAACAAACATGCATCACATACTTGTCCAGTATGATTTATTCTTGGTATTCCTTCTGCTAGACCCTTTCTTGTCATCTTGTTGCTATCATCAAAGTTTAGATGACCTAATCTAGCGTGCCATAACCATGCTTGATTATCCACATTTGCTAAGAGGCATATAAGTGCTTCTATCTGTAGTCTAATACTGTAAAGTCTATTTTTCGACCTTTCTACCTTCATCAACAACTTCCTATTCTTATCATACAAAGTCAGCTTGTTCCCATCCATGATGATCTTACAACCTATTTCACTAAGTTGTCCTAGATTAAGTATGTTGCTCTTGAGGTTTGGTATGTAGTAAACATCTGATATTATCTTTTGCTCCTTGTTTCTACACCCTAGTAATATAGAACCTCTACCCTTTATCTATACATATGATCCATCTCCAAAATGAACACGTCCAGTGATACTTTCGTCTATATCTTTAAAATGACTTTTCGCTCCCGTCATATGGTTGCTTGCACCATTATCTAAATACCATATGCTATCATCTGTTGTAGCACACTTTCCAGGTTGTATTTGTCCTTCATTTAACAATACTTCTTCATGTGTAGTCATTAATAATGATGGTTCATTGTCTTCATAGATAAGGTTTGACTGTTCCTGAGTTGTTGGTTTACTTCTACATTCTTTCTTAAAATGTCCATGTTTCCCGCAATTGAAACATTTTACTTTCTTCTTCCACTCACTTCTATTCTTATTGTTCTTGTCATTGTGAGTTGAATTTTCTCCATTCGAGTTATCTCTATTTCCTTTATTCTGCCAGTTTCCTCGTGTGTAGTTTGATCTACCCCTATTCTTGTTGAAACGTTTCTTATATCTAGAGTGTTCGCCTTGTGCGAATAATAGGTTATCCTGGCTTTCTGCTTGTCCTCCCTTTCGGAGTTTTATCCTTTCCTCGAATGCCTTTAATTTTCCAGTGATCTCATCTAAGGTGATATCATCTAGATCACTTGCCTGTTCTATGGATGCTACTATCTGAATGAACTTATCTGGTGTGGAGTCTAATAGTTTTCATACTTAAAGTGATTCATCCATGGTTTTTCCTAATTCTTTAGCCTTCGTGGCGTAACCATTTAGTTTGTTCGTAAATGCATCCACCGTTTCTTCATCCTTCATTTGAAGGTCATTAAATCCTATCATTAGTGATTGTAATCGTGCCTGTTGCACTCTTTCTTCTCCAACGTGTCTCCTTTTCAATGATTCCCATAATTCTCTAGCAGTTTTACAACTTGCAACTTGTAATATCACATCCTCGGTCACCGCATGATATAGGAGAGCAATAGTTGCCTTATCCTTCTTATCATCTAATTGGGTGTTTTCCTTAGGTTCTATAGTCTCCCATAAACCATGTGCCTCTAATATAACCTTAATTTGTATAGCCCAAACAGTGTAGTTTGTGGTTTTGAGTTTAGGGCATTGATATTGTGTAATGGGTTTTACTATAGTGTTATTGATATTGGTGTCATCATCTCCACCCGACATCCTAGATGTGTTTACAATCTTTACTTTAAATTTGTATGGGAAATCTAACCAGTATGGTATATCCTACTACTACGAGAACAGAAATAGTTATCCGGGAATCCTAGTCATACGAGATCAATATATAGTTCTCGGGATTTCCTAATAGTATGAAATGAGTATCTATACTATAAGCGTATAAATGAAATCCAAATAATGATTACGTGACCTTGTATGTTATGCATTCCCACTTGTGTGTCGATACTTTGAGTTATATCAACCACGTACGTTTCTTTCCTCGTCTCCATTCAAATTTCAATTTGGTTGTATTGATGTTGTTGTCAAACACTAACCAAATGTCACGTTGTTCTTTCTTTTCCTTCTCGACTTGGTTTCTACTACGTGCCTACGACCCTTGTTATGTCTCGGCTTTCCTCCAAATCCACCCGAAGTGATTTTGGCCACGATCAAATCCAAATGGTTGTCGTTGTTTCCTTTTTGTTCCAAGTCCCTCGCAATGAGTCTCGGCAAATAAGTCTCGGTAAAAGTTTTACCGAAGCAAATAAAATTTGCTTTTCCTTCTTTTCCTTCCTTAGTACCCGCGGTACTAATCAACGTCTAAACAAAAGTAAAATTTTGTTTGTTGTTCCGCTGTTGCTTGTATCCTACGTCTCGTTGTATCCACAATACTTCCTTTCGTTCTTTTCTTTTCCTTTTGTCCACACCGTATATCAACAACCTTCAATACCCTAATCGGTATTTTATGTAGCGAGTGATCAAGTCGCGTTTTCTTCAATATTTTTGTTACTCTTTGTATTGCCAACGTCCAAACAATCTTTGATTGTTTTGTTTATACCGGTATACCTTTCAATCTTCCAAGCAACGCCTTTTAAAGTTTATGCGCTTCCTTTTCTTTCTTGTGTATCACGGTAATGATACACAAACTCCTTCGACGTATTTCCTTTACCCTTGTTGTGTTGTAGTAGAAAAAGAAACAAGTACGTTCTTGTTATTGTTAACAAGAAATTTCTTCTAATCCTTTTCTGGTTTTGTTGTCTCGTACGAATAATCACAACAAACCAAGGCACCACTTTTGGTTCGGTGTCCTTCCTGTTTGCAAATTTCGACACAAAGAAAGTTGTATACGACCTTCTTATGTCCCTAAGTTATCTATGCAACCCTTCTAATGTTAAAAAGGTTCAAGGGTGTGCGTTATTCCTGAAAAACAAGTTTTTCAACGTGGGTTTTTGGTTTCTGTTTTGGTTTTTGTCTCGATACAAATTTCTGAGTTTTCTGGTTCTGTTTTGATGGTGTAACGAGAGGTGTTCCAACAAGGCTCTTGATGCCAATTGTTGTCCCAGCCGTTTATATGAATGTGTACGGTTTTATGGTTGAGTCAAATAAGATTTGCAAATGAAAATAACTAAAGATAACTTATATATATTTGTCTAACCAATGTAAATTTACAAGTTCATATGTATATATACTAGTCTAATCAGTGTACGTGAACCGATATATCTATTCGAATAGTTGTCTTCCAACCAATGCTTTGGTTCGAATAGGTTCCTGCCAAGCAACACAACCATTCGCCTATTTCTAGAATTTAACTAACATAACTAACTTAACTTCTAAACGGTTATTAAGTTTCTGATGAACACGTTTGGTCCTTCATGTTTTCCTTCAAAGTAACATCGAGATTACTTGGCTCACAGTTAAAACCTGCTATTGTGTCTTTTCTTAGCCTAATATTATTCACTATAACCCTTTGACGAATTCTCGAAACTTTATTTTCTGCGAAAAATATTGTGTTTGTTCGGCATTGCAACTCTTATGGATGTGTTAACAAATTTCGTAATTTAGATTTTGTCTATAGCAATACATACAAGTCACATATTTGTTACTGTATATTTTTTGAGATGAAACTATCTTATTTAAGTATTGATATGTTTATATGCAGTTGACTTAAATAAATTCAAAGAAGTTTTGGAGAAAGAAAACATCCTGGTTTGGAATCAGGTCAATGGAACCAAAATGAGGATTCATGGAGGTAATTATGAAATATCTATGATTCTTTCTGTCGCGAAGAATATGAAGTGGTACGTTGTAAAGGGGTGGTATCCGTTTGAATTTGTAATTAGAATCATTGAGGATGGAAATCATCTCGCTCGTGGATGTTACAAACTAATCTACAAACTCTTTGGTCGGGTTACTTTGATCGAGACAGATCGTGATTGGCACGAAGCAGTTATGTTTTTCAGCTTGAATGCTTATGTTATGACCCTGGAAGTGAAGAAGGCAGATACTCCTGGTTCTGTGGCTTGATGTTTTACTTTTTAATTTAACTAGCACAATGTTTGTTAACTTGGAGATTTTATTGTTATTAGCTTGCATGGATTTTTATTAAGCGTTATTTTGGTTGATTTTATTTTGGTTCTTTTTGTTAAAAGTTACATATAAATATTAATATGTAAATGACTGGTATCGAACCCGAGACCTCGGGATTGCACACATTACAAACGAGAATAAAGTAAATAAATATATATATGTTATATGTATCGTATATATATATATATTTTGTAAACACTTGAGGGACTAAATAATTGTTAATATTAACGTAAGTATTAATTATTATTAAGGAACGAGAGAACGATGACTAGAGTGTAATTTGGAAGACAAGAAGGTTCCAGAATCCCCTTGTGGGAGGGGTGGCCGGTCGACCTAGGCCCAAGAGGGTCGACCCAGGCTTGTCTTGTGCTCAAAGTTTGCTCTAGTATATATACAAGGCCAAGGATTAGGGTTTCACATCTTATATGCACACACACTAACCCTAAATCTTTTCCTCCTCTTTCTTTTCTCTTGGCCGATCGGCAACAACAACCCTCAAGGGTTTTTGGGTCGATTTTGGTGGTTCCAAAATTGTTTTACGTTTACTTGCATAAACCTTTATTCGTTGGTAGTTTGTGTGTACAAGAACGAGGTAATTACTTACTTTAGTAATTATCAAGAGATCGATAAACAAAACGGTAAGGGGTTTATCATTGATCTATTTTACACAAGTTCAAGGTTTATTGAAGTGCATCGGGTATGTTTACTATTTATGTTTTAGTTATCTTTATACGTGTTATTAGTGATCTTTGCTTCCGCGTATGTGCTATATTGATTGTCAAACTCTAACAGTGGCATCACGAGCCATGGATAACATGTAATTGATTACTAAAATGTAATAAAAATCGGATCTTTAATTGTTTTAGATACATGTTTTTTCTTGGGTTTTTCTTTAAATTATTTTATAAAATTTAAAACCCTAACCTTAATTTTTTTTTGGGGGGGGGGGGGGGGGGGGGGGGGATTGATTTCCACTAAAAACCCTAATTAGGGTTTGTGGTTTTCTTGATTAAATTGTAATCACGTAGAAACCCTAGGCCTTAAACCGGTTTTGTGAACGTACTTGTGACCTATGTGCTAATTGTTAGGTTAATCCATGACGAAACATGCATGTTAGTCATGGATCTTGTTTGTTTATTTAATTGTCACATGTTTTAAATAGATCTAAAATTGGGGAAGACTCCAATTAATTAATATTAGAATCAATTTATATGCTACGTGGTGTGTATATTGATTTTGGCCTACGCAATTGATACGTCAATGTATGTGACTCTCCTCCATTAAGAGGAGAAGGCCTTAATTGATTACATGCGTTATAATTCATAGAATTAATTTTATTAGGATCTTTTTAATAAGGTTTGCATGTGGCTAATTGTTTCACGTTTTAATCATTAGTTGTTTATTTTTCTTTTAATTACTTGTTTTTATTGTTTTCTTAATTGTTTGACTTGATGTAAGCAATAAAAAGGGTGATTTTCATAAAAGAAAATAATATGGACTAATAACGATGAAACAAAAGTGATTAAGTAAGAATCTTGCAAGGTCTTAAGTGCCGATAGTGGTCCGATTCGCACGGTAATCATCTCCCAGGCGAGACTAGCAAAAATTCATACTTTATTACATGATTTTGAGATTGAATCCACAAACTTTTGCTTGATTGATGTTTTGTACAAATATGCTTTTAAAATTAAGTCCTTTAAGACGATATTCATAACCGTGATTTGAAGGCTTAGAAAAGAGCCTTAGAGTCTGCCTTGGTTATCACAATCTTGAATATGTCTTAAATGAATTACTTTTAAAATCATAATTGTAGAAAGTCATCTTAGGGTTTGTTAAACTTCAAGTAAAACTTTGTGTATTAATTTCACGAATTGGTAATAAAAAGGTTTTGAAAACTTATGCTATAAAGATGAGTGCATGCATCTTTATACATATTTTGATTTACACATCAAAATTAAATACCCTTATAATTTAAGTTACATGCCATCTATCTATAACAAACACTTGGAATTTTAATTTAGTAAACGTGAGACCTAGACTAAATTACTATAAAAAGGTAAAATTCTTTTAACGCGTGAGACCATAATTGTAATTTTACAGTTTCTAAGGTAGACGACTTAATTAAGTTGTGCGTGAGACCTAGAAGTTAAGGCATGAGATGGGATGAAACATGCTTACAAGGCAAATTGATGAATCAATTTGATGTAATTCCCATAATGATCTAGGAATTGGAAATATTGTTTCCAATTATTGTTCGACAGATTACCATCTTTTGTACGTTCACCACTAGCAGATCAACTGATGTGGTGGAACTATGTAAAGTTGGATCCTAGGTTTTCAAGAAAATTTTGGTGGTTATATGAATATAACTTTGGGTATTTTATTTTCTTGAAGATATTTATTATCAAAAATACTAATGTTTGAACTTTTATCTGTAGATATGGCTCAACCCGATACCCCATCTGTGATTTCTGCTTTCAAGAGTCATCTTGAGAGAGAAAAACTGACCGGAAAGAATTTTAATGATTGGCACCGTTCGCTTAGAATTGTCTTGAGGTCGACCGGTAAGCTAGATTACTTGACCGAAGAATGCCCAGCTGAGCCTGCTGCTACTGAACCAGAAGCAGTTAAGGCGGCATGGAGGGTGGAGCATGCTAAGTTTAATGAGGTTGCTTGTTTAATGCTCACTAGCATGAGTGCTCAATTACAAAAGAAGTTTGAGTACTACTTTCCTAAAGACATGCTTGATGAACTTCAAAAGTCTTATGAAAAGTCTCCTGCAGTTGAATTGTATGATGAACTGGACAAGCTACACAACTGCAAGCATGGTGATGGTAAACCAGTTGAAGATTATGTGACTGAGATGAATTAATCTTTTGATCAGCTTCACAGAATTGGATTTGGTTACCCTGAGAATGTGCAAGTGCACTTGATCAACAGGTCCCTTAACAAGGACTTTGCTGGTTTTGGGCAGAATTTCAACATGCATTGCTCGGGGAAGACAGTCTCAGAATTACTCGCACTGCTTGTTGATTATGAGAAAAGTCTACCAGCCAAGGTCAAGGCTCCTACCCCGCAAGTGTTGGCAATTCATGGTGGGAGAATCCAGAAGAAATCGCATGTGAACAAAGGCAAAGGAAAATGTAATAAAGGCAAGCAGGTCATGGCCTATCAACCTGAACCCAAGATGAAGCAACATCAGCCTAAGCAGAAAAAGGTGAATCCGCCAAACAAGAAGGATCAGGCATGTCACCATTGTCATGAAAAGGGCCATTAGAAGCGCAATTGTCCTCTCTACATTCATGACTTGCGACTCAAGAAGCAGGGGAATGAAGCTGGTAACCCCAGCTCATCAGGTGCGTTCTTTATGATTGAATTATTCACTCTTACTCCTAAATTGAATTTATGGGTATATGATACGGGATGTGGCATTCATATTTGCAATACCTTGCAGGGGTTTAGAGTTGAGAGAAAGCTGGCCTATGGACAACAATTCTTGCACGTTGGTAATGGAGCGCATGCAGGAGTTGAAGCTATAGGAGTTTATGATTTAGTGTTGCCTTCGGGCTTAGTACTATCTTTAAATAATTGTCATTATGCACCGTCAATTTTTAGAGGTGTAATTTCATTTTCATGTTTGTTGAACCTTGGTTTTAAGCATACTATTTCAAGCAATGGAATTTCAGTTTCTTTAAATGGTGTTTTTTATTTTAATGCTATTGCTGTGAATGGTGTCTTTGAAATTGATATGAATAATAATGATAATGCTTTTGTTAGAAATAATTCAATGTATAGCATCAACAATAAGAGAATCAAGAAAGGTCTGGATTTGTCTTATTTTTGGCATTGTCGATTTGCTCACATTGGCAAAGATCGCATGAAAAAGCTGCAACATGATGGGCTTTTAGAAAAGATCAATGATGAATCATTTGATAAATGCGAATCTTGCATTGCTGGGAAGATGACTAAGAAACCCTTTAAAAATAGGATTGAAAGGGCTAATGATCTACTTGGTCTAATTCACACACAGATGTGTGTGGACCACTTAGACATGTGTCAAGGAGAGGTGCTAGCTACTTCTTAACATTTACAGATGACTACAGCCGTTATGGTTATGTTTATTTACTTAAACATAAACATGAGGTGTTTGAAACATTCAAAGTGTTTAAAGCAGAAGTAGAGTTGCAACTAGGAAAGAAGATTAAAGCTCTTCGATCCTATAGAGGTGGTGAATACCTAAGTCAAGAGTTTATAAATTACTTAGCAAAGGAGGGAATTGTCCAGCACCTTACTTCTCCATATACTCCACAACAAAATGGTGTATCTGAAAGAAGGAATCGTACATTGCAAGATATGATACGATCTATGTTTAATCTAACAACTCTTCCATACTCATTTTGGGATTATGCCTTGGAATCTGCAGTTCACATTTTAAATATGGTTCCAACAAAGAAGGTGGATAAGACTCCATATGAGGTATGGACTGGAAAAGCTCCTAACCTATCTTATATAAAGGTCTGGGGTTGTGAGGCGTATGTTAAACGTGACTCAGTAGACAAACTCCAACAAAGATCTGTAAAGTGCATCTTCGTAGGTTACCCTAAGGAAACTATGGGTTGCTACTTTTATTACCCAGCTGAAAACAAAGTTTTTGTTGCAAGGTATGGAGACTTCTTAGAAAAAGAGCTCATATCTCAAGAATTCAGTGGGAGAGTATATGATCTGGAAGATGATCATGAAGATGTAACACCTTCTGAAAACACTAGCCAACTTCCTGAAGAACCTGAAAGTTTAGGTCCTCCACCAGAAGTTGAAGTGGTTCCCGTTCGCAGGTCTTTTAGATTTGTGAAGGCTCCAACACGTCTATGTCTAAACTTGGAGTGTGATGACAACTTGATAGGGGATCTCGATGAACCTACAAGTTATGAAGCTGCTATGAATAGTCCTGAAAAGGAAAAATGGCAGGGAGCTATAAATGGGGAAATGCAATCCATGAAAGACAATGAAGTCTGGGAATAAGTAGACCTACCTCCGGGTGCCAAGCTAGTTGGGAGTAAATGGCTCTTCAAGAAAAAGACTGATATGGATGGCATTGTACACACCTATAAGGCCCGTTTGGTAGCTAAAGGCTATACTCAAACTTTTGGTGTTGACTATGAGGAGACCTTTTCTCCTGTAGCTGACATAAGGGCCATTAGGATTCTTATAGCCATAGCCACTTACTATGACTATGAGATTTGGCAAATGGATGTCAAAACCGCCTTCTTAAAAGGTAGCCTAGATGAAGACATCTATATGGCGCAGCCTGAGGGGTTTGTGAATCCAGAATTCACAGATCATGTATGCAAGCTTAAAAGATCCATTTATGGATTAAAGCAAGCATCACGACAATGGAATAAGAGATTTGATAGTGAAATTAAGAAGTATGGATTCACTCAAAATCTTGATGAGCCATGTGTATATCACAAAGCTAGTGGGAGTAATGTAATTTTCCTTATATTATATGTCGATGACATATTGATCATTGGAAATGACATTCTAAGTTCGCAAAAGGTTAAGGCATATCTTAGAAGTTGTTTTTCTATGAAAGATTTAGGGGAAGCTGCATTTATTCTGGGAATCAAGATATATAGAGATAGATCTCGGAGATTAATTGGATTAAGCCAAAGTGCTTACATTGATAAAATATTGAAGAGATTCAGTATGCAAAATTCCAAGAAAGGATATTTGCCGATGCAAGAGCAACATGGCTTGAGCAACAAAGTTTGTACTTCAACACCTGAAGAGGTGCAATGCATGAAGAGAGTCCCTTATGCTTTGGCTGTGGGATCTATTATGTATGCGGTGAAAAGCACAAAGCCTGATGTGGCGTTTGCTCAGAATTTAACCAGTCGATACCAGCAGAATCCAGGTGAAAAACACTGGACTGCTGTTAAGAATATTCTTAAGTACCTTAGGGCTACTAAAGAGAT
The DNA here is from genome assembly GCA_030686995.1 of Artemisia argyi. Taxonomy (NCBI): domain Eukaryota; kingdom Viridiplantae; phylum Streptophyta; class Magnoliopsida; order Asterales; family Asteraceae; genus Artemisia; species Artemisia argyi. The sequence goes on along the minus strand of CM060680.1, from coordinate 228,831,866 downwards.
GTTCTTGGTTTATGGGGGTACTCCATCTGCAGAACTTGATGTTACAGGTTACTGCGATGCTTCTTGGAAAGGTGATAAAGATGATAAGTCTCAGACGGGTTATGTCTTTGTCATTAATGGAGGAGCTGTTGATTGGAGGAGCAGAAAGCAGAGTGTATTAGCGATGTCTGCTATAGAAAGTGAGTATATAGCTGCTTCAGAAGCTGCAATGGAAGCTATTTGGATTAGGAAGTTTGTTTCAGGGCTTGGGGTTATGCCTTCGATTCAGCGACCTATAAAAATGTATTGTGACAACTCAGCTACGATTACATTTGGCAATGAACCTGGAATCATTAAAGGCACCAGACATTTCCCGATTAAACACCACTATGTCAGAGAACAAGTTGAGATAGGTGAAATCGAAATGCTCAAAGTTCACACAGATGATAACTTAGCTGATCAATTTACAAAGCCTTTACCTGGCACCAAGCTTTACAAGCATGCTGAAGGAATAGGACTTAAATTAGCTGATAGTTTCATGCCCATTTGTGATTAGTATTTGGATAAGGGATGTAATGTACAATTATTAATTTTATTGAAATAAAGTATTTGTTATGTTTATTCATTCATTGTCTTAATAATATATCCTATATTTGCATGTTTAAGATCCATGAATAATTTATTATTCTAAATAGTCTGTTGTCGATTAATGATATGGGAATATCATTAAATTAAGACAATTTTGAGTATTGGTTAAGGATATACTTGAAAGTATATTGATGCGTTGTCATACCAATTTCACATGATATTCAATGAATTGAGTATTGGACTGATCCCAACAATATGATTTAAATTAATTGTGAGAATCATATTTAAGAGTTATCCTCAGACTTGAGATACCAGATAAGTGTCATGGATGTAGTACATTTTGTGGAGCAATCTACCGCTTACCGTAATTGGAAGTCATAAGGGTTGTTTTCAGAATGTTACAAGGTTCATGGGTTATTCTTGTAGTCAAGAGAGAATTCGTTCCTTCTGATTTGTTTAGAAGTTTAATACTGCTGGGCCCCTCGTAGGGTTGACAAAATGTTTGCGTGGCCACGCCCAAAGTCTATCTGGAATACGTTCAGATGTTTTGGTAATTTTGTTCAATCATAAAGAGACGAGAAACATAATTTAATAAAGAACCTTACTTCTTTATTAATGTAGTATTAGAAGCGAAATGATAATAATAATGATGAATCATTAAAGGTTTTCCAGGAAACCTAGCTCAGGTCGAACTGGGGGCATTGGAGTGTTGCAAGACGCCAACCAATGTCATTTTACTATAACCCGAGACCTCGGGATTGCACACATTACAAACGAGAATAAAGTAAATAAATAAATATATATCTCTATATTATATATAACAGGAGGCGTTACACGTAGATAATGCCACGTAAACGCCATGTCATTGCCCAGTAATTCATTTTCCGCCATGTCATCACATTCAGTCCACCTAAGCAATGATTATGGGAATTAAAATCCGGAATTAATTAGAACAAAAATTTCAAAGGTGGGGATCGAACCTAGGGTAGTATGTAAGATTAACCCACTTGATAACCACTAGACCAACATCTTTTTTGTTTTATATTTTGCAACACCAAGTTTATAAACCTTTGGAATTAATGATTTTTGCTAATCCTGATTATTCACAATATAGCCGGATTCATTCTTTTAAAAAAAAACTCAAAACCCTAATATCATTCTGTTGTAATCTAAACCCTAATACAAGTCGACTATCCCCAATATGTTTGTGTTTCCACTAGACCAACATCTTTTCTATTCTCATGATCCAGGCATTGGAGTTGATGTTACTGCAACCATTGTTTTCGTTCATTACATAGGATAGCCCACATGTATTTTATACATTTTTTTTTCCATTATGGGTATTGTACCGCCACTTATTTTAGATACATTTATATAAACTATAAGTTTGTTCATGTTTGGCGAATTATGGAATTTTTCTAATTCTTTTTAGATGTGAATTTAACCAAAACCCAAGCTACATATAATTTCTATTAGTTTCAGTTCATTGTATTGACTTTTTCCTCCAACACAGGATAACGCTGAACGTACATTGTCATTTGTAGTACTCACCAGTGTTTTAAAACCAGTTGACCCTTCTAGATGGCTATCTCCACCATCAAACGAATCTTCTGCCACAATAAATATGAAGTTTTCAGAGTTGGTTGTGAAATGCTTGATCAAAGTTACAAAGTTTCTTCAAAGTACCATACACGAGGTTAACCTTGATCGCATTCTCCAAAACATTCATGTATATCTATAAGAACTCGGGATGGAGGAAATTAGGAGGAGGTTTTTATAATACTTTTTAATATCTTAATTTGCTATTTATAAGTTTGAATTCTTACTTTTTTTAAAAAAAAAATTTGTTTATGCAACTACTATGAGCAACTTATAGAGCGACAAGAGATGACAAGCCTTTGCGTATGGTTAAAAGTGTTTTAAATGAGCTTGTAAAGTTAGCTAGCACTGCAATTAAAGGTCATATTTCTGTGGTTCCAATAGATATGGAACCCCAACCTATAATACTTGGCTACATCGATTACTATCTTCAGGTATTACATTCTTTAGTAGAATACATGATTAACTCATGCAATATGTGTTGATAAATTGTACTCCTTATTAATTGTATTTCATATAAAAAATATTAGACGTTGGCTGCTGCAAGAATGTTGCCACCAAACAGCCCTACTGACGATGACATATCCGTTAATATTATGGCTTCAAGAGGCCCAATCCCTGTTCGTTCAAATTATGGTTACCATCAAGAAGAGAAAGAAGATCATAGGAATGACAGGTCGGTTAATGTTATGCCTTCAAGAGGAGGTTCAATTCCTGTTCAATTAGATTTTAGGCAGCAGCATGTAGATGAGAAAGGGAACAACAGGTTCCAATCTGGAGGTATATTTCGGCTCAATCTTTATTCAGTAATCAGTATTTAATAAAAACTTTTAACTTTTATACTGTCTTAGGCCATTAAAAGTTTGATATCCGATTGTTGTATAAATTTTTAGAATTGCTTATAATAATTGTATTAACATGTACAGCACACCATATAAAAAGCGCGATAGATTTTCCCAAGAGGGCTTTGGTATTAGTAGATAAATCATAAAGTTTACATGTAATTAATATTATGGCTATCCATAACATTACTAAATTAAAGTTTTTATTTATTTTGGAACAGTATGATTTATTAGATTATTTAAGTGGACATATTCATTACATGTTAATTTTTATTTTTAATGATTTACAGTTAGTAATAGTGGGATAGATGCAATAAAAGAAAGGATGAAGAGCATCCAATTAGGATCTGTTGGGAACCTCGAGCCTGTAACTCCATCAAAATGGAAGTAACGAAGACTATCAATCTACCCATCAGACAGATGAGGTAAGTTCAGCAATTCATGTTCACATTGGTCTCCTACCTATGCATGAAAAAGCACTCTCTGGGCTTCAAGCACGGATGGATCCACATGCAACAACTGATGGCTTGCTTGCTAATGGGTCGAGAGGAAGGTAAGATGTTGAATTTTCCAAAGATGTAGGGTTAGTGTATTAATAAGGGGGTGTTTGGGTTAGCTGGACCTAAGTAATTTAAGCATGTTTAAAAAGCTTGACGAAAGACTTGCTAAATAGTTGTTCGTTTTTTTATTTTTTTACATTTCTACACTAAAAGTTATGCAAGTTAGACTGTGCGGATGTTATAGATTACAACATTACCTCTAAACTGCCTTGCATAATGGGTTGAGCTGCTGGATCAACAGATCATTTTTATTTGTTGGCTCATAAAAGATATCAGACAGATGGGTACAAAAAAGTAGGTCAGTGTTTTTTTTCTTTCAATTGTGATACTATTTTTTTGTTTTTCTCGGCGTGTATGCAAAAGTTCTTATTTCATTTTGCTCTTCATAAAGAGATTCGTGTTGAGTTGAAATTGTTATTTGTGATGTCTCCTTACGTCATGAATTATATAGTACAAATGTTACCGATCTTCAAAGAGTTTACAATGTCTATTTTAGTTGTTTTCCATCTATTAATGATACTAAAGATCCTTGTGAAGTGAGTAGTATCAGTTTGTTATGCCATATAGGACAGCTGGCATCAGGCTGACATGAAAATTCAATATTTATAGTGTCGTAGATCATGGTAGATTACCTGTTGGCTATTGTTTATCAAATTAGTTTGGAAGGAATCTGAGTGGTAATTTACTTTCACCGCTACAGTTGACGTCTGTTGCACATTTTCATGTAATCTCAATTCCTTCTATACATTTTGTGAAGCGTTAATAGTCTACTTTTATGTCACAGTGATTGAGCTATTTATTAATATAATAATTAGTAAATAGCCAGCTCATAGTATCTTTGATATAATCTTTAGATACTTGTGATATAACAAGCTGAAATGTGGAATCATAGACTTCTGTTTTTTAGATGGCTACAGATTTTATACTCAAAGTTACTGCAGAATCTGATATACATATGTTCAGGTACATAGATACAGTTATCAAGTGACTCCTGTTTTTTTCTTCCATTATGATAGTTCAAGACAAAAATATCCGTGTTATCGAGGTGGTTACCAAGACAGTTGCTGCTCTTGCGTCTACTTATTTGGTTTACAAAAAGTCTGATCACACTTGCTCTTATAGAATCTGATGTATGGTATCGTTGGTTTAGCAGGACAAAAAAAGAAGATGCTATTTATGGAGCCATTGTTGGAGCTCATGTTGACCTTACAAGGCATTATGGTACTTTCATGTTGTAATTTTATAATATAGTCATTTTTAGTCTATAGTTTAGTGCTGATTAGTAAAACAAAAGTAAGTGGGTAGTAGTTTTGAGTGCAAGTAACCTGGGATTGTAGATTAGATTGCACTTAACACCTATATGTTCTCTTAGCTACAAAAAGCTCAAAAGATATCATTAAAGTTGTTTTTATTAGTCGTGACTTTTATATTGTCATAGATGCTTCGTTGTTTGCTTTGTAATTATTTTGAGAAATGCATAGAAGAGAGGAAAGTGATGCAACTATCTTCAAAGGAACGCTGATGAACGGCCTGAGCTATGCAGTGGAGCAGTTGAATTCGTTGCCACAAGGAAATTCTTGGTTCATGTGAATCTGATCTATAGCTTCATTTTGCACATCTATAGCTTCATTTTGCCTTCATTTGGCATTATCCAATCAGGAATAGAAAGAACCTGAGCAATATATAAAATAGTGAGATAGAGTGAAACTTACAAAAACTCAATTTGCTCAAATCAATCAGATAGTTCTTAGTAAGTAAACCAAATACAACATTCATCAAATAATGCTCCTTCACAATTTCCACTACTGCATTTACAGTTTGATGTACCTCCAAGTCCTTTTGAGCTGAGCTGGTTTACCTGGTAGGTAAGTCTCAATTTCATAATATTGCACATCACTTAATCCTAAATCTGGAGTTGGCAATATGGGCATTTAGGACGGGTTGGGAAACATGTCAAATCATTTCAAAACAGGTCAGAACGGGTCAAGTTCAGTTAAACCGAATATTTTTTATCCAAAGTCATAAAGGTACGACGCGCGGGAATTATGCAGCAACTGAAAAGATTCATAACCTAAGGTATGTGCTATATTGTTGACTTAAATACATCTAAGAATCATCTTAAACTTTTTCTTTCTAGGTTCCCATTTAGAAAAGATGATCTGTGTAATAGGAGTAGTGCCGAGAGTGTCTAGACTCTGGAGTTCATTACACCATTGATGACGTTGCACTATAGTCCAATATATTGTCACCCGTTTAACCCATCCTTCTAATAAACCCTTTACCATTTATCTTTTGTATTAGGTGCTTATTGATAAAATACTCAAAACCCAAAACCCCTAATTGGAGTATCTCTTCTACATCGTATTCAGTTTTACATCGTCTGATATCAATCAAATCGCTACTTTAGCAACAACATATGGTTGCAGTTCAACTGTGGTTCATACCGAGGTATGTTCATCGTCTATATATGCATTTTTTCTTTCTTGAAAAAAAAATATCTATTTTAATTGTGTTGTAATATATATGGAACAACCAGGTCATAATGATTTGTGTTTTTCCTCACAATCTCCTCTAATGATTGTGACTTTTGTTTTTTGTCGTGATATTTAACTGCATGTTGATAATTAATGTGAAGTTCCATGTTCCTTCCTAGCTAATTTTTATGTACTTAGTGATTGTTTTTTATTGATTACATTATAGAATTGTTGTTGATATCTAAAAATAGGGAAAGAGGCATGCTTGATCTATCTATGTCCTTTGGAAGTGGTCTTGAGAATCCGATTGTTATATTTTCAGGGACTTTTTGACTATATTGCAATGAAACTTGCTGAATTTGTTATCGAGGAAAGTAACAGGTATCATCATCCACCGGGTCAACAAAGGAAGTTAGGCTTCACCTCCTTATTCCCTATAATGCAACTATTTATAGTTTCCAGGACTATCATGTGATGGACTAAGAGTTTCTTTATTGATGACTATCATTCTCAAAGGTTCATGTTTCCCACTTTGCTATAACATTCTCAGTTGTTCGATATCTTAAGGTAAATGTACGCATAGGTTTTTATTGTTTCTCTTAGATGTGAATGGAAAAGTTTTTTTTAGAGTCTGAAGCTTTGACAATGATGCTCAAGCGATAAACCAGGGAAGAATAAACCTTTAAAGCTAACGGACCTCGAGTAAGTCTATACTTTCTGTTCCATCCTCTTTGTATTTTTTCGGTAATGGTCATTAATGTAACACAAGATAATATTTCTCTCTAAGCTAAAATAGGATAGAGTCTGAGCACAATAGTAGTATTTGATGTTATTTCTAATAGGGTCGTATCAAATGGATCCTTATCTTTACTAAGGATAGTGATTGTCCCTCTTGATGGTGATTTTTCTGCTGAAAATCATGAAGATTGCAGTTACATTTATTCATTGCCATGTCTTCATTTAATTGGAGATAATTCATTTGTATTCCTATATTGCCCAATGTTAGATATAATTTGAAACCAAATGCGACAACATGTACTTCCTCACATACCTGCGTAATGCTTAAATAGGTACGTGGTGCCTGTCTTGATAAGTGGCCGGCCTTTAGGTGTCACATATGTAAATAGCCGAAACCGACATCCTACAAATGAAGGCAATTAAACCTAAAAGTTTTATGTACAATCCTTTCTTTCAACATGTACACTTTCAACCATTTTTTGCCACCCTTCTTTAGCTATAGTTTAATATGCCAACAATAATTATAAGTCATAACTATAAAGGATTTTGCTAACCAATGCCCACCGGGCACAGCTTAATGTGTAGTTAATAAAAACCAACTTTCTTAATTAACCAAAAAATGCATTTATTACACATTAAATGTACTTGTGAATTACTAAATTTTTTCAGTTAAATGAAAACTATAAAATATTTCTACAGTTATGTACCGCCCTTAGAAAAATATGCTAATGATATTCATAAGTCATGCCCGCCCATCGGGCGGGCTTAGAAATCTAGTATATATATATATATATATATATATATATATATATATATATATATATATATATATATATATATATATATATATATATATATATATATATATATATATGTTATATGTATCATATATATATATTTATAAACACTTGAGGGACTAAATAATCGTTAATATTAAACGTAACTATTAATTATTATTAAGGAACGAGAGAACGAGGACTAGAGTGTAATTTGGAAGACAAGAAGGTTCCAGAATCCCCTTGTAGGAGGGGTGGCCGGTCGACCTAGGCCCAAGAGGGTCGACCCAGGCTTGTCTTGTGCTCCAAGTTTGCTCTAGTGTATATACAAGGCCAAGGATTAGGGTTTCACATCTTTTGTGCACACACACTAACCCTAAATCTTTTCCTCCTCTTTCTTTTCTCTTGGCCGATCGGCATCAACAACCCTCAAGGGTTTTTGGGTCGATTTTGGTGGTTCCAAAATTGTTTTACGTTTACTTGCATAAACCTTTATTCGTTGGTAGTTTGTGTGTACAAGAACGAGGTAATTACTTACTTTAGTAATTATCAAGAGATCGATAAACAAAACGGTAAGGGGTTTATCATTGATCTATTTTACACAAGTTCAAGGTTTATTGAAGTGCATCGGGTATGTTTACTATTTATGTTTTAGTTATCTTTATACGTGTTATTAGTGATCTTTGCTTCCGCGTATGTGCTATATTGATTGTCAAACTCTAACACTTTTTTACAGCGAGATACAACTTTTGTTCATTGTGATTACTGTAACTTAAAAATGGTTTTACAGTATATACTTCATTTGTAGTTAAGGATAAATGCCTTCTTAAATATAGTGAAATTCATAGTTAGCAAGCTTGATTAAACTGATGATCAAGTTTAATCAAACCAAAATGTTTCCTTAAGAAATGAAAGCCTCCTCCTATCTTCAAACCTCCATGATCCATTGGATCACCTCTAAACAGCAAGAAATCATGTGTACAATGACTCAGAGAAGCATTGCATTACATTATCGAGATTACTCACTTTTTTGCCCTTTTTTGAAACAACAATTATGTTATGTTTTGACGGGTTAATATACATATACATCACTAACCTTAAACTTTCCAATAGTGGTGAGTTCAATAGAGATCAATGTTGCAGATAAAACACAGCATAAGTCACATTTAATTTGTTTGTGTTGGAGGGAGTATTAGTTGAGACCAAAAGTGTAATTTAGTGTCTACTGAGGCGGTGATGATGAATTTCTATACATCTGAGTTAATCTTGCAATGCTGAGATGAACCGTATCTTGGCGAGGAAATTTCCGGTTGTTATTTGTTAATGCAGCTGTCAATTTGCAGCCATGGCGGTATAATCCTCTTTGTTTTGATTGTTTTACTGATCTGAGCCTCATCAACTGTTTAACTTTGCATTGTTTTGCAATCGAATTTGACATTGCCAGTGTTTGTATAACTTTTTACGCCAAAACTGCATGTGTTTAGCTTTTGATCATATAAATCTTAATTATGCTATATGAGAAGTTATAGGTCACTGAACTAAACAATTTTTAACCAAAATGATAGCCAACTTTAGTTTGTGACAGTTTATGAAACAATGTGTTCAACCTTATACTATCTGTTGACAATCAAAATGGGTTGCCTATTACAATGTTTGTCTAATTTAGCAGTTGAAGTTTATGCTAATGCTTAGTTCATGTAAAGCGCTCCTGTATTGAAATATATTGGGAAATTGGCAAAAAAAGGCATCATACTTGCCATTTTTTGTCATTGTATGTAGCGTACTTTTTTTTTATTATATCACTAACCTTTTTAAATCGTGTCATTGTGTGTACTTTGCGACTTTTTTACCATGTGAAATGACCATTTTACCCTTCAAAATTTGAAAAAAGTAAGGGTAAAAAATGGTCACAAAGTACACACAATGGCACGATTTAAAAAGGTTGGTGATATAATTAAAAAAAAGTACTCTACATACAATGACAAAAAGTGGCAAGTATGATGCCTTTTTTTGCCAATTTCCCAAATATATTTGCTAATGAACCTTGCAATAAAAAGCAACTAAGATTTACTTAAAACAGCAACACCTAAAACTCCAACTGAGGTAAGATGAGAAATTGAGATTGCAAGATACGTAAAATATATTGCTACACTGTACTACCAAAATATGTCAACAGAACACTATGCAGGTTTTCCTGAAAACAACTTGATGTTACAAGGATAAAACAGATGAGCAAATTTTCGTCTCTGGTTGGGACGAAAATTGCATATACTCGTTCTAACTTAAATATCTGCATATTTTTTTTCAAACACAAGTTTTTAATATATAATGTACCATGAATTTTAAGCATACATGACTTGAAGAAATATGTAAAACAAAAATTTTAGTAGATATAATTGTGCTATAAAAACAAGATTAATAATAGACGTCCTAATTTCATATGTAATATCTTCTTATGAAAAATATGACAAATATATAAAACAAAAAAGAAGGTAAACTCTTTTTATATATAAGGTTGGGTTGATTTGTGAAGGTAAACTCTTTTTATATATAAGGTTGGGTCAGTGAAGGTATCGAGCCGCCTTCAAACTCTTTTTATTCTTTCTATTGATTGTTGATAGATTTTTATTGGGTTATTGATTTATTGATCCAATCGTTGATTGATTTGTACTGAGTTATTGACCCAAATTTCTTGATTGAAGATATATAATATAATAGATGGTTGTAGATGAAGAACACAATTATTCCCCTCCATTGCTTTTTTATTTTTAGGAAAATTAAACTAAGTAATGAATTAAGTGTTATTTTTTTGTACGATGATGTTATGATGCTTTTAGGGCTTTTCTAAATTTGAAATTTAGGTTTTTTTTTTTTTTTTTTTTTATTATTTTTTTTTTTTTCTTATAGGCTGTTTAATAACTATGTGTTAAGTTTTATGCTTTTGGGGCTTTTTCTAAATTATAAATTGCTGTTGAAATCAGATTTGGATAAAGAACCTATGAAATCATTATTTATTATTATTTTGGTCAAAGTTCTTACATTTTTTATTTGTTACCAGACAAATGTCTAGTTCAACCATGGAAGTGTTCACTCCCTCACCAAACAATGTAAGTTTATCATTATTAATTTACACAACATTTTTTGTTTATTTTTTTTATTTTATCTTATAAATTTTCACTCGCCGTCTTTTACGTAATACAGAAGTGTCATAGATCAATGCTAAGCCAAGAAATCAACAATATATTTAATCGATTGGTGAGAACTTGTTACCCTCATTTAAAGAAGAACTACGCCTTTATCCGTCCTTTGGAAGGGGATGCTCGTAGAGATTATGGTGACTATGTGTGGTATGTAATTTACGTATTTTATTTGAGTTTTTTCTTCCGAATGATTTGAGAAATTTACATTTGGTAATTATTACAGCTTGAGCGTATTGGAATTATGCGAGGACCTACGAAAAGAGGATCCGGTTCTTTTTGATAAAAAAAAACCAAAAGATATTGCAATGGTGAAGCATCGTTTCTCTTGTTATTTTAATATAATCTATATAGTATTATATATCTCATATTTTATTATTGTAGGAAATTTTGGATGGATTTCGATTTGAGAGAACTGATATGATAAACCAAGATTCCCTACAAGTACGTGTTGCTGGTATCATAACTTTCAAGCTACACGGGTCATGGATAGCTCAGGTTTTTTTTGTTCCCATTTTTTACCAAACTCTTCTAAACACACTTCAAAATTCTCACCTAATAAATTATCTTATCTATTTGCAGAGGATCAATAATATGCTTAAGAATGGCATCGACACATGGGCACCGATTATATGTGAAAGAAGAGCAAGAGCAGTATTCATCTCCCGGACAATTAACACTCGGGATATGACTGCTAATACGCTTCGAGCTGATTGTATCAAACAGGCGCTTGCTCAAATCTTTTTGTATTCAGGGATTGATGTACTTGATGCATGCAGAGGATATCGTTCACCATCAAACAACGTTGATGCAGATCTCGAAACTATACGGTAACTACTTTTAACAATATTTTTTCCGAACTGGTTTAGGTTCAACACATCTTCTTTAATGTCTATGTATGTGTAACGTTTCGCTAATAATGTATGTAGGTATGAAGTTTGCATCCATAAAGCAGACGTCATTGTCCACATGAACCCTCAACAAGACGGAGAGTATATTCAAAAATGCTTTACTGTACGTAACTTCTACACAGCAGTTATGCATAACTGATAACATTTTTAAATTAAAGATTTGAAGGAGAAGTTGAATACTGATCTTTTCTTTTTCTCAGGCTGCTAGAGGAACAGAGTGGCTCCAAGCAGCGCAACTAACATGTTGTGGATACCGAACTTTCAGCAGCGACCAAGAAGAAAAGCTGGATTCTCTGAGGCACGAATGTATCGGTCATCATGGATTCACATCCCTAGGTAAAGTTATTGTTCATTTATTCTGTATTTTTCTTTTATTGCAAATATAACTTCCTTTGTTTGGCTTCTTTAATATCTTTTTCTTAACCCACTAAAGATAAAACATGCCCCAAATCCATTACTATTTTAATGGGATTGATATAACATAGTTATATTTTATGATTTTTCTTTTTATTAGCCTCGGATGCTGGCTACGACCGTGACATATTATTTGGTTGTCTTCTCAAGTAAGATATTAATTTTTACCCTTATTCTACTTTATTGTTATCAATAATCTGACGAGAGTGGTAAATGTTCTTTTCTCGTCAACTTGCTGTTACAATTTGTTTGTATAATGAATTCAACATGGCTATATTTTTTTTTGTTTCATAAAAGAGATGCACTAGTTTCGTATTTATCTATATTTATAGTTTTGTGTTCTTAACAGATATACATGGTTAAAGAGTCATAGATTGATTGAGTTTACATTCAGCATTGAAGAGATGCTTCATAAAGAGGTATATGATGTTCTTCCATTACTGGCAATGCTATACTATTGAATAATAAAATTACTCATTTTCAATCCTCTGATAAATAGGGAAATACGTTAGTATATCTACTAAGTACCAGAGCTTTGATAAGTTCACTTATCAAGAATTCGAAATCTCCTGGTGTATTTTTTAAAGGAAAGGAGGCTTTGGACGGCAAAGGAGAACGTGAGTTGGGATTACATTTGGTGGAGTTCACTGGGGTAATACTTTTATGTGTTGAAGTTATAAAGCATAGTGTTTGGAATTGAATATAGTATTGTTTTATTTTCCTAGGTTACCCCAAAACATAGTTTCTTCTAATATGCTTTTAAAGGTGTAAAGTTATCTAGTCTCATGCTTAAGGGTAAGCAATCATACAAAATGATACCGTATCTAGCGGCTAGCAATACTAGAGTGTATGCAAAATTTGGAAATAATTATATGAAACTGATTTTGAGGAAAACGTGAACCGAGAACTGAAACCGATTTCAGGTGTATTTTTATTGGTTTTAATCCGGACCGGACAGAGTAACCCAAAACGCAAAACCGAAACCCATAATTATATGAAACTGAAAAATAAGATCGGTTTGGCTTTGGCTCGGTTTGTCAATTTGGTTCGGTTTTCGGTTGATTTTGCTCTGCCCTATCAAGGAATACTAGAGTGGAAAATTTCAAAATAATGAAACAAATAATTATACCAATTATCAATCTATTTCATTTCTAACTGGACACAAACATTTGGGTGTGTTCTCCTGCCTGTAGACATTTCACAAATATAGATGAAATAATGAAGTGACAGTTTGGTTTCATAGATTTTCCTAATTTTGTTAAAAGGAATTGTAATTGGTGTATTTGTAAATCTAACTTTTTTTCCAGGTTATTGAAAAGGCTTGTACAGCTTTGGTGCCAAATATTGTTTGCGAATACCTCTTCAATTTATCCAAGTTATTTAACAGCTACTACCGCGAGGTATATTTCACTTGCATATCCTTTTTCTCTTACAGTATTGAATTCAAGTAAATTTTACAAAAAAGTTCAAATCTTTAAAAAAGCAACTGTGATGTCTTTTGTCCCGGTTTAGCATAATTTTGATAGTTTAGCTAGGTTAGTGAAAGCAGAGATCATTGGTACGTTGTGTTAATAAATGCTTTTTTTCATACAATATTTAGTTGAATTTTTGGTTTCCTTAAACTATGTTAATTTTCTAAAAATTAGTTTTTGATTATTTAAAATATAATATGGGTTGGTTTATTTTGGCAGGTTCGGTGTGGCAAGGCCAAAGTAGGGTTGTGTAGGGCAAGTCAATTGGTAATGGAAAAGTGCTTTCATCTTTTGGGGATCAACCCGGTAGGTCTTTATCTATCATATTTTTCTAGTTCGGTTTTTGGGTCCGTGTTTTATTTACCCGAATCCTGTGATGCGGGACTATCTTTTGTTCATCAAGTTTACTCTTTTGTGAAAGTCAGTAGTTAAGATTTGTTTAAGTTTTGGGGTTTATGTTCTATAATTTAAATTGGTCTGGGTCTCAATACTATACTATTGAATTGGTTAATGCACTATGACGAAGCTAAGTACAAACATGATTATTTTTTTCAAAAACTATTTGTATATAAAGCAAAGTTGGTTACAATACCACATTTTATAACAGTTCTAAACTTTTTTTTGGGTATAGGACTGCTCATTGGGACACATCGCATTTGGGAAATTCTTGGAACGACCGGTTAAAGAAACGAGGGAAACTGTTAATCGTATAATCCCTTCTACTTCTGAAACTAGGTAATTACATGTTTGGACTTCAAAATAATTGATATGTTCTATGCCATTCGTTTCATTTAAGTATAGTATTGTACCTTCTCATTATGTCTTGAAAATTGACTTCTTGTAAAGGTTGGGTCATTTTGTAATCTGTAATCAAAATATTACATATAATTAAAAATAATGATATATATAAAATTTAACAATTTTATTAGTTTTTAATCAGTTTTAAAGAAACTAGTTTCACGCTTATTTTTTTTATTGTGAAATGACACAAACCAGCTACAAAGCCATCTTTAGGATGGTTGTCTTTGCTTATTAAATAAAAATATTTTTTAATATGGTTGACGTAAAAATGTTGCTCATCATGGACTCTCTTTAAGAATAGGGAATCATAATTGTCTTTGCTCTGGGCTTTATTATGTATCGAGTTAAATCTGAATGAATGGGAATTAGTTGTAGTGGAAGGTTAGGGTTATGTAAGATGATTAATAACTTTATTTTTCATTAGACAGATTTTTTTGATACATAATATTTATATATTTCTTGATCCTCTATATCTATTCAAGAATTTTTGTTTATTGTGTAGTTAATTTTTTGCTTTTAGTTTTGTGACGTCTGCATTTATTTTCATCAGGTATTCTCGATCTCGATTTGAGCTGTTTACTATGAGTGTCAGTGTTTCAGATCCGGATTTTGACAAAGGCAGTATTTTTGGGAAACTTTTGGTGAAAGATGCATTGGGGGCAAGAGCGGATGGGTGGACACGGAAAGATGCGAAGGATTTTTGTTACATATCATGTTTCAACAATGAATGGCATGATTCATTAGACATCGGCTACGATTCTTTAATTCCCTTTGGCGACCCAAGTTGTCGCCGTTCTGTCCCCGCCTCGTCCTCCGTTGAGGTTGATCTGCTACTCCATGCTATGAGCGAAAGCAAAGATCAATGTTACTTGATATTCCATGGCAAGCATAATGAATCCCTCTCAAAATTTTGGGACGAGGATCAAGAAGAAACAAAGTGTGGAACACTTAAGTTTGAAAGAGATATTGGCCGCGTGCTCGTAAACTTCATTCTACTAAAAGATGCAGTAGATGCGTCAATGAAGCTGACGTGTACGTCGACTAACCCCGATGTTCCTATAAAGATTTGCGGCTCCATAATGGTGTATTATGGAGACGATGTGGTCAAAGATGATGGTGGCATCCTAGGTCAGTATAAGGCGACAATATTTAGAACCAACAAATTTCAATTAACTGGTGAGCAAGTTGTGTTGCCGCTACACAAATCCTTGTTGGCTGTACCTACCAACGGGTGTCTTAAGTTCGAGGCATTTTTTATGAATGTTGAGTCCAAAGAAGGATATGTGCGTGGAAGGAGTAACTACCGTGCAAAACCGGGCACTGACGACAATTGGACTTTAAATTGTAGAAGTTTCTCTATCAATCTTAAAGTGGCTTGGAGCTGATAATGTGACAACCGGCAGTTTAGGGAGCTATTTTTAAAACCCGCATTACAACTTAAGTTCGTTTATAATTTTTATTTGAAATTTTCATTTCACAACGAACTTGTAAGATCTATTTTATGAATATTTTATTTAATGACGTTATGGAATTCGTGAATTATGTTCATAATTCATTTTTGATTATATGATCGGTGATGTATATTCGAATTCTCACTTGGTACTACGTTGACTTTGGCACTAGGATTACCTAACGACAATTTTATGATTCGTCTTAACGAGTCCGATATATATATTTTAATTATTTACGAGAGGTTCTCGAGTGATATTGAAGTTTTAAAATGAGTTCGGGTCCGGGCCATATGTTTTTACAATAACCCGCGTTACCCGCTCCACCGTAATAATATTATTATTATTACTATTATTATTATTATTATTATTATTATTATTATTATTATTATTATTATTATTATTATTATTAACTTTTAAAAAGTTAACTACAAAGGGTCCTTGGTCCGGTTCTTCACCCACACACACAAACCCTCACTTATTTTCCATTCTCTCTCTCAAAATTTATCCATCTCTTCCTCACTTCTAACCTAGCCGCCGCCGACCTCAGTTCCGGCCACCACCGCCGTACCTCCGATCACCTAACAAAACTAACACCACCATTTTATTCCTCTCTTTCCCCTCTTTCTTTTGGTATAAGAAACTCATCCTAGAACCATCATTAACACCACCAAATCTATATTTATCCATCCGAAATTGTGATACTTTTCTAGATCCGAGCATTTGGAGGATTTAGAAGGTGAGAAGAAGCTTTTCAAGGGTTTTGGGAGCCACGAATTGGCTTTATTTCGTGGCTACACGGATAATTTTTGGAGAATCGAATTGGTTTTCGAATAGAAATGATGTTTTTGTGATTAAAAACTAGTTTGGTATCCGGGTTTCATGGTTTGGTCGTGGTTGACTCGGAACGAGAGCAAAGCTCTCGGCTTAATTTTTGTTGGTTCGAAGCCCTTGTGTGGCTATGGTCCTTTGATGATGATTGTTTGATTGGTTGTTGTGGTGGTGGTGTACCTCGATCCGATGCTAGCCAAGACCATGTGGTCTCGGGGTTTCTTTTGGTGCTCTTTGGCCATGCCGAGACCCTCATGGGGTTCTCGTTGAGTGTGGTTCGAGCCTATTGGCTCGTATGGTTAATGTGGTTCGACCCTTTTGGGTCGCGGCTTTTAGCCGAATACCACTTTGTTGCCGAATTGACCTTTGGGTCGTATGGAGTATATGATTTCTTGGTTTAGCTCTTGTGAGCTATATGGTACTTGTGATGCTTGGTTCGAGTCTAAGTGACTCGCGGTTCGGAGCCGAGACTCAATGGAGTCGAGGGCTCGGGTCGGCTTGGTAAACCGACCCACACATTAACATGGTTAATGTTATATACTTGTATTAATAATTGTGAACTATTTGATATATTGTTGTGATAATTATTCATCGGCCGAATACTTTGGTTGAGTCGAGACCATTGTGGTCTCGACATGAGATATAATTTTTGGTAATTGAAGATGTGTTGACGAATTGTGGTATTGGGGACCGATTGTGAGACGGTCGTTAGATTGACGGAGATATGTTAGTCGGGTGCCGTAGTCGGACCCTATTGTTGTAGCCCGTGATTTGAGGATTGTGATTGGACGGAGATTGATTATTTTATGACTTTTGCTTATTATTGGACTTGGACAATGAGCCGAGGGTCATGACTCGGACATATGACCATTTCGTATAACTCAATAACTATTAAAATTGAAACGGAAATAATAAAACTCGTAATAATAATTATTGATAATATGAACGTTTGTATGAAAGTATATACGTGAATAACGTATATATAACCATATAAACGCGTATATTAATAATAATAATAATCACGAGTCGTATTATAAATAATACGATTAGATATATATTAGGCTACGAAAGTGGCGTAATATTATTAAACGTATTATTATTATAAGAATTGTGTTATAAAACGGGAAACTCCCGACAATTATGAAACATCTAATAAAATGTCATTTCGGATATATAACGAATAAACTTATTGAGTTAGGCGAAATTGTCGTCATTCGGGTCCAGGTAAGTTACTATTTGTGACGTTCGTGTTGTCACGGATATATGACGACTAATATAGACGTTTCCTATAATTAAATAACCACTTAACCGTAAGGTCGAGCCGGGTTGTTTGGTTATACAAAATAAATATATTAGTGGGCATCATATCCTACGACGCCCATAGGTTGTAGTATATGTGAAGTGTAATAGATTGCGAGTGTATATATCGGGAAATCTGGCCAATTTGACGATATATATGAGGAATTTATTAAACTATGATATATACTATATAGTAATTATGTGCTATGTGCTTTAGGTTGGGTGTAATTTTGGAACGGTATGTTACGTAAATAAATATGAGGATTATCAAATCGACGGATTTGGTAAACTTTGGCGATTTATTTAAATGATATATTGGGCTAATATTAGATCTACAGTTTATTTTATCTTTCTATGTGTGATCTTGTTGGTTTGTTTTGAGTCGACCCACCACCCGTATGGATACCAAACGCAAATACACCAAACTAATACGAAACGGATTTTCGGAAATAAAACGGATTCTCGTCCGGGTTTGGGAATATTATATATTTGAGGAAATGATTTCTGAAAGAGTTAATATTGTTAGGTCGTGCCAAGTCCGTAGTTGCTGTTTCGTGAGTTATCATACATCTTACTTCTATCTACCTCGTCTTGCTATTTTCTGGACTTGAGGTGAGTCATAGCCCCACTTTTTACTCTTGAACTATGTTTTCAATGATTGGGGTGAGAAACGTGCAAATTATTTTACGTGGACTATTATCGCTTTTATATTATTTCTAAATTTGCTATGCGTATGGACTAGGATATATTGTCAGCTTTAGTCACACCTTTTGTGTGTACTATTCAAGGTTGACTTATTTGGTTATTTGGAATTGTCAGCTTTAGTCACATATATGTTATGTGTACTATTCAAGGTTGACTTATTTAGATACTGTAGTGTGCACCTATAGGTTATTAATACTTCGGAGGTTATCCGAGTATTTATTGGTATTGCGGGGGTTACCCGAATATCTATGTTGTTACGGAAGGGTATCCGTGTGTTATGTTGAGAGCGGAGGGTATCCGCAGGCTTTTAGCGAATCCTTAGTCTAGCTAGCAAGCGTTTTGCGTATATGTCCACTATATTGTTAGTTGAATTTAAACCTATGATCTCACCAGCGAAAGCTGACTTTTAGCACGTTTTCTCAGGTAATTAAGTGTTGAGGTGCATGCTTGGACTGGATGGCTCGGCTAAGGCTCACGGTCTATGGATCTATTTTTCTAAACTCTGATAATTAAATTTGGACCTATTGTTATTTTATTTTGGGCCTGACTCTGAATGATGTTGGGATAAATGTAAACCTTAAAACCTCGTTTTGGTTGTGTTTTCATTATGTTTACTTTATCTCATTCTATATTGTCTTGTGTTGGATACCAATCCCCGTAGCACCCCGAAAGCTTGTTGAGTCTTCCGCTGTATCAAATTTTGGGGGTGTTACAGATTGGTATCAGAGCCAAGGTTATAGAGAACTAGGTAAATAAACGCCTAAACTATAACCGTATTTTTATAGAAAATGATCCTTGACTACCGCCCGCCAGCCCGCCAAGCCGAAGCATTTTCTATTATTTGAGGTATTATGAGATATTTGAGATAATTTGAGGTTTATGGATTTTAGTAATAAGATGGGGTTCTCGAGGATTTATATGGTCTATATGTTTTATAAACATTTTAGTAATGCGGTGTTTGAAATTCTTTTATTTAGATTATATATGAAATTATTTGATGAGTATAGTTGGTATGGTATTATGAGTTGTGATTTAAGTTGTTTTGAAACACTTACACCTACCCTACGCCGTTGTCACAGACTATAGCCTCCCATATGCCCGATGTCGTCGAGGACATTCTTACCGCACCAGTTTTACCTGCACAGTTCATTATGGCATCTGATGACCCTTACCAGATGGCCATGACTTCAGCTACTGTATCACAGGCAGCTTCTACTTCAGCACTACCTGCTGCATCTATGCAGGGACCCTCATCTTCTTTAGGGCTCCCAGGTACATCGAGGCAGCTTACTCTTCATCAGGCTTTGGCTTGTGTGGCACCACGCTTTGCCCACCGAGCTACGGCACGCATGTCGGTACGCCCTACTCCATCACCTTTACAGATTGATGCTCATTCTCTTCTGTCTGAGGCACCATCCACATCACTGCGTCGTCGTCCTAGATCACCTACTACATCTTCACATGGTTCACCTAGTAGGAGACGACGAGTGATGAGGTACTCTTCCGATGAGGAGGAGGAGGAGTACGAGGGTGAGCATGAGGCTGATGACCCTGAGCGGGAGGATGACCCTCAGGAGGTTGAGCATGGTGATGATGATGACCCTGAGGAGGAGGATGACCCTCAGGAGGATGAGATGCCTGATGATGATGATGATGTGTTAGCACCACCAGCTCAGGCTGAGAAGCCCGATTCCCCGATACATCCGTTAGAACCGGTTTCACCTGATCATCCGTTTTCGTTTGATACACCACCTGGTAGTCCTGTGGCGTCGGATGCACCTTCTGAGGTTTCTGCTGAGCATGCAGAGTTAGGTGAGACTGGTAGGATGTGGGCTCAGATTACGGCACAGGACGAGAGGATCTCGCGGATGTCTGACCGACTTGAGATGATTATTGCTGAGTTTATTGCTGAGTTTGTTGTTAAGTTGGGAGTTGATTTGACTACTGTCATGGGCAGGACGATAGCGATTAGGACATGTATGATAGAGATACATGAGCAGATAGAGAGTCTGCAGAGAGGTTTCCTCACGGCTCGCGAGGGAGATCGCAAGCTGTGGCAGAGGAACACAGTGTTAGAAAAGGAGGTTGCGGGCCTCTAGAGGGATAGAGATACACATCGTGTTGAGCAGGGATCGTTATTGAGGAATTTGGATGGTTTGGGATCGGAGTTGAGGAGTCTACGCCAGCATCGTGGCTAGATCGATTTGGAATCAGGTTGTTGTGTTGCTATATAAGCCAAGGAGTATTTGGTTAGGAGAGCTAGTTATTATAGCTCTTATGTCATGATATTCGGATTGTACGTTCGTCTCGCATGGAACGATTAGTATTTATCATGTCTTTGGTATTTTGGAACGAAGTGTCGATCGCTACTTGTATGGACGATGGTGATCTCGTACGATATTCTACGGTTCTTGGCATACATGGAGAATTGTGTTCCTATCTGCGTGGTTGATATTGTCTTGGAAATATATTAATGGCTGTACGACGAAACCCTGTCAGAGCTACCCGAACTGATACGGCAGCGACTACCCCTGGTCGCCGAGGACGCCGTCCTACTCGAAATGTTGAAACCCCTACTCCTGACAACCTGGACACTACTAACCGCAACAACAGGAATCAAAATGTTGATGTTCAGGGAGACAATGATCATGTTCCACTTAATGCACCTACTGTGGATCAAGCAATGATCAACCAACTCGTGGAGCAAAGAGTTGCTGAACTACTAGCTGAGTCAAATCATTCCAACAATTCTGCTGGAACTTTTCCACCTGTTCATGCTAATGGATGTCAATACAAGGAATTCAAGATTTGTGGACCCATTGAGTTTGGTGGAACTGAAGGAGTGGTTTACTTAGTCAGATGGATTGAGAAGACTGAGTCAGTGTTTAATGTTAGTGGCTGTGCGGAGAATGCGAAGGTAAAGTTTGCTTCTTTTACTTTCAAGGATGAAGCTTTGACTTGGTGGAACAACTATCGAAATGCAGTTGGGAGTGATGTAGCTTATGCTATGACCTGGGAGCAATTTAAGTCCTTACTGATTCAGACTTATTGCCCAAGGAATGAGGTCAAGAAGCTAGAGATTGAGTTTTGGAACCACAAGGTGAAAGGTAATGATATGGCGACTTACAATCGTCGTTACCAGGAGTTAGCCTTGTTGTGCCCTGATATGGTGAAAACTGAGACTCAAAAGATTGAAAGGTATACTGATGGATTGCCTGTAGCTACGAGGAATGATGTAATTTCTGCTAGGCCTGCAAACAACCATGAGGCAATCACAATTGCTCAACAACTTATGGATTCACTGGAGTTAGAAGAAGCTGATAAGGAGAAGAATGGAAAGAGAAAGAGAGACCGTCACTCTAAGAGTAATGATCACCGAAGCAAGAGACAAGCTAAGGCTTATGCTATTGGGAATGGAGATAAGAAGAATCAGAACGGTGATGCACCCAAGTGTGATCGTTGCCATCAGCATCACACTGGATGGTGTAGTGTGAAATGCCAGAATTGCTCAAAGAAAGGACACACAGCTAGGGATTGTAGAGCCCGACCTCTTGCTATGGTTCAAGCTGCTCCTGAGATGAGAAACAAGGCAGATGTTACCTGTTACGGGTGTGGAAAGAAGGGACACTATAGGAATGAGTGTAGAGAATCACGGAATCGTGGAAATCAAGGCTCGGGTGGTAATGGGTACAATTATGGAAACCGTGGAACTGGAGGAAATCGTGGACGACAAGATAATGGGGACCAACGTGTGGAAGCTGGAGCTGCTCAGGGAAGAGTGTATGCACTCGGGAACGAGAGAGGAGAAGATCCGAACGTCGTTACTGGTACGTTCCTTCTCAATAATCGTTATGCTTCCATACTATTTGATACTGGTGCCGATAGGAGTTTTATGTCCACTACATTTGCACCCTTACTAGAGAAACCCCCGATGGCCTTAGGAATTGGATACGATATTGAGTTAGCTAATGGGAACATAGAAAGGATTAATACTATCATTCGCGGTTGTACGTTAAATTTCTTGAACCATCCTTTCAACATAGATTTTCTACCCGTCACGTTAGGAAGTTTTGATGTAATGATTGATATGGATTGGTTGTCGAAGTATCGTGCTCACATACTTTGCGACGAGAAGATCGTGCGTGTACCATACGAAAAGGAAGTCCTAAATATATTAGGAGACCGAAAGGATTCTAGGAGCCCATCCCGATTAGCAGTCATATCTTGCACAAAGTTACCGAAGCTAATGGAGAAGGGATGTTATCTGTTCTTAGCTCAAATTTCTGAGAAGGGCGAGACGAAGAAAAAGGAAAGGTGCATTGGAGATGTGCCTATAGTTCGTGATTTTCCTGATGTGTTTCCCGATGATTTGCCGGGAATCCCGCCGACTAGACAAGTGGAGTTTCAGATTGAGTTGATACCTGGTGCTGCACCTGTAGCACGAGCATCTTATCATCTTGCACCTACCGAACTAGAAGAATTGTCGAAACAATTGGAGGAGTTAGCCGAAAAAGGATTCATAAGACCAAGTTCTTCCCCTTGGGGAGCCCCAGTCTTATTCGTGAAGAAGAAGGATGGATCGTTTCGTATGTGTATTGATTATAGGGAGTTGAATAAGTTAACGGTGAAGAATCGATACCCGTTACCTAGGATCGATGACTTGTTCGATCAACTTCAAGGATCGAGTGTGTATTCCAAGATCGATTTGAGGTCGGGATATCATCAACTTCGAGTTCGTGAGGAAGATATTCCGAAAACGGCTTTCAGAACCCGTTACGGGCATTACGAGTTTCAGGTGATTCCGTTTGGGTTGACTAACGCACCAGCAATATTCATGGATCTCATGAATCGTGTGTGTAAGCCTTACTTGGATAAGTTTGTGATTGTATTCATCGATGACATTCTGATTTATTCAAAGAGTGAGAAAGAGCATGAGGAGCATCTAAGACTCAATTTGGAATTGCTCAGGAAGGAGAAACTCTATGCCAAGTTTTCGAAATGCGAATTTTGGATTCCGACGGTACAATTTTTGGGTCATGTGATTGATAGACAAGGAGTCCATGTGGATCCTGCTAAAATTGAGGCGATAAAAGATTGGGCTGCACCTACAACCCCAACCGAAGTTCGTCAATTTTTGGGTTTAGCTGGTTATTACCGAAGATTCATCGAGGGATTTTCAAAGATAGCTAAACCATTGACCAAATTGACCCAAAAGAGTGTTACGTATGAATGGGGAGATAAAGAAGAGGAAGCGTTTCAATTGCTTAAGAAAATGTTGTGTAGTGCTCCTATCTTAGCGTTACCAGAAGGTAACGAGGATTTCGTCGTCTATTGTGACGCCTCACATAAAGGTTTAGAAGCCGTGTTAATGCAACGAGAGAAAGTGATAGCTTATGCTTCCCGACAGCTCAAAAAGCATGAGAAAAACTACACTACCCATGATTTGGAGCTCGATGCTGTAGTTTTTGCTTTAAGAATATGGAGACATTACTTGTACGGAACCAAGTGTGTTGTATTTACTGACCACAAAAGTCTACAACACATCTTGAATCAAAAAGAGCTCAACATGAGGCAGCGACGTTGGATCGAGTTGCTAAGCGATTATGATTGTGAAATTAGCTACCACCCTGGTAAAGCAAACGTGGTTGCTGATGCTCTTAGTCGAAAGGAAAGAGTACCACCATTACGAGTTAGGTCATTGGGAATGACTATCGTGTCGCCATTACCGTCTCAAATACTCGAAGCTCAAACGGAAGCATTGAAAACAAAAAATAGATATGCCGAGAACATATTTGGGATGGCTGATAATGAGAAAGGATTTGTTAAGCGTTGTGATGGATTATTATGTTTTGGAGATCGGATTTGGGTACCTTTATATGGAGAAATTCGAGAATTGATTATGCATGAGTCGCATAAGTCAAAGTACTCCATTCATCCTGGTTCCGATAAAATGTATCAGGATCTTAAGAAGTTCTATTGGTGACCAAATATGAAGGCAGGTATAGCATCGTACGTTAGTAAGTGCTTGACATGCGCCAAGGTTAAGGCTGAACACCAGAGACCGTCAGGACTACTAACACAACCAGAACTTCCAGTCTGGAAATGGGAGCGGATTACTATGGACTTCATTACCAAATTACCGAGGACAGCTAGCGGTTGTGACGCTATCTGGGTAATTGTGGATCGTCTGACAAAGTCTGCTCATTTCTTAGCTATTAGTGAAGATGATAGTGTGGATAAGCTTGCGAGGTTATATGTGAAGGAAATTATTTCTCGTCATGGAGTCCCGATATCTATTATCTCAGATCGTGATAGTCGTTTTACGTCAGCTTCGTGGTGATCACTTCAAACGGCTTTGGGGACGAGGCTTGATATGAGTACTGCATATCATCCCCAAACCGATGGTCAAAGTGAGAGGACCATTCAGACGTTAGAGGATATGCTTCGTGCATGCATCATAGACTTTGGTAAAGGCTGGGAGAAGTATCTACCCCTTGCGGAATTCTCCTATAATAACAGCTACCACACAAGTCTTAAGGCTACACCATTCGAAGCTTTGTATGGCAGAAAGTGTCGTTCGCCTATTGGTTGGGCAGAAGTTGGAGATAGTCAACTTACAGGCCCTGAGCTTATTTTGGAAACTACCGAGAAAGTAACTCAGATTCGTGATCGGTTGCAAGCGGCTAGAGATAGGCAGAAGAGCTATGCCGATCAGAGACGTAAACCTTTAGAGTTCCAGGTTGGAGACAAAGTAATGCTGAAAGTCTCGCCTTGGAAAGGTGTAATACGTTTCGGGAAACGTGGTAAACTCAACCCACGCTACATTGGACCATTCTTGATCTTAGAAAGAATTGGGCCCGTGGCTTATAGGTTAGAATTACCATCCGAACTGAGCAAAGTTCACGACGTGTTTCACGTGAGTAATTTGAAGAAATGTCTTTCTGATGAAATGCCCGTCATTCCAATGAGGGACATTCGTGTTGATGAGAAACTGAATTTCGTGGAGGAACCGATTGAGATTTTAGATCGTGAAGTTAAACGACTCAAGAGGAGTCGCATTCCGCTCGTCAAGGTTCATTGGAATTCCCGACATGGACCAGAGTTTACGTGGGAACGTGAGGACGAGTTCAGGAAGAGATATCCGAAGCTTTTCACTTCGTAGATAAATTTTTCCGAGCGAAACCCGGGACGGGTTTCCTTCTGAGACGGGGAGGATGTGACAACCGGCAGTTTAGGGAGCTATTTTTAAAACCCGCATTACAACTTAAGTTCGTTTATAATTTTTATTTGAAATTTTCATTTCACAATGAACTTGTAAGACCTATTTTATGAATATTTTATTTAATGACGTTATGGAATTCGTGAATTATGTTCATAATTCATTTTTGATTATATGATCGGTGATGTATATTCGAATTCTCACTTGGTACTACGTTGACTTTGGCACTAGGATTACCTAACGACAATTTTATGATTCATCTTAACGAGTCCGATATATATATTTTAATTATTTACGAGTGGTTCTCGAGTGATATTGAAGTTTTAAAATGAGTTCGGGTCCGGGCCATATGTTTTTATAATAACCCGCGTTACCCGCTCCACCGTAATAATATTATTATTATTACTATTATTATTATTATTATTATTATTATTATTATTATTATTATTATTATTATTATTATTATTATTATTATTATTATTATTATTATTATTATTATTATTAACTTTTAAAAAGTTAACTACAAAGGGTCCTTGGTCCGGTTCTTCACCCACACACACAAACCCTCACTTATTTTCCATTCTCTCCCTCAAAATTTATCCATCTCTTCCCCACTTCTAACCTAGCCGCCGCCGACCTCAGTTCTGGCCACCACCGCCGTACCTCCGATCCCCTAACAAAACTAACACCACCATTTTATTCCTCTCTTTCCCCTCTTTCTTTTGGTATAAGAAACTCATCCTAGAACCATCATTAACACCACCAAATCTATATTTATCCATCCGAAATTGTGATACTTTTCTAGATCCGAGCATTTGGAGGATTTAGAAGGTGAGAAGAAGCTTTTCAAGGGTTTTGGGAGCCATGAATTGGCTTTATTTCGTGGCTACACGGATAATTTTTGGAGAATCGAATTGGTTTTCAAATAGAAATGATGTTTTTGTGATTAAAAACTAGTTTGGTATCCGGGTTTCATGGTTTGGTCGTGGTTGACTCGGAACCGAGAGCAAAGCTCTCGGCTTAATTTTTGTTGGTTCGAAGCCCTTGTGTGGCTATGGTCCTTTGATGATGATTGTTTGATTGGTTGTTGTGGTCGAGGGTGGTGTACCTCGATCCGATGCTAGCCGAGACCATGTGGTCTCGGGGTTTCTTTTGGTGCTCTTTGGCCATGCCGAGACCCTCATGGGGTTCTCGTTGAGTGTGGTTCGAGCCTATTGGCTCGTATGGTTAATGTGGTTCGACCCTTTTGGGTCGCGGCTTTTAGCCGAATACCACTTTGTTGCCGAATTGACCTTTGGGTCGTATGGAGTATATGATTTCTTGGTTTAGCTCTTGTGAGCTATATGGTACTTGTGATGCTTGGTTCGAGTCTAAGTGACTCGCGGTTCGGAGCCGAGACTCAATGGAGTCGAGGGCTCGGGTCGGCTTGGTAAACCGACCCACACATTAACATGGTTAATGTTATATACTTGTATTAATAATTGTGAACTATTTGACATATTGTTGTGATAATTATTCATCGGCCGAATACTTTGGTTGAGTCGAGACCATTGTGGTCTCGACATGAGATATAATTTTTGGTAATTGAAGATGTGTTGACGAATTGTGGTATTGGGGACCGATTGTGAGACGGTCGTTAGATTGACGGAGATATGTTAGTCGGGTGCCGTAGTCGGACCCTATTGTTGTAGCCCGTGATTTGAGGATTGTGATTGGACGGAGATTGATTATTTTATAACTTTTGCTTATTATTGGACTTGGACAATGAGCCGAGGGTCATGACTCGGACATATGACCATTTCGTATAACTCAATAACTATTAAAATTGAAACGGAAATAATAAAACTCGTAATAATAATTATTGATAATATGAACGTTTGTATGAAAGTATATACGTGAATAACGTATATATAACCATATAAACGCGTATATTAATAATAATAATAATCACGAGTCGTATTATAAATAATACGATTAGATATATATTAGGCTACGAAAGTGGCGTAATATTATTAAACGTATTATTATTATAAGAATTGTGTTATAAAACGGGAAACTCCCGACAATTATGAAACATCTAATAAAATGTCATTTCGGATATATAACGAATAAACTTATTGAGTTAGGCGAAATTGTCGTCATTCGGGTCCAGGTAAGTTACTATTTGTGACGTTCGTGTTGTCACGGATATATGACGACTAATATAGACGTTTCCTATAATTAAATAACCACTTAACCGTAAGGTCGAGCCGGGTTGTTTGGTTATACAAAATAAATATATTAGTGGGCATCATATCCTACGACGCCCATAGGTTGTAGTATATGTGAAGTGTAATAGATTGCGAGTGTATATATCGGGAAATCTGGCCAATTTGACGATATATATGAGGAATTTATTAAACTATGATATATACTATATAGTAATTATGTGCTATGTGCTTTAGGTTGGGTGTAATTTTGGAACGGTATGTTACGTAAATAAATATGAGGATTATCAAATCGACGGATTTGGTAAACTTTGGCGATTTATTTAAATGATATATTGGGCTAATATTAGATCTACAGTTTATTTTATCTTTCTATGTGTGATCTTGTTGGTTTGTTTTGAGTCGACCCACCACCCGTATGGATACCAAACGCAAATACACCAAGCTAATACGAAATGGATTTTCGGAAATAAAACGGATTCTCGTCCGGGTTTGGAAATATTATATATTTGAGGAAATGATTTCTGAAAGAGTTAATATTGTTAGGTCGTGCCAAGTCCGTAGTTGCTGTTTCGTGAGTTATCATACATCTTACTTCTATCTACCTCGTCTTGCTATTTTCTGGACTTGAGGTGAGTCATAGCCCCACTTTTTACTCTTGAACTATGTTTTCAATGATTGGGGTGAGAAACGTGCAAATTATTTTACGTGGACTATTATCGCTTTTATATTATTTCTAAATTTGCTATGCGTATGGACTAGGATATATTGTCAGCTTTAGTCACACCTTTTGTGTGTACTATTCAAGGTTGACTTATTTGGTTATTTGGAATTGTCAGCTTTAGTCACATATATGTTGTGTGTACTATTCAAGGTTGACTTATTTAGATATTGTAGTGTGCACCTATAGGTTATTAATACTTCGGAGGTTATCTGAGTATTTATTGGTATTGCGGGGGTTACCCGAATATCTATGTTGTTACGGAAGGGTATCCGTGTGTTATGTTGAGAGCGGAGGGTATCCGCAGGCTTTTAGCGAATCCTTAGTCTAGCTAGCAAGCGTTTTGCGTATATGTCCACTATATTGTTAGATGAATTTAAACCTATGATCTCACCAGCGAAAGCTGACTTTTAGCACGTTTTCTCAGGTAATTAAGTGTTGAGGTGCATGCTTGGACTGGATGGCTCGGCAAAGGCTCACGGTCTATGGATCTATTTTTCTAAACTCTGATAATTAAATTTGGACCTATTGTTATTTTATTTTGGGCCTGACTCTGAATGATGTTGGGATAAATGTAAACCTTAAAACCTCGTTTTGGTTGTGTTTTCATTATGTTTACTGTATCTCGTTCTATATTGTCTTGTGTTGGATACCAATCCCCGTAGCACCCCGAAAGCTTGTTGAGTCTTCCGCTGTATCAAATTTTGGGGGTGTTACAGATAAGTTGGTGGTTTTACTGCAATGAGCTTGTTAGTCATTTTCTGGGTTGAAGCATGCAAAACCTCGTGTGATAGGGACAGAAATGTTTGAGTCGAGATGCCTGGTCTTTTTTTTTGAACAGTTTATGCACTGTATTATTGAATGCAGCAACTTTTAGGGTGTTTTTATGTAGTAAATTCGTAACATTAGCAAGTTGCCTTACCAAGAACCCTTTCTGGATAATGATTGTTGTTTCTTATTATATTTTCAATTTGTTAGTCCAAACACCCTATAGAAGCATTAGCAGATTTTAATGGTATGCAATCACAGATATCCCTAAACTGAATTAGAAACAGTATGTGTTGTTTTAGGGGTTGTTTGGGAGTGCTTGTAATATGAAAAAAGATAGGGGATACATATGCTGACATTCCTGTTTGGAAAATCAGCAAGATTTTCTTCTTTAGGAAATATGGTTATTGAAGTGCTGAGTGCTAAATTGATAACTAGATTATGCATTTTTTTTTCTGTCTATCATCTTGAGGGTTGTTAAGATATGTTAGAGGCAATCTTGGTTTTGATTGCTTATTCTTTTCTTCACTGGGCCATTTCTGTTGAACCTTTCTTGTCGAAATTTTCGTGTAGGTACACATAGGAAGTGACTTTTGTGAATGATGTATTATTGGTTAAGCAGTTCGGTACAATCTTAGTTACTATACCTTAAGTTACCACTAATTATTAGAAGCTGCATAACATTCTTGTACACTTGTTAGTTAATTTGATTTCCATATAAGGGTATGTTAGTTTATGTCCGTATTCCTTGCATATTAAAAGCGACTGATCTGTTGCAATTTTATATGTTGGAGCCTGGAAAGTTTTGTGAACAATTTAATTTGCCTGAATAAAGGGGCTAACGTGTGTGAACGTTACTTCAAAGTTCAACTGTATAAGGATCATAACACGAGCTATGTAACTTGTTTGTTTCGTTGTTACTTCCTTTTCTATAGACCTTGGTTGAGGCTGAAGATGTCTGACCAATTATTGCCAAGAGATTTGGTAACAAGGAATAATTGCCCCTCTTTCCTCAATATTATACTCGCTTACACCTTTAAAATCTAATATCTATAGAATAGAACATAACCAGTTTTGGCTCATTAATCATTAATCTTTAGTATTTACAAGAGTTAAGATTTGGGTAAAGAATATTAAAATGGTGCTTTGGTGAGAAAGTAATGTAATTTCATCATGTTGCTGGGGACTAGATAAGGTTGTGTCACACAGACCTAAAATTTAAATAAATTAGAAGAGGATATATTGTGCACTAAGACCTGTTACTGGGTAGAAACCACTTGATCAGGACAATTTTGCTATGCTAGAGTAGAAGTGAGGCTGAGATTGGTATACATATTTAAGGCTAGTGAGACTACATTCGTGTAGTTAGGATTTACTAAATAATAAGAGGCACTAGGATAACCCTTGTTTTAAATCTTTGTTATAATTACATTGCCTTCATTGGTCAAGTAATTCTCCCACACCCTTGCGATGTACTCATTTCTAGTACACGATACCCCTAGTACACCCCTCAGAGCCTATACTTTTCGCGGTTCTCGTGATATTTCGGTGGATTCCGAAATATTAATGAAGAGCATTGCTTACAATCCACCCAATATGTACACCCAAATTGCCTTAGCTCATCTTATATGCACTCATTTTTAGTGCATTATTGTTACATTTTAGGTGTTAAACCCTTTTTCAATTGTCTAATTGGTTACATGGTTGTTAAGTCGAGTCATATCCTGTAAATACAGTTTTAGGACGATTGGGACTCATGGGTAAAGTACTAGTTGTTATGGAGTAATGAGGAAGAATATCAATATTATTACCCCCAAATATACGTTAATGTTTAAAGTACTCCAAGTGTTTTGATTTTCTTAATTCGGGTCGTTAGTTAGTTTTAATTTATGTAAAAGTTCAAGTGTAGGGAGGTTGCAAGTAATCCCTTTGTAGTGATGTATTATTTCGGATGGTAGGGCAATAATTTTTGGAAAAAAATAGAAAAAAAATGACAAAAAGAAAAAAAATGAAAAAGAAAAGGAAAAAAAAAACATACGGACTACCATCCCGTCTTTTATTTCTGTTTCGGTCAAGGAAGTGTCAAGATAAAAATACAAAAAGAGTTAGTAGTTAGCGATTCGAGTCGAGTTTTGGCTTAGGAACGCCTCATTGTACATGTAATTGACTAAGACGATTGACTTGCCACCATTAAAATTCCCTTTATACAACAAAACTGTGTTTTTCCATACCATTACACATAATGTTACAACCCTTTAAAAGACCTCTTTGATAGTTTATCCTAGGTTCTTAGGCTAAAGTGGTAGAAGTTTGATCCGTTCCCAAGCCAATGATAATCTATGTGTTATGTCTGGCAGAGAGTGTTTTATTTTCTCATTTCCATATGTTATATAACTTTATACACCCGATAGATGTGAGAATTCAAACACTTTATGTGAGGTGCTAGTATATAATTTCCGTGCTTATTTTGGCTAACATGGAATTATATGTATATTGTAATTACTTTTATATTAATGTTATTAGACCCATAACTTGTAAATTGATTAGGATAAAAGCATATTTACTTGAGGACAAGTGATGACATCAAATAAGTACATTATATTGACATCATTTATCTTATTTAATTGACTTGTTTTACTTAATTATGAATGAGAATCGGTGCTTGATTGTTTACTTTAGTGATTCTCAGGAAATAACAAGTAATCGGTGAAACTTGGCGATTTTGGACTAATTATGGAGCAAATTAATCAAGATGGAAAAGTCTACTAAAATCAAGGAGATACGCCGCATCATTCTACACAAATGCGCTGTACTATCATACTTAGATGAATTCGAAGACCATTGCCTGACTTTAAAGAATGCACCGCATGTGATTCTATCATGCGCTGCATATGAAACTTTGGTCAATAAAGAAGATCCAACTTGTTCTACTCAAGATACGCCACATCACATTATTGACATACGGCGTATTACTATCAAGACTTCACCAGATACAATCCAAGATACTGAAGGACATGCACCGTATAAAGATTCAAGTTACGCTGCATCTGAAGACGGTGTACGAATATTTCATAATATAATAATCTTGGACCACACACGAAGTTACCTCAATGTGTCGCATCTACTTAGTTGATGCGCCGCATCGAACCCCTCAGACAGAAACTATAAATAGACCATCATTACCTATGAATTTGGTGTGCAACATAACTCTAAGGAGATGAATTCAGACGAAGAAGCAACACAAGACACACCCTAAACGAAGATCTTAGAGCAGTAAGGTCCTGCATGTGTATAATTCATAAAATAGTTTTGTTTTATCTGTATTAGTAAGCTTTAATTCATTAGGATTGATGGGCTTGTGGCCACCATACTGCTCCCTTTAAAATTGCTTTCATATCAATTAAAGTTTATATGATGTTTTTTTGGTGACTTGTATATGTGCATTGATAACCTCTGTATCTAGCTGAGTTTTGCTTAGGCTGCCATACCCCCTCCTCGCCTACTTATATAGTGTCTAGAAAGTGGGATAGGCATAAGTGACCAGTAAGAGTTTACTCGCCTATATTTATGATCCAACGAGACAGATAAGATTACGATACTCATCATATAAAACTAGCAATAAAACAAGTGACAAGTTACTTAACAATTAGACTATTATCTATCCGTGTACGTATTTGCTATTCTCTGATTCGTTCTCATTAGTTTTACTTTTATTGTTTAATCTACAATAACTGTGCTAGTCTCTCAGACTAAACCCCCCTAACGTTAGATTAAGTTGTAAAACTAACTTAGGATATTAAAATATTGATTAGGTTAACTTGATATTGTGTTTCACTCTTAGTGATCGACACTTTGCTTACCACTAAATATACATATATATATATATATATATATATATATATATATATATATATATATATATATATATATATATATATATATATATATATATATATATATAGGGTCCCTTTCTTGCAAAAACCAACTTATCTTCAAGAACTGCGAAAACTAACTTTTTACAACTAATAATACACAATGTACATCATTTAATGCTCCATAACATTTTGCTTTTTTTATTTAATTCAAAAGGGTATAATAGTAAAAGATATTTTCATATTATTTTTGGTTTTTTATAATTCCCCTTTTTTATAGATCTAAAAATTCGGATTTTTTTTTTAATGCTAACATGTTTTCAAATAGTTATGGTGCATACATGTTTTTTTTATACCTAATTATTATTTTTTTTGAAATCTCAAAGTGCATGCATGTTTTTTTCCCAAATAGTCAAGGTGCAAACATGTTTTCAATTAGTCAAAGTGCATACATGTTTTTTTCCCTTTCAAGATGCATATAGGTTCATTAAAATAATGAAATTTATAACACACCAATAAAATAAATGTTATACACAAACTTCGACATCGATTGAAATACAAATAAAATACAAATTTCTAAAAGCATAAAAATATGAATTTAATCGATCTATATACGTGAGCAACTTTTCAAAAGTCGGACATATATGCACACTTGTAGCCGCGAACATTCTTGTAATTACACCTGATACAAAGAAAAGTACAAAATTAGCAACAATAATAATTACACAAGTAAATCACAAAAATACGATAGTTCATGTAATACAACAAGTGATAACCAGTTACACAGCATTAACATATAAAAACACATGTTTCTTAAGAATCAATCACAACAATACAATATAGTTCCTATAATACGACAAGTGATAACCAGTTACACTAACAATAATTCAATTCTTCGTGTACATCGAGTAAACTATAACCATAATCATATAATTCAAATAAAAACAATAACGATTGATAATATAACGACATTGCATGCTTTTATTCAATACACAACACTGACACCAAAAACACATATATCTTACAGAGGAATCAATCACAAACAACAACCGTCCACTGTTCGAATTATTGAAAACCAATTACACTAATATTTACGTTATAGTGTAACTTATAATATTTACCTTATATCATGATAAAAAGAGAAGACCATAAGCAACAAAAAGGTTCGTCTCTGAAACTCGCGTCACAGATGAATGCGATCTTGTAACCATATGTTGAACCAATCAGAAAACAATAGCCACTAAGGATTTCTGAACGTGTTAATCAATGCTTTTTCAAACTTTGACGATTCTTGGTGGCCATGACGTTCTTGGAGTTGGTGAGGGAGAAGAGAGGCGGCATATTTTTGGGTGAGGAAGAAGAGAGGCGGTAGTTTAGGTTGAAAAAAATGAACCGTATATTCTTTTTTACCTAGTTTTGTTCCTTAATTAGTGGGGAGATTTAGTAATAATCAGATTACTATAATACCCTTTGTGCTTTACAAATGACTACCACATCTTTTAATTAATTGCATTAGTGGCACAAGTTATATCATCCATTGATGAAATGATCTGATGGCTAAAAACTGGTTTTCACAGTTCTTGCAGATAAAAGTGGTTCTCATAAGAAAGTTACACTATATATATATATATATATATATATATATATATATATATATATATATATATATATATATATATATATATATATATATATATTGATCGGGTACACTAGTCGTTAAGTGTGTGTTTTAGGATAAGTTGGCTAAATAAAAATTTAAAACTTAAATAGGCAAAACCCTTATATTGCAAACTGACACATCGCACGCATCAACAAGAAAATCCCAAGTGTAGGGATATTTGATCAAGAATTATTTGGTACCTTTTTAAGGGGTCGTTTAAGGCTAAAATCGTATTTATATGATCAAATATTGCCCTAAATCGTTTCTTTCTGCATTTTAGGTACTTTTGACGAAAAATCTGGAAACCAGCATATCTTAGGCTAGAATCGATGAAAAAGTGAAGAAAATGACAAAGTCGCAAATTCTGTCAAATAAGGGAGTCTGAGGGCGTCATAGGCTACAACGTGACATCATCACTTGCAACTGAAGTTGGATTTTTTTAATACAAAATTAACAAGTGACACCTCAGAAGAATCTGAAGACTTACAACCTGACGGCGTTAGGTGTATTTGAAGACCAAAGTCACGTACAAAGTTAACAAGAGATGGCTCAGATGATTTAACAGGTGACAACGTCACAAGCTGATCAAGACTATCACAACATGTGCCTGAAGTAGCCATACTGTTTTGGCCATATCTTTTGCATGTGAACTCTAATTTAGGTGATTCAAAAGGCCACGGAATCGGAACAAAAATATCTACAATTTGATGAAAAATAGGTTGTGACGTCGTCAATCTTTGCCGATATAAAAACTGCTTATAAATAAAATCTCATAACTTCACTTTTGCAAGCCCCTAACCCTAAGTCTGATTTTAGGGTTAGGGTAGGTGTTTTTCCCAGATATTTAGAAGACTTTTATCATTAGTTTATCATTGGTGTGTAACACCTTGGAGAGGCAAACCCTAGATGAATTTTACAGCTTTTGTAAGGTTTTTATAGCCTTTGAACGTCATGTTTCAGTTGAGATAAGTTATTCCTTTGATCATGCGATATGTATATGTATTGTTTGATTACGTGTGTATCTTCTCTTTACTTTAACATGCTAGCTTAAGTTATTAAGTATTTGCTTAAATATAATGAAACCTAATTTTTGATCATTGATTTGTCGTCTCATGTCTAATTGATTGCCTCGCGTTAGGATGAGAAAACTGGCTAAGTTCTTATATGTATTAGCTTGAACGTCTTATAAAACACAACAATAGATTGCACTATTGGTTTTCCTCGTTGTATTTATTGCGTGAATTATGGCTTGTAGATCCTAGATAACTTAATAGACTTTAAGGGATTTTTAGGGGAAACTAATTTTTATAGAGTTGGGGACTTCAGCACCTCTCCACGACCAATATTAAAGAATACAATGCTTAAATTAAAACAAGAACGTGACAATTCGACAAATCAGTAGGAGATAACTAGAGAATAAAGATGTCTAAGTAAACACTGTTTTTCCTATCATAAGAGTTACCACCAAGTTTACCTTTTTCTTTTTATTTAATTTATTTTAGTTTAATTGTAGTTTTGGGTTAGTTGACTAGCAACTAATTCCGCCCACTCTTTTAAAACCCGAGATTTTTACATGCTTTCATAAAATATAAAAATAAAAAAAGAATCATCCCTCACCTCTAGACCTATCTCGACATACACTTCGACCTTCCCACAACTATTGCGAGACTATTCCCCTAGAGAACGATCAATCCCCCGTACTTACCTATACTACACTACAACGATTAGGTACACTGCATAGAGGATTGCAAAACATCTTGAGATTTTCTCGAGAGGCAAAACTTCCTTCGAGAGTTTTGCAACACTCGCATCAACAATTAACATAAACATTACGCAACCCAGTTATGGAACATAGTTTGATTATGCCAATACATTAAAGTTCGTTATGTTGAGTACAAATGTATCTCAAGTTTAACAATGGAATTATGCATAAACCAAATTTATCGATCAATTTATGAAATGATCCATAAAGTGATCTTAATAGTGGTTTTATTGTAATAAATAAATAACAACTGAATACAAAAATGAAGCAAAACAAACTTTAATGCATAACCCGAAATTGGATCCATGTGATACTTTTTTGGCGTTGGAATCCTTCTGAGAATCTTCAAGAGTCGCATTGAGGTCATTCCTTTGCCTGACAAACAAGGTAACCACCGTTTTGCTTTATGAATTGATAAGACCAGTGTTTACAAAATGACCGAACGTGACCGAAAGTAAATTTTTTTAAAAAAATATACATATAATATGTTTTATAACTGTTGTTTTGTTTAACTAATTTTAAAGTGTGTAAAAAAAATACGATATATGAATGTAAATAAACGTTAACGAATGCATAATCGGACACTCACGAACATAAATGAACGGACAAGACTTTTATTCGTTTATTTAACTAAACGAACGTAAATGACTAGGGTGCACCATTGTTATTGGTTGCAACACTTTATTTGGCACTTTTGTTCATATTTTTTAGATAAAGGTAAATGACTAGGGTTTTAAAAGGAGATTTTTGTTTGACCATAGTATTTCTAAAATTTAATTAACGAGTAATTTCAAATTTATTTAAATTAATATAGTATTTTTGAATGTTTCATTGTCCATTACACCATGAACGAAATGACAAAGATGACGGCAGTCTAGATGGTTCAACTTGTTGGTTAATAACTAAATAGACCTGAAATAGCAATGTAAAGAAATATATTGTAAAAATATAAGCAAATCTCAAGCAATAGTTCCTGATTTTTGTAAATGTCAGTGATTAATTGATTAGCGTCATATACTCAAGTAATCTTAATCAAACAACTATAGAAAATGGAACTTGAAAGAAAGTGAAGCCGAAAGTATAAACAGTCGAATATATTATCTGAATAAAAAATTAATCTAGGCCAGTACATGAGACTACATAAATAACAGAGCAGCTGCCATGACTACAATTTACTATCACATAGCTTCAATCATACATTCATACATATATCTAAAACTTTAAGAAAGAGTGTCTAGTGATGGAATTTAGAAACAGGATTCCAAGATAAATCATTTGAATATTGGGATAAAACATTTCAGCAAAACAACATAGTACTCGGATTCCAATCAAGTTTATTACTAACTGTATGTTCTCTACCAAGTTGTCCAAAAAACATGTTTTTATAAACAGTAACTAAGAGCTACCAAAATATAACTAAGAGCTACACAATAGATACTCCTTATGGATAACAAAAGACTGAATAAACTATTTTATAAAGACAAGAATTGGCACCTAAATTTGTTCGATCTTTAGTGAAAGGAAATAGCTTAAGGGGAACAACATGTATACTTTTAATAAGCGGATGTTTACATTCATGTTACTAGTTACTGTATTAAATTTCATAAACGGTGTTATTGTGTTCATGGTTGGATGAACAATGAAACATTCAAAAATACCATATTATCTTAAATAAATTTAAAAGTACTCATTTTGTTAAATAAAGAGTAAATTTCATTTTTGGTCCTTGTGGTTTGGCTAAATTGCAGGTTTGGTCCCCATCCTTTCAAAAGTGCAACGATGGTCCCCATTTTGAAGTTTTGATTGCATGTTTAGTCCCTGGCCAAAGTTAAATGACTAAAATACCCTTATCTTCTTCCCCTTTAATTTTCAGGTTATTTTTCTTTTTGTTTATTCATCCAATACTAAGAACATAAGCAAGAACCCATATAAACAAAAAAAATTAATACACTTAAATATCTAGTAAACCCATATCATCAACATAAAAAACACCCCGCTCTCAAGACATAAACTTAACCATATCCTCATTTTTACCAAACACTACATCTATAACATCCAATTATCTTCATCAACAAGCACATAAAACAAAACCCATTAACCTTATCCATCCCTATTAAATCTAACATTCATCCACCATATTTATCATGTCTCTTAATCACCACCGCCTTCAATTGGGGTTCTTAAATATCATTAATTCATCTCATAACACACCTAATCCGAACTGCCGGCCACCTGTAAATTCTGGCAAAGGCAGAAAACTCAACCGACGTGAAAAATGGTTACCGCTTGAAAACCTCAAAATCATCTCCCTAAAATATTGTTGAAGTTTATTAGTGATTTTCATTGTAATTGTTGTTAATACTTTTGCAAGTACACATGATTTGGCGGTTGTTTATGTTAGACAGCAGACGGCGATGATGCGTTTTTCAAATTTGGGCAGGGTTACGGTGCGTTTTTCCATGTTGTTAATTTGATTTTGATGAATCTAAAAACCTCTCAAGGTTTGTTAATGGGTTTTGATATTTGAAAGCCTCGGTAAGGTTTCTATTTAATTTTCATGGGCGGTGGTGGTGTGATTGATAGGATGATTTTTGTGGTGGTTGAAAAGTTTTAGAAAGATGGTTTGAAATATAGGGAAATTAATGTTACTGATTTTGGGGTTTTATAGAAATGTTTCAATATTCTTTTAACAATCATAAGTGTTGTTGCATTTTTATTTCTTTTAACAATCATAAGTGTTGTTGCATTTTTATTTGCGGATATAAAGTTATGTTGAATACCTCGTATTTATTTTGTGTTTTTGATGTCGTGATGGTGTTCATATTTTTTGTTTGGTAGCAATATGTTGTAATTTGGGAAAAAAAATAAAAGGGTTGACCTTTTTAAAAAGAAAAGAAATATTTATTTAAAATTTAAATATTCATAATGAGGACCACCAATGCATTTTTGAAATAATAGGGATCAAACCTGCAATTTTGTCAAACCACAAGGACCAAAGTTGCAATTTACTCTTAAATAAATTTAAAAATACTATGGTTAGACAAAAAAAAAAAACTCTTTTAAAAGAGAGAGAACTTATATATGACAGTCAAATACTATGTCATTTGTTGGACTCAATTTATATAAGAAAACCCGCTGCATGTAGGGCAAAGTAGTAATTTCAGAAAACCTAGCTTTGCATTTGGATGGAAGCTGGCTAGCAATGTGACAGCATCTCACGTTGTCCTTTAATTTTTGTACCTATCACGCAAGAAACGTACTATACTAGCTAGTGGTGGTATATTTTAAGTGAATTGATGATTTCAAAGGTTGGGGATGAAGATATGATGAAAGAAAAGTAGACATTGTTTTTGTCTCCTAATAGACCAACACCTTCGTATGTATAGTTTAACATAAACAAGAAACAACCTTTATTTTAGTGTGTGTGCGCTCGCAGGGGGTGGGTAGTTTTGAATTTGTTTATTGTGAGAGATAAGGAAGACTAGTTTTGAGAACCTTTCAAATTCTTTAATCCAAACCTTTCAACATAAAAAACTTAGTAATATAAGATCTCACATGTATTTCCTGTGGGAAACGGTGTACACTTTTACTAATAAATCAGATTACAATAAATAATAAAATTAACAGAATGTAAATAACAGAAAATAAATACAGACAGAATGGAGTAGAAGCAGAAGACAGACACTATTTTAACGTAAATAAAATGAAAGCAGCAGATGCACGAGGCTCGTGTTAGACACGATTCCCTTAAAACAGATTCGCCGTCTGTTTCCCAGGGTACAGCGTACTAAGCTGTTGCACAGCCGGACTTGACTTACTTGCCTGAAAGATCTCGAAAACCTTGTGTGCTTCTGATCGAAGAGCTGCTGGAAATCGTCTGGTAAGAGCTACGTTTTCTGTGTACCAAACTGAATGAACAAAACGTTTATTATATATAGCCAAAACCTATCTTGGGCTCCAAGATAAAATATTTGACTGATAATAAACAATTTGCAAATCTGTTAATACAATAACACGATTTTTTAATATCTTTTTATTCACACAAAAATATTCTGTAACTTATTCACAAAGTCTAAATCTATTCCTCAAATAGATTTACAGAATCTGAATTTGGAAACTGGATTACGAATCAGCAGCAAAAATATACGCATGTATGCGAGGCTTCGGAGCTGCATTCGTGTCCGCAGGTCGCGCGGGCTCGCATGAGTTCAGTAGCTTCGAACTCATTTTGGTCCAGAAATCCCACAATCTGCACCCCCCCCCCTGCGCGCGCGCACGTAGGAGTAGGAGCATAGCTCACCTAAAGGAATTTGAAAGCTAGTACAAGGATTACCTTATAAATTAGTTTCCACTTCCTTCACTAAGCGATGTGGGATATGTTTTTGTTTCCAAGTTTTGTGTTTCAAGTGTCCCACTTTGAGACACGATATCTCATTCATCTTAGCTCTATTTTGGACATACTTTAGCTTGTTACGAAGCTCTCTTGGAGGAGAACACAACGCCCCCAATAAACACTAATATATATAACATATACATATATTAAATTATGTCCAAACTTTGCAAAAACTCATTTTGCAAAACCATTTTTCCAACAATCCCCCACATGAATAGAGATCGGTCGAAAACACACGAAAATTTCCGCGAAATTTCTGCGGTTAAGTCTTGCATAGGATAGGTAGGTGTGACCCTTTGAACCTTCCCTTATGAGATGCACTTAGTCTCCTAGATCTGAGTAGACGCGATGTCCTTGAACTCAACATCTGTTTACGTAGACGACAATACATACTCACACAAGACTCTCCCTGACCTTGTCAAGTCCTCATAGTCGTATTCGTTATGGTCATGAATACTAGCCTGGTTCTGCAAGAGCTCTTAGGAATTGCGCCCCCACAATTCCCTTCGAAGCGACCCCACTTCTCTCTCACATAGGTGATTTCATCTTGAATCATTAAAAACACATGTTTGTGATTTCATCTTGAACCATTATGCTTTATGATTTCATCCTGAATCATAAAAAGCCATATGTTTAACCTCTCAAAAGTCACATTTGTTATAGGAATGGACTAGGAA
Organism: Artemisia argyi; assembly: GCA_030686995.1. Lineage (NCBI taxonomy): Eukaryota > Viridiplantae > Streptophyta > Magnoliopsida > Asterales > Asteraceae > Artemisia > Artemisia argyi. The sequence goes on along the minus strand of CM060680.1, from coordinate 228,789,953 downwards.
GTTACAATATTTAGTAACTCCCCCACATTGACGTGACTTCCCCCACATTTCTATGATTAGGTTGTCCTATTGAACCCAGATCTTGGGACCTCCAGTCAACTGGGTTAGGTTTTCCTTCATAGAAACTCATTCCTTCAAGGGCTTTAGTCCCATTCCTTTAGACGACTTACTAACTAACTCTCTGCTTAAGCCTTTCGTAAGCGGATCCGCGATGTTATCCTTTGACGGCACATAGTCAATTGAGATAACTCCTGTTGAGAGTAGTTGTTGTATCGAATTATGTCGACGACGGATATGTCTGGACTTTCCATTATACATTATGCTATGAGCTCTGCCAATTGCCGATTGACTATCACAATGTATACTAATGGCCGTTACCGGTTTAGGCCACCTTGGTATGTCCTCTACGAATTGACGTAGCCATTCCGCCTCTTGTCCGCATTTATCTAACGCGATAAATTCTGATTCCATCGTGGACTTAGCTATAACAGTTTGCTTGGAAGACTTCCAAGATATAGCCGCTCCTCCTAGTGTAAACACATATCCACTAGTTGATCTAGAATCGTGTATGTCAGATATCCAATTTGCATCACTGTATCCTTCGATAACAGCTGGATATCTTTCATAATGCAGTCCATAATCGCGACTGTATCTCAAATAATGAAGTACCCTAGTCATAGCTCCCCAATGTGCATAACTTGGATTACTAGTATACCTACTTAGCCTGCTAACAGCATATGCTAAGTCAGGTCGGGTACTTGTCATCAAGTACATTAACATGCCAATAATTCTTGAATACTCTAATTGGGCAACACCTGCGCCTCTATTTTTAGATAGATGCTTGCTGGTGTCAATTGGAGTTCTAGCTAGGCCGGAATCCCCCGCATTATGAGTAGCCAGAATTTTGTCAACATAATGTGCTTGACTCAACACAAGTCCATTTTGAGTTCGTATGATCTTTATTCCAAGGATCACATCAGCCAAACCCATATCCTTCATGTCAAACTTAGATTTCAACATGTCTTTAGTAGATTTGATCATCTTGTCGTTACTGCCAACGATAAGCATATCATCAACATATAAACACAAGATTACATATCCACTACTTGTGTCTTTTACATAAACACACTTGTCGCATTCATTAATTTTGAATCCACTCTCTAGCATGGCGTGGTCAAATTTTTGATGCCACTGTTTGGGAGCTTGCTTTAAGCCATATAATGACTTAACAAGCCTGCAAACTTTGTTCTCTTGTCCAGGAGCTATGAAACCCTCAGGTTGGTTCATGTAGATCTCTTCTTCTAAATCCCCGTTTAGAAAAGCCGTTTTCACATCCATTTGGTGAATTTCCAAATTTCTTAAAGCGGCAATAGCAAGTATCATCCTGATCGACGTTATTCGTGTAACAGGAGAATATGTATCAAAGTAATCTAGACCTTCACGTTGTCTAAATCCTTTGATTACCAATCTTGCTTTGTACTTGTCAATGGTGCCATCGGCTTTCATCTTCTTCTTGAAGATCCATTTATAGCCTAGTGGTTTACAACCAGGAGGTAAATCCACGAGCTCCCAAGTATGATTTTGTAAAATAGAATCTATTTCACTTTTAATGGCTTCTTTCCATTGAGGCCCTTCTGAGGAAGTTACCGCTTCTCGATAAGAAGTAGGTTCATGTTCTACCATAAAAGAAACAAAATCGGGTCCAAACGATTTCTCGGTTCTTGCCCTTTTGCTTCTTCTAGGTTCTACCTCTTCTTCCTCGATTTGATCTTGTCTCTCATCTTGGAGATCATTATCATCTCGTTGTCTCTTATCTTGGACAACATTGTCATCTATTCTAGATGAACTTCCAGTTTCCTTCGTTAAACAAGGAAATATATCTTCAAAGAAGGAAGCATTCCTTGATTCCATTACAGAACCCTTTGGTATATCCGGATTTTTCGAATCATGTACAATGAAACGATAAGCACTGCTATTCTTAGCATATCCAATGAATATACAATCCACAGATTTAGGTCCAATCTTTTGGGCCTTGGGAGTCGGTATAGCTACCTTTGCTAGACACCCCCACACTCGTAAGTACTGATATGATGGTTTTCTTCCCATCCATAGTTCATAAGGGGTCTCTTCTTTTTCCTTACGAGGTATCTTATTTAAAAGATAAGTAGCCGTTAGAATGGCTTCCCCCCACATGTCCTGGTTTAAACCAGAACTTATCAACATGGCATTAACCATTTCCTTCAAGGTACGGTTCTTCCTTTCGGCAATACCGTTCTGTTGAGGTGAGTAAGGAGCAGTGAACTCATGTCTGATTCCATGTTTCGCACATAGATCAGCGAATGGAGACACGTATTCACCTCCTCTATCACTTCGTACCACCTTGATTTTCTTACTAAGTTGATTCTCAACTTCGTTTTTGTATAGAACAAACTTGTCTATAGCTTCATCTTTACTTTGTACAATCATCAATAAACGTGATAAAGTACTTATTGCCACCTTTTGTGGGTAGTGATTTCAAATCACATATGTCAGTGTGTATCATATCAAGTGGTTCGGTTTTTCGTTCAACCGATTTGAAAGATGCTCTTGTAAGTTTGGCTTCAACACAAGTTTCACATTTATATTTTGAGTCAATATGGAAATTAGGTATGCAGTTAAATTTAATCAAACGACGCATTGAATTAAAATTTACATGTCCAAGACGACCATGCCACACATTAGAAGACTCAATCAAGTAAGCAGAAGAATTCATTTTATTGATATCATTCTTAACAACCATTACATTGAGTTTAAACATACCATTCAGGGCATATCCCCTACCAACATACATTTGATTCTTAGAAAGAACAAACTTATCAGACTCAAAAACAAGACGAAAACCAAACTTGTTCAACAGCCATCCAGACACAAGATTCTTGCGTATCTCTGGAACATACAAGACATTAGTCAACTTGAGCTCTTTCTCGGATGTCATCTTCAGGATTACATCTCCTTCGCCCTTGATATCAGCAGTTGCAGAGTTGCCCATGTACAACTTCTCTCCATTGTCAACCGCTCTGAAAGAGTGAAACATACTCTTATCAGCACACACATGACGGGTAGCCCCAGTATCAACCCACCATTCCCTGTTGTTTGAACCTACCAGGTTAACTTCAGAGATCATGGCAATGACGTCAGAAACCATAGCAATCATGTCCACATCATTCACCATATTTGCCTCGCGTGGAGTCACCCGCTTCGGCATCTTACAGTTAGCAGCACGGTGACCTGGCTGGTCACAATTGAAACAAAGTGGTTAAACCGAATCTGTTTTAAGACTGTGGGAAACGGTGTACACTTTTACTAATAAATCAGATTACAATAAATAATAAAATTAACAGAATGTAAATAACAAAAAATAAATACAGACAGAATGGAGTAGAAGCAGAAGACAGACACTATTTTAACGTAAATAAAATGAAAGCAGCAGATGCACGAGGCTCGTGTTAGACACGATTCCCTTAAAACAGATTCGCCGTCTGTTTCCCAGGGTACAACGTACTAAGCTGTTGCACAGCCGGACTTGACTTACTTGCCTGAAAGATCTCGAAAACCTTGTGTGCTTCTGATCGAAGAGCTGCTGGAAATCGTCTGGTAAGAGCTACGTTTTCTGTGTACCAAACTGAATGAACAAAACGTTTATTATATATAGCCAAAACCTATCTTGGGCTCCAAGATAAAATATTTGACTGATAATAAACAATTTGCAAATCTGTTAATACAATAACACGATTTTTTAATATCTTTTTATTCACACAAAAATATTCTGTAACTTATTCACAAAGTCTAAATCTATTCCTCAAATAGATTTACAGAATCTGAATTTGGAAACTGGATTACGAATCAGCAGCAAAAATATACGCATGTATGCGAGGCTTCGGAGCTGCATTCGTGTCCGCAGGTCGCGCGGGCTCGCATGAGTTCAGTAGCTTCGAACTCATTTTGGTCCAGAAATCCCACAATCTGCACCCCCCCCCCCCTGCGCGCGCGTAGGAGTAGGAGCATAGCTCACCTAAAGGAATTTGAAAGCTAGTACAAGGATTACCTTATAAACTAGTTTCCACTTCCTTCACTAAGCGATGTGGGATATGTTTTTGTTTCCAAGTTTTGTGTTTCAAGTGTCCCACTTTGAGACACGATATCTCATTCATCTTAGCTCTATTTTGGACATACTTTAGCTTGTTACGAAGCTCTCTTGGAGGAGAACACAACGCCCCCAATAAACACTAATATATATAACATATACATATATTAAATTATGTCCAAACTTTGCAAAAACTCATTTTGCAAAACCATTTTTCCAACATTTCCTATATGTTTTTGAGTGCTTAATAGAATGTGTCTCCATTTTTATGTTTAACTTATGTTTAATGATTTGATGTATCGTATATAGTCTTGTACTAATATACAAGTACAACCTTGTGTTTAAGTCCATTTACACCTTACTAACAACCACAACAACCTAAAATGAACAGATATTTAATAAGAATTCAGAGAGAGAGAGAGAGTGTGTTGGGTTAATCCTAGCCATGACTAGTTGAATACGAACCTGTAACAGAAACCTAAAAATGAATGTATTTGCATGTTTATAGCTAATTTGTACGATGATAGTTGGTGGGTGTTATTGAAGTCTCTGGTGTCTTCAAGACTTTGGTACTTTGATCGTGTAATTTATTGAAGACCTTTTATGAGAAAGAATGTATGCATATTATAAGACTTTGGTAGGTACTCGTTCATTTAAGTTTACCAGGACATTAACCATCAAAATTAATTTATTACAGTAGTAATTAACAGATATTACTAGTGTACAATACTAAAACACTAATACCAAAGGGCTTGATATAACTCAAAAAAAATAATAATAAAAAAAAAAGAAAATAAATAAATAAATAAAAATCATCTAGTGTGACACATAAAAAAAGTGTCACCAAACGTTTAAAAAAAGTATCACTAAAAGTATAAAAGTGTCACTAAAAAATTTATTGCTACTCCCACGCTAAAAAAAGTGTAGGTAATGGTCCACTATGTAAAACTGTATTTACAGTGACAAAAAAAATGTGAGTACAAATTTTGGCCTTTTATGACACATTTTGTTTATAAAAAGTATTATTAAATCTTTAAATTCTAAATTTTTTTCCACACTTTTCATAAAATGTCACTAAATATTATAAGCATTATTTTATAGTCAGTAATACGTAAGTTTATTGCATGAGACTCAATTTTTATATATTATGAGGCATCGCACGGATTTACATTTCAAAAACATATTAATCTTACTCGTCATGTATATTTAACCTACATGTTGTCTCGTTAAACTAGAAAAATAAGGAGAAAACTTAACCTACCCGGTGGGTAAACTACCCAATGACGAAAAACACAATTAGTATTAGTACTTGCTTGTAATATGTGTCATGAAAGGAATAAAAACACAACTTTAAATTGAAGATTCAAATTTATTAAAGTGTCAACCAAACTTCACTAACCTTTTTAAGAATTCAATTAAACTCACATTTGCTATTATGAACTCATTCAAGTGTTATGTGCCCCATATCACTTTTATGTACTACCTTGTTTATTTAGCTTCGTTATGATATGAAATTTGAAATGAGTGACACTATGAAAACTGAAAAGAACCAAATGTACCATACTACCATCTACGTGCTCTAGAATGAATGGGTGGGCGTGCCAGCAACAAATCATAAGTCATAACAAACAACTTAAATGAAAATTGACCCATTTTAAGCAATGTGCCAAAATTGACATATTTCGTCAAACTAGTCGTAACAAGTAGTTGAAGACGCGTTCTATGGCCCTCGAAGACGCGTCGAACCTATTAGCATGACTGAAGGTCGACGCGTCGTGGGTGGTTAAAAAGGAGAAATCGGTCTTGGCAAAGACCAAGTTGTGAAGTCGATTGTGTAAACATGTGTGAGTTGCCTAATTTGTTTATGTAGTGTATATTTGTGTATAGGTGTGTTATATTTAGGTGGTGATGTTGGTTGTGTTATTATACCATCTTGGTGTTAACGTCGTTGAGAGTAGAAAAACTGACGTAACGCTAAGTTGACGGTCACATTTGCGGTCACTATTACCACTAGTGTTATGTTATTTATGTGCATATTATTTGTCCTTTTGTTATTTATTAAAATGAATTCTAGACATGACACTAAAATAAATAGTTCGATATCCACACTTTTAAAAAGTGTGTAAAATTTTACTAATTTATTAATACTTAATAGTGTGTAAAATTTGGTTACATTAATAAGTGTAGGAAAAATTGTAAAACAATAGATTTTTTACACATATATTTGTCAAAAAAAAAGTTCACACTTTTTTTAAGTGTGAAGAATTATAAAATTTCTCCGCACTTCTATTAAGTATAGAGGTTATTTGTAACACACAAATTTCCCACATTTTGAGAAAGTGTAGAGAATTTGGGCCTCCACACTTTAAGAAAGTACGGAGAATTTGGGTCTACACATAAGTGTGGACATCTTTTAGATTTCTCCCCACTTAAAAGTGTGAGCTTTTTTTTTGTCACATGTAAAATTTATTGTTTTATAATCTTTTTTTACACTTATTAATGTAACCAGTTTTTTTTTTATTCATTATTAAGTGTTAATAAATCAATAAAATTTTGCACACTTTTTAAAAGTGTGAAGAAAAAAAATGTGAAGATTGAACAAATTTTTTGTAATGTGACCAGTTTTAATGAACGGATTACAAGATCATTAGTTGCTAAAAATCATACATTGATTAAAAAAAATACGTGAAACCATAATAGGAAAGCATGTTGCACTTTGGAGCAACTAAAGTCACTTTCAAATTAACTCTTTTGGCAAAAGCACGTTGGATTTTGGCTATTAAGGTTAGCTTTGTAATACTCCTTCCGTCTCAAAATATAAGTCCAGTTTGAATTTTGATTTGAACTTTAACCTTAAATATTTTTGTTTGTATTATATAATACTTGATGCAAGATGTATAAATGGATAGTGTTTTATATGTATTTTCATTTGATATAATTTTCATCAAGTGATATATAACACAAACAAAAAAATTTACAGTCAAAGTTCGATTGAAAAAGTCAAATTACTGAACTTATATTTTGGGACGGATGTAGTACAAAACTTGGGTAACTTTTACTCGTTTTAAAACAATATATTACCATCTTGTTTTCTCTCTTTTAAACCTTTTGTTTACTAAATCATAGTATTCCGTATGAAACATGTTTCATGCATTTTATGTTAATATTTACAACAGAAAACCGAATATTTTCTTTGAACATCGTAAACCCAACCATTTCATCACTTTTTGTTAACATATGTATCTTCAAGACCTACTATGAAACATGTTACTATAATAGTTAAACATTATATGTTTTGATTATCAATGGACATGGATTCTTCAACTTGCAATTACTTTATCTTAATTTGGATTCATGACTTGCATTTATGATGATTTTTGGCTTGATAAGTCCATATGTTTTCATCTTCATCTTGTAAAGTGTTGTCATCCTCACACCAACTACCTCCTGGGCACTTCTATTTATTGTCAATAGATCAATCAATTGCATTGTTCAGCTTTAAAAGCAAATTTGATTTTGTGACATCAGGAGTGAAATCTCCATGTGTTGAACAATTATTTCATCCCGATCCTTTGAAACAATTTGACACGCAATGTCTATAAACACATATTTTTGTCCAAAAGACCGTGCTTGCATATGATGTTATCATGTTACTCCTTTATTAAGTTTATAAAAGACATACATAATCACTAGAAACAAAAAATGGGTCAAAGTTCAAGTTTGATTCAAGCATTATAGAAATATAGTTAAAAAAATATGGATAAAAAATATGCGTAATTGACAGAACTTAAGATATTTACGCATGCATTTGTTTTCTTCGATGAACCTAACTAAATCCATAAATGTTGGCTCAAATAAAGTTTAAATATGAGTCATGCAATACTGGACTTATTTGTCGTGGTAAGTTTACAGGTTGCTAACAAGATTGATTAATGGCAACGAAACAAAATGAGTTTGCAGGAAACAATTGTTCATTAGTATTAATGCATTGCTGGTTGAGCTTGATTCGTGGGATAGTGTTTGTAATGAGACTCTTTCCATCATTTCCACTATTGTCTTATTTTTCTTGTTGTTTTGCCTATTTATTCGTTAAAGGTTTCAAAGATTGCCGGCAAGAGATAGAAACTTCCATGTGAGGCAACAAGATGAAGTTGATCAGTGCTCATCTTAAGAAGATCAATAAGCCATTTCTTAATCCAATTACGATAACACAAACTTTTTTTTGTTGGGTTTATAAAGCATTTTCATAATGAAGTGTTTTGCTTTTCTTTTGCTGTTGCAACTAAACTATACTTTGTTATCTTGTTTAAGTTTCCACCAAAGGTTTACATGTTCATCTTTCAGACAAAAGTTCACATCTCTAAATAAGATTTTCGTTATTTTATTATGTATTAGTAACTTGCTAAATTACAACAATGATTAGTGGTTCGTATAGTTAACGATCAATCGCGATAATGAAGACAAAGATTATTTCATAATCATAACAATAGTATAATAACAACGTGTTGGTAATTCAAAAGAGGAAACAAAGACCAAAATCGAAAAATTCAAGCGGAAGGATTTATTCAAATTACCAAACAAAATACAAAACCAAATTCATAGGTCAAAGTTAAGGTCGAGGGTTCGAGTCTTGGCTCTTGCTCACTTCTGTTGGTGACCCACTGGGCAGGGGCTATTCCTTATATGGTGGACAATGGCATGTGCCAAAAGATAACCGAGGTCAGAGTGTTCCTGCGAATTCACATCTTTTTGTGGACAAAACCAAATCCTAATGTACACAAATACTAATTCCAAAAGTACACAAATACTAATTCTAAAGGTATAAAAAATTCTAATGCTAATGATCCTTATTTATAGACTAAACAAACTATCATAAAATAGTTTCCTAATTCTAAACAAGTAGGACAAGTCACAAAATTACTAAATTTGACAAACAACCATTAAAATTTAAGTCACTTTTATAATACAACGCATATTATTGTTTTCTTAACAACAAACTTTTATAAATTATAACATCTATCTCATAAATACCATCTCACACATGTATGAGATGAGATTGATTCTAAACCCACAAACTTACATGTGATGAGATTGATTCTAAACCCACAAACTTTTGTTTGGTAAAAAAAAATGAATAAAGAGTGATGGATTAAGCCTATCGGATATACAAAGTCTGTCATTTTTCAACTACATTACAAAATTAAAGCTAAAAGATCCATTAGTGATGTTAAGATAGTGAATCATGAATTATAGTACTTTTATTGCATGAGAACTTTCAACACATAACTTCATGGCATATATGATTTTGTTGGACTTTTTAGATGTTGACACCTAAATCCTTAAGCTTTTGTTTGAGCCATGAAAATTTGCACATTACAATATTGTGTCAACATCTAATCTTGATCCATAAAGAAGACACTTGGATATTCATATTTCAAAATTCACTTTCTATATATACTTTAGTGGGTCTTTGTGATTAAATCTGGAGTTTACAATTAAAAGGTAGAAACAAGTACACAATTCTTATACAAAGAACTAAAGAAGATGAAATGTCATGAATTCATAAGGTATCTAATTTTTGAAACTTAAATTACTTCACTCAACCTTTTAACACTTTGAATTGAAGACTCAGGAGGGTGGAGAATGGGAAAGGTAATGATTAAAGATACTTGGTTGGAGCTAAGTAATATAATGATTACTTGAGAATGGGTAATGTACCATTATAGAGTAAATTGGTGGGTAAAGGATTGATAACCCACCATCACCATTTTTTGCATTCCCTTTTCATTTCTCTTTCCCCACTACTAACTCCACCAACCTTTTTGTTTTTCTTTTGCTGTTACAACTAATATACTTTATCCTGTTTAAGTTTGCACCAAGGATTTACATGTTCATCTTTTAGACAAAAGTTCACATCTCTAAATAAGATTGTTCTTATTTTAGTTTGTTTTTGTTACTTGCTAAAATACAATAAAGATTAGTGGTTAGTATTAGGGGTGTTAACGAGTCGAGCTTTTAATGAACTACTCGAGCTTGAGCTTGAAAACTATCAAACTCGAGTCGAGTTCGAACAAAAGATATTCCTCAGTTAGTAAACAAGCCGAGCTTTAAAAATACTAATATATTCGGTTCAGCTCGTTCGAAAGCTCGTTTAATCAGTCGAGTCGAACGAGCCAATCGAGCTTTTTGAGTTAAACGAGCTTCATGAGCTAACCGAGCCAAACATCTATTTATTCCTACAAACTATATTATCTTTGACGAAAAGATTATGCAAAGTGGAAGCAGTGGGACGCGTGTTGATACTCTCCTTCAAGACACAATGCTTTTTGTTAAACCCAAAACTCATTTTACATATTTTATTATTAAATGTCTTGTATAAGCTGACTAAGAAAATTATGTGTTTGTAAAGTCTATGTGATTGTTATCAAGTTTTATGTAGAAACTCAAACCTAAAAATCGAGAAGTTGGTTATTATCCCTTGTTATATAATGAGAAACATACTTATTTGATAGTGATTATTATTTAAGAATCAATAAGTTAGTGATAGGTTCTTGATAATTTAGTCATGGAAATGAGGTAAGTAATTTCGTTATAACTAGTAGTAAAAGACATAATCACATAAGTTTTATCCATTTGATATGCGTATACATTGTCATAAGTGATACCCATGAATGTTTCTACACTTCTAAACGGGGGTGTCGAGTTTATGCACTTACGCTAAAGATGGTCTTATGTTTTAAAATAATTGTTTTGCAAAGCTAAATACAAAATTTTATAGTAGCACATGATTGTGTTGTTTCAATATAAACTTTTTATTTTATTATTATTATTTTTTTTTTTTTGCACAATAACTTTGAGACAAAGTTTGTTGTTATAAAGGTAAGCCAACCATAGTCATCTGTTTATTTATTTGATAGCTTACGTTCTCATAATTGAACTTTAAAACTAATGTCAGAGCATGCAATTGGTATGGTTTCAACGAAAGACATCAAGAAAAAAATCACATTTCCACTAAAATAACTGATCATCATTTACACTTGCACCTATGGTCTCAACAAACCACTCCTATAGGGAAATGAATGAGGTTAGAGAGAAAGAAAGTAAGTGATGACATGAAGAACGCAATCTCATTTTCATACAACAATTGATCAACATTTACATGCATCAGTGGTCTACCCATATAAGTCGCTAGTACCACCATTAACACAAGAGTGACAGACACCAAAGCCAAAGCAAACATTAAATGAAACACAATCTCCCTACACAAACCAACCAGCATTACATGTAGGACAGAAAACAAACAACATTTGCAAATTTGTTTTAGCTTTTCTCTAACCTAGTTTAAGAACACCTTAATACAATTGGTATGGTTTCAACCACCCACTGCTGAGACGCGAGAAATGAAGGAAGGCAAAAACATGTAAATTCAAATGGTATAGACGAAAGGTACACTTTGTAGCAAAATATAGACGAACGTATATGGACTTAATTAGTGATTAGGGAACATGTTGAAAATCAAAACTTAAAAGGAATATAGTATAGCTTAAAGGCTCGATCAAATACCCCAAATGTCTATTGAGATGCTAAAGTACTTGAATCTTTTTGCGATTCTAAACTATTGTTAATCCTTTTCTGGCTCACCAATGGCACAACTGGATGCATGGCAGAATCGTGCTACTGATCCTTGATGGTGGCCAATACTGCAATAGTGATCTCCCAATTATGTTTTTTGAAGTAGAGTCCTCTATTGCAATAAAGAGCGCAAACAATTTATTTTAACTTTAAGGATCAATAAATCAAGAACATTTGCCAAACTCTTACGAAACGAGTGAGATTACCCTTGAATCGATTCCACTCGGTCATTGACTCTTACTTGACCTTGACTCTTATGAGTCTGTCATTGACTCTTCGTCGAGTTGACTCGTGACTTACGAATTAGAATCATTCATACTTTTAGTGTACTTTTGAAATCAAATGTCTAACTTTAATTTTCTGATTTAAGAAATTGCGGTTGTTGTTCACTCATAATTAGTTCCGTTTGGAAACAAAAAGACTTCGGACGATTATGTTATCCATTTAAGTGCTATCTTAGCAAAATCATAGAGATTAAGAGAAGTGATGATTAGAGAACCACGGATGGAGGCTTAATGGCTGACTAGAGAGTTGACACTAGTAAAGACATGATTATGCACTTCTGTTTTGAGTTTGTGAAACATCACACTTTAACTATATTTTGGAAGGTTTTGCTATTTGTAAACTCAAGGGCTATATTTAAAAGTTAAAAATACAAAAGTGGTGTACATTAAGTCGGTTTTATTAAGGTATAAAAATATAATGCATGTTCTAATGTATCATACGTAGCCCTAAGAGCTACATTTAAAATTTTCCTATTTTTTAATATGTTTGATGTTTTTTTTATTAATGATATATTTGTGTTATATTATATCTCGATCATCTGACTCGATTCACCCAATTCAGCATATAACATCATCTAAAACTAAGAACCACCTTACTTTCACTCATGGGTCCGCTACTAATACTATAGCATATGTATATTATTGTGCATGATAAACTAATGTTACATCTCATCACAAAGTCTCGCGTAAATCGTTTGGTATAACAGCTGATTAGTAATTGATACAATGACCTCTAAATAAAGAGCTTTAAGTACATTGATAGTTCTATCTTTTATCATCTATAATTTTATATAAGTTTTTTGAATTTTTATAAAGTCCAGATCATTTATTCCCACCTAATAATTGATTGACAAACAACTAAGTTGTAATTTGGTTTTGAATTCAAGTTTAAATTGTCATCAAAACGGTGAAGTAGTGAAGTTTTTTTATGAGACTTTTCACAATGAAAACACTTTGAGGAGTTCATCATAATACACTTTAAGAAGTTGTCATTAAACACACAATTTAAGTTGGCACCAACCTACTCCCACAAGCATCACATGTGTTTGTTCAAGCTCAGTTGGAATGGAAGAAACACAAATCAGACTACTCCATTGGAAACCACACGGATCATGATCCGCACCTTCACACATCAAACAATCTCCACCGTCTATTATTTCTTCATCAATCCAACCCCTCTTATTAAACTTGCATTCAATACCATCTACCCACCCACATCTCCCCTCTCTTTAAAACTCACCAACATATTAACCCTAGTGTTCTAAAAAAAACTCACCCACATTACTCATCCTTTCTCATATACATCTCTCCATCTCTTTGAAACTGGCCAACCAGTTAAATACACCAAATTCATTTTCCTTTTCAGTTGGTGGCAATCTTGTGGCGATGAACATTGTTGGCAAGGGCTGCTCTACCCAAGATCATCTATTATTCATGCTTTTACTTTTTGGTGTACAGACAAAAAATGTTTTCACTCTTTGTTGAAATAGGTGGTCTCGGAATATTACGGTACTCATTTTCATTTCTCTTTATCATTTACAATACTAGTATTTTTCAGCTTAGAAAACTGTTATTTATGATGCTTCATGAACCACGCAAGATTCATAAGTTAGAAATTTTTGGTGAGATGCAACATTAGTTTACTATGGGCATGATCATATATGCAGGTATAAACGGATTAAAAGGCCAGATTAACATTAAAACATAATATCATACTATTAATTTTAATATGGTTTGGTTTATTTTGGCAGGTTCGGGATAGCGACACAAGTTGTCGCTCGTCCTCCGTTGAGGTTGATTTGCTACTTCGTGCTATGAGTGAAAGCAAAGATCAATGTTACTTGATATTCCATGGCAAGCGTAATGTATCCCTCTCAAAATTTTGGGAGGAGGAACCAAAAACAAAGTGTGGGATGCTCAAGTGATATTGGTCACGTGCTCGTGAACTTCATTCTACTGAAAGAAGTAGTAAATGCGTCGATGGAGGTGACGTTTCGTTTGTCTGACCCCGGTGATCCTGTAGAGAATTGCGGCTCCATAATGGCGTTTTATGGAGGCAACGTGGTCAAAGATGATCTCCTAGGTCAGTACAAGGCGACAATATTTAGAACCAAGAAATTTAAATTAATTGGAAATCAAGTTGTTGTGTTACCTGCTCACGGGCGCCTCAAGATCGAGGCATTGCTGATGGATGTTGAGTCACAAAAAGAATATGTGAATGTAATGAGGGATTACCGTGTGAGACCAGGCAAAACCGACGATTTGTGTATAAAATGCGAAAATTTCTCTTTCAATCTTAAAGTGGCTTGGTGCTGATAAGTTGCTGGTTTTACTTCAATGACCTTGTTAGTCATTTTCTGGGATTGAGCATGCAAAACCTCGTGTGATAGGGACACAAATAGTAGAGGCAAGATGCCTTGTCTACAAAGGTTCTGGATAATGATTGCTGTTTTTGTTTTGATTTCTCATTAAGGGTACTCCAGTATTACAGTTTTTGTAATCAAACTAAGCACATCATCTGATTAGTAAAAAGTTAGAAATTTGTGTGGGTTAGTCAACCTGTTTTGACCCGCTAATTTGACACTTGTTTACTCTCCTCCCTAGAAGTTGGGACTGTCTTTTATGGTCTTTAATAATATAGTTAATAGTTGCTCCAAATACAGTGAAAGTTATACATATGCTAATATTTTTCTTTGTCCTTGCTAACATGGCATATTTTCAAGTTTTTAAGGGAGGCAACTCAAAATTATCTTTTTGTTTGCTGACTGACATGATAATGGTCCGGGAGCTCTATAGTCAGACATTACTGAACACACAAAGCAGGATTGTTGGTAGGAAGGAACAGGCATGACAAGCTAGTAGTTGGTGGGCTGACATCTAAAAAGTTGATGTTGTCCGATATTAGATCATTCGAGACAAAATGGTTTGTATTTACAAGAGTTAAGATTTGGGTAAAGAATTGTAAAATGGTGTGCTTTGTTGAGAAAGTAATGTAATTTCATCATGTTGCTAGGGACTAGATACGGTTGTGTCACACAGACTTAAAGTTTAAATCAAATAGAAGAGGATATAGTGTGCACTAAGACATGTTGCTGGGTAGGAAATGCATTCTTTATCAACTTGAAATGACTTGTGTGCATGTTATTTGAATATCTATGATGGATACACTTTGCAATTTTCACAACGGATATATATACAGACGTGAAACTTTTGGATATAGGATTGTAAGTTGTAAGATACTGAACTTTTTTTTGACAGATTGGAAATATTGATCATGACTTCTGCAAATCTACATCCAGATGATCATTTGTAATACATATCCATTATCAGTATATATGCTTATTCAGGTTGGATGTACTTGTTCATTAGCTCGGATTATGTTGGATTCATGTTTCCAGAAGGTAACATGTTGATGGTTGCTAGTTTAAAATGGCTATTTGCGACAGGTGCTGCATTCTGTCTGTACATAAATATGATTCACAATTGCACAATATTAGATAGGGTTATGTTCATCCAAAAGTAAGGTCAATATTTAAATGCCGAATTACTGTCTGTTTCTACTGAACCAAATTGGTTTGCTCATGAGTAAGAGGACCATGAACTCAATTTTGACAAAAATTAATGTGATTAGTTTTGTACTTATTTCTAACCCAACACATGCACTCTTTTTGGTCAAATTTCCATGCAAACATTTTATTCTCATTACCATGTTCGAACATAAGTTCAGTTTGACCTTCACTTTGTTTGGCTTTGTAAGGCTCGCACCTTAATAGATGTCTTTTGAGATTGTTTATACCATGCTTAGTTGAATGACAAAGAAACATGCTATCACAATTCTTACACTGAGCTTTCACATCTTCCTGCATGTGTTTCACCTTCTTTTAGCTCTTGCTCATCAAAGTCTAGCCAAACATTCGACCATTTTTTCACCTTGCGCTTAGTTTTTCTTTTGTGGCTTTTTTCCCTTCATTTTCTTATTGTTAACTTCTACATTCTTTTCTTCATCTATTTCCATTGAGTTGGTGTCTGACATCTAACAACATATAAAGATACTAGTTAATTTACTAATATTCATAATCAAATAGTCTCTAATGGAATAACACTTAAACAAACAAACAAGCATTAAACCCTATAAATCTTAAAAGAAAACATTTATGTTCTAAATACAAACTTTATCCAAGAAAACCTCAAACCCTATAAGCCTAAAAAGAATACTAAATTAACGACAAAATCAACCATGAATAAGTAGTACCTTTTGTAAAAAAATGCCAATTCTTGAATGAAATAAAAATCAGATCATCAAGTTGGAATTGTAACAAAGTAGTGTACCACACTACTCCTACTAACGTAACCTTTGATATGCCTATATTTTTTATATCAAAAAAGAATAAAAATAGGTCAAGTACACTAAATGGACTAATTTGATCACTTGGGCCCTTAATAAATAAAGATGGACTACATACACATACAGTTATAAAACCACTGGAAAAAAGAAGAAAAGAAAAAAAGAACTCGGGTCAGTCAGGTTGACCCGAACCCGAATAGCAAAGTATTTAATTGGAACCTGATACCTGACTCTAGTTCATACTAAGGTTAATCGGGTTGACCCGATTGACTTGAGTTAGATTTTGGACCCGAGTAACCCGACCCGATTATCCTTATTCGGGGTCGGGTCGGGATTTATGACACCCCTAGCTACAACCCATGTTATTAGTGTTACCAATTTTTTTTCCGAATAATAATTATATTAATGTAAATTGTGTTTAGTTTGTGTAGAAATACCACCTTACATGTAACTTTCTTATACTCCATATTTGACAAGAATAGTTGAAGACCATTAGTAGTAAAGGAGATAAAATGTATACCATCAACGCATCTTTTGTACATTAGAGTGATGGTAATAGATAGACATGCTTTGGTAACTACATATCGTGTTTTTTTATTTTACTTTAATTAGTTATTTTATTTAACACGAAAATAAGTGTCGGTCCGGTTGAGCCTACAACCTCGGGCTATAAGGTAGCGTGTGTTCCATTGATTTGGATTTATTTTAATTTTGGCATATGAAATCTACTCCCGTTGTAACACACAAGCAAAATCACTCATTACAGAGTAGTACTACTGTAAAATAAGTGATAAAATTAACTTTAATGTATGCACTAAAGTTTATTTGATGCTTATTTGGGTTTTTGAAAAAAAGTCTAGTATCTATGAGTAGATGGGCCTCTAAAATAGTGTATACAAACTTTCATTTGCATTTGTGTCGCACCACTGTAGCACTTGGGTCATGTTTAGTCACCGGAGAGAGAAAGCTGACGTAGCAGCCGAAGACCAGGAATAACCTTGGTCACCACTGTGACTAGCCTTAAGGAGTATAGATAAATAAGCATTCATATTCCCAATGTGATAGTAGTGTAGAGTGTAGACATGTGATGTAGTACACTATAGTTATATTGTTAGTTTTATTTACTTTATTATCAATGAACAAATAATTTTACTTATCTAAATTCAAATGTTATTGATGTTTTGTTTAACAAATGTCTGGTTTTTGGTTTTTGTAAAAAGAAAAAGAAAAAGACTTAATGGCGAGTAGGTGGATTTGACAGGCTAGACACCATAGCTTTTGATAAAAGTGAATAAGTAGTAGATGGTTGTGACTTGAGCTTAATCTGTATTATAGTACTTGAGCTTTTATATCAAATTGTGTAGTTGATGGTTAAAATTAATGGTTTTGTGATTTTTTATTGAGCTTTTATATTCCGTAGATTTATAATAATTGTGTTAAGCTAAGTGTTGAGGGTAAATACATTTTCAAAAAATACAAAACATTCAAAATGCAAAAATACTTGTAGATATTGCAACTTATAGATTAATTAATATATATAGTTCTCGTAAGTCACATTGTTTACGAGACATTTTCATTTTTTCACATTGTTTATCGTGAGTCAAAATTAAATACGTGTACCTTTGTTATAACTACTACATTTCTAAACAAATTCTAAAAGTAAAATACTCATATAGAAACAAGTAAAATAACAAAACTATAGAAATTGAATTCATTTAGAGGTAATTACTTAAATGCACCCTTTATACAACTAGTTTACAGATACAAGCACATAAAATTATCCAAAATGAACTTTTTAGATATTATCCGTTAGATCTATTACTAAATTAGTTTCTAACCGTTAGATTTAGTAGACGGGTATAAAAGGAATACTGGCGAAAGATGGGCGATGCCTATGTGATTCAGAAAGATGGGTGAGGAGTAGGCGAATGCTGGGCGAGGTGAGGGTTTAGGGCGAGGCCTAGGCGAGGTGAGGGGCGAGTCAAAATTGTCTTGGGCGAGGTGGAGTTGAGTCGTAGGCGAGGATGTGAGCGAGAATGTGGGTGAGAATCTGAGTGAGAATGTGGGCGAGGTGGAGTTGAGTTGAGGTCCAAATTGTCTTGGGGCGAGGTTCATGCAAATGAAAAGAAAATAGAAATATGACCAAAAGATACAAATGGATTTGAGAATTTTTTAAATACAAGTGTGACAACATGTCCAATATGCATGTGTTCAACATCAAACATATTCTATGTTACACTCGTCAAGGTTAAAAAGCCACTTTCATGATTAGTTATGTGGTGAATTTACTTTTGACCACTCATCTTTGCAAATACAGATGAAGCCTGTGAAACCTTTGTTGTTAATATCCTAGCAAAAAAACTGTTTACGGTGACTCTCATGCGTAATTTTTAACCACAATTATTATTTATGGGAGCGAAACTGTCCAACCTCTCCTAACAAAAGTGTCAAGTTCACTCATTGCAAATATGCAACTTTACTTTGGGCGTATGTTATTGATTTGAGGCGATGATATTGGGCGAATGAAAAGTGAAAAAGTTGATTGTGACATATTGGTCACTTTGGTAAACCGGGTAAAAAAAGTTTATTCCCGTAAAACCACTCACTATAAGGTTCATTCTCGTAATTGGGTTATTCATGTATATTCAAAGGGAGATGACTGAGACACTCATAGTTTTGATTGACACACTCAATATACAAACAGTTAAAGCATGCTGTAAGTTCTGTATAAATATGTAATACAATGGAGTGTTTAAAAAAAAATAATAATAATAATAATAATAATAAATGTGCGCAAATCATTCCCAATGTATCCCACATGCCTACAGCCTATATAATAAGATAAATACATACGAGAGATGAGACTAGCTAAATGACAAAACCAATACAAGTCTACCTCATTCCTATCCCTTTCGGATCATCTTGACCTTCTATTCATGCGAATTAATGAAACAATGGAGGTTGTTGAACATGAAAGATCATCTTGACCCTCTATTCCTCTTTTCACTCGGATCATTGACATGTAAGGCTAAGATCACCTTCAAACAAACACAAGTATCCATTGTGTAAAAGCTTTTATCCCTTTATATCAGACACATCTAACACTTAGCTCATTTACAACAATCACACATTTGTGAACCTAAGACTAAGCTTATGTACCATACAACCGAAAGTTTGACATCAGTTAACGGTGTTTTCCGTGGGTTAGACTACCTTCATAATGGTTACTCAGGTTAGACACTCGTTTTGTTTTGTGAATACTCATATCATATATTTGGCAGTGTTGTTGCATAAAGGGTTTGGGAACAGTGAAATGAAATTGGGGGAAAATGTTATATATCTCTAGAATTAATAAGATGGTTATTGGAGAAATGTAAGTGCTAAATTGATAATTAGATTATGCATTTTTTTTAACTGAGGTTATGTATCGGGTCTGTGTTTTTACCCGGATCTTGTTATGCTGGACTATCTTTTGTTAAGGTTTTTTGTTTTTTGTTTTTTTTTTTTTTTTTTTTTTTTTTTTTTTGTTTTTTGTTAAAAGCAGTAGTTAAGATTTATTTAAGTTTTGGGGTTTATGTTCTTTTGATTTGAGCAATTGTTGCACAAACTAGTTTCATACTTATTTTTTTAGTGATGGTTGCTTTTTATTTAATCAGGTATCTTCGATCTCGATTAGAGCTATTTACCATGAATGTGAGTGTTTCGGATCCTGATTTTGACCAAAGAAGTATTTTTGGGAAACTTTTGGTAAAAGATGCATTGGGGGCAAGAGCGGATGGGTGGACGCGGTCAGATGCGAAAGATTGTTGTTACATATCGTGGTTCAACTATGAATGGCATGAACCACTAGGCATCTCCTACGATTCTTTAATTCCCTTTGGCGACCGAAGTTGTCATCGTTCTGTCCCCGTCTCGTCCTCCATTGAGGTTGATTTGCTACTCCATGGTATGAGTGAAAGCAAAGATCAACGTTACTTGATATTCCATAGCAAGCGTAATGAACCTCTCTCAAAATTTTGGGAAGAGGAACCAAAAACAAAGTGTGGGACACTCGAGTTCGAAAGTGATATTGGCCACGTGTTCGTGAACTTCATTCTACTGAAAGAAGTAGTAGATGCGTCGATGGATGTGACGTTTCGTTTGTCTAACCCCGGTGATCCTGTAGAGATTTGCGGCTCCATAATGGCGTTTTATCATTTATGGAGGCAACGTGGTCAAAGATGATATCCTAGGTCATTACAAGGCGACAATATTTAGAATCAAGAAATTTAAATTAATTGGAAATCAAGTTGTGTTGGCGCTGCCAGATCATTGCTGGCTAGATCATTGCTGGTTGTACCTCCTGGCAGGCGCCTCAAGATCGAGGCATTGCTGATGGATGTTGAGTCACAAAAAGAATATGTGAATGTAATGAGGGATTACCGTGTGAGGTCGGGCAAAACCGACGATTTGTGTATAAAATGCGAAAATTTCTCTTTCAATCTTAAGTTGCTGGTTTTACTTAAATGACCTTGTTAGTCATTTTCTGGGATTGAGCATGCAAAACCTCGTGTGATAGGGACAGAAATGGTAGAGGCGAGATGCCTTGTCTACAAAGGTTCTGGATAATGATTGCAGTTTTTGTTTTGATTTCTCATTAAGGGTACTCCAGTATTACAGTTTTTGTAATCCAACTAAGCACATCATCTGATTAGTAAAAAAGTTAGAAATTTGTGTGGGTTAGTCAACCTGTTTTGACCCGCTAATTTGACACTTGTTTACTCTCCTCCCTAGAAGTTGGGACTGTCTTTTATGGTCTTTAATAATATAGTTAATAGTTGCTCCAAATACAGTGAAAGTTATACATATGCTAATATTTTTCTTTGTCCTTGCTAACATGGCATATTTTCAAGTTTTTAAGGGAGGCAACTCAAAATTATCTTTTTGTTTGCTGACTGACATGATAATGGTCAGGGAGCTCTATAGTCGGACATTACTGAACACACAAAGCAGGATTGTTGGTAGGAAGGAACAGGCATGACAAGCTAGTAGTTGGTGGG
Source organism: Artemisia argyi (assembly GCA_030686995.1). Classification (NCBI taxonomy): domain Eukaryota; kingdom Viridiplantae; phylum Streptophyta; class Magnoliopsida; order Asterales; family Asteraceae; genus Artemisia; species Artemisia argyi. The sequence continues at coordinate 228,768,530 of CM060680.1, read as the reverse complement.
CTGACATCTAAAAAGTTGATGTTGTCCGATATTAGATCATTCAAAATGGTTTGTATTTACAAGAGTTAAGATTTGGGTAAAGAATTGTAAAATGGCGTGCTTTGTTTAGAAAGTAATGTAATTTCATCATGTTGCTAGGGACTAGATACGGTTGTGTCACACAGACCTAAAGTTTAAACCAAATAGAAGAGGATATAGTGTGCACTAAGACCTGTTGCTCGGTAGAAACCACTTGATCATGATAATTTTGCTATGCTAGAGTAGAAGTGAGGCTGAGATTGGTAATACATATGTAAGGTGAGTGACAATGTGATGCTAGAGTAGAAATGCACTCTTTATCAACGTGAAACTTTTGGATATAGGATTGTAAGTTGTAAGAAACTGAGCTATGTTTAAAGATTGATCATGACTTCTGCAAATCTACATCCAGATGATAATTTGTACTAATACATATCCAGTATCAGTATATGATTGTTCAGGTTGGATGTAGTTTTTTCTATTAGCTATACACTTTTTTCCTTGTTCATTAGCTCGGATTATGTTGGGTTCATGTTTCCAGAAGGTAACGTGTTGATGGTTGCGAGTTTAAAATGGCTATTTACGACAGGTGCTGCATTCGGTCTCTACATAAATATGATTCACAATTGCACAATTTTAGATAGGGGTTATGTTCATCCAAAAGTAAGCTTAATATTTAAATGCCGAATTACTGTCTGTTTCTAGTGAACCAAATTGGTTTGCTCATAAGAGACCATGAACTCAATTTGACCAAAATTAATGTGATCAGTTTTGTACTTATTTCTAACCCAACACATGCACTCATTATTTGCATCTCGATAAGTAGTACTTATGATCAGGATCTCACAAACAGAACACATATATCATCGTAGCAATTTTGGTTAGAAATAAATTTAGTCAAAATAGATCAAAAGTTGCAGAGAGCCAGAGAGTTACCCCAACATGCCATTTTATCACACTACACATGACATAAGCTGAAAGAAGGCAAGGAATTTAGTCAACAGTTCAAGACATTAGTTTTATGTCATATTAACATCCAACACAACTTATCAAAAGCATTCATTTCTCGTCCCCACTATACGGTCAAAATGTGTTTTTGGTTTGGATTTGAATCGGTTGCAAAAGTGACCATCTTCTCTAATTTTTTTCATATGGGACACGTCCCCTATGGGATATATAGTGTAAAGAGGTGCGACGCGTCGAGAAGGCCGACTGACCGGTTGACCAACCATTACACCCGGCCTTACATCCTCTCGGTATAAATGAGTACTGTAAGCTTTTAGCCTTTTATGTACATAAAAAGACATTATTCAAATTTATATCATACTCCGTATTAGATTGACTGTCGCTAAAAATATTTAGCCTTTAGCTTCTAAATTTAGTTGTAGAAATATGCAATCAAATTAAACGTCAAAATAACAAGTGACACTTTTAGTACACTCCGTATTAAAAATAAACATTTATTTTGGACGAATGAGACAATAAGGTACGTCTTTTGTGAAACAAGATGGGCGTCGGTCTGCCGCGGTGCGACGAGACATTGTTTAATGCCGTTGATCGTTAAACACATAATAACTAATGTCTACTGCTAGCTAACATGACTACTTAGTTTGGGCCTGATAATATGGGCTGAATTACAGAATCTCATGTCAACTATTTAGCCCACCAAGATCACGTTTAATAATAAACATTTTCAAGCATCCCATATTTAGTCAAACAACTAAAAAGTCGAATATCCAGTCGTTTACTCAAAAACTTTTACCATATATTGTGGGTGACCTCTTTTTTATAATTTTTTTTCGACTTGTTAGTGGTTTAGGTCCAGCAATGATATCCAATTGGGCAATATGCTGACCTTGAGACCCGTTTGTTACTCCTTTTATCGTATGAAGGAGTAAAAGTCTAGGGTGAGACTCGAACTTGAGGCCTCCCCTAATAAAATCTTGAGGCCTGAGTCCACCATCATACAAACGTAATCCCGGTAAAGCCTTCTCTTTTGAAAAGATTGGCATGACAACTTTATATCTATTTACACCTTACCAAAAATTGAAGTTGTGATATTTCAAATTTTAATGATAACAGTCACAAAAGTAGTTTATCACTACAGTCGCTTGAATCATAGACTTGTACATACATATAATGTATATACCTATGGAAAGATACATCAAACAATTATCAAATTGTTAAAAATATACAAACTATGAACGGATTTTGTCGTCGTTGAGAATTGTGTTACAATTTTTGTTCAGAGTAACGAAATTTTATTCTATTCATTTGAGTTAATGAATTTATGAAAAATAAATTTAGGTCACTGGACATATAAAAATATATGTTCACATCACTGAACTTGTAAAACACATCATATGTCTTGCTTAACTTATTTAAAAAAATGTGTTCAAGTCACTCCGATCAACACTTAAATTATAGAATAGTATTCTTCCTATAAGTTAAGTAACCCAAATGATCAAAATGAAAGTTCGTTAACTTAGACGTATTTTTTAAAATAATTTAGTAATATATTTGTGTGTTAACCTTTTTTTTTTTTTTTTTTCATATCACTCGTAGTTCAAAAAAAAATTAAAAAATATATAAAATAAAATAAATAAATAATTATAAGCAATTTCTTTTTCTATATCGTGAATATATGATAGTGATTTCTAATATATATCACTCACCAAGGCAAGGAAAAAAAAAGTTTGCATTTAACAGCATCCTCAGCTCTTTAGTGTGTGTAAAGTAGTATTTCATGAAAGGCATATAAGTTAAGGTATAATGGTACATTCCTTGAAAACAATTGACTTTATATTCCATGCCATGATATGATGGCTGTCTCTCGGATCATCCGTGACCCAAATGAAATCATTCACATAAAATACTTCTTATTTCCCTTTTTAGCACAAAAAGCATACATACATATATTGTTATACAACTTGTTTTGTTGACAGAAATTCACCTTTCGTCCCTGTTTTTGCCACTTGTCACGCGTGAGATGCAATGCCCACAGTGGGTGTGGCGCGTGAAGCTATGCCCTCACCGGTGGTCACGCTTGACCATTGGGGGTAGGGGTATCAAAAAGGTCGACTAGACCCGAACCCGATTAAGCCTATTCAGGCCAGGTTACTCGGGTCAATAATTTTATTTGGGTCAATTCAAATCAACCCGACTAGTTCTAAATAGGGTCGTGTTTGGGTATGTTTTTTTAGCCTCAACTCGAATTGACCCATCCGAGAAGTTAGATACCAGCACCACCACCCCATTTGATCCAAGAAGTTGGATACCGAGATACCCGTTTGTCATTCCACCTCCACCACCTGGAATTGATCTAAGAGATCCAAGAACATGGATACCAACTAATCCACCATCTCCTAAGTCCACAAAGCGAGTAACCATAGGCCACTTGGTCATTATGTACATACATATATAAATTTCTAATCATTGCAACAATCAATTTGGAATTATAATTCACTAGTATATGCTTCATGTCTAATATGAATTTGGTCCAACAAAGGTTTATAAAAAAAATGTACACTTATGCAAAACATCCTGATATATAATATGAAATACTAAATAGAATAAACTAAGCATCCTGGTTCCCTTTAACTTCTGTGAGTTTGCGCTTGGTTGATTATCAAAAAAATGTAGAAGACTGTTAATTTTGAAAGACTAGTGTTTCATGTGTGGCATACTGGTTGACTATCGAAAAAAGGAAAATAAAGTACACATCAGGAGAGATTCACCTTAGAAGGTATACTGTTTTGATGCGAAAGAGTTTCTGATAGGCCGCACCACTTCTGTTTTAGAGCCATTGGTGTTAATTCTGGGAGAAACTATATCTTCATCAGATATCTCCCACTGAAGGTTTGGGTTTTGAAGTACAGTTGTCCGTTCAGAGCCCTGCTTATCATGAGCCGGTTCAGCAAAATCGGCTTCCAAAACACCTATAACTCCTCGGCCTTCACTTCAAGCGACCCTCCAAAAGTCACATCAATATGATCTTTTGCATCTTTGACAAAACCAATAGTCACATCAGCCGACATTTGCTGCAGAACAAGAGTTATCAATGAGATACAGTGGGGATACTATTAATACCAAGCTAATAAAGTTGAATTAAAGTCCATACGTTTTTATCATTCTTTGTCACCCCATCAGCAGCTGGTTGCGCTGGCTTATACGTAATGTTCTGACTCATCATCATATCAGTAACTATATTATGATGGATAACATCTTTTCCACGTAGGATAATTTGAATGTCCTAGTCATAAATAGTCGGTTTTAAAAATCATTTACAGTAACAGAGCATATGACAGAAGGGAACATAACATACATGCATATCAGTGTCGAAATCAAGCTCGAGTTATCCTTCTTCATCCTCCCAAATGTTGTATATGATGATTCGTGTGCCTTGATCGTTAAGTTGATCAAACTAAACGTATAAAAGAAAGAATACGTTAAGGTACATGATGAAGGTTACAATTCTAAAACCACAATAAGTCTGTGTAAACATTACCTGCTGAAACCGTTTCCATCTGAAACAAATAGTCTCGAATTGGTAAATAATGCTTACATACTACTGGATCATATGTGATATACAGAACATATTAATTTGCAGATGAACTCACATTGACCAATAGTGTTGGCCAGTTTGATTGTTTCAGAGTAGCCAAGAGACATGCACCCGCACATTTTATCAGGAGTCATTAATTCCTCCACCATTATCTGCCATCAGTTGTAACATTATAATAGTTTCGAGACGCACACTCTAGGTTATGAATGATAACACTTGGATCAGTAATATACCTTCGATCAGTAATATACATTAAAGTCGTCCAGATACTCATTCTCGTTATAAAATGTGCGATTATTTTTCACGTGTTCCAATTTGGAGTTCGGGCGAACTATCGATTTCGTCAATTCTTTCAGTTAGACTCGAGCGACTTGCCCCATTGGAATTGGTTAAAACACGAGGACTACTATCCAGAAAACTGGGACCATTGGAATTGGTTAAAACACGAGGACTACCATCAAGAAAACTGGGACAGGTGTGCTGTTGTAAGTTTCATCAAATTCAATTGCAGCAGCAGATGAAGCTAGCTGAGTGGCGTAGTTGTTGAGACTCTGAATGATGTTAGAAGATCTCAAAGTCAATGCTGAAATGGGTCCAGCACTATGCTTACCCTGCAAAATATAAACGCTAATGAGTAATGACATCTTATAGAAGCAAAAGTAAACTCAAATTACCCATTTCTTTTGTTTTAATATAATACATATATGTGCTATAATTATGGCTCGTGCAGAGTAGTAGAGACTTTGTACGATAGATACCTGAGTCAAGCGAGGAAGTAAGCCAGATAGATTCTCTTGTCGCCTCCAACCTCTGATAATTTTTTTTTCTTGCTTTTTTCTTCCAATAATTTGTCCATTTTTTGTGTTGACTGCTTCTGTGGAACTTCCCATGGTAGTAAGATGGATTTGCCATTCCTACAAGCAGCTTATTAAACTGCAATGCAATAAAGGACGAGAAAAACTAAACACCCTCATAAGTCATAACTGCTTCTATGTTTTTCTTTATCAAAACTCAAGCCTCATTAACTTAAAAATTAAGCGCAACATAAGCCGTTTCAAGAGTTGTGTATCCGATAACTATGCTTTTATAACTTTAATAAGAACTTTTTGTCTAACCTTACCACCATGGCCACCACCTTGTCGGCGTTGAGGCTGCTTAAAATTACGGCGACCACAGCTGCAATCGCAATGAAAGCCATATTGTCCGTGTCTACTTCTGCTTGCATCTCCACCTTTGCTACTTCCAAGTAAATCTACCGGATTCGGGGAAACTCTCTCCCCTTTTATGTAGATTGTTGCGGATCGTTATGGCATACTCCTTTAGTTTGGTGTATCCAATTCTGAGCCGAGGTAAATTATACGGCGGTGCCGTCCTCCACAACAGAGACGCATACTCAATTTCGTAATTCGTAAAATATCTCGTTTGGAAAAATTTACATCCCTTACGAGCAACGCGTATCTTGCATAGGCGTTTGCCGTTATGAACGGTATTAATGTACAAATTAAACTTCCTAACTAGAAATGAAAAACCATAATGGTCTACGAACATCCTAAGCCAACCAAATCTACGTTTACGCCTTATATGATTTAAAAAAATTGTTATAAACGCACCGTAATTTTCTTTGTCGAATGTGTAATGAAGTTCCTCAACATTCTCATCCCTTTCAATACCTTCGAGAAGCTTGGAACCTTGATATCTAAAATCTGTCTTCGAATAATCGATCTCCTCCTCTCCTATGATGATTTGATAATCGTTGGTATCCATGATAACGCCGAAGATTTGTGAAAATGGTTTAGGATTTTGAAATTGAACGTTCGATTAAACTTTAAGGGATTAATTTGTGGGGAAATGATAGAAATTTAGTGTTAACCGATAAGGTTATGGTTAACTGCTCACAAAATAAATGGTTATGGTAGTAGAAAGTTAACTGATAAAGCTAGAAGAGAATGCGATGAGATTGGAGTATCATTAAGAGATATTTCAGGTACTATGAAAAATGCGGTTGATAAGGCCATGGTGCTGGATATGTTTAAGAAATTAGCCCACGTCGACCCTCCCCCGTCCCACATCATGTTGATCACAGGGGATGGGGACTTTACAAAAGCCGTAAAAGAATTGTGTAGCTTAGGCTACAAAATAATCTTCCATAAATTGTTCCTCCCTTTCTTCCATAAATAAGAGATATTCGACGTCTAATTTATGGAAGAAAGGGAGGAACAATTTATGAAAGATTATTTTGTAGCCTAAGCTACCTAATTCTTTTACGGCTTTTGTAAAGTCCCCATCCCCTGTAATCAACATGATGTGGGACGGGGGAGGGTCGACGTGGGCTAATTTCTTAAACATATCAAGCACCATGGTCTTATCAACCGCATTTTTCATAGTACCTGAAATATCTCTTAATGATACTCTAATCTCATCGCATTCTCTTCTAGCTTTATCAGTTAACTTTCTACTACCATAACCATTTATTTTGTGAGCAGTTAACCATAACTTTATCAGTTAACACTAAATTTCTATCATTTCCCCACAAATTAATCCCTCAAAGTTTAATCAAACGTTCAATTTCAAAATCCTAAAAATCCTAAACCATTTTCACAAATCTTCGGCGTTATAATGGATACCAACGATTATCAAATCATCATAGAAGAGGAGGAGATCGATTATTCGAAGACAGATTTTAGATATCAAGGTTACAAGCTTCTCGAAGGTATTGAAAGGGATAAGAATGTTGAGGAACCTCATTACACATTCGACAGAGAAAACTACGGTGCGTTTATAACAACTTTCTTAAATCATATAAGGCGTAAACGTAGATTCGGTTGGCTTAGGATGTTTGTAGACCATTATGGTTTTTCATTTTTAGTTAGGAAATTTAATTTGTACATTAATGTCGATCACAATGGCAAACGATTATATGAGATAGGCATTGCTCGTAAGGGATATAAATTTTTTCAAACTAGATATTTTACAAATTATGGAGTTGAGTATGCATCTCTGTTGAGAAGGACGCACCACCGTATAATTTTAAAACTTAGAATTGGTTACAACAGACTAAGGTGTGTGCCATTAACAAATAAAAATCGTTGACGTATCCATTTGTCTGGTAGGAAATAAAAATTGCAAGAACTTTGACCAAAATGATACAAATTTCATTGTTCTTTAATATAGATAAATAAAAATAAAAAGGCCCAAATTAAAGCATAAAACCCATGTTTTTTAATATAGAAAAACAACCTCAATTTTAATCAATAACATCATCTACAAACATCATCATCATCGTACAAAAAAGAACACTTAATTAATTCGTTAGTTTAATTTTCATTTATACGTTAGCTTAATTTGTATAAACATACATACAAACACGCCCTATAGATATCATTCTCTTCTAGAGACATAATTACTGTTTAAAGGTGTAGCTGTAACATCTAAAAAACCAAAATTATTAAACGAGTGTAACTACACTGTCACTTGTTGTCAAATACTAACAAGCAACAACCATCAAAAGCAATCTCAATGCCATATCCTAACAACCGACTAACAAAATCTCACAAAACTGAATCCAATCAAAAATACATCCAAACTCAAAATCTCGAAACCGGAAACCTAAGGGGCCGTTTAGTTGGTGAAAAATTTAGGAAATTTTTCATATGAAAAGAGAAAAACTGAAAATCCGTTTAGTTTAACTTTTTTTCTAACAATTTTCAAAAAAATGTGAAATTCTCATTCTCTAAATTTTAACTAAAGGTTTGAAAAGCCCATTCTACTCTTCCCACTTTTTTCATTTTCTAAGAATTTAGAAACGGAAAACAGAAAAAAACTTCACCAACTAAACGGCCCCTAAACAGCATAACTCAACAACCCAAATTCATACCACATTTTCTCAAAACACCAAAATTCACCCCATTTCAACACACAATATACCCACCTATCATCAAGTACTAACAAGCAGTTAACATGAAAAGCAATGTTAAATCCATATAAAAACAAGTCAAATCTTAAAAAAAACATTCATAGATTTCGTAAAATCTCAAAAACCAAAACCCGAAAAATCAATCAGTTAACAATCAAAGCTAATAAATCTGAACATCAATTACAGCAAAATCTAACAAATAATAAACGTAAAAAAAGAACCTTTTCATCAAAATAAGAATGAATGTTGGTAAAAGGTGGAAAGAGTGCCTTTCAAAAAAAAAAAAAAAAAAAAAAAGTTGGAAAGAGTAGCGTGACTGCGAATGAATTAGGGATATACGAGTGCTACTTTTTAGGTTAAAACAAAATTTTGTGTTGGACTTGGGCTGCTGTAATCTCTCACTTGGGCCTCTACTCTTCTCTAAATTTTCTTTCGCCCAACCCGAGTGCAATAAAAGTGTTAAAGTGGTATATGATAATTTTTGGTCGAGTAATTTTTTGTATTATTTTGGACTAGACGAGTACCGTGCATAGCAACGGGATTTTATAGCGAATAATCGTTTAGTGATAAAAAAATTTTATGGGTTATAAACGAAAAATAATAAAAGTTTGAAGATTTAGAGATTAAACATAATGTTTTGAAACCCGGTTCGACCCGTTCTGGACGAAAAATTGGTCTATTTAAATCGAGTGAACCCCACGGGTTGAGTCGAAAACGGGTCAAATTAAACCGGGTCAACCCGCTGGGTTTGAAGCATCCCAGGTCAACCCGGTTTTCGATGTGTATTAATAGTTTCATTTTGAAATATATGTTTTCGTATGGCTTTTTTTAGTTAGACGAATTGGTAGCGACACCGGTTCCCGGTTGAACCCGTTGGTCCGGTCCAGTTTTCAAAACTATATGTACCATCAACTTGTTAGCTTGTATGAAGCTTTGTGTGTTTTATTAATTTGTATAATGTGTAAAATAACATTAGTTAGTGTGTTAATTATTTTATATTTAGATTATGTTGTAGCTTGTTTAAATTGTACATTATGAAAATTTTATTGTACTTTTTAGTAAGGGGTGTTTTAATTGGTTGTTTTTAATTTAGTATATATGCTTTTAATTGGTTGTACAATTTGAATAAATTATTGTACTTTAAAGTTATGCGTTGTTTTAATAAGAGTATTAATTATACTATGCATTTCTCTCTCCTTTGACTTTCAAGATTTCATTTTTCAAGATTTGACCATACATTGTTTATAGCGACAAATAGTTTATTCGACAAATAGTTTATTCATTAAAAAAAGTTTATAGGTTATAAATGAAAAATAATAAAAGTTTGAAGATTTAGGAATTAAACATAATGTCTTGAAACCCGGTTCGACCCGAGTGGTTCAACCGGGTGAACCGTTTCGGTCAAAAAATTGGTCGATTTAAACCGGGTCAACTTGCTAGGTTGGGTCGAAAACGGGTCAAATTAAACCGGTTCAACCCGTCTGGTTTGAAGCGTCCCGGGTCAACCTGGTTTGGGATTTGAATTAATTGGTTGTATTTAATTTGGTAGATATGTTTTCAATTGGTTGTACAATGTGAATAAATTATTGTACTTTTAAGTAATTGGGTGTTTTAATAAGAGCATTAATTATATTTCATAATTTCCTTTAATAAAATTTTTCAAGAATTCCACTTTTCAAGATTGACCATTTTTCCATTATAGATAATATAGATTACAGTTTTAATTGAGCTTCGATAATTCAAGAGTAAGGCTGAGCAAACGACCCGAACGGACCGGACCGACCGAGACCGGACTGGACCTACCACATTCGATCCGGTCCTCGGTCTTGGCTTTTTGGCTAATTCGGTCCTCGGTCTAGTCCGGTCCAAACCACAAACCCATTATTTAGCCTTGTTGGACAGGACCGACTGACCGAGACCGGACCGGACCGGACCAGACCGACCACATTCGGTCCGGTCCTCGATCTTTGTTTTTTGGTTAATTCGGTCTTCGGTCTTGTCGAGAGTGATTATAATTTTGGGTTTAAAATTTGAATTTTATCGGGTTTATCGGATATAACTACTGTGCTAATGTTCAAAGAATGCAAATGTGCAAAGCTAATTATAAGTATATATTATAACACAAAGTATACGACGTTGTTTTCCATTGGGCTTTTTCCACTAATTCTTTTGCGCCACCACTGATCCATCGCCACTAGTCCACGTATAACACCATGAAACCGGGCCTAAGCGTTTTATTACAAGAATGTCTTTAGAATAGTTGACTATGACTTTTATGAGTTCAAAGGACGTCAAGTGATTGGCTAGTCAACCCGATAGTCAATCTAATAGTCAAAGTATATGTAATATGGTTATAGAAAATACTGGTTATAAGACCCGCGTACACGCGGGGTTCATGTATTGTGTATTCTTAATAATTGATTTCTAATTTATTTATATCATTTTTTTAATGTTTTATCCAAACACCTTATAATTATTATAATCATCTTGAAGTTTCAAATTTTCTATACTACCTTATAATGTATTTAGGACATCTATATTTAGAAGTCTTAAAATGTTTAAAACAAAAAACATTTCTTTAATAGGAAAGATGTTTTTGTTGGCGAAGCCGCTGCCATGGCTTTTGGTAAGGTATACGATGGTTTAGTTATGGCAAATGGCCGGCGTTGCACTATTCGTGGCCATATCAATTTCGATAGTGCGATCTGATATATACGGCAATTGAGTTCGGTTAAGTGGGAAGGTTGGGGGGGGGGGGGGGGGGGGGTTATGATCATTGTGCGGTTGTGGAAACGAAGTAGTGTTACAATGGTAACTATGGATACTTTGTGACTGTTTTTCATGTCATCTCATAAACTCTATAATTAATTAATGGTAACTATGGTCGTTGTTGTGGGGCCTTCTCTTTGTGTGATCAGGTGAACTAAAATTATTGTTAATTACAAGATAATATTATACAATAATTATAAAAAGAGTGTACTATTCACCATAGATGCATAGGCAACCACTTTTTTTTAAAGCCCAAACCCGAAAAACATAAGCCTATCTTATTCGGGTCTCACTCACATGCCTCTCTCACCTCTTCTCTCATCCCGTTGCTCCGACACCGGGAAAAAGGTACGATGGAGCCAATTACCCCGATCCGACTATATTATATCTACAGTGCATCATGTGAGTGTAGCTATAGAAACAAAGATATAAGTTTTAAATGGATTTGTGAGGGGGGGGGGGGGGGTTTCTTTTGAGGCTGTGAGATTGCCATCTGTTACTACTCACAGTATTTGGGTTTTTTTTAGCCACATCCTTTGATTGAGATACATCAAGGTCGTTCTGGATTCTTCATAAGCACACATACAACTATTTTTTGTTCAGCCAACTTTAGGGTTTCTCTTTCTCTCTCTCTCTCTCTCTTTTATTTTTTTTTAATTCCAGATAATTTTTTTTATAAAAGTTTGTATTTTTATTCATCGTTTTATGTTTAATTACAGGTTCGAATGTGTGATTACGATCGTTTATGTGTTTTGTTGGATGAATAGGTTTCAGAAACTTTTGGATTTGAACAGGTAATGAAGTTATTTTTTAGATATTGTTATGATCTTTTTTTTTTTTTTTTTTTTTTTTTTTTTTTTTTTTTTTTTTTTTTTTTGATAATGGGGTTTGCTAAAAATTTAGTCATAGGTTTGTTATTCTTAATTAAGGAACTGTGTTTATTGTTGTTCTTCTAATTATTTAGATTAGGTGGTTAAAGTTCTGTTTGTGTTTTAATGAATTGGGTAATTTGTATTCTTTGTGTTTGGGTATATATTGCTTAGATTTATTTGGTTTTCAAAGGTTTTAAGTAGAGAAATGGGGTTCCATTATACCTTAATAATTTTGGGAGAGGGTTTGTGTTCAATAGTTTGATAAAAATAAAGATTTATGGCTGTCTTGGTTGCAATAGCGTGTTGTTAATCAGTTTTCATGAGATGGGAAGTTTGTTTTGCCAATGCTTGCCTTATTCATGCTTATGAACACAAACTTTGATTTGTTATGATGATGATGATATTCATTTTAACAATAGGCACTGACAAGTCTTACTGGGTTCAATTAAAGCTGATGCTAACTATTTCATTTCATATCCTATGTTTGATGCCTTTAGATGTTCGTTCGGTCATACGCCTATGTTGTAGGTATCGCTTGCACATTTAGATTTCCTTGACATTCTTAATATTGTTTATGCTTATGGGGTTGGTGATTAATTGGAATGGAATTTAAGTTTGTTTATGTTTTGATTAGACTATTTTATGCCACGTTGGGGTTTACTTATTGAAAATGATATAGGACAATATATATATATATATATATATATATATATATATATATATATATATATATATATATATATATATATATATATATATATATGAGGATATATTAGCTACAATTATTGTAGCCAACTAGCTACAATCCTTCATTAAAATTACATAAGAAAGGATTCAGGACCCACAAAACTAAATCAGGGACCCACAGAATATAGCACAAAAATGTAGTGAGTTAGCTACAATTAATTGTAGCTAATATTTTCCCTATATATATATATATATATGTTTTTTTGGTAATTTTAGTTGTATGTTAAAATAAGCTGCTTATTGAAGAGTATTAGAAACTTGGGATGAAATCTTTCACTAATAAACATTTTTGGACTTTCGAAGGAGTCAAACAACTTATTTACCAGGTTGGCAGTTTAAAAAAACCAATCTAAACCAAGTATTTATTGCATGATAAATCCAATAAATAAGCAGTTTCGAGAGTGTTTAATGTTTGTGGGTTTGCCATGTTTTCAGGTGCCGCCATGGCGGGGTAGGCTTGTTGAGCTTGCAGCCATGGCAGTGATATCCGTACTTATACTAAATTGACCTGTATCTTGGCGGGGCATGATGATGTCGTGTTTGCAGCCATGGCCGGTTGGATGCCATTTTGGTTGTATACCGTTGCTTTATAATGGTTGCAGCCATGTCGGGCATCTCCGACTCCGTATCTTGGCATGGCAGCCACACTAGAGATGTGGTTGCAGCCATGGCGGGAGATTTGTACTGGTGGTGTAAGGCTGTATAAACCAAAAACGTAATAGGCAACTTAGTTCTTTATTTATCGAGGCAATGATGATAATTAGCTGCATTTTCTATTACTATAATTTACCAAGACCACCAGCTTGGCAAGGCAACCTGACTTAAATTGTGGTTGCAGCCATGCCCGGTATCTTGGTTGAGGTATTGTACTGAGGCCCGCACCTTGGCAAGGCATCCACACTCAGATGGTGGTTGCAGCCATTGCGAGTATTGGCCAGTGATTCAACATTCGCAGCTCTGAGCCTCATTTTGTTTCAGTTTTTGCATGCATTTAGTTAATGCCCATTTTCTTTTCATTTAATTATTGTTTGCTTATCTGTTAAGGTAATAGTTGTTTATAATCAGTTGTTGTTTAAACAGTGGAATTGCTTATTTAAGATCTTATCATGTAAAAGTTATGGGTTTCAATAGATGCTTCAATTGATATACTTATAATGTTTGTATGCCGTGAGGAACAAGGAATGTTCTATTCCATGAGGAACAAGGTATGTTCTATTTTACATACTTATTAATATTTCTTTTTTACACGACATTTAATTAAATTTAGATGTGATTCTTTCTTTTTATTGTTGTAGATCAGTAGGATAATGATGAGGAAAAGCATGAAAATAGGCAGGTACTTTGAACACTCACAATGTAGAAATGGTTAACATACTTTAAACAAATACCTTAATTAATATAAGATATAAAAGATTGTTTGGGTTATATCAATTCTTTTCAGTTTGTTGTTACAGGTACTAATGAAATACCAAAAAAGTTCCGCTTTCCCAATAGCTTGGCAATAGGTGTGTGCCGCGTGGTAATTCAGCTATTTGTGGTAAATGTACTTATGATTTTTTTATGCTAGCGGATCAGTATAGATACAATACACTTAATTCTTTAGATACATAAATCTTTCCTACATTGTAACTGCTACAGGTGTCAATGAAAAACCACATGCGACTGCTATCAGTTCACTCAGAAAGGTCCATTGGATGGCCTCAGGATACGTGTCATTGAAGGAGGCCTTACCAAGCCTAACCGTATTGTTGACGGGCTGCTTGATATAGCCGGTTATCTCAAACTGATAGACTAAGGGTTTGGAGGTACGAAAAAGAATAATCTTTAGATAATTAAACAGTTACTTAGTGATTTATGCTCATATAGAATTTGAACGCACTTTTCAGGGACGGAAGCAACGGTTGACTCTCTAATCCTTCAATCAAGTTTCATTCAGATGTAAGGGTTTGCTATTGTGTTTTCAGACATCTGGTATCGCTTAGTTTTAGGAAGATGTTATCGCGTGTTTGGGAATGCTTAGAAAACCACTTAAGACATTATTCCCTTTTGCAACGCTGATTTGTCATAGAAAGAAGTTAAGGGCTGTGAAAAATGCTTATTTGCAACGCTGATTTGCATATGTACAGGCGTAAGCAGCTCGAGAAGACACAAGCTGCAGATCAACACAATTCAACTCATTCAAAGTGTTCTTTACAGGATCTAGTATGTGATTCTTAAATTTCGTTGAGAAAATGCCTTTTGTTGATTTATAAGTATAGTAATTAATGTAACGCGAAGGTAACTGGTCAACACAGATTTGTGAACAACTTGAGTGAACGTAATTGAGCCGCAACGGGTCGGGTCAGACCATATTGGGTTTTGCAAATTCAAAAGAACGAGGTTATTTTAAACTTTATTGCAGGCTATTAAGATACAATTGCTTTTGTGCGTTTATTATTTTGCAACTACAATTGGTTGTTGGATCATGATTGGTTAAGTATACTAATGTGTTGATAGTTAGCGTCGCCTATTTCCATCTAAAATATGTTTCAAATGGACCTCTTTGCTCATAAATATACTATTAATTACTTAAGTTGGAATGCTGAATAAAACTTTGTTCATTTTTTTTATCACACTGTGTTTATGAGTGGGTTAGCGGGTTGGGTACTCGATCATAACAGGTTCGGCTCAAAAGTTCTTTTTGACGTTGTATTCTTCAAAATTTAATATTGGGCGACTTTTTTCCTGTTTGACCCATTCCTCTTTGCTAATTTACTTTTTGCTATTTAAGGTTAAAACGCAATATCGAGGAGATTTCAAACAAACTGCGAGAACCACTTTTTACGATGGCTATGTCATTCTTCTGCCTGGTAGTGTTTTCGCTTTTGGTGAGTCTAGGCACAAAGATTTGCAGACATGGAAAAGACTTGCTTTGATTACTAAAAGCATATATAACCGATGTTATCTATTAGAAAATGATGGTAATATTGTGGTAGGTTAGTTACACATAATTTTGCAAAGGCATGTATTATGAGTTTTTCGAATATAAATGAAAAAAACAACAATTTTTGTTTTCTGTTTTCGAAAGGTATGTATGTTTATCTGCATTATACTCATTTGATGAGGTGCTTATATTTTCGGTACTTATTGTATATTGTTTGTTACAGCCAACTGTCGTTTGCGTTTTTGGGCAACAAGGATCATCGGCCGTCTCTTTTGCAGTTAACACTTTAAATTGCGGGTATGTTAGGTTGGGTTATCTTTTTCCCAAGTTTTTTGTCTTTCAAGTTACAAATATGTTTTGTCGTTGTTGTTGCTCTTTTATTTCTTTTTTTTTTTTTTTTTTTTTTTTTTTTTTAAGTGTTGATGTCAGTAATTGATAAGAAACTTGATGTGAGCGCCGAAGTCAGGTTGTATATATTGGGTGAAGATCAGCAACATCTTGGTCCATATGCTGCTTCTGAACTAAGAGGTGAGTATTTCTTTTAATATACTTCGATGTTGATAAACGATGGTTGTGTGTTAATGTTGATATAGTTATCAGCATTTGCATGTTCGGAACGAAATATGTGGATGTTTTTAAATGTCTGCAGTTTATTACTCTATAATTTTCTTTTATTTTTTCCTCAAATAATTCTGAATCCTTGCTTAACTTTTTTGTATATTTTTTTAAATGCACACCAGGTTTACAACATACAAGTATGAAGGATTGTTGTTGGAAAACTTAGCCAGCTAGAGGGTCTCATAACTAGCAGATAGAGCAAAAAATTTTCTCAGAGTGAACAATTGGATGGCAGCTCAAGAGTACATTCATTGAAAAAGCCTTATAAGGCTTATAAAGGCATATAAGTTAAGGTACATTCATTGAAAACAATATATTTGACTTTATAAGCCATGCCATGATATGATGGCTGTCTCTCGGATCATCCGTGACCCAAATGAAATCATTCACATAAAATACTTCTTATTTCCCTTTTTAGCACAAAAAGCAAGCATACATACATATATAATAAATAGAGATGTTAAAAAGTGAATTCAATATTGTCATATAACTAGTTGCTCTTGGAATTACCATTCAATTCATTATAATCTAGTTCTCTCGAATTACTTCCTAATAACTAGTTCTTTCACTTCTTTGATACAAAATAAGACACTATTAGAGTGATATATTTGAAATCGTTGATAAGTTATCAATTACTTTATATGCAAATCTTCGGTTTCAAAATGGTTTGTCATGACAATAAAGAACTATTGCTAAATGGTTACCGGAACATGTGCTCATTGCTTGGAGCTAGTTTAGTGTTTCTCCGCCGTTTTAAACCTTTTGGACAAAAAATTCATTATGTATTTGTTTTGTTAACAGAAATTCACCGTTCGTCCCTGTTTTTGCCCCTCGTCACGTGTGAGATGGAATGCCAACAGTGGGGCGGCGCGTGACATTGGGGGTAGGGGTGTCAAAAAGGCCTACCCGACCCAAACCGACCCGAACCCGATTAAGCCTATTCGGGTCGGGTTAATCAGGTCAATAATTTTATTCGGGTCAATTCAGGTCAACCCGACTAACTCGAGTTCTAAATACGGTTATGTTTGAGTATGTTTTTTTAGCCTCAACTCGAATTGACCCAAATCCGGACTAACTCGAGTTCTAAATAAGTTCATATTATTTGTTTTGTTGAGAGAAGGTATATAATTGGCATGGAGTCATAAACAGAATCTCATGGACACCCACCAAGAATTTAAAACTACCATCATTCAATTCTTTCTCCTACAATCTGCCAAAGAGAGCCTTCACATGTCTTTGTTTTTTAGCACATTGATGAACCTTCTATACATTCCTAACAACAACCCTTCACGGACTCAATTATTTTTCATTTTCATGACCCTACTTAATGCTATCATCACCTTATTAATCCTGTATATCATTCCTCATACTATACAACTATATTTTTCATGGAACAACCATGAGTCTAAACATTCTTCTTGTTCTTGTTGTTTGTTTGTGTGTTTGTCATCTGTTTGCAGTGGCTCAGCCGTCGTACCCGACTTCTCATATCACGATCACTGGCTCAGTGTTCTGTGACGTGTGTCACGATAACTCATTCACAAAACAAAGCTATTTCTTACCAGGTATACTAATACCTGTAACAACATAAACCATTTATAGTATATATTTTGTACCTTATATTTTGTCTTATGATCGAAACAGGTGCTGATGTTCATGTACGATGTAGATTTCAAGCGACTGCACCAGCAACAACAGAACAGATTACGTTTTCTGTCAATAGAACGACGAATAGATACGGTGTTTACAGATTGGATATACCGTCAGTTGAAGGAGTTGACTGCGTAGATGGCCCGGCCATTCAGTCATTTTGTGAAGCAACGTTAATAAGAAGCTCGGTTCCACGCTGCAATGTTCCTGCTGTATCTACAACGTCTAAAGAGATCACGGTTAAATCAAGGTCAACTAATCTTTGTGTTTATAGTGTAAGCGCGCTCAGTTACAGACCGCTTAAGAGGAACTCAACGCTTTGTGGGACGTATGATGCTACGCTGGAGGAAGAAAAGATATTATCGGATGCTTTCAATTCTTCAAAGTTTTTCCTACCTTATTTCCCGTGGCCTTTACCTCCATTCCCGCCGTTGCCACCACTACCACCATGGCCATCATTGCCACCACTTCCACCATTACCTCAATTACCGCCTTTGCCTTCACTGCCACCTTTTCCTTCGTTTCCTCCATTTCCGCCATTCCAGTTCCCTCCTATGTCGCCTTTACCATCATTGCCACCTTTACCTCAATTACCACCTTTACCACCCTTAACATCATCTCCACCACAACCGCCATCTTTCCAAAATCCACCATCAAATTTCCCTCCTATTTCAAGACCTCCAGTGTTCAATCCAGGAGACCCGAGATCCTGGCAACCCAACACCCCTTCATTCAGTCCTCCATCACCACCAGCGTCACCTCCATTCGATCCTAGAAGTTGGATACCGAGATACCCTTTCGCCATTCCACCTCCACCACCCGGATTTGATCTAAGAGATCCAAGAACATGGATACCAACTAATCCACCATCTCCTAATAGTCCACAAAGCAAGCAACCATAGGCTACTTGGTCATATGTACATACATATATAAAGTTTGGTTTCATTGTTACGGATCAGTTGTCACGTTATTATGTAATAGTTATATATAGACAAACTGTATTTCTAATCATTGCCACAATCATATTGGAATTATAATTCAGTATTACATCCTTCATGTCTAATATGATTTTGGTCCAACATCCAACAAAGGTTTATAAAAAAAAATGTACACATACGGCATAACATCCTGATATATTATGATATGAAATACTATATAGAAGAAACTAAGCATCCTGGTTCCCTTTAACTTCTGACTTTGCTGTTCTCGAGCTCTTTTATCTGCCTACGTAACTCTTCAACGGTATTCAGGGCATCCTGCAAAAAACAAAGACATTATAATTAAATAAAGCTCATACGGCCAAGGATTTGTTAAACAAAATATATCATATTTATTTGTCTCCTAACCTTCCACTCCTTCCTCAAATTCTCTTCCATTTCTATTTGTCGGCTTCTTTCATCAGAAAATATTTCAACGAGGGCTTCATGTTCTTCGTCCATCCTTTTTATCTTTTCTTCTGCCTGTTGAATCTTATTTTCTGCGTTTTGAACCTGTTTTTCAAGCAAGGCATTCTTGTCTTCTGCGTTTTGAACCTGTTTTTTAAGCAAGGCATTCTTGTCTCTCTCAGACAACAAATCTTTCAACAGACTATTAATCAACTCACTTTCGGTACTTCCAACTCTGAAAAGCAATTAGACCAACCTTAGGATAAATGGCGAAACTAAATAATTAAAGATTTAGATAGATTCAATTAACACAAACCTCTGCTTAAGTTCGTGATTCTCTTTCCTCAACTCTTCTACTATGTCTCCGTTGTGGCCAACAGATGCATATCCATTTGCATTCAAAGTTTGCGCCTGGTTGAGATTCACCTTAGAAGGTACGCTATTATTGGTGCTTGCTTTGAATACTTTAGATGAAGTCGAAGCTTTGAATGGACTTTTTCTTGAGGTAGATGCATAGGCTTCTGGCGTCACATCATATTTTGCATATTCCACAGGTTTTGACGCTGCAAAGTTTCTGATGGGCCGCACCACTTGTGTTTTAGAACCATTGGTGTTAATTCCGGGTGAAACTACATCCTCATCAGATATATCTCCCACTGAAGATTTGGGTTTGGAATTTGAAGCAGACTTGACACGTGGGGCATAGCCGATATGTTGGCAATTCGTAGACCTAGAAAAAGTTATCAATGGTAAATTATACAGTTCAAGCTTAAGTCATAGTTGACGGAAATAAATTAAGAGAACAAACCAGTATTTCTTCTGCATAACAACCAAACGATTCTCTAGTCTTTGAAGTACAGTTGTGCGTTCAAAGCCCTGCTTATCATGAGCCGGTTCAACAAAATCGGCTTCCAAAACACCTATAACTCCTCGCCCATCACTTCCAGCAGCATTCCAGACCCTCCAAAATGGCTGCGAGGCCACAAAATAGGTTCAAAATCTCTGAAATTAGTATTCTATTCTTTACCGAAAGAAAAAAGTATATACTGTCTATGATCATACCTTAATAAGACGATTCTTATGATATACATTGAATCCTTGAACATCAATATGGTCTTTTGCATCTTTGACAAAACCAATGGTCACATCAGCCGACATTTGCTGCAGAACAAGAGTTATCAATGAGATCTAATTTTAAAAGTGCAGATACTAATTAATACTACAAAGCTAATAAAGTTGAATTAAAGTTCATACGTTTTTATCGTTCTTAGTCACCCCATCAGCAGCTGGTTGCGCTGGCTTATACGTAATCTTCTGACTCATCATCATATCATGAACTATATTATGATGGATAACATCTTTTCCACGTAGGATAATTCTAAAGTTTTCTGGAATTCTCAGGTATAATATTGAGGCATAACTCTGTAGAATTAAAAGAACATATTCAGTCAGAAACAAGACGTTGAATACTTAAACTATTTCATGCCTCATAATGTGCAAAGAAGGTAACTATACCCTGAATGAGTGGCGATAGGTTAGAAAATGGCGAGAGTTAGGATAATCTTTCGCCATCTCTATCTTCTTCGGATCTCGGGCCCCTCTAATTTGAATGTCCTGTCATGAATAGTCGGTTTAAAAATCATTTACAGTAAAGATAAAAGTAAAAATCGGAGCATATAACAAAAGGGGATATAACATACATGCTTATCAGTGTCGAAATCAAGCTCAAGTTGTCCTTCTTCATCCTCCCAGATGTTGTATATGATGATTCGTGTGCCTTGATCGTCAAGATGATCAAACTAAACATATAACAGAAGGAATACGTTAAGGTATATGATGAATGTTACAATTCTAAAACCACAATAAGTCTTTGTGTAAACATTACCTGCTGCAGGAGATGTTCTTCACTCGAGTATGGTGACCACTGAACCAGTATATCCATGTTCTTTTTCCAATCGTCAGCCGAAGATCGCGGCATCATTCCCCACTCATTTCCTCGTTTCTCAAAATCAATCTAAAATTCAACAAAAACACAAACATTTGAGTGACATCGTACGGAGTTAATCATGATAGCCAAAATACTGAAACAAAAGTTATATTTCTTACCATCGGAACAACAGTATCTTGCTTTCCAGTTTCCATTAAAAACGTGTATGACAGCATTCCAATACTTTGAGTTGGTCTGAACAAAATTGCAAAAAAGTTGGTAAAATATATGATGAAACGAAATTATAAGTGCAGAAAGCATGTCCGAGATAATTAATGACATACCTATTAAAATCCTGTCCTCGGTTACGGGTAAAAACTAAAACATCTGCTCCAAGCCTCATTGTACTTGTCTTAAAACCGTTTCCATCTGAAACAAATAGACTCTCAAATTGGTAAGTAATGCTTACGACTACAGGATCATATGGAATATACAGAACATATTAGATTGCAGATTAACTCACATTGACCAATAGTATTGGCCAGTTTGCTTTTCTCAGAGTAGCCAAGCGACATGCACCCGCGCATTTTATCAGGAGTCATTCCACCACCATTATCTGCAATCAATTATAACATTGAAAATTGTTTCGAGACACAAACTCGAGGTTATGAATTCGAAAATTGAGGGTTCAAATTGCCCAATTGAAATCTTCCATGAATGATGTGATTGATTCCAATAAACCAAAGTGATAACACTTGGATCAGTAATATACCTTCGATCAGTAACATCTTACTGCGAGTATCCTTTTCATTATCCAGCACGTCAACCTTAACATAAGTGGCTCCAGTACGCACCTCGTCCAATGAATTGTCAAGAAGCTCAGCAAAAGCTAAAACGAAAAAACAAAAGATCAGTTTTTAAGACATAACATTCAATTCCTCTAATTACATTCAAAAATCAGAACCGATATTAGTCTATATATTCAGAACAGTTGGTTACCTCCCAGTGCCCACTTATGACTGGTAGCGTTTGAATGCAAAAACCGAGGATGAACCCTTACGTGATCCATACCACCTGCGGTACAAAAAAGAATACAGTAAGTAAATTACATACTTGCGGCATGACGAACTTATCACACGAAAAAGTATCCAAACACCTCCTAACAAAATTCATCAATTTCAACATATATAAAAACATTACGTTGTCCCTTTTGATCCCCAATTCCTAGTAATTATGTTTTCACTTGTATCATGTACAATTTTTAAGAACATCCTTAAACTCAATCACAATGGAGAACGCTACTTTCTAAGAAGCATACATATTAAAAATCTCGATCAAGTCACATACGATGTTAAACAACTAAAAAATCAGTCAAAAACAATTTTTATAAAAAAGTATTCGACACTAACAAACCCTAGATAAATATACGCAAAAAAAAAATTCTTACCAGGCGGTACCACCGTCTCGCTATTGTTACCAAAATTCTCGTAATCCCCGGCCTTCCAAAACTGCTTACTTAACGACGAAGACGCAACCTCCTTCTTCTTCTCATTAACCCTAACTCCGTCGCTTCCTACCATCAAAACCGGACTAACTTGTTTTGGACTAACTTGTTTTTCGCGAATAATAGGATCAAGAAACCCTTCAGGCAACAGAACTTCAACTTTCGGCTTCTTCATAGGCCTCTCAAGAACCGTACCATTAGTATCAAGATAATGCTTTGTAGTACCATCAGAATGATCAGTGATCATTGAAATCGGTTCGATATCTTCCACGATATCACTCGAGTTGTGCTTCGTATCCATGTTTACTTAAAAAAGATCGACAGGCGACTTTTAGGGTTTTTTCTTGAAATCGTTTTCTGCATAAAACGCGGGAGAACAATTATTAGAGAATATGTATCGAATAGAATATATAAAACGGTTATATATAAAGATTTAATGTTACACTTTGCACCCTTGTAAAAGTACAAGATTTACGTTATGCACCCTTTAAAGAAAACATACCTTTGTGTAGGTTTACAAAGAAGAATATGTGTTTGCAAGAGATGTACATGTCTCTATTTATAGGCTACATAGATTTGATTATATGGAAACAAATTTGATTTATAGTATAAGTCAATTTACCATCTTTTGAGTTTACTTGGTGGCCAAGCAAACTTTGATTTTTAACCTAAGTTAATCCATAGTTAATCAATCCTAATCTAATACAAATTAATTAAATTTTGTATTTACTTATACACTCTGTACCCTTATAAAAGTACAAGATTTACATTATGCACCCTTTAAAGAATACATACCTTTGTATAGGCTACA
The DNA here is from genome assembly GCA_030686995.1 of Artemisia argyi. Taxonomy (NCBI): domain Eukaryota; kingdom Viridiplantae; phylum Streptophyta; class Magnoliopsida; order Asterales; family Asteraceae; genus Artemisia; species Artemisia argyi. The sequence goes on along the minus strand of CM060680.1, from coordinate 228,744,829 downwards.
TAGATTGATTATATGGAAACAACTTTGATTTATAGTATAAGTCAATTTACCATCTTTTGAGTTTACTTGGTGGCCAAGTAAACTTTGATTTTTAACTTAATTTAATCCATAGTTAATCAATCCTAATCTAATACAAATTAATTAATTTTTATATTTACTTTTATACTTTGCACCTGGTAAAATATGCATCTTTGAAATAAACATACCTAAGTTAATCTATAATCAGTCCTAATCTAATACAGATTAATTATTTTAATCTAAAGATAATCCATAGTTAGCTTAGTCCTAATTTAAGACAAACTAATTAAGTTTCATAATCACTTTTACACTTTGCACCTTTATGATTACAATACTTTTATAATTCACACCCTAGCCATATAAATATCTTATATACTAAAAAGCTTAAGTAGCCTTATAAATGTAAAGTGATCATAATAAATGGCTCACAAATTGAAAGTGAAATATCTAAGCTCCAAGCAAACCAACCATCTCACGAATTGAATGTCAGGAAGATGAAGTAAAACATAACCAATTGAGAATAAATGCAGCAAATAATCTTTTCGGTTGCCTTTTGAAGATTATAAATAGCCACTATCACCATTTTCACCACATCATTTTTTCCCGATGTTCACCTACATGAAACAATCAATAACCCATTAAAATCCAACAACCTTAATCGAACAACCAACAACAAACAACTTCACGTCTCACAACCGACAACAACAAATCCAAAACTATGACTTAAAAACTGAAAAAGAAAAAAAAAAAACTAATCCTACAAACTAGACACAACCATGAAACCTCACAATCACACAACTACAAGAATCGAATTTGTTGAAGCCTAGCTTCATTAATATCCGAACTTATTCAAGAAAGGACTATAACAAAACTGTTACAATCTTTATTTTTGTTCAGTTTGAAAAACAAAAACGCAAACAATATCAAATCACCCTACCCGAGACCCATCCTAGGATCTTGAATCCATTTAAACGCGTCCTTGATTCATCCTGAACATCAAAGAAGAAAAAGGTCACGATAAGGCTGTGTGTTTATGTTTGATTCAGATTTATAATTAACTTGGTTAGATTTGAATCGCAAACGAAGACATATGTTAGGGTTTTGTTCCGATTGTGATGACGTATAGTCCATATTCGGGTCACGAACCAGACTAATGAACATTACTAACGCCCAAGCCCACCACGAGTGGGCTATCATAACAATGATTTGGGCTACCATGCTAACGGCTTGGGCTCACGAAAGCCCAAACCCAAATACATTATTTATGGTCTAGATAAGGATCTCTTATTTATGGGATAAAGATCTATAGACTAAATAAGCATTATACGCCGAAGAGTGAGGGACGCGAAATCTACAAGGATTTCGTGCCTATATAAAAAATATCATAATTCTCATTAAAGGTACGATACTTAACCCCAACTCTTCTATACAACCCTAAAACCGATTACTTACTCTCACGCCGGAGGATAATCGTTGGAGACAATCCCATGATAAGCCTAACGGTGTTTGTTTACTTTCTTAGTGCGCAGGTCTCAAGCATTAAGATCTGATTGGTACGAGAACAGGAACCCGAACAAGGAACGCCCAACTTTTGTATCAACAAGTGACGCCATCCGTGGGACCTCACACTAAGAACTGGAATGACGAAGCACAAAAACTCAAGCCAGCGGACTCTGCAACTGGAAAAAACACATGGTGACCCCCAGAGGAAGAAACATCAAGATTCGACCTCTAGGCAAGCCTCTGGAACAACCAGTGCGCCTGGTCACCAAGAATCGGGCCCAACTCTAATTCTCCCAATGGTAGAATTGCCCACAGGGACTACCCAGGCCACTACGGTGACCCCAAGTGCTGAAGATCTTCAGCGCACTCTCTTTACTACTCCCCATCAAACGGCACCCACTGTGGACAACACTGTGCCGCCATGTGCACCTAATCGAGATAGGGGACCTAACGTGGAAACAGATGTAATCGTGGTAGAGGGGGACTCGCCGGAGTTCAGACTAAGTAATTTTGTATCCCAAAATTACGAAACCTTAACTGCCCTAATGCAAGAGGAAGTAAGAAGAAGGTCAAGTATGAGCCTACAAGCCCGGGTCAACTTCGGCCCTGAGTACGAAGCATCCCCATCGCACTATCAGAAGGAAGTGCGCGAAAAGGATACCCGCCGACTTCCGGTGTTCACTAGAATAGGAAGGAGGGCTACCGATGATGAAGCATCTGATTCACAATACTCGAAGGAGCATGAAGATAATGGAAGGCATACCAATGTCCACGCTAGACTTGGTAACCACATGATCCATGACAGACTTGGAAGGCAACGCTCACCAAGCGAGAGCTCTTCAAGATCTGGTAGTAGAAGAATTCATGATAGGCTTGGAAGACGAACTTCCCCAAGTGAAAGCCCCCCAAGCTCAGACTCCGAAGAAAAATGGCGCAAGCGCCGCAAAAGGGGCAACTCCTCTTCAGGAGACTCCTCGGACAACGAAACAAGACACTGGAAATCCAGGGGAAGACATCGCAAGGAAGAAGACATATCCCTTCCTTGGCGCCGCAAAAAGATTGACGCATTCACGCGGCGCATTGATGCGTGGGAATCGCAACAGGCTTTACCTCTCAAGGGATCTCAAGAAGCTTACAACCCCCACCAGGCAGTGTACCTGATCGTTGTAGTATAGTATAGTGACAAGTACTGGGGGATTGATCGTTCAGCTTAGGAATAGTGTCGCTAGGATTAGAAAACCTAATTAATAGTTCTAAAGGTAAGAGATGATTATTTTTGTATTTTTATATTTTTATAAAAGCAAGTAAAATCTCGGGTTTTGAAAGAGTGGGCGGAATTAGTTGCTATTCAACTAACCCAAAACTAAGATGCAATCAAAATAAAATAATAAAAATGAAAATAAACTAATTATACTAAGGTTGTGAGCAGTGGTTGGAGAAATTGTGTTTACTTAGACTTCACTACTCCCTAGATATCTTTTACACGTTAATTAATTGTTACACTTGTATGGATGACGGATTGTATTCCTTAATACCATTCGTGGGGTGGCATACATAACTCCCCAACTCTATGAGCTCTTATCTCCTCCTACACCATGACCCAGCACAACTATAGGGATTGTAAACAGTGGCTCATGCATTAAATACAACCAATAAAGACCTAGTACGCCTCGGTTCATGTTTCTTAAGACGTTCAAGCATGTTACCATTTGGAGATCTGCCAGTTTTCTTAAGCCTAACATATAATATCATTCATCCAAAACAAGAATAGACAAGTAATCAACACATAATCAACATCTAGGTTTCATTAGATCTAAGCAAACACAAAAGAGATCTAGCCTAGCATAGTAGAATTGAGACAAGAACAAGAGATAAACAACCAACACATAGACATATTGATTGAATTGAAAGTACACTTATCTCAAATACAATGCAAGGTCTCAAGGGTTTGGAACCCTTGAAAAACCTGTAAAAGAGGCACCAAAATCGTCTTTAGGGTTTCACCAAAACTTCTCTCTCTTTAATGAAAAAACTAGAAAACTATATATAGGAAAAGTAGGCTGACGGCGTCAAGAGTTGCATGTGACGCCGTCACCTCGCCGCCATTTACTTCCTCGGACGGCCTTGATCCACTCATGACGGCCTATGTGACGCCGTCATCACCCACGGTATTTTATTCTTGCCACTTTGACGCCGTCACCACCTACGGTGTTTAATTCTTCATGTCTGACGCCGTCAAGATGGTAGTCTTGACGCCGTCACCTTGTATCTTCAGCATGGAAATTTGGTACTTTGCCGTTTTCTTCACTTTTATGCTCCAAAAACGTCCAAAATGGCTTCTTTTCCAGAATTCATTCTCCAAACACCTAAAATCACAAAAGGAACGATTTAGGGCAATATTTGATCAAATAAATTCGGATTCGGGCTTAAATGACCCCCTAAAAACGGATCATTTTTCGCCTCATCATATACCCTTACACTTGAGATTTGCTTGTCCTCAAGCAAATGCGCTTTTATTCTACTCAAAAGACAAGTTAGGGGTCATTTAACACTAATATAAAAGTGATTACAACAAATAATCGTTCCACTAAAGACCAATAGACAAGCACGGAGGTTATACACTAGCACCTCACAAATAGTGTTTAGATACTCACATCTCTCGGGTGTAATAAAGTAATATAACATTATGGAAATGGAAGATATCTCTCACTACCTGTCATAGCAAAATAGATTACCATAGGCTTGGGAAAGGATCAAACCTCCACCACATGGCGTAAGCACCTAGGATAAACTATCAAAGAGGTTTTTTAAAGGGTTGTAACGTTAGGTGTAGGGATATGAATTACACGGTTTTGTTGGATAAAGGAAATTTTACTGGTGGCGAGTTAACAATCTTGGTTAATTACATGTACAAGATGGCGTTGCTAAGCCAAGACTAGACTCGACTTAAGCTATCAAATGGAAAATAACCAAAAACATAAAATAAACATAGAATGAAAACGGGATGGTAGTCCGTATGTTTTTTCTCTTTTTCTTTTCTATTTTTTTTTCTTTTTCTTGATCTTTTTTTCGATTTTTTTTTTTTTTTTTTTTTTTTTTTTTTTTTTTTTTGGCATACACTCTTACCCTACCATCCAAAATAATACATCATAGGGGTATAAACGTTCCCCTTACACTTGAATCTTTACATACTTTACATTTAACTATTCTAATTACTCGAATTAAGAAAATCAAAACACTTGGAGCACTTTTAAGATTAACGTACAAATGGGGGTAATAATATGATGTTCTTCCCCATTACTCCATAAAATAAGTACTTACCCATGAGTCCCAATCGTCCCAAAACAATATGTACAATGATATGTCTCGACTTAGCAACCATGTAATCAATTAGAAAGTTAACTTAGGGTTTAACAAATAACAATAATGCACTAAAGATGAGCGCATACACGGAAGGCTAAGGCGATTTGGGTGTACATTTAAGTGGGGTGTAACAAATTCTTCCTTTAAGTAAAATGCTTAAAGTTAGAAACGAAAAGATAGGCTCAGAGGGGTGTACTAGGGGTATCGTGTACTAAAAATGAGTACAACGCTAAGGGTGTGGGAAAAATTAGTTGACTTAACTAGCCAAGTAATATGACTTAAATGGTTAAGTAATTATGATACGGGTTTAACACAAGGGTGATCCTAATGCCTCTTATCATGTAGTAAATCCTACTACACGAATGTAGTCTCACTAGCGGTCTCGGGATGCATCACTAACGCAAGTTCTAGAATCTAAATGCTACCGGTACACTCATAAGCACTAAAAGTAAATGCTTTTCCTATCAAATCTAAAGGCGAACCTCACATTTTTGGGTGGAAAATTTTTCTGAATATACGGTTATGTGCTAGTCATACAATCTCCTATCCATGAGACGCTTGCTATGGCTAAAGTTTCACTCCTAAATGTTGTAAAAAATTTTAAATTTGGCGCTAAAATTGCACTAACAAGTATTTCTCATAGTTTTATTACACATCTACTATCAAACAAAACAAACTCAAGCGAAAGTGCATATGTAAGGTATCATCTTTTTACCCTCCCCTTACACTTAGGATGAACATTGTCCCCAATGTTCAAGTAAAGAATGTAAAAGTTAAGAAGTAAAGAGAATGAAATCAAATACTCCCCTGATTCGCTCGGTATGGATTATAGGTTGGCCAGGTTAAATCTTCCTCCAAGAAAATGAACAATCAAAGCTTCCCTTCTAGAATATAAATCATCTTCTTGTCATAAATAACCTGTAAGTCCTGACAAAAGTAGACAAGGCAACCTCGCGTAAAATCAGCGGCATCCTATATAAGTTACTAAATCCTAGAAAGCAAAGTAAGATATAATGCTTGTGGAATGAAGTTTGCAGATTTCCTGGAGATTATAAAACTTAATAATTCACAAAAACCATAAGACTCCGTTAGAAAAACAAAACCGGTAAAATTTCCAGATTTTAACTCCTGACGCCGTCAAGAGCAATACTCTGACGCCGTCAGAATGGACCTGCAGAAATTCTTATGTTAAGTTTCCGGAAAATTTCTGGAAAAACTTTGTCCTACTTCCTGGAAAATCTTGCAAAACTTCATTATGACTCAATACAAGCATTTGACTCTAACAAATACGAATATACATCTTCATTAAATATTGTGGAGAATCATGATCGGTTTGTTTCTTAAAAACATATTTGGGGTTTCCCCTTACACTTATCTTTTGCAAAAATACCTTTAGGTTGAAGTTAAGATTAGTCTAAACAACATAATAAAGTATTTCCACATTTTAGTTGAGAAACATGATTAACCAACAATAAAAATAAAACATGCATACGGAAGCAAATAACAAACAAACAATTAAAATCACACAAAACATGGGTTGCCTCCCAAGAAGCGCTTTTCTTTATTTACGAGTCTTGTAGCTAGACTCAAAGTCATGGGTTACTACGTGATTTCATCATTTGAAATGATATACCCCATATAATTGCGATCATTACTGTTATGGTGGTAGTGCCTCAATCTATCAATACTCGCAATCACCTTCCCACCTAACTTGCTTCTCAAGTTAGCTACCCCATCTTGGCTCAATCCTTCGATTGTAAATGGCCCATACCACCAAGGACTTGGTTTATCGGGTGGTATTGTTGTTTCTGAGTGTCTCAAGAGTACTAAGTTCCCTTCCTCAAACGGTGTATGATTGCTTTCGTGTTGAGTGTGTTTGAGTTCACTCGGAACCTTATTGCTTTTTCTTCTTTCATCCTTAGCTTTCTTATAGCTTCTGATTCTTGCCTCCCATGCAAGAATTTTATTCTGAACACGAATGGGTGTCGCGCCAATGTTGTTTTTAATCATTCTCCAACTCAAATTCCATGCCCACTTCGCGGAGTCATGTGGAAGCTAATCTTTCTCTTTCCAGATTTAAGCTCAATCTTCCTATCTTCATACTTAATGACAGCCCTAGCGGTGGTGAGGAATGGTGCCCCAAGGATTATTGGCATGCATCCATCCCCTTTATCATCAATGATCATAAAATCAACGGGGTACATGAATCCTGCAATATTGATTAATACATCTTCTGCGATTCCTAGGGGGTATACGTACGAGTGTCCAACAAGAGATAGCCTAACACGAGTAGGTGCTGGCATTTTTGACGTCAGTTGGATGTAAATAGTTAGGGGCATGAGATTTACTTCCGATCCTTGGTCGGCGAAAGCACAAAGATGTTTCAAGTCCCCGATGCTCGTCGGTATTTCAAAATTCCCACATGCTACCTGCTTGGTGGCCACTTTCTGTACCAGTAACCTCTCGACCACTGATCCTCCAATAAGCGTATCATACTCATCTTCCTCTTCTTTCTCTTTCTCGGGAACCTGTTCAGAGGATTGGTTACGCCTATCACCCTTAATCCAACTTGTTATGGTGTTTTTGTTTATGTCGTGTTTCAGGTAGTAACTCAAAGGTTGGGACTCAGGCGGTTTTTCTAAGGTCTGTTTAGCAGGAGTTGCTACCTTCTCGTTATCTTTATGGACAATGGTGATGGAGTTAACAAATTGGGTGGTGGGAGTGGCTCTTTCTTTCCTTAGCAGTATTCGTTCGGGGGTTTTCTGATTGGCATACTCCTCCAATAGACTCAACATCTCATTCATTTTCTCCTGCATCTCCTCTTTTTGCTTATAAACTGCTTCTTCGAATCTAGCAAGCCGATCAGAGTGAGTCGCCATATATTCCCTCATTCTAGCCTCAAATTCCGAGCTGAGTTCCTTGGGAGGGGAGCAAGGTGGGGTGTATCTCTGAAAAGTTTCGACATGTTCTCTAGAAGGTGATTCAGATAATGGTACCGAAGTTGATCTAGAGACAGAATTGACAGTGGCTTGTCTAGGACTTAAGGGTCTCCTTTGCCTTTCCTCAAAATAGTCGACTTTTGCCTCAAGTTTGCATAAGAGTTCATCGGGGATTTCGGTGGTTCCTCCAGATGCCGAAACTGCATTGATGGCCGCTTCTACCGTATGTTTAAATTCCCAAATCTCGTTATTATCGACAGCGAGCTCTTCTATAATTGCCCATGACTCCTCGGCATTCTTATCACGCAATTTGCCTCCCGCGGCTCTGTCGATGGTACGCTTAGTGTGATAGTCAACATGGTCGTAGAAAATTTGAACTAATAACCAAAGGTTTATGCCATGATGAGGGATCTTGTGGAGGAGATCCTTAAAACGGGCCCAAGCCTCGTAGAAAGGTTCACCCCGATGTTGCTCAAACATCAGAATGTCCCTTCTAAGCATTGCAGTCTTTTCTGGCGGAAAGAATTGGGTAAGGAAGCGGTTGGCGAGATTGTCCCATGTGGTGATGGATCCCGCGAGTAGACGTTCAAGCCATTGACTAGCTTGATCTCGTAGAGAGAATGGGAATAGGCGTAATCGGGTTGTCTCTCTAGTCTCAACACCTGGGTCTATGGAATCTACGATTTTGAGGAAGTCCTTAACGTGTTGGTTTGGATCTTCGGAACGAAGTCCATGGAATGCACATCCGCTTTGCACCAACCGGATGGTGTCGGATCGCAAGGGGGTCACATTGTCTCCGGTGAGCTCAATGGTGTTTCGGTAGCCTTGGTGGCTAGGTCGGGAATACTCTCCTAAGGTTCGGAGCCTAAGGGGTTCCAATGGTGGGTTTTGTTGTGGTGGGATGATGGGTTCAAAGATGTTACCACCTTCCATAATGTCGGATGGTAAAGAGTTACGAACAAAGGCACGAAGAAATAAGATAGACTAAAGAAGACCTAAAAAATAAAAATAAAAATCTTACTAGAAAGAAATCTAGCAAGTAGACCTAATAAAAAGAAATCCTAACCTAGACAATAACTATTCCCCGGGCTGCGGCGCCAAAAACTTGATGGCGACGCACTCTTTTGCGAAAGTTTAGGAATAAATGTAAAGATAGACAATCCCCGGCAGCGGCGCCAAAAACTTGATGCGTGGGAATCGCAACAGGCTTTACCTCTCAAAGGATCTCGAGAAGCTTACAACCCCCATCAGGCAGTGTACCTGATCGTTGTAGTATAGTATAGTGACAAGTACCGGGGGATTGATCGTTCAGCTTAGGAATAGTGTCGCTAGGATTAGAAAACCTAATTAATAGTTCTAAAGGTGAGAGATGATTATTTTTGTATTTTTATATTTTTATAAAAGCAAGTAAAATCTCGGGTTTTGAAAGAGTGGGCGGAATTAGTTGCTATTCAACTAACCCAAAACTAAGATGCAATCAAAATAAAATAATAAAAATGAAAATAAACTAATTATACTAAGGTTGTGAGCAGTGGTTGGAGAAATTGTGTTTACTTAGACTTCATTACTCCCTAGATATCTTTTACACGTTAATTACTTGTTACACTTGTATGGATGACGGATTGTATTCCTTAATACCATTCGTGGGGTGACATACATAACTCCCCAACTCTATGAGCTCTTATCTCCTCCTACACCATGACCCAGCACAACTATAGGGATTGTAAACAGTGGCTCATGCATTAAATACAACCAATAAAGACCTAGTACGCCTCGGTTCATGTTTCTTAAGACGTTCAAGCATGTTACCATTTGGAGATCTGCCAGTTTTCTTAAGCCTAACATATAATATCATTCATCCAAAACAAGAATAGACAAGTAATCAACACATAATCAACATCTAGGTTTCATTAGATCTAAGCAAACACAAAAGAGATCTAGCCTAGCATAGTAGAATTGAGACAAGAATAAGAGATAAACAACCAACACATAGACATATTGATTGAATTGAAAGTACACTTATCTCAAATACAATGCAAGGTCTCAAGGGTTTGGAACCCTTGAAAAACCTGTAAAAGAGGCACCAAAATCGTCTTTAGGGTTTCACCAAAACTTCTCTCTCTTTAATGAAAAAACTAGAAAACTATATATAGGAAAAGTAGGCTGACGGCGTCAAGAGTTGAATGTGACGCCGTCACCTCGCCGCCATTTACTTCCTCGGACGGCCTTGATCCACTCATGACGGCCTATGTGACGCCGTCATCACCCACGGTATTTTATTCTTGCCACTTTGACGCCGTCATGAAGCCTTCTGACGCCGTCACCACCTACGGTGTTTAATTCTTCATGTCTGACGCCGTCAAGATGGTAGTCTTGACGCCGTCACCTTGTATCTTCAGCATGGAAATTTGGTACTTTGCCGTTTTCTTCACTTTTATGCTCCAAAAACGTCCAAAATGGCTTCTTTTCCAGAATTCATTCTCCAAACACCTAAAATCACAAAAGGAACGATTTAGGGCAATATTTGATCAAATAAATTCGGATTCGGGCTTAAATGACCCCCTAAAAACAGATCATTTTTCGCCTCATCACGCATCAGCGATTATTCGGATGATAAGAGAAGGCGCATGCCCGCCAATGTGAAAACATGTGATGGGATGGGTGATCCTGATGATCACCTAAAAATTTTTGAATCAGCCGCTACTATCGAAAATTGGCCACAACTTGTGTGGTGCCATATGTTTAATTCCACCTTGGTAGGGAATGCGCGAACCTGGTTTAGCAAGCTTCCACGAAGAAGCATAAACAGGTTTGAAGAGTTGCGGAAAACATTCCGTTTGAACTTCACTCAAAGAAAGAAGTGTGCCAAGAACCCTGTTGAACTGGCCAGAGTAAAACAGCGCCAGGGGGAATCCACAATCGCTTATGTGGAGCGCTTTAAGGAGGATGTATACATGTCAAGGCGTGCCCCGAAGTGCTAAAGATCTCAGGGTTCATGAATGGGATTAATAACCCAGAGCTCATTCGGAGACTGAATGATAAGGTTCCCCAAACCTTTGATGAACTGATGAAGCGCACAAGGTCTTTTATCCAAGGAGAAGCAGCTATCGCGGATAGCAAAAAAGGTTACTCAAATTATAGGTCACAAGAACAGCCAAGGAGACAATCCAATGACTAGAGTAGCAACCGCAACAAGAATTATCGCAGTCAGGGAAGCGGACGAGATAATGAAAAATACACTCCCCTCACAAAGACCCTAAGGGAGATATTTGTGACAGAAGGTGCAAACTTCCCGAAACCTCCACCAATGCGCACCCCAGAGGATCGACGCGTAAGGAATGGATACTGCGAATACCATGGACAAAAGGGCCATACCACCAACGAGTGTGTCCGACTACGCCAGCTAATCGACAAGTTAGTGAAAGATGGTAAAATGGATCACCTCGTTAAGAACATCAAAGAGGGAAGGGATAAATAGTAGAATGGAGGTAAGAAGGAAACACCCAAAGACAAGGCCGACACCATCTACATGATACAGTCATGGCAGCGAAAGACAAGGCAAAAAGTCAGCCAAAAGTTTTCCTTTGGGAATGAAATCTCCTTCCCCACTCTGGCTGCGGACAAAGCAGTAGTGGAGCCGCTCACCATTGAAATACATACGGGGGGTCACGATATCCACCGCATGTATGTTGATGGAGGAGCATCCGCAGATATTATGTACGAACATTGTTTCAAGAGGTTGCGACCTGAGATACGAAGTCAGTTAATTCCGGCCACGACGTCGCTGACTGGCTTCACAGGAGAGAAGATATGGCCCATGGGGCAATTATGCTTACTTGTGGTCGTGGGTCATGAGCAGCACTCCACGACGGCTTGGATGAACTTTATGGTAATCAAATCTCCCTCGCCGTACAACGACATTATTGGAAGACCTAGAATATCATCCATCCGCGCTGTACCGTCCACAGCACATGGGATGCTCAAATTCCCAGTAGATGGAGGTATTCTGACTCTCTACAATACCGTTGTGTCACCTAAAGAATGCAACACGGTGACGAGTGAAGCAGAGGATGTTCCATAACAGCGTGCAGCAAAAGTGTCAAACCTAAAGGTCGCAATTCACCCTGACTACCCAAATCAACAAGTATCAATTGGAGGATCACTGTCTGACAAAGGCAGAGCAACTGTGTGCGCACTCCTACAAAAGAACCTAGATATGTTTGCATGGGAACCAAAGCACATGACTGGAGTGCCACGATCTATCACAGAGAACAAGCTCAAAATCTGACAAGGATATCTTCCAATATGGCAGAAAAAGCGCGGCCAGGCTCCAGATCGAGCAAAAGCCATTCTAGAGGAAGTACACAAGCTTGTAGACGCAGGAATCATGCGGGAGGTCTACTACCATGACTGGCTCTCTAATCCAGTAATGGTAAAAAAGAGCGATGGCAGTTGGAGAATGTGCGTGGACTTCACTGATCTTAACAAAGCTTGTCCACAAGACTGTTACCCGCTACCAGAGATAGACTGGAAGGTAGAATATTTGTGTGGATACCCCTTTAAATGTTTCCTAGACACATATAAAGGGTACCATCAAATTCAGATGGCTGAGGAGGACGAAGAAAAAACAGCCTTCCACACAAGTCAAGGTGTCTATTGCTATACAAAAATGCCTTTTGACCTAAAGAATGCAGGAGCAACATACCAGCGGTTAGTGGACAACACGTTTGAAAAATAAGTAGGTCACAACCTGGAGGTTTATGTCAATGACCTTGTTATAAAGAGTCATACCGAAGAAGAATTGGTGCGCGACATTGAAGAAACATTCAAAACACTGGGAAAGATCAATATGAAGTTAAATCCCAAGAAATGTACTTTTGGCGCAACATAAGGCATGTTTCTTAGATACTTGATAGAACCTGATGGCATTAAGCCCTGCCCAGAAAAGACAAAAGCTGTCATCGAACTTCCTTCACCACGCACACTGAAAAAAGTCCAGTCATTAAACGGAAAATTGGCTGGGCTAAATCGATTCTTGTCCAAATCAGTAGATAAGTCACTACCTCTCTTTAAGACACTCACGAAGTGCACAAAAAAAGGAGACTTTCGTTGGACTACGGAAGCGGAAGAAGCTTTTCAACAACTTAAGCAACATATAGCAGCACTTCCCAAACTTGTCGCACCCCGACCAGGGGAAGAATTGATCATGTACTTGTCTGCAACTCATGGAGCAGTCAGCGTGGTGCTACTGACATATAGGAACTCCGTTCAAACACCAATATACTTTGTAAGCAAAGCACTCAAGAAGATAGAGACTAACTATATCGCCATGGAAAAGCTGGTCCTAGCTTTAGTATTCGCAGCTAAAAGACTGCACAGATACTTTCAAGCACACCCAATAACTGTAATCATGGACCAACTGATGAGGCGAAAAATGATCCGTTTTTAGGGGGTCATTTAAGCCCGGAATTGAATTTATTTGATTAAATATTGCCCTAAATCGTTCCTTTTGTGATTTTAGGTACTTTTGGAGTGAATTCTGGAAAAGGAAGCATTTTGGACATTTTTGGAGCATAAAAGTGAAGAAAACGGCAAAGTCTTAATTTTCCTTGCTGGGAACAGTACCTGACGCCATCAAGAGCAAAAGTGGTGACAGCCCAGTAGAAATGTGACGGTGTCAAAGCATGGCCGTCAAGAGTAAAAGTGATGACGGCCCAGAACAACATTACACAGGACGGCGTCAGATCTAGATCTAGGCAATCCGATTTTATTATGGGCGGCGGGTTGACGGCGTCAGAAGTTTCTTCTTGACGCCGTCACCTTAGGAAATCTATATATAGTCTTTGTAATTTTCATTCTAAAGGAGAGGACAATTTTAAGGACGAGTTGAATAAACCCTAGCTCGACTTTTATAGTATTTTCAAGGGTTTTCACCCCTTGAAACCTTTCATGTTCAATTAAGATAAGTATCCTTTCAATTTATTCAATATGTCTATGTGTTGTTTCAATATATCTTACGCTTGTCTTGATTTTAACATGCTAGGCTAGATCTCTTGTGTGTTTGCTTAGATGTAATGAAACCTAGATGTTGATTATAGGTTGATTGCTTGTTTATAGTTGTAATGGATGAATGATTTCGATGTTAGGCTTAAGAAAACTGGCAGACTTCCATAGTGTAACTTGCTTGAACGTCTTAAGAAACATGAACCAATGCGTACTAGGTTTTTATGGTTGTATTTAATGCATGAGCGAATTCTAGTGATCCCATGTTAGGAGCTTCTTGCAGGCTCAACATAGGAGTGAAGTAGGAGCTTATAGAGATGGGGAAGTACGTACGCCACCCCACGATTGGTATTAAGGAATATAACCCGTCATCCACGCAACTGTAACAAACTATCAACCGGTAAAAGATATCTATGGAGTAATGAAATCTAAGTAAACACAACTTTCCCATTTATTGTTCACACCACTAGTTTAATTAGGTTTATTTTCATTTTTGTTATTTTATTTTGATTGCATCTTAGTTATTGGATTAGTTGACTAGCAACTAATTCCGCCCACTCTTCCAAAAACCGAGATTTTTACTTGCTTTCATAAAAATATAAAAATACAAAAAGAATCATCCCTCACCTCTAGACCTAGTTTTTAGGCTTTCTAATCCTAGCAACACTATTCCTGAGTTAAACGATCAATCCCCCGGTACTTGTCACTATACTATACTACAACGATCAGGTACACTGCCTGGTGGGGGTTGTAAGCTTCTCGAGATCCCTCGAGAGGTAAATCCTGGTGCAATTCCTAAGCATCCAGTTTTTGGCGCCGCAGCCCGGGGAATAGTTATTGTCTTTGTTAGAATTTCTTTTTATTAGGTCTACTTGCTAGATTCCTTTCTAGTAAGATTTTAGTTTTATTTTTAGGTTTTCTTTAGTCTATCTTATTTCTTCGTGTCTTTGTTCGTAACCTTTACCATCCGACATCATAGAAGGTGGTAACATCTTTGAACCCATCAACCCACCACAACAAGACCACCCACAAAACCCACCACTAGCAAACCAACCTCTTAGGCCCCGAACCCTAGGAGAGTATTCCCGACCTAACCACCAAGGCTATCGAAACACCATTGAGGTCACCCAAGGAGCCAATGTGTCCCCCTTGCGATCCGACACCATCCGGTTGGTGCAAAACGGATGTGCATTCCATGGACTTCGTTCCGAAGATCCTAATCAACATCTCAAGGACTTCCTTAAAATCGTAGATTTTATAGACCTTGATGTTACAACTAGAGAGTCGACCCGATTACTCCTATTCCAATTCTCTCTAAGTGATCAAGCTAGTCAATGGCTTGAACGTTTACCCGCGGGATCCATCACCTCATGGAATGATCTCACCACTCGTTTCCTTGCTCAATTTTTCCACCGGGGAGAACTACCAAGCTTAGAAATGATATCTTGATGTTCCAACAACGTCAAGGTGAAACTCTATATGAAGCATGGACTCATTTCAAGGACTTACTCCAAAAAGTCCCTCATCATGGCATAGATCTTTGGCTCCAAGTCCAAATCTTCTATGACCATATCGATCTCTCCACAAGGCGAACCATTGACCAATCGGCCGGTGGCAAGCTACGTGATCTAAGTGCGGAAGAATCATGGGAACTCATAGAAGATCTTGCTCTCTATGACAACGAAAGTTGGAATGATCCCCGTGATTTGAACAAAACGGTCAAGGCAATATCATTGTCTTCGAACAATTCTAGCACTCCCGACCGTAGGATCATGGAACTTGAGGACCAAGTCAAGTTTCTCATGAAATCTTATGAAGCTCCTAAGCCTTCAAGCCAAGTGAATAAAATCACTTCTTCATGCGAATTATGTAGTGGTCCCCATGACACTCGTGATTGCGTGGAACTCCCCGGAACAGCTTTTGCGGACTACGCATCCTTGCGTACCGACGAAGCGGGAGATAAGTGGTACACTTTCAAACCCGAGCCAAACCCTTACGGTGATTCCTACAACCCTTCTTGGAAAAATCACCCGAACCTTAGGTGGAAACAAAACCAAAACAATTCTTCTAATCCGCCTAATCGTTACCAACCCAACGGTCAACCCTCCAACCGTACTTTCAACAACAATCCTTCTAATAACTATGGTAGTACCAACAATCTTGAAGGATTGATGTCCAAGTTTATGGCATCTCAAGAAGCTCGCATAGCTAAGTTTGAAAACGACTTCAATCAACAACAAACGGAGATGACCAATAAGATTGACAACATGTTGAAATCCCTCAACAACCAAGCATTAACTACACCTAGGAAGGACACTAGGGACGCCAGTAGCGGAATCAAAATTAAGGACCCCTCATCATCCAAACACGTCCACTTTGTCAATGTTGTCACCATTAAGCCAATAGATAAGGATATAGAAGAAAGTGACAAGGATGAAGTTGGAGTAGAAACAGAGATTAGGGATGAAATTAAGGAAGATGAGGTTAATAAGGGAGAAAAGTTAGAGGAAGTGGAAACTGTAGAAGAGTACTTTGATAAGTTGCCCACCAAGGAAGAACGGGAATATCATAAGGATTTATTCAATGATCCCGAGACACCATATATCCTTGGTTCACCCCTTATTAAAGTAGGAGATCCCTCTAACATCAACATACCATGCAACATTGGGCATATGCATTTATGGAAAGCTTATATCGATCCCAGGTCTCCTATAAACATCATGACTAGGACTTATTATAATTGGGTAATGAAGAAGCAACTTGGTTATAGGATGATACCCAACAAGAACTTGCTAAGTAATTTTGTAGGTAGAGTGAAAGGATTGCATGTGATTGTCAGAAACTTCACTTATGAGACCGATTTTATGATAGTTGAGGATACTCGTCCGGTGATAGATGATTTCCTAAGTCAAGTAGTGTTCGGAAAACCGTTCGTTGAGGCCTCTAAGATGAGTTATGATCCGACTCTAGGGATAGTTAGGTTCAAGGAAGATAATGATGAGATTGCCTACCAAATGCCCTATAAGATTGAACAATACCGCCTCCTATCGAACATAGAAAAAGAACACAAACAAGCGGTTTACTATAGGAATGATGAGGATAGACGTAGAGGAGTAGAGTATGTGATGAATAGGATACTTGGTTTCTACAAAGAATGCTTGCAACTAGGTCCAGAATACAAAACTAATGTAGGAGATGACCTAGAGAGTGAAACCAACGATGAGGTCACGTAATAACCCATGACCTTAAGTCTAGCTACAAGACTCGTAAATAAAGAAAATCGCTTCTTGGGAGGCAACCCATGCTTTGTGTGATTTTTATTTTGTTTAATTAGTATTTGTTTCCGTATGCATGCTTTATTTTTATTGTTGGTAGATCATGTTTCAAAACTAAATGGTGAAAATACTTTATTTTGTGGTTTGGCTTAGTCTTAACTTTATACAAAGGTATTTCGCAAAAGATAAGTGTAAGGGGAAACCCCAAATATGTTTTTAAGAAACAAAATTGATGATGATTCTCCACAATATTAAATGAACATGTATATTTGTATTTGTTAGAGTCAAATACTTGTATCGAGTCATAATGATGTTTTGCAGGATTTTCCAGGGAGTAGGACATAAGTTTTTCCAGAAATTTTCCGGAAACTTAATGTAAGGATTTCTGCAGATCACTTCTGACGGCGTCAGGAAGAAATTCTTGACGGCGTCATGTGTAAAATTCTGGAAATTTTGCTAGTTTTGTTTTTCTAACGGAGTCTTAAAGTTTTTGTTAAATCTTTAGTTTTATAAATTCCAGAGAATCTGCAAACATTCATTCCACAAGCATTATATCTTACTTTGTTTTCTAGGATTTGTTATCATATATAGATTGCCGCCAATTTTACGCGAGGTTGCCTTGTTTGTTTTCTCAGGTTTAACAGGTTATGTATGACAAGAAGATGATTTATATTCTGGAAGGGAAGCTTTGATTGTTCATTTTCTTGGAGGAAGATCTAACCTTGTTACCATACTATCCATACCGAGCGAATCAGGGCAGTATTTGATTTCATTCTTTTACCTGTTTTTACTTTTACAATCTTTAATTGAACATTGGGGACAATGTTCATCCTAAGTGTAAGGGGAGGGTAAATGATGATACCTTATAGGATACACTTGCACTTGAGTTTGTTTGTTTGATGGTAAGTGTGTAATAAAACTATGAGAAATACTTGTTAGTGTAATTTTAGCGCCAAATTTAAAATTTTTTACAACATTTAGGAGTGAAACTTTAGCCTTAGCAAGCGTCTCATGGATAGGAGATTGTATGACTAGCACAAAACCGTACCATTCAGAAAAAATTTTCACCCAAATATGTGAGGTTTGCCTTTAGATTTGATAGGAAAAGCATTTACTATTAGTGCTTATGAGTGTACCGGTAGCATTTAGATTCTAGAACTTGCGTTAGTGATGCATCTCGAGACCGCTAGTGAGACTACATTCGTGTAGTAGGATTTACTACATGATAAGAGGCATTAGGATCACCCTTGTGTTAAACCCGTATCATAATTACTTCACCATTTAAGTCATATTACTTGGCTCGTAAATTCAACTAATTTTTCCCACACCTTAGCGTTGTACTCATTTTTAGTACACGAAACCCCTAGTACACCCCTCCGAGCCTATCTTTTCATTTCTAACTTTAAGCATCTTACTTAAAGGAAGAATTTGTTACACCCACTTAAATGTACACCCAAATCGCCTTAGCCTTCTGTGTATGCACTCATCTTTAGTGCATTATTGTTACATGTTTAAACCCTTAGTTAATTATCTAATTGATTACATGGTTGCTAAGTCGAGTCATATCCTTGTACATATTGTTTTGGGACGATTCGGACTCATGGGTAAAGTACTTGTGTTATGGAGTAATGGGGAAGAACATCATTTTATTACCCCCATATGTGCGTTAATCTTAAAAGTACTCCAAGTGTTTTGATTATCTTGATTTGAGTCATTAGATTAGTTTATTGTGAAGTATGTAAAAATTCAAGTGTAAGGGGAATGTTCAATCCCTATGATGTATTATTTTGGATGGTAGGGTAAGAGTGTATGCAAAAAAATAATAATAAAATAAAATAATCGAAAAAATTAAGAAAAAAAAAAGAAAAAAAGAAAAAAAAATAGAAAAAGAAAAGAGAAAAAACATACGGACTACCATCCCGTTTCATTCAATGTTTATTTTATGTTTTTGTTATTTTTGATTTATTAGCTTAAGTCGAGTCTAGTCTTGGCTTAGCAACGCCATATTGTACATGTAATTAACCAAGATTATTAACTCGCCACCAGTAAAGATTGCCTTTATCCAACAGAACCGTGTATTCCATATCCCTACACCTAACGTTATAACCCTTTAAAAGACCTCTTTGATAGTTTATCCTAGGTGCTTACGCCTTGTGATAGAGGTTTGATCCTTTCCCAAGCCTATGGTAATCTATTTTGCAATGACAGGTAGTGAGAGATGTTCTCCATTCCCATATTGTGATATATACTTTATTACACCCGAGAGATGTGAGTATCTAAACACTATTTGTGAGATGCTAGTGTATGACCTCCGTGCTTGTCTTTGGTCTTTAGTGGAACGATTATTTGTTGTAATTACTTTTATATTAGTGTTAAATGACCCCTAACTTGTATTTTGATTAGAATAAAAGCGCATTTGCTTGAGGACAAGCAAATCTCAAGTGTAAGGGTATATGATGAGGCGAAAAATGATCCGTTTTTAGGGGGTCATTTAAGCCCGGAATTGAATTTATTTGATCAAATATTGCCCTAAATCGTTCCTTTTGTGATTTTAGGTACTTTTGGAGTGAATTCTGGAAAATGGAGCATTTTGGACGTTTTTGGAGCATAAAAGTGAAGAAAACGGCAATGTATTAATTTTACTTGCTGGTAACAGTACCTGACGGCGTCAAGAGCATTTTGATGACGGCGTCAAGAGCAAAAGTGGTGACGGCCCAGTAGAAATGTGACGGCGTCAAAGCATGGCCGTCAAGAGTAAAAGTGATGACGGCCCAGAACAACATTACACATGACGGCATCAGATCTGGATCTAGGCAATCCGATTTTATTATGGGCGGCGGGTTGACGGCGTCAGAAGTTTCTTCTTGACGCCGTCACCTTAGGAAATCTATATATAGTCTTTGTAATTTTCATTCTAAAGGAGATGACAATTTTAGGGACGAGTTGAATAAACCCTAGCTCGACTTTTAGAGTATTTTCAAGGGTTTTCATTCCTTGAAACCTTTCATGTTCAATTAAGATAAGTATCCTTTCAATTCATTCAATATGTCTATGTGTTGTTTGAATATATCTTACGCTTGTCTTGATTTTAACATGCTAGGCTAGATCTCTTGTGTGTTTGCTTAGATGTAATGAAACCTAGATGTTGATTATAGGTTGATTGCTTGTTTATAGTTGTAATGGATGAATGATTTCGATGTTAGGCTTAAGAAAACTGACAGACTTCCATAGTGTAACTTGCTTGAACTTCTTAAGAAACATGAACCAATGCGTACAAGGTTTTATGGTTGTATTTTAATGCATGAGCGAATTCTAGTGATCCCATGTTAGGAGCTTCTTGTAGGCTCGACATAGGAGTGAAGTAGGAGCTTATAGAGATGGGGAAGTACGTACGCCACCCCACGATTGGTATTAAGGAATATAACCCGTCATCCACGCAACTGTAACAAACTATCAACCTGTAAAAGATATCTAGGGAGTAATGAAATCTAAGTAAACACAACTTTCCCATTTATTGTTCACACCACTAGTTTAATTAGCTTTATTTTCATTTTTGTTATTTTATTTTAATTGCATCTTAGTTATTGGGTTAGTTGACTAGCAACTAATTCCGCCCACTCTTCAAAAATCCGAGATTTTTACTTGCTTTCATAAAAATATAAAAATACAAAAAGAATCATCCCTCACCTCTAGACCTAGTTTTTAGGCTTTCTAATCCTAGCGACACTATTCCTGAGTTGAACGATCAATCCTCCGGTACTTGTCACTATACTATACTACAACGATCAGGTACACTGCCTAGTGGGGGTTGTAAGCCTCTCAAGATCCCTCGAGAGGTAAAGCCTGGTGCAATTCCCACACATCACCAACCTATCAAGCAAGTTATCTCTAAACCTGACGCATCAGGACGGCTACAAAAATAGAGTGTGTTATTGAGCGAGCATAACATCTCTTATAGACCACACACTACGATTAAGGGGCAGATATTAGCTGACTTTATTATTGAGAAACCAGACACCGATACTCCACCTTCAACAAGCAAGGTCGAATTACGAGAACCATGGGTTCTATTCACAGACAGATCTTCGTGTGTGGATGGGTCAGGCGCAGGCCTTATCCTCACTAGCCTAAACGGAATGGAATTCACTTACGCACTGCGTTTTGAATTCACAGCCACAAACAATGAGGCAGAATATGAGGCCCTAATTGCTAGATTACGCATTGCAACTCAAATGGGTGTACGCAACCTAGAGGCAAATGTCGATTCCCGGTTAGTAGCCAATCATGTGTTAGGCGAATATGTGGCTAAGGAGGATAACATGATCCAATACCTCGAAAAAACTAAGTTTCTAATCCAGAATTTCGACAGGTTCACCATCAAACAAGTTCCTAGAGGAGAAAACAGAAAAGCAGATGCGCTGAGCAAGATTGCATCTACAAGCTTTGCGCACCTGTCAAAACAGGTATTGGTGGAAACCCTGAAGAATAAATCCATCTCTGAGATGGAGGTATCTACGGTGATAGAAGAGCAGGATCCTACTTGGATGACACCTATCATCGAATTTATAAGCAAAGGAATGTTACCCCAGGAACAGAAAGACGCTAGACGGATACGGCGCACAGCGCAGAGGTTCGAACTTCGAGATGGTATCCTATATCGACGTTCATTCCTACAACCATGGCTTCGGTGTGTTGGACCTCTTCAGGCAGACTATGTACTCTGGGAGATCCACGCTGGTTCATGCAGCATGCACTCAGGACCACGGTCCGTTGTGGCACGAGCCTTGCGGTCAGGATACTATTGGCCTACTATGCATCGTGATGCGCGGGACATGATAAAGAGATGCAGCAATTACCAAGTCCACAGACCCATCCCGCGCCGACCACAACAAGAGCTGACACCTATCACCTCACCATGGCCATTCTATAAATGGGGTATTGATATTGCAGGCCCTTTCCCAGTTGCAGCAGGGGGACTAAAATTCCTCATAGTGGCCATAGATTATTTCACTAAATGGATCGAGGCAAAAGCAGTGGCAAGTATCACACGCAACCAGGTCAAGCGTTTCGTTTGGGACAACATTGTATGCCGCTTTGGCCTCTCTGGAGAAATTATTTCGGACAATGGGAAACAATTCTGTGATAACCCGTTCAAAGACTGGTGCGCGCAATTAAATATCACACAACACTTCGCGTCAGTTAAACACCCACAAACCAATGGTTTGGTTGAATGCGTGAATCGTAGTCTGGGCGAAGGAATAAAAGCGCGCCTTGACAAACATAAAGGAAGATGGGTAGATGAATTGTCGCATGTTTTATGGGCACACCGCACGACAACCAAAGTCAGCACTGGAGATACACCATTCTCTCTTGTCTATGGGACAGAAGCTGTCATACCAGCCGAGATTGGCATGCCAACTATCCGCACATCGGAAGTCAATGTTACAACAAATGACGACGAGTGGCGCATAGACTTGGATCTATTGGAAGAAAGGCGCGAACAGGCAGCTATACGTGAGGCAAGAGCTAAGTCAAAGATGAAGAAGTATTATGATGCAAAAGTGAGAAACACTTCTTTCAGGCCAGGAGACTTTATGTACCGTGCCAATGATGCAAGCCATGTAGAAGACACTAGAAAACTTGGACCAAAATGGGAAGGACCCTACGAGGTCACAGAAGCATTAGGCAGAGGCGCATACAAGCTGCGTGACATGGAAGGCCATGAGCTAGCGCGCACTTGGAATATTTGCAATCTCAAGAGATGCTATCTTTAGGAAAGGTTACGGCACACACACAGACACCTCTGCACTTTAGTAAGTGCCTAATAAATGTCCGTGTATTTACATTTTCTTTTTTAGGGAATTGTCTTTTTTATTTTTCAAAAAACTTGCAAGAATTAATAAAACGTTGTGGTTTCTAGCTAACTCCACGACACATTTAACTTTATTGCTTACATCTTACTTATGTCTCAATATTGTTATTTTATATTTTTGCCTACATGGCGTGTATGCATTTATTAAGACCCACGATGGAAGAAAGGATGAGTAAACCTACTAAATAACTCGTTGAGTTAGAGGGTTGCAAACCCATCAACATTGGATTACGCATCCTTGCTAAACACCTTACCATCAAGACATTGAAGTAAGTTTAATGCGCATCCCACGAAGGACACGCAATAACGCACACTGTGCACGTTTAGCGATTTAGGAGCCAAGACTCTTGGTCCTTTGATATGGTATTTGCAGCACGCTGCAAGTTAATCCATACACTTATGAATTTTTATTCACATATATTTATTAAGTTATGGACTTGATACAATTTTTCTTAAAGTATGTTTTGGTTACAACTTGACACTTGGAAAGTCTTTCATGAAAAGGCAAATAACCTAAGTACAAGATAACACAAACATGCGTACCAAAAATAATATCATTATTATTCGTTAACCACGAGTTACAGATTCAATATATACAACAAATCTACATGCTACGAGCGCGTCTATGCCCTGAGCTACTAGCCGTAGACGCCACATTCCCAACCTCATCCAGCCTTCTCAACAGGCTGCTATCCACTTGCGACACCATCGGTACACTGACGGGAATCCCATCAGACCTGGGAAGATGGGCCGCACCAACACCGCACAAAATAGCCTTCCCTTTCACGCCCTTCTTATGCGCAAACGTTTTCGCGTGGGCTTCCAAGGACTTCTTCACAGATATTTCCTTCTCAAGGGCGAAGGGATTTAGCATGTCGCAGGGGCGAGCAAAAATGGGCACTTGCAGTTGCGACTCATCTGGCTTCAAAAAGAAGTCAGGCTGCGCCTCCGTGTCTTCCGCTATGTGCCTCGCCAGAGTCAATCCCTGCATGATCATGCTGATAGGATAATCTTGATCACGCTCTAGCTGGGCGATATGAGGGAAATCGAAGACCTTCATCTTCTCCATGGCTGCAACCAGTTCTGCATAGCCATCCCCAGCATACCCTGTCACCTCCGAGGGAGATACGGTCAGCATCTTCCCCTAATGAAGCTCTTCCACAGCTTCGGCCTTGCCACGCACCAAGGCACACTTTACAACATCCCCAAAAGCCTCAAGGACCTCTGAGACTCCAGCGTACCCATGGAAGCCAAGCGAAGACCGTAGCTTATCAACCACCTAACAATGCAACAACATACGCGTTAGAAGGTAACAATTTCAAAGGCATTAAGCGCAAACAAACTGGCAAAAAAGGAAATTAAAAAGAAAAATAACTACCTGCGCTCAGCAACAGCAGACACTAGATGAGGGTACAGCTCCTCATCATACTCAATGCTCAACTTGCGCAGCTTGCTTTCCTGCGTCTCCAGAGCAGTCTCCACAAACTTGCGGAACTCATCAAGCTGGGTGAAGTGCCTGCCTCTATTCTCTTACAAGTACTTTAGCCCCCATGCGTACTTAGATCTGTACTGCTCAGCGGCTGCACGCTCGCGCTTCACCTTAGCCATCAAGGCCAATCTCTCATCTGCAAACCTCCTGGAGTACGCAGTGGCCGACACTACTTCCACTTGTGCACTCACCAACTGTGCACGCAACAGCGCAATCTCCTCATCTTTTTGTGCGCTGCTACTACCTTCCCCAGTGTACCGAGCCTTAAGTTGATCAACCAGAGCGGCCTGGCGCGCAGCCTCCAGACCCAACTCTTCTATCAGACCCTCCATAGATAACTCCTCACCAGCCTTAGAAGGCTCTTCCACTTGAGGGTGACTCACCTTCGGTGGCGACTCCTCAACGAACGCTGCATCACCCCCTGCAACCTCATCACTACATGCCAACAACAAGGAGTCAAGGCAATGTATAGCAAATAAAGAGAAAGAAAACAGATAACAAAACCCTTGTCACTTACGTAGGAAAGGAGGTCTCGGCAGTATCATGCGCAGCCAAGGATAGTGTCGCCTCCTCATCTGTGGACTCATCCACAGTGATAATGTGG
Source organism: Artemisia argyi (assembly GCA_030686995.1). Lineage (NCBI taxonomy): Eukaryota > Viridiplantae > Streptophyta > Magnoliopsida > Asterales > Asteraceae > Artemisia > Artemisia argyi. The sequence continues at coordinate 228,719,763 of CM060680.1, read as the reverse complement.
CGCCTACACTTAGAAGTGCCCTCACCACCATTATCAGAGGCCTTGCGCTTGGCACCCTGGCGCTCCTCTTCAGAATCGGTATCAACCTTGAGGATCCCAGCACCTTCAGACGACTCAGTGCGCGCAGGCTCAAGAGCTGGCACTCCCTGCGCAGGAACAGTTTGCACCTGAGTTGCATTCAGTAAGGGCTGCGCAACATCAGATGATTCCTCTTGCACAGGCTCCAGAAGACGTCTGGCTGTGGCTTCCAAAATAGGTATTTCACCTTCGCTCAGTGGTTGCGAGGGCTTTGTTAACTTCACTATGCCAAACAAGTCCATCTCTGCGCAACAAAAAAAAAAAAAAAAAAAAAAAAAAAAAAAAAAAAAAAAAAAAAAAAAAAAACAACAAAGAACATCTTAGTTATTAAAATCACAATATAAGAGGGCGCTTAAACTACATATGCGAAGGAAAGAAAGGACAAGCACCCACCCCGGCCGCTTTCATCAAGAAATGTTGGCACCTCGTCAAAACCATGGAAATAGTTGCGACTAATTCTCATATGAACCAAAAACTCCTCAGGATAGGAGTTGATGGGGATGCGGCTAGCATTAATGGTTTCCGCATCCTCCGCGTCATACGTACCGGGACCTGGGCGCTCATCCTTTGGCAGCGTCCCTTGAGTATAAAACTCAAAGAGCGAAGGGAACACCGTATCATCTACCCGTTTGACCACGTTGTGTGGTAAAACGCGCGGAAGAGATTGATGGTAGGTTTTATAGTAAGTAAACGACAGTTTACTTCAAAATTTGTTATCTTCGCCGCACCTATACAGTGCAACTGAGATATATGCAGATTGTAGAAGTTGAGCACGTCACTCAAGAAGAGGGATATGGGTACGCGCTGATTCGCAAACTCGAAAAAGCGCGTGTATAGCCCTATCTTCCCCTCAGGGAAGTCTGCTATACATGCGTCTGCCTCTGGTACTTCCGGGTGCACCACGAGGGGGATGAAATAGTCGGAGGTGAACTGACAGAGTTCATCCTCATCAATCTCAGACACAAACTCATTTAATTGACGAACCATCTTCTAAACAAGATTTGCCAAAGGTGCGCACGCACAATTACCTTAACAAACACTAATTTTTTCTTGATCAATGACCCTTAAAATGGAGAAAGTGGCGTTATTTATTTATTTATTTTTATTTTTATTTTTTTACTTTGATAAACACAGTGAGAATGGGAACCCTTTATATAGGGTTTCCCCTAGCCTTGGATGAACGCCACATGGATCCCACTACTTTCATCGTGTGGCTGGAATACACACAGGTACAAGCACTTTTTCATGTATTTCAAGGAATACGTGGGATGTTTTAAGGCTAGATACATCGTATGTTCTTTTTGGCGGGAAATACTAGAAACTTCCCCGCCACGCTTATCGCTGACATTACTAGTCTAGCAACCGCGGTTAAAACCTGCGCATACCAGACTGGGGGGACATGATGACGTATAGTCCATATTCGGGTCACAAACCTGACTAATGAACATTATTAACGCCCAAGCCCACCACAAGTGGGCTATCATAACAATGATTTGGGCTACCATGCTAACGGCTTGGGCTCACGAAAGCCCAAACCCAAATACATTATTTATGGTCTAGATAAGGATCTCTTATTTATGGGATAAAGATCCATAGACCGGATAAGCATTATACGCCGAAGAGTGAGGGACACGAAATCTACAAGGATTTCGTGCCTATATAAAGAATATCATAATTCTCATTAAAGGTACGATACTCAACCCCAACTCTTCTATACAACCCTAAAACCGATTACTTACTCTTATGCCGGAGGATAATCGTGGGAGACAATCCCACGATAAGCCTAATGGTGTTTGTTTACTTTCTTACTGCGCAGGTCTCAAGCATTAAGATCTGATTGGTACGAGAACAGGAACCCGAACAAGGAAAACCCAACTTTTGTATCAACAGATTGTGTTATTTAAATCTTTAGATGTGTGATTCGTTTATGATTTGATGGTATTAAATGAAGATGAGATGTAATTGTTTTTCGAGAGAAGATATATTTGATGATAGTAATAGATGTGTTTGTGTGTGAGTTTAGAGATAAGGGCGGAGTATACAAAATGTAGGGTTAGGTCTAATTGTGTTTAGTTAAATGTCGGGTCTATTGATTGATTCGTGCGGGTTTATGATTCGGACTTGGGTTACTCAATCTGATTTTTTATTATACGAATTATAATTTATACTCTTGAATATAGTAATTACTTTAATGTTTTATGTTTTTATAGTTTTGTTAAAAAGGAAATTTGTTTTATAGTTCGCTTTTAATAATGTAATTTATTTCATCTTTATCCAAAAATGGTGCAAAGCAATATACTAAAGATAAAACAAATACGTATTAATGATTCGGGTAATCATATCCACAATTAGTATCGGCAATTAAGCGATTATGTTATTTTGAGGATTTACCATTTATATAATTTTACTGTAGTTTAAATCTTATATAATAAGTAATATCATTTTGATGATTTATGTAGTTTAAACAATATAGATATACCATTTATATAATCTATTGTAAATTAAATTTAAATCTTAATAAGTAATATCACTATGGAGATTAATTGATTATCTTAATATGATTTTAGTTTCATTTGTAGAATGACAAACAATTTTTTTTGTGAAAAAGGGACAATTCCCGGCAAATATATTAAGCTAAAAAAACAAAAAACTTATATGGACAAACCCATGCATATATTTATATATGCAATATGCTACAAATTAAAGATACTAACAATATTGGACCGATTTTCACAACAATAAAAAAATATTGAAACTTAAATGATTTTTGTGGATAAAATAAATTTCGAGTAATTAAGCGTAGTAATGTGGAGCTACCGTATTTGATATGATAAACCAAAATGATAACCCATTGTCACAAGTTGATCTCAAAATATAGAGAATATCCACTTTGTTACTATTTTATATAAGGGTTACATTTATTTTGAAAGAACCGTATGCGTTTAACCTCCCTTTGACATTTAGTATGTAACTTATACATATTAAAAAAATACATGTGAAGAGACTCTTTTAAATCTTTTACCTAATAAAATAAAACCCCTAGTGGGGACTTTTTAATCAAATCATACCTTATTTGGTAATATTTTTTTAATTATTATTTATTTATTTTAAATATGTTCTCTTAAAAAACCCAAATAATTCCATATTTGGCAAAAATATTTGTAAATTCGTTTTTCTAAGAATTTTTGAGCTAAAAAATACATGTGTCAAAAATTAAAAGATAAAAAGCTATGGGAAGGCGGAATATTTTACAAATATTAAAGGGTGTGTTATGTAAATTTTAAACTAACAAAAAAACACAATCACCCGGATCAACAAAAATACAAAGAAACCAAACGGGACTCAATCAAATCCCACACAATCCACATTCATCACAAAAAGCAAAAAGAAAGAAAAACGAAGAAAAAAAAAACAACAAACAACGAAAAGAAAACCGTAGATCAACACCCTACAGTTCGATATCAAAGGTATGTTTATTGATTAATTATTTTAACTTATATTAATTATCGACTTGGTGATTTATATATTAATTTAGGTTCTTTGCAATTTTTTGGTAAAGATTAAATCCTGATGCAAAAATATCAAAACTTGATGGTGGGTTTTCAACGTTTAAGCCAAATTTGGTGTTTTGATTGTTTTGTTTGAGAATATTAGTTTAGAATTGTTGAATTAGTTTAGAAAAAGGAATGAAGCTCTGTGGATAAGAGTTCAAACCATTTGAGACATTCCCTTTTTAAGAATTGATTGTTATTTGAGCCATTTGATTACTTGAGATTCGAAACATCCTAAATCGATCTATCTGTAAGTAAATGGGTCACTTTACATGGTAATGCGTCTTTTCAGGGTTCTCCATGTTCACTTTCATCTTTAGAGAACCAACAACAAGCAGCTGCCTCTCCATATGTATCCCTTCTGCTGGGAGATTTTCATTCTCACAATGGGATAACAAAATCCACCCATAAGAACATCAATAACAATCCATATGAACAGCAATCAATCGTATGCTACAGCAATCACAAGAACAATTAGATGCTAAAAACAACAACAACAACAATCCGATGCTGCCGATCCGACCTAAAACCTAATAACAACATCAATCGATGGTACAACTTTAACAAATCCGATGAAGAGGAAGAGTTTAATTTTGCGCCAGAACATGAGAAGGAAGAGTTCAAGGTTAATTTTTATAAGTTTATAATTTATTATTTATTAATTTTAATTTGATTGTGATTTTAGGTTTTTTAATAAGTTGTAGTTGTTTAAGTAACTTTTTAAAAATTGTAGGACTTAACTGTTATTATTATTATTTTGTAAATTTTTAAAAACTACAGCTGAGTTTGAATTATATTACATTTATAATTAGAATCCTAATAGGACCTTAACTTATACTGGCTTAAACCATTATATAAACTCAATTGATAGCCCCATTTTTTTATTCACACAAAAATCATCATAAGAGATATATATTTATCATTCAATAAAGCTAAAAAAAAACAGCAGGTCAGCAGGTTTGATTTTTAATGTCTGTATAAATATATCTTTTATTTATATTTATTAAACAGCTTATTTGTTTTATTTTTCAATTTGTAACATGATAGTAAACACGTTATTAATCAGGTAGTACAAAAGTTAATTGACAAGAGTAAACAGCAGGAAAAGATCATAATAGGTTTAGACGTTTTTTGATTGATAGTAATGTTTCTGAAAGTGTTATTGCTAATGATTTTAAAAATACTCATGTTCGAAAGTTTTTTAGTTGGATAGAACATAGGATTAATATAACATATATACTCATAGGCTTCAACATGTTTGTGTAATTGTTGTTGCTGTAGTTTCCTTTAATTGGATAAGAAATTGTGCTTAGTTAATTTTAGAGATATTTTTATTTTTTTGGTTTGGGTTTTGAATATCATATGATGAATTTATTTTTTAATGATTTTTAATTTAAATAGAGATAATTTTTATAAATGGTTGTGCTCCCTATGTTTGATTTATTCAAGTATCATATTCTTTGATGTTTGTGAGATTATGGCGTGTCTTTGAATAAGATGATAATCTGACTGTTAATATGTATGTTAGTGTAATTCGTGTTGATATTTGTCATGTTATTGAAAAACTATAGTAAGCGTTTGAGAGAGAAAGAAAAAAAAATCAAAAAAAATATAAAGAATGGTGGAAGAAGAATGAAAATGGAGGTAGTAGAAGCAGTCATGGAGTTGGTTTAGAGCTCAGGGGAGCACATAGGATATGTTCTTTGATTCCTTGGTTCTTAGTTCACTCATGTTTTTGGAGGACAAGTAAGAATTTGTGTACTGAATTTGTTATAAACATTATTTGTTGTTGTTTATTGTCTGAATTTGTTGAATTAGGTTCAGCTAGCTTAATGTAGGTGTAGTAGTCTATTTTTATTGCTTATTTTGCTATTTCCCTTGAAATACTTTAAATCAGATTAGTATAAGGGTGTTTGGATCAACTTTGATACCCCTGCTCCAATAGTCATCTTGGTGTTAATTTGATTTAGACACATTGCTTTAGGTATAACTAAGTCAGTTCTTGCACAAAATAGGTATGGTAAAGAGGCAAAAAGTCAAAATTGGATTTCATGTCTCATTTTTGCGTGACTGTTTAAATGAAAGGATGTATAACAATGAATTTAAGTTTAAGAGTAGTTTAGATAACTTATTCTAGCCTCATTATAACCTAGAGCATCACTTTCAGTTAGTTAGATAGGATCACAACTCACCAAAGTCAATATTTCAAGTTCATTCCAAAAGTCAAAGTTCATGTTGTCCAGAAAATCCAAAAATTCCAGGAATTATTATGAATTTTGTATTAAGTTTTAAGCTCTGAAATTTCTTGAGTATGAGGTGTCACAGCCAATCCGATGCTGCCGATCCGACCTAAAACCTAATAACAACATCAATCGATGGTACAACTTTAACAAATCCGATGAAGAGGAAGAGTTTAATTTTGCGCCAGAACATGAGAAGGAAGAGTTCAAGGTTAATTTTTATAAGTTTATAATTTATTATTTATTAATTTTAATTTGATTGTGATTTTAGGTTTTTTAATAAGTTGTAGTTGTTTAAGTAACTTTTTAAAAATTGTAGGACTTAACTGTTATTATTATTATTTTGTAAATTTTTAAAAACTACAGCTGAGTTTGAATTATATTACATTTATAATTAGAATCCTAATAGGACCTTAACTTATACTGGCTTAAACCATTATATAAACTCAATTGATAGCCCCATTTTTTTATTCACACAAAAATCATCATAAGAGATATATATTTATCATTCAATAAAGCTAAAAAAAAAAGCAGGTCAGCAGGTTTGATTTTTAATGTCTGTATAAATATATCTTTTATTTATATTTATTAAACAGCTTATTTGTTTTATTTTTCAATTTGTAACATGATAGTAAACACGTTATTAATCAGGTAGTACAAAAGTTAATTGACAAGAGTAAACAGCAGGAAAAGATCATAATAGGTTTAGACGTTTTTTGATTGATAGTAATGTTTCTGAAAGTGTTATTGCTAATGATTTTAAAAATACTCATGTTCGAAAGTTTTTTAGTTGGATAGAACATAGGATTAATATAACATATATACTCATAGGCTTCAACATGTTTGTGTAATTGTTGTTGCTGTAGTTTCCTTTAATTGGATAAGAAATTGTGCTTAGTTAATTTTAGAGATATTTTTATTTTTTTGGTTTGGGTTTTGAATATCATATGATGAATTTATTTTTTAATGATTTTTAATTTAAATAGAGATAATTTTTATAAATGGTTGTGCTCCCTATGTTTGATTTATTCAAGTATCATATTCTTTGATGTTTGTGAGATTATGGCGTGTCTTTGAATAAGATGATAATCTGACTGTTAATATGTATGTTAGTGTAATTCGTGTTGATATTTGTCATGTTATTGAAAAACTATAGTAAGCGTTTGAGAGAGAAAGAAAAAAAAATCAAAAAAAATATAAAGAATGGTGGAAGAAGAATGAAAATGGAGGTAGTAGAAGCAGTCATGGAGTTGGTTTAGAGCTCAGGGGAGCACATAGGATATGTTCTTTGATTCCTTGGTTCTTAGTTCACTCATGTTTTTGGAGGACAAGTAAGAATTTGTGTACTGAATTTGTTATAAACATTATTTGTTGTTGTTTATTGTCTGAATTTGTTGAATTAGGTTCAGCTAGCTTAATGTAGGTGTAGTAGTCTATTTTTATTGCTTATTTTGCTATTTCCCTTGAAATACTTTAAATCAGATTAGTATAAGGGTGTTTGGATCAACTTTGATACCCCTGCTCCAATAGTCATCTTGGTGTTAATTTGATTTAGACACATTGCTTTAGGTATAACTAAGTCAGTTCTTGCACAAAATAGGTATGGTAAAGAGGCAAAAAGTCAAAATTGGATTTCATGTCTCATTTTTGCGTGACTGTTTAAATGAAAGGATGTATAACAATGAATTTAAGTTTAAGAGTAGTTTAGATAACTTATTCTAGCCTCATTATAACCTAGAGCATCACTTTCAGTTAGTTAGATAGGATCACAACTCACCAAAGTCAATATTTCAAGTTCATTCCAAAAGTCAAAGTTCATGTTGTCCAGAAAATCCAAAAATTCCAGGAATTATTATGAATTTTGTATTAAGTTTTAAGCTCTGAAATTTCTTGAGTATGAGGTGTCACAGCCAATCCGATGCTGCCGATCCGACCTAAAACCTAATAACAACATCAATCGATGGTACAACTTTAACAAATCCGATGAAGAGGAAGAGTTTAATTTTGCGCCAGAACATGAGAAGGAAGAGTTCAAGGTTAATTTTTATAAGTTTATAATTTATTATTTATTAATTTTAATTTGATTGTGATTTTAGGTTTTTTAATAAGTTGTAGTTGTTTAAGTAACTTTTTAAAAATTGTAGGACTTAACTGTTATTATTATTATTTTGTAAATTTTTAAAAACTACAGCTGAGTTTGAATTATATTACATTTATAATTAGAATCCTAATAGGACCTTAACTTATACTGGCTTAAACCATTATATAAACTCAATTGATAGCCCCATTTTTTTATTCACACAAAAATCATCATAAGAGATATATATTTATCATTCAATAAAGCTAAAAAAAAACAGCAGGTCAGCAGGTTTGATTTTTAATGTCTGTATAAATATATCTTTTATTTATATTTATTAAACAGCTTATTTGTTTTATTTTTCAATTTGTAACATGATAGTAAACACGTTATTAATCAGGTAGTACAAAAGTTAATTGACAAGAGTAAACAGCAGGAAAAGATCATAATAGGTTTAGACGTTTTTTGATTGATAGTAATGTTTCTGAAAGTGTTATTGCTAATGATTTTAAAAATACTCATGTTCGAAAGTTTTTTAGTTGGATAGAACATAGGATTAATATAACATATATACTCATAGGCTTCAACATGTTTGTGTAATTGTTGTTGCTGTAGTTTCCTTTAATTGGATAAGAAATTGTGCTTAGTTAATTTTAGAGATATTTTTATTTTTTTGGTTTGGGTTTTGAATATCATATGATGAATTTATTTTTTAATGATTTTTAATTTAAATAGAGATAATTTTTATAAATGGTTGTGCTCCCTATGTTTGATTTATTCAAGTATCATATTCTTTGATGTTTGTGAGATTATGGCGTGTCTTTGAATAAGATGATAATCTGACTGTTAATATGTATGTTAGTGTAATTCGTGTTGATATTTGTCATGTTATTGAAAAACTATAGTAAGCGTTTGAGAGAGAAAGAAAAAAAAAATCAAAAAAAATATAAAGAATGGTGGAAGAAGAATGAAAATGGAGGTAGTAGAAGCAGTCATGGAGTTGGTTTAGAGCTCAGGGGAGCACATAGGATATGTTCTTTGATTCCTTGGTTCTTAGTTCACTCATGTTTTTGGAGGACAAGTAAGAATTTGTGTACTGAATTTGTTATAAACATTATTTGTTGTTGTTTATTGTCTGAATTTGTTGAATTAGGTTCAGCTAGCTTAATGTAGGTGTAGTAGTCTATTTTTATTGCTTATTTTGCTATTTCCCTTGAAATACTTTAAATCAGATTAGTATAAGGGTGTTTGGATCAACTTTGATACCCCTGCTCCAATAGTCATCTTGGTGTTAATTTGATTTAGACACATTGCTTTAGGTATAACTAAGTCAGTTCTTGCACAAAATAGGTATGGTAAAGAGGCAAAAAGTCAAAATTGGATTTCATGTCTCATTTTTGCGTGACTGTTTAAATGAAAGGATGTATAACAATGAATTTAAGTTTAAGAGTAGTTTAGATAACTTATTCTAGCCTCATTATAACCTAGAGCATCACTTTCAGTTAGTTAGATAGGATCACAACTCACCAAAGTCAATATTTCAAGTTCATTCCAAAAGTCAAAGTTCATGTTGTCCAGAAAATCCAAAAACTCCAGGAATTATTATGAATTTTGTATTAAGTTTTAAGCTCTGAAATTTCTTGAGTATGAGGTGTCACAGCTAAACTTTGAAATCCAAGTGGTGTTTTATTTTTGTGATTTTTCCTGTGGCGCCTACACGTGCCCAAACACACCTGCAGGGTAAGGTCCCTCCCCTGTACCCAGTTTTTGAGTAAGATTGAGATGGCCTTAGATTGTTAATTAGTAAGTGTTAAGCTTTGGTTTTTGTTTCTGTAGGAAGCCAATTAGGTCAGTTTTAGAATAGTACTTTTAATTTACCAATAGGAGTTTATTTACTGCCTATTAATAAGCCATTCCTAGAGGTGTTTGAGGCTGCATACTGTGGTGAATCAGTGTCTTGAGCCTTCTTGATTTCTTCTGAATTGTTGTTGTAATTGATTCAATTGTTGTAATTTATATGTTTCCTGTGTGGATAGTTTGTTTTGGTTAACGGGTAGTGATTTATGACACAAAAAAAGACTTAAGAATGGGTTACTGTTGGGAGTAAGCAGGTTTTTGATTGTGATTTGTCAGGTAGATTTTATTAGCTTAGCGTAAACAAGATGATCTGCTTAATGTTTATTTAATACTTGCTCTGTTATAAGTTATATGTTTTGTTATCAGGTGGGTGGTGAGCTTGCTGATTTCATTATCATGCTCAGAAACAATGATGCGGTTTAAGTAAGATATTTGTTGGAAATGCACATTTATCGGTAGAATTAGGTTTGAGTGTTGCTGCTAGAATAACTAGAAGGACTGCTGAAGCTGATTTCGGGCTCGTGATGGTGGATGTGCTGCTTGCTATACATACAGCTTTAGTAAAGGTAACTTCAAAACATACTTTTGGATGACAAATGTTTTTGTCTTTGTGTACAATGACATTTTGTACACAAATTTAAAAAGTACAGATTATAATATGGACAGATAGAAAGTAAGGTTAGTATATTATACAAAATCATGTTCACACACTGGACTTGGACACCCATTAGTTGTTTATATTGGACGTTTTGGGTTGATTTCCATGTGGTTTTGTTACTTGCTCACTTGAAGGAAGCATGGTGACGACACGCGCACAAGAAACTGCAGATTTATGGTAACCCGTCGATCAAAACACCAGATATTCTTCTAGGTTAATTGCCTCCTCCTGCTTTCTTTATGCCTCTCAGAATAGTTGAGAGGATCCCAAACACCTCATTATTCATCTTTGCCTTAAGAAACATGTGCGTTGAAATCATTTTGGTATCCAACAGAAAGATTCGAGAGGCACGCATCAAGGATACGCCTGAAATATTAAAAGTTGTTCTATGACAAGAAATAGGGTATTGTGACAAAGGTGTTGAAGCATCCTAGGTAGTCACGAAACCAGAGCATGGTTCCAGAGGTCGATAGAGACAAGTTCATCTCCAAATTAGTAATAAGGAAAATGTCTCACATTCAGAAGCGTGATGATACAGTTGCCACAGTTCGTGGTGACATCTATACAACTGAGGGGTTCGTTTAGTATTGTAAATTAATTTTTTTATTGCAAATACTTAAATTCTCTATGGTTTAGTTAAAATAGAACTCAGACGGAATAGATTATTGTTTAAAGTTTTTTTCTCAATAGTAGCGGAAACAGGGGCGAGGGAGAGGCAAGAGTTGAATGTCAACGGTACTTTCTGACAACAACAAACACATTCGGCTGATGGAGTTGCCAGAAACAAATGTAAATGGCTAATTCATAAGAAAGTTAATCATTTACTACTGTACTATCTTAAATTTTTATAAATTTACTACTGTATGGTTGTTTGGCTTTGGCTCAAGGCAAAGATATGCCACACTGAATGACACAAGTTATGGTCCGAGATAAGGTCATTTAGAAGTCATAGTCCGACTTGCTTTGTTTTAAGAGTAATTTAATCAGCTTGTGAGGATCGATTCATGACAAGTAAAAGTTGGACAACTCTGACATTTACAAAATAGCTCAGTTTGAACATATAATAACTAGCTCACTTTAGTAGTTTAGTTTGTGAAAATAGTAGATATTTAGTAAATGCAACAAATAGATACCTCGATTAACAATGCTCGCTGCCTTGTCTTCGGATCAATTTGTTTTGTCACTTGTCTAACAAGGTTGCCAATATACCCACACAACGTTAGACAAATTTAGGTTATATTGCACAACCTCCTACATACTGAACATTACAAATGAATATGAACTAAGCATAAGAGGCCAATAAGAAAGACTAAATTGACTCACAAATGTGAAAACAAGAAATACACAGAATCGGGTGAGAGAAAAAGAATGTAATGAATATGGGGAATGCTGGCGAGGGAGGTGAACAAGACAACTAAAGGAAATAAGTGAGAAAAGATGTTCACATATGTGTATAATTAATTGAGTCTGTTATGTGTCCATTTGATATATTTGTATTTGCCTTAATATGGGTTAGTTTTGAGTTTTGTTAAGTATTAGACTATTAGTTATCAATGTCATTTTGTCAAGAGTCAACAAGTAGAAGGGGAACCATTTAGCCATTTCTGCCTTTTGTTAATCATTCCACATGCAATGGTTATGAGCCATGGTTGTGTGTAAGCTACTCCACATGTGCATATAATGCTTACTCATACTGTATAAAGTTCTTTAAATTGAACAGACTCCTGCATAAATCACCAGCAGCCTACTCCAAATAACACTTACCTCCTTTCTTTTTCTACTTCAGCTGTGGTCCTAAGTGGTGGACTGAGTCTACACCCATTGGCGTTACCATCAGTTGAAAGTCTACCACCCACTCTATTCAAAGTTCATATTTTTCTTCATGAACTATCATTCAACTCAAGATCAGGACTTTATATGTTTGATTGTGGCTAAAAACACTAAAATTTTTATGCAACATCATGTTGATCACATCGAATTCCATTAACAATCTGTAGCTACTAAGAGAACACAAAGATCAGACATGATAATAATATATGATGATTACTTGAGTACATGACTTTTTCGAGTTAGATGTTGACTTTTACTAATCTTGAGTTTATATGAGCATCATGTGATGCCATTTTTGTTTTACATTACAGCCACACGTCACGTGCCTATTATTTGTGATGTTATTCCTGTTGTTGTTGATAACAGTTTGTATGAAAAGGACCATGTATGAAAAAATTGGGTTTAACACATTTGGTCTACATCTCAGGAATGCTTGGCTGTGCAAGCAGAGCACGAAGAGTAAGTTTTGTAAAGACAAGTTATCGGATAATTTATTTTGTGTTTACGAGTTCTATATTTGTCCCTTCAAATATCGATTTGCTACTTTTAAGCAATGATTATAGTCGTGGAAAGTTTGTTTTTTTAATTATATATATGTAGCGGAGTTCGTTCACTAATTAAGGCCAACTGCATAGTGCCAAGTATCTAGATCTCGGACATGATTTGGGGCGGTACCACATCATGTGCTTGCTTTCATTGTAGAGTATAGTATGTGATTTAGAAAATAAATTTACAATACTCTTGCCATTAAGTAGACTGCACTTTCTCCTGAAATCACATAATATTATATCAATTTTAACTTACAAAGTATATAGTTTAAAATGAAAATTTTCAATCATTATGAGTAATATGTTGCATGTCTCACTTTTTAGTTGAAGTTTAAGGAAGTTTATAAAATCTTGCATAATCAATGCAACTACATCCACCTTTTCACCGTTTGAGGTGAAGATGGACCTGCACCTAACTCACATGGAAAAAAATTCATTGCCATTTATCTTATCTCAAGCTTCTCTTCAGGTTTCATTTTTGAATGGCAAAAAGAAAACACCTATGATATATAACTTATGCCCTATTGAGCATGTTAAAACACCTTAAGCAACATTTATGCTTACCCATTTTGGATATTTTTTCAGGCAGCACTTCTGTTCCAATAGGCCGCAGAAAAACCTGATGGTAGTTTACTTTTATTATATACCAGTTGTGTTTATGGTTTTTTGTGTTTATGAATTGATAATTTCCATTTCTGCTTTGCAACAGTAACCCTGAGATCACCATCATCTGCCATTCCTATTGATGATTATGAAGTCAACCCGGAACAACTTACTGATATTACCCGTGACTCCGTGAGCATGATTTTGCTGCTTTGCAGAGCCATATATGACAGGAAAAAATGTGTTTGGGTCAAACACATACCCATACAAAGAAGAAGTTTTTGGTTACTTTCTCATTATTTGTCACATTGTTTTCTTAGAATAGTTGATACTATTCGGCATTTGTCATATAATTTCTCATTATTTATCATAATGTTTTGATCTATTGGGTCAATCACCTACGCACCAACCATTTTTGACCCATATTATCTGGAAACAATCTATTTGACCCATCTGTTTTAACCCCCCCTCCCCCTGTATTGACCCATTACCCAATGATAGGCCTTGGTATTTGCTAGCTTTTATAGTGGTAATAATTAATATTAGTCTCGAATATAACTATATAATTTAAATGTATGTCTTTATGACAATGTGCAAGGCTATAGCAGGACACAAGATTGACAGTAAAAACTTTTTGAGCATTTGCCTCCTTTGTAGCAGCTACTGTGGTGTCCTATGGGACGTCGGGAAAGTTACCTTATCTAAAATATATTAAACATTCAATAGTTTCTTTATTTCCACACCTGAGTTCTTAAAGTCCCTGAAATTCCTTATACATGAGGTTTCCTTCTTAATTTCCAGTTTATACATTTTAAAACTTCTTGAACATATAATCTTTAAAATAAGATATGAACAAGTGTCAAGTTGTTACCAGGAAAGTTTTATTTGTAGGGGTCGTAGCAGTAGGTGTGGTGGCAGCTGTTGAAAATTTGAAGATTTTCAAATTAAGGATATATTTTTGCAGCAATGGGATTGTAACTTGTGATTCTGAAGATGTAAGTTTAAAGGAAACTATTATACCCGATTACGTGTTGTTATAGGATGCAAAACTTGATAAGCATTCACATGTTTCTCTGCTTGTCATGTGATTGTATTTGTGAATTCTATAACCGGTGGTCAACTCGGTGAAGAGCTGTTAGTCAACTACAAAACACTCCTTAACAAAACCAAAGTTCTATGTTTTTACTATTTTGGACTAAACATTCAGTCTATCAACAAGGATGAACATAATTATGAATTGAATTGATGTCGTTTGTCCGAGTTCTTCGAAGTCTTCCTCCCAGATTGTATCTCGCATCTACTTGTATGTACTCCCTCTAGAATGTTTTCGTATCTTTATGGGTATGTTTGGAGAAATGGACTGGGATGGGGCTGTAGATTCAACGACAAAATTCTACCAGATGAGTTTATGCTTAATGTTAGAATGTGAGGTGCATACTACCAGATATAATGAACCATTTTGAACACAATATGCTAACGATACAGTTCCGTCTTTTAACTATTTGTTAAGCTTAATATCATTTGACACTTCCTTTATTCTGCTATAATTTGATAGCATGTCTATCCTTATGTTCTTCCATTATGCATGCATATATAGCTTATTAATGTGAGCTAAAAACTTATAAATACCTTGGATGGAATGTTGCAATACCTGCACCTGTCGAAGATACAAAAAACTATTTCTGCAATGTCGGATGCAAAAGTTTTCAATCAACTTAAGTTATTCACGGCACAAGGCTTATGATTAGTTACATATAGATAGTGTCTACACAAGTACTTCGTCTACTATTGTATCATTTTTTTTATCACTTATTTGAAATGTATCCATCTAAGTGGATTTACGCAAAAGCATTCCATGTATCCAATGTGTTGGCTGATGTGATATTTTTTTATGTCGTGCCAATAAAAGATACTCCGTATTATTAACCCTCAAACGAGATTAGTTGACACCAATATATTTTATATAATAAAACAAAACTTCAAGTCGGGCTTTCGTATTTCGAAAAAAAATATATATTTCTTTATTATGTAATAATAGAATTATTATTTTTTAATTCAGAAATTTATAAATTCGTTTATTAATGTAGTACATAAGTAGAAGATAAATATAAAATATATAGATAAGAAGCAACTAACAATATACGGAGTAATTAAACTTTTTAAATGATTATTTTTAATAATAAAAAACTATAATTAAAATTATAAATCAAACAAAACAAAACAAAACAAAGATTATATTATTTGTTTTTTAATAAATAAAAAAATATCGTTCAAATTTTTTTTAAAAAAACCCGCGCGTGCGCGGGCATTATAACTAGTATAACATATTGAAAAAAGTCTCTTCACATATACTCTTTTAATGCCAATAAACTATTTTAAATGTATGTCATGCTTAGAAAATGTGTGATACCATCACAACTTAGATATGTGATGATGAAAATAAGTGTCAAAGATTACGCTATGAACACTTATATACAACCTATGTAATGACAAAAATTAGTGTTGAACAATACACTATGAACATTTAGATTAAGCCCGTGTGCATCGCACGGGTCTGAATGACTCCACACATTATACTATGACCAATTAGATAGAGCCCGTGTGCAATGCACGGGTATGAATGCCTCGTATGTTGTAATTTTAGCATTTTCCTACAATAACTACATTTAGGAATTAATGTATTACTTGATTTATATGGCTATGTACCAAATGCATCCTAAATGCTTAATGATAGCGTATCAATATTAATGACTCATGCCCATTAATTACATGCTCGGATCAAGCCCATCACCAAGGCCCAATCAACATTTGATAAAGGGCTGGCTTAAATCCCAGGCCATGTAGAGCTTGGAAAGACCTTTCAGGCATGACTGAGTAAGGACAAAGCTACTGCTCCCCAACTGTCACTAACGATTAAAATGTACTATATGACATTATATAGTGGGGACGCATGACAAGCACCACTACGAGCTAAAACATAAATGACATATGTCCTCTTTGTCTACTCTTGGATGATCGACACTTGGCACCCTGGCAACCATGTATGACTCCTAAAGAGTTCATCTTTAAACATTACAAGCCTCTCTATAAAAAGAGTCAACACACAACATCACACAACTTTTCACACACTTGGGTAAATACTGCCCCACAACAGTGTAGTATGGTTCTTGTTTAAGTGTTACCCGAGCTTCTTGATCCATATCAATCTCATCGGGTTCTTACCGTTCAACACGGTAAACCAAACAACAAAACCATTCCCATCCCATCTCTAAACCGATTTACTTTACCATACATAAATATGGCGCCATCTGTGAGGACATGATACAAAATAGCCACAAATTTTATGAATATGTTCACCTATTTTCACTCATTTCTCACTCAAAAATCTATTTTCACCCTCAAAACCACTAGTTTCTTGTTATTGCTTATTTTCGTTTCCGAGTGTAATTGGTATCCTATTGTTTAGTTTTCTTAGCTTACGTTTCAACTC
The DNA here is from genome assembly GCA_030686995.1 of Artemisia argyi. NCBI lineage: Eukaryota > Viridiplantae > Streptophyta > Magnoliopsida > Asterales > Asteraceae > Artemisia > Artemisia argyi. Next base: position 228,702,831 of record CM060680.1, on the reverse strand, counting down.
ACACAAATCCCTGCGATCGATCTCGGCTTACCTTTTAAATCTTACTGCCAACGGACGAGTTTACTTGCTCGTATGTGTTGCTAATAGATTCGGTAATCCTTGTTTTATAAATCTAAAACTTGCACACAATCTACACATCATATATCTATAAGGTTTTATTTAAAAACAATTGTAATGCTTTCTAATTGAGAGAAATTATGTGTTCGTTAATGCTTATTTAATTTTTAAATGGACTATACGTCTATACATGTCCATTTCAAAAAAAGAAAAGGGGATAAATGTGCCAAAATTTTTATTAGCCTATTGTTTTGATTTTGGGCATAAATTGGCACATTTAGATTCAAGGCTTGTAACATAAAGAAGCATAATAAAATAAGCACTTTTAACTAAATGCAAATACAAAACATCGACTAATAAACTTTAGGCCAACACTTCAATGCTTAGCGTGTAAATACGAAGCCTGGACTTCAAGTAGCAGCACAGTATGTCATTAGGCTCATTTGCCAAAAATGAAAATTAAATTGACCAGAAATAATGAAATTCAAATCATAAAAAACTAAGTGAAGAAAACTTCTTGTTAGTTATGTTTGGCATAAAAGATTGTTGAGTGATTACGCTTATTTTTTAAAAAACATAAGTTACTTGAAAAATAGTCTTTGTTTTTAAGTTAGATATTTTTGTCCATAGAAAATAGACATTCGAACTTGAAAACAAATAAAAAATTATGACATTTTTAATAAGTTGGATACTTTATCAACCGTTTACCTTTCTCTGGGTCATAAAAGTACGCGCAACTTTTAAATCTAATACGCATAATTAGTGTGTACCAAATCGTGTTTAAAGAATTGTAATATTCTCATTTTAATTGCTAGTTAACTATAACCGTGTCAAGTAAATTTGACAGCTCATGATTAAGTCAAAATGTTATTTAGTAGTTGATTTGCATGAAGAATAAGCAAAACATGCAAATCATGCTATATTTGGCTTATGATATAGGTTAATAGTTTCCCTATATACCTTATTCAAACACTCTATATATATGTATAGATTCATTCCAATGATGGTCACACGTCATTTGAGTTATTTTTTTAGTTTGCTCTTAACAAGAAATGGATTTCAACATAAGCAAAAGAAAGAAGGGATTGATTACCAAGACATGGGAAAGATGCAAATCATTTGGTAGTAAGAAAGACGATGGCGACGATGAAAATGGCTCGTCGAGAATCAAACAATCGTTCTTGAAGAAAATCAAATCATTGTCTCATATAGATTCGAAAGAAGGAAATAAGGTTGCTCCTATAGGTTGTTTTTCGGTGTACGTTGGTCCTGAAAAGCAAAGGTTTGTGATCAAAGCCAAACACGCTAGTCATCCTCTCTTTAAAGAGTTACTTGAGGAAGCCGAACTCGAGTATGGGTATCAAAGTGATGGACCACTCGAGCTTCCATGCGACGTCGATTATTTCTCGAAGGTTGTGTTAGAGATGGATCAGTGTGGTGATGATATGTTCAATCATCAAGGATGCAAATTTGGGGTCAAAGGTTATGGACTTACTTCCTATCAACCTCTTACCCCTTGTAGAACTATTGCAAACAACAATTCTAGACTTATGTAACTTCTTTCATTTCTCAATGGAAGATATATATATGTGTTTGGCTTATTTTCATTGAGTATTAAGTTTTAATTATGTAACTTCTTTTACCTTGTTTGGTTTATTTTCATTGAAGCGCTATATATGCTCTTAACCAAGGAGTTGTAACTAGAAGCGGAAAGTGGAAACTTATCGAGCCGAGCATAACATAGCGCGAGCTCGGATCGTTTATATTTAACAAAATTGAAAAATCAAAAAGTATGCTCAAAATTCACATTTTTAGAAAAGAAGTTTTAGAAAATAGAAAATGAACTTTTCTACGTTTGTTTTCACAATTTCTAAATCAACTCAAATACAAAATACAACACGTACCATAACCAATCGAGGTTATTACTATCACTAAAATACGTCTAGTATCAGGAGGTGATTGATACACTCACACTTTTGATTGAGACACTCAATTGTACAAACTGTTAAAGCACACTGTAAGTATTGTACAAGTATGTAAAGCATATAGTAGAGTGTCCCAATCAAAAGTGTGAGTGTGCAAATCATTTCCCCTAGTATCATGTTCAATGAGTAAGGATCAAATAAGAAATAAACCTAAAACGCAAAAAGATGAGAAGAAACTACAACCGCACATTTTAGATGCACGTACATAGTGTGTAGCGGTGAAAATGGTAAGAAATGGACTTTTACAGTTTTACTCCATGTGTTTTTTGTAGTTTATTTTTTGTGGTTTTTTTTTTGTAGTTTATTTTTATTTTTATTTTGTTTGTTTTTAATAAATAAATAACATTTTTATTTAAAATTTATTTTGTTTAAATAATTAGAAAAGAAAAAAAATATGGGTACAAAAAGATGGTGTTATGGAGTGTTAAAAAACCTGACGAAAACGTTAAAAAATTGACGAAAACGTAAAAAACAAACGAAAACCCAAAAAACCAGACGAAAATATATAAAAAAAAAAACAGAGGAAAATGTAAAGAATCGGACGAAAAAGTAAAAAATCAGACGAAAACGTAAAAAATCGGACGAAAATGTAAAAAATCTGACCAAAACATAAAAAAAACGTCCGAAAACGTAAAAAATCGGGTGAAAACGTAAAAAAAGAGATAAAAACGTTATTTGATATTATATTTTAATTTTTTAATTTCTTTATTTTCTCGTATTATATATTTTTAGTTATTTTATAATTTAGTTGGTTAGTTTATTATATTTATTTTTGTGTTTTAAAAATATTTTTATAATATTACTAAGGTGAATAATGAATTGAGATATAAAATAACACCACTTAAATATGTTTTCTAGTTTTGGCAAATGGAAAACACAAACATCTGTTTCTCAAACTAAACGCGTTTTTTAAATTTTTTATTGTTTTGTGGAAATCAAACTCCTCTCCCTTTTCTTACAAAACAGGAAATGAAAGAAAATGTTTTCCAACTAAACGCCACATAAATGTTTTTGATGTTTATGTAATATAGCGTTGTGGTGATGACAATTTTTTTTTTTTTTTTTTTTTTTTTGTGTTGAAATGATATGACACGTAACTTTTTTTTAGAAGTATGAAATGGGCCCAAGTCTGGTTAGTATTTAGGCCTGAAAAACAGCTTCATCAACAACAACAGTAAAAAGAAACAAAGTCAAAACCCCACATAAAACCTACTGTAGTACAATTTCAATCAATTTTCCGATCATCATCAATTAACTTCACCCAAATATGACGTCATCAATTACATTTCAGGCAAATGTTGGCTTGTTGCCAGGTCATCAACCTAAACTCACCACCACATCATCGTGCTTAATTCCTAACAACTTTGCAAAATGCACATTATCATCATCATCCCAAAGCTTTGTCTCATTGCGGTTAAAAGCTTCGTCTTCGAACCGAGGTTTAGATAGAAAGTCTAGTAGTTTCACTAACTGCATTAAAGCAAGCTCACAGGTCCGTGCTTCTTTCGCGCCATTTTAAGTAATCAGGGTGGACCTAGGGGGTTTCGGGGGTTCACGGGGGCCGCCTAGTGTAAATTTTTGTCAAATATATGTCTCGTTAATTTGTTTACTAGTTTTAATGAAGTATATTTTACTTTATTTTTATTTCCTTTAAATTTGTGCCTCTGGTGACCTGGAGTCTTGGGTCCGCCCCTGTAACTAAAATGTTTGGCTTTATGTTTAGCAATTATATCTTTAGCTTTGTACTTGAGTAAAATGTTATTTAGGGTGCGTTTGGTTTGATACTTTGGTATGGGTTTTAATTTGATGTGACAATAATGTATTGTTTGGTTCATTCTTTTAACTAAAGGAATGATAGATGGAATGAAATTTCATTCCATGTCAACTTGGAGGTTTTTGGCAAAATCCATGGGACAAACACTTTGTCCAATCACACTCTCTTTTTATTTAAATTTTTAAATGATATTTTTTATTATATTTTTATTATAAAATACATTTAATAAATATATTTCTCTCTCCAAATCTTAAAACAAATTCAAATCTTAAATCAAATCCAAATCCTATTCCAAACCCACTTATAAACCAAACGGACCCTTAGTGTTTGGCTTATTTCTCCATTTTAAACCTTAAACTTCCTACACTCTACCTAAATGTTTGGTTTACTTCGGTATTTGGAGGTTTAGAATTTGAAGATTTTTATTTCTTCTATTTTAGACTTTAATGTGTATTTATCCGTTATCTAGTTATTTAAACAATAAGGGGGTGTTTGGTTTTTTGTTTTTAGCAATTTGATGGTTTTTTAAGATGGCCCATTTTGACCGGTGCCCATTTGATCCGAATTATATAAATTTGCCCGTTTTGACACGTTGCCCGTGCCGACCCAACTCGCCCGTTTTGCCACCTCTAGAACTTAATTAGCTAAAAGAGAGTTTCGATATCTTTTTAGAAATAAAATTTTAATACTTTAGCAGATATGTATATCTTAATTAGGAGCTATCTGATTAAGTTGGTACATTACAATGTTAATATTTAGCTGCATTCCGTAATGTATAAAACTTTTTATATGGAGGTATGATCACCTATGCAGCTGCAAACAGTTTAGATGGAAAAGACGGTCATTTTATAAGAAGTGGAATAAGCAATATCAGATGCCCCCTTGGTTATACCTTTTGTGAACATATCGTATGTATTATATAAGGGGTGTTTGTTTAAACTTATTAATGGGCTTATAAGCTTATATGTTTTCGGCTTATGTTTCATAAGACCTCCTGTTTTGGCTTATTTTCGGACGTATCCGCTTATGTAAGTTTATTATGTCCTAAGAAACTTATATAAACCCACAAATTTCAAATAAGCCGAAAACAGATAAGCTCAGAAGCCCATAAATAAGCTTAAACTATATAAGCCCACAAATTTCAAAATAAGCCGAAAAATTGAGCTTTTGAAATATAAGCCAAAAACAGATAAGCTCATAAGCCCCACTTTTTTGTCTTATTTTGGAACTTATTGTCTATATAAGTTTATTATGTCCTAACAAACTTGTATAAGCCCACAAATTTCAATATAAGCTGAAAACTGATAAGCTCATAAGCCTATTAATAAGCTTACACAAACACCCCCTATACTCCCAAAAATTAACGAAATTTGAAAATCTGATAAACTATTGAATGGTGTTACGAACCTGTCTCTTTTTATGTGAGTGGACCATTGGAAAGAACTGATGTCGAGGGGGATACTTTTATATACTCTGCATAATCATACTATTTGTTTCATATTCAGGATGTTCCTTTGCAGTCAAAAGTAACCAACAAAGTATTCTTTGATATAAGCATCGGGAACCCAGTTGGGAAACTTGCAGGCAGGATCGTGATTGGCTTGTTTGGTGATGATGTACCCCAAACAGCTGAAAATTTCCGTGCCCTGTGTACAGGTTGAGTGTTATATTTGTATGTAGCTCCGTTTCAATATATGTCTTATAGTCTGCGAATTTTCTTTAAGCAATCTTATTTCTATCAGGAGAGAAAGGATTTGGATACAAGGGTTCCGCATTTCATCGTGTCATTAAGGATTTCATGATTCAAGGAGGAGATTTCGACCAGGGAAATGTAGGTGACTTTAGTCCTTTTTTTCATGATCCCAATACGGCTTGGAATAAGTTTACTGACTTTGTATTAAGATGTGTTAAGTAATAATCGTGCCTTGTTTTCACACTTTTCAGGGAACTGGTGGTAAGAGCATATATGGCCGGACATTCAAAGATGAGAACTTTAATCGTAAGTTACTCAACCTTTTTTAAGATATGTATTTGGATGGGTCATATAAACCACTGCAGTAGCTTATCTAGTACTCGTACAATATAGTACTTACGTATTGATGCATCCCAATTTATGTGAAAACCATGCAGTAACTCATACTGGACCTGGAATTGTTAGCATGGCGAATGCAGGGCCAAATACTAATGGAAGTCAATTCTTCATATGCACCACAAAGGTAAATGTTCGTTCTGTACTATATTGTGTTCTAGATGACATGGCTAAACTCGAATTGTCACTTTTATGACATTTAACTAAGTCTTGTTTCTATCGTCTGAGCAGACACCTTGGTTGGATGAGAGGCATGTTGTGTTTGGACAAGTTATCGAGGGGATGGACATAGTTAGGTTGATCGAGTCACAGGAGACCGACAGAGGTGATCGCCCCAGAAAGAGAGTCGTTATTAGTGATTGTGGTGAACTTCCAACAGTCTAAAGTCTAAACCAGTCACTGTTACAGAATAGTTCAATATGTTTACCAGTTATTGTAGCACTTTAGGCCGCAATGTTAAACATAAAAAGATGGTATCCTAAATGTGAGTAAACGAGATTGTCGGGTTTGATGTTTTATTCGATCAACAAATCATTAACAACATGTCAGGTATGTTTTTTTATTACATAATATATTTGATGATTTGGTATCATAAACATAAACCTTATGTTCCGATGAAGAAATATACGTGATGAAAACATGCTAATGTTACATGGCTCGTACTTGCTGATGAGACAAACTTCCTAAACTCTTTGCCTTCTCCCTCAACACAAATTTCTCTACCTTACCAGTCGAGTTGCGTGGCAAATCTTGGAAAATAACAGTTCGAGGTGACATATAATGTGGCATATGATCTCGACAAAGCTGAATAATTTCTTGAGCATCAGCATGATAACCTTCCTTTAATTTCACAAACGCACATGGAGTTTGACCCCAATGATCATCCGGACGTGCAACAACGGCAACCTCTAAAACAGCTTGATGTCTGTAAATCACTGATTCGACCTCAATAGTTGATATATTCTCGCCACCAGATATCACGATGTCTTTCAACCGATCCTTCACTTCTATATACCCATCTGGATGTTTGATTCCAATGTCACCACTTCTAAACCATCCTCCAACGAAAGCATCTTCTGTTGCTTTCGGATCCTTTAAGTACCCATTCATGACCGTATTACTCCTAAACATAATCTCACCTGTTGATTTTCCGTCACATTTTACGCTCTCCATTGTGACTGGATCTTTTACATCTACATCCTCGACTCCAAAATGATTCACTCCTTGTCGTGCTTTGAGTTTTCCTTGTTCTTCGATAGGCAAAAGATCCCATTCAGGCTTCCATAAACACCACGTTGATAGACCATACGTTTCAGTGAGACCATAAGCGTGAGAGACATGAAACCCCAATTCCTCTATCTTTGACAAAACTGATGGAGGTGGCGGTGAACCTGCGGTCATGATCTCGACTCTATGTGGAAGTGGTTTCTGATTGGCCACCAAAGAATTTGCAATCATGTTTAAGACAGTTGGCGCTCCACCCATATGTGTGACCTTATGACGGACTACATTGTCAAAGATATCTTTAGGATCACTGCGTCGTAGGCAAACATTAGTCCCACCAACTATAGCGATACCCCACGACAGGCACCAACCATTACAGTGAAATAAAGGCACTGACCAGAGGTATGTTGGCATCTCTCGCATACCATGCATGAACACAGAGCCAAGGGAGTTAAGATAAGCCCCCCTATGACTGTAAAGAACCCCTTTTGGCTTTGACGTTGTTCCTGATGTATAATTTAGACTGATAGGATCACATTCATCGTACGGCCGAATTATAGGGAAGTCAGCAGCTCCAGCCTCAACAAGGTGCTCATATTCGTATTCATCTGCAAGCGTCAATGGAGACTGAGATTCAACCTCAGATATTACGACAAGAAGAGGTGGTCTTGATTCCGAGTGTGTCTCTTTGAGAAGATTGACAGCTTCCTTGGCCTTATGAAGTAGTTGGTAGTCAACAAAAAGGATTTTGGTTTCCGAGTGTTTGAGAAGGTTTGCGATCATATTTGGATCGAGCCTTGTGTTAAGGGGACAGATAATGGCTCCAGCCATAGGAATTGCAAAATGAAGTTCTAGCAGTGCAGGAATGTTTGGTGCTAGTATCGCTACCTGCACTCCACAAATTTTAACTTGTTTAAAACGTATATATACAAACCAAATGACTTTTTGAGGCAATAGTAAATGTTTAGTGAAGTAAAAATTCTATTGCTTTTATTTGTAAGGAGACTCACTTCCGCCGACTCCAGTCTATCCAAAAAAGGCGTCCTCTTGGGATAGTCGGCTCACAATGTCGAGTGGAAAACCCAGATAAATAAATAATAAGAAGACTTGGAGCCACTTGACCATGATGTTTTGTTTTAGTATTAAAATTTGCGTCTGAAAAAATCACATGTGATTTGTATGTTAGAAATTACGTGTGATTTAACAAATCACAAGTGATTTATATGTTAGGAATCACGTATGATTTCACAAATCACATGTGATTTTAAAATAACAAATCATATTGATTTTTTCAGACGCAAATTTCATAACTCAAAAAAAAAAAAAAAAATGGTCCCTAGTGATTTGTTTCTTTTGCACAATAGGTCCTTGCGATTTTTTCAAAAATGGTCCTTTGTAATTTGTTTCTTTTGCAAAATAGTTCCTTTCTGATTTTTTTTTTTCAAAAATGGCCCCTTGTGATTTGTTTCTTTTGCAAAATTGGTCATTTGCGATTTTTTTTTTTTTTTTTTTTCGTTTCATCCGAAAAAAAACAATTCGATTTTTTTTAGAAAAAAAAAATGTAAAACGAAAATTCTAAAAAAAAATCTAAAAAATTTTTTTTGTGGAAAAACTTTTTTTCCGAAAATAATTTTATATAAAAAGATTTTTCTTATTTCATCTCTAAAAAAATTTTTGAATAAATTTTTTTCGGAAAAAAGTTTTTCGACAATTTTTTTTCTAATTTTTTTAGAAATTTTTTATTTGGATTTTTTTTTTCTAAAAAAAGTTTGAATTATTTTTTTGGAAAAAAGTTTTTCCACAAATTTTATTTTATAATTTTTTTTCGAAATATTGTTTTGTTTTTTTTTTTGATTTTTTTTTTCTAAAAAAAATTTTCCAAAGATATTTTTTGGATAAAAAGTTTTTCGACAAATTTTATTTTATAATTTTTATAAAATTATTTTTGGAAAAAAAGTTTTCCACAAAAAAAAAAAAAAAAAAAAAAAAATTTGAATCTTTAAAAAAAAAAAGAAATTTCTTTTTACCTTTTTTTTTTCTAAAAATAATCGAAAAATTAAAGTCCCACGTACCATATTAGCAGGTCAAAAGGTTACCCACGTACCATATTAGCACGAAACTGAAAGTAGACATCCTATATAGGTATTAAAAATAGTACACGTACCATATCGGTACATTTGAGAAAGTAGACAGCTATTGTACGGACAAAACCCTCCAATAAAGGCGTCCTCTTGGGATAGTCGGCTCACAATGTCGAGTGGAAAACCCAGATAAATAAATAATAAGAAGACTTGGAGCCACTTGACCATGATGTTTTGTTTTAGTATTAAAATTTGCGTCTGAAAAAATCACATGTGATTTGTATGTTAGAAATTACGTGTGATTTAACAAATCACAAGTGATTTATATGTTAGGAATCACGTATGATTTCACAAATCACATGTGATTTTAAAATAACAAATCATATTGATTTTTTCAGACGCAAATTTCATAACTCAAAAAAAAAAAAAAAAAAAAAAAAAAAAAATCGTCGAAATGATATAGAATTGACCCTCTTCTACAGAAAGATAATTTAATTTTTAGTGATCCAATAATTTGAGATATTTAATTTTTAAAAGTTTATTATAAAATATATTTAAATAAATACAATTTCTTTCTCCTAAACCTACCTCAAATTCTATACCAAATCCTAATCCAACCATACTTATAAACTAAACAGACCCTTAATTGTTTAAGTATATTAGAAAAGTTTTTTATAAACCTAAAATTCTTCCTAGACTCAATGAACCAATCACAAACCTTCATTTTTTTTATCAAAACAAAAACCAACTTTAACATTTAAAAATAAAATAAAATAAAATATATTATTCAAATGATAAAATGGCAAATATGGTAAAGAGCCAAAGAAGATGGCCCACAAAGTACATAAACCCATTTGAAACCCACCTAAATCGTAACCTAACGTTTTTTATTCAAACTAGAGTATCATTCTATATTTCAAAAGAAATAACCAAACAATTAATTAATGTATTTTCAATACAAAATTCATTTCAAACTGCCAAAACAAACTGGCCATAAGTTTTGAGAAAGCTGGATTAGTATTCGAGTCTATTAGTGGTCTAATAATTTGAGTTTATTGCCATTAGGAGAAATGGAAGTAGAGTACATTTTCTTTTTTGAGAAAAACCCACCATGATGATCTCGTTCAAGGGGGAAATTTTTTAAATAGCCCAAAAATAAAGAGTAGTTTAATTTATAATCTAAAAAAAGTTTAGTTTTCAAACTAACCAGTGTGACTGATAGATTGTGTGACTTCATTAATATTTTGATACATGTTTTCTTTTTAATTTGAAAAGTGGTTATTGTACTTTCGTGCGATTAAATTTTATTAAAAAAAAAAACATTATCTTTTTATTATTTTTTTCGGAAAAAAACAATTTGGTCGCACAAAAGTACGATAGTCATCAGTTGAATAAAAAATACAATGTCTAATCAATTTAATGGTAGCTTACACCGCTCAACGACCACATGTACTTTACTATTTAAAAAATGGACACGTGTCAAGTAAAGTCGCACATTCAGTCGCGCTGATCTATTTTGTGAAATTTTGGTTTTTATTTTGTTAGTAAGTGGACTACTCTTTCATTTTCGGACCATTTTAAGGAATTTTCTGTATAATATAAATGGAAGGTGATTTGCGGCAATTGTATTTTGATTTTCAGTCAAATGTCATATGTAGAAACATGTAAAGTTGGGGGTTACCCTAACCGGACGGGGGTGGCCCACCAGCTGTCCCCCTTGTCCCCCACTTTTTCCAGTACAGCACAGCTTTTTGTCAGTTTCTGTTCCGTATTTTTGCCAGTTTTAAGCGTTTGGCATATTAAACTTTATATTTTTTGTTCCGCACTTTCAGGTTTATAGCTTTTTGATATAAACAAAATTATAAAAATAAAAAAAATTAAAAAATTTGGGGGGGGGGGGGGGAGGGGTGCGGCTAAAATTTTTTTTTGGGGGGGGGGGGGGTTCGGTCAACAGCCGCCAAAGTTGGATATAAAGAGGTCTTGTAATTAATGATGACACAACCTAGTGACCTACCCAAGTGCATACATGCACCTGAAATAACTAGACCAATTACCATTTTGAGAATTTTCTCTGGTTTGAGAAAATTTTCAAAATTTTATAAAACTTAACTTTTTTTAAAAAAAAAATTACAAAAATAATACCATTTCTCAAAACGATCATGTGCGAACGTACGAATGTGCGGCTCCATTATTTTTTTGACACGTCTCCAGATAAAAAGTACAATCCCATTCATTAGCACATGAGGTAGTCGTCATTCGCACATCCGTCGTTCGCACATTTGTTTTTAAAAGTCAAACAACATGTGGGGTACAAATGTGTAAATGGCGGCTACCTCATATGCAAATGATTGGGATTGTACTTTTTGTCTGGACACGTGTCAACAAATTAGTAGATTCGCACGTTCACATATGACCGTTTTGGGAAAGGGTATTGTTTCTGTAACTTTTTTTTTTTGCGAAACTTGCTTTTTGTTCTTTATAATAAATATTACGAAAACCATGCATGCATGGCTTACATACTGACATATGAACACACATACAAAACCAAACAATAAAAGTGATACTTACAACGTCTCCTCGAGAAATCCCTAGCTGGTTAAGAGAAGATGCAAGCTTGACACACCGACGATGAGTTTCTTCCCATGTGTACGTGATGGACCCATAAATCACAGATTTCAGGTCTCTATAAACTTTAGCCGCTCGCTCCAAGAAGCTAATAGGTGACAAAGGGATGTAATTTGCTGCACTACGCACCACACCTTCCATTGGTTGCCTTGATTCAGTGAACGGTGGAAGTCCTTGGGACGAGCCCTTGCATTGAACCTTGAAAGAACGGTTAGCCAATTTCGTGGGATCATGGTTAAGCCTGGTGTTCGACTTCTTCAAGATCTTCTTCACAGTGAAATTTGTAGCCTGGGGCGCGAAAGTATCCAATATAGAAAACAATTAAGATTAGTTTATACTGTATATTATACGTAAACAAGTTTTTTTTGGTACAAATACGATAAAGAACAAAGAAAACCTTATTGTGATATGAATAGAAGCCTTTGTAGTCTAAGACGACCGTATGATCCATACCTGCATCATTCGATTAATTGGCTAAGTATAGTACGAACATTATGCTACTCAACAAGATTAGTAAATTAGTATCCAAATCATACCTTATAATGTAGTATTTTCGGATACCAAACCTCAACTCATACAAGGTGTACGTATGGAAGGTTTATCGGATAGACAAAGCTTACGGTTAAGATAACTGCCTAATGCAAAAATGAAATTTATAAGACGTATGATTCGCCTCAAACAGTCAACTTTTATTAGTCAACCACTTGTGAATGGTCAACCGTAAAAGTCAAACGTCTAAGGCAAATGCTTCCGTGGAATACAGTGTTTCCCCGGGTCGTAATGTCCCAACGAGGTTGTGATGGTACTAAAAACGAGTCTGTGATCGAGTGAATGTGAACAGGAAAGGTATAAAAGTGTGTGTGAGTGATTACACTAGGGTTTTATAAAACAAAATAACTTAAATAAGCTATTGGAATGATTATGTGAAACCTAGATATCTAAAACGTATAAACGTAAACCAAATTAAAAAATCAGACGCGATTATGTGCTGAGAAAAAGGTGAGTTTTAAGAAAAATAAACTACAGGGGTTAAAAATGAAAATTCTATAAACTTAAACTTAAAAGAAAATTAAATTAAAAAGAAAATTATTTTTTTGATTATTTTATTATTTATTATTAATTATTTAATTAAAAACTTATTTAACTATTTAATTAAAACTAATTTAAATTAACCTAAAAATTATAAATACTACAAATTAAACTAAAAACTTGTAAAAATAATTTATAAAACTTAAAATGAACTTGAAGAAAGTATAAAAATTAAAAATAAATATTTTTGTCTTTTTATGGATTTTCTATTAATTAAAAACTAATTAACTTAATTAAACTATTTAAACTAATTTAAATTACAATTAATACTAAATTAACTTAGAAAATTATGGAAAAATTCCTAAAATTATTTTATAACATTTAAAAGCTAGGAAAAATGTAAAATCTAGGTGTTGCTTCATAAAAACTAATTATACTATTTAATACTTAATTATTGATTAATTATTAATAAAACTAATTTTAATTCTAATAAATACCAAATGACAATATAAAAATCTAATAAAATTAATAAAAATACTTTAATATAATAGGAAATTAATAAAAATATAAAAACACAACTTACTTAATAAAAATCTAAAAATGAAAATTAAATTAAATTATATTAAATAGAAACTATCACTTATTATTATATTTGTTTTTCTGGATTTTTCTTTTATAAAACTAAATTATACCTAAAAATAGACAACTTTAATAAAAACAACTTTTTTATAAGCTAATACTAAGCACTGTGGGGGCTTATTACCTCAACAGTTGACTTTGGTTGACCAAAGAAGCAAATAAGCTCAAACTGACTTGTGTGGGGCCCACTATGGATTATTCTGGTTCCAATGAGTTGTTTAAACAAATTTGAGTAAGATTAAGCACTTGGGGTACACTGAATAAGCTAATATATCAAAATAAGCACTTGGGTTCTAGGAATCTGAGACAGATTAGGGACAACTTTGTGAGGTAAAACCAAGTAGGGTCCACAATGATCTAGGTCAAACTAAAGGTCAACAATTGATCCCTGGTAGGAGGGGGTTGGAAGAACCAAGTTTGGAGGTTTGGGGCCCACTGAGGTGGTCACAAAACCACCACTAAGTAGTGGTGGTGGCCTGATATCTGCTGGTGCAGGGGAGCCCCCTTGCCCTGCAGTTGTGTTTGGCCTAAGGTGGGGCCCAGCAGAAAATTCACAAAAATCAAAAGATTATAGAACCTCAAAGATGAAGTGGTAGGCTACAATTAGGAATAAGTTTCAACCTTTGAAAGCAAACATAAACTTCAAAACAATTCTGTGAATTTTTGGAAAAATATGGAAAGTGCAAATTTGACTTTTGAACAATATGAACTACTTTGACTTTTCCCAACTTTTGATGATCCTAATTGACTGAAATAATTGTATTAAGCTAGAATAAACCCAATTTAAGGTACATTATCAGCTTATGTATTGATTTGAGTGGGTTTGGCTCACAAATCCTTCAACAGTTAACTGTTGAAGGGATGTGATGGTGATTTTGACTATTGGCAGCTTAGAACTTGGATTTGAGGCATTGATTGACTAATCCTAACCTAGTGTAACATGCAAGGACAGAGATAACTAATAATAGAACCACTAAACTACTTATGCAGTGTTAAACCAAGCACCCCTTTTTTTTTAGACTGTGTTGGTTTTTCAATGCAATTAGTTTATTTAATCTATGAAACTGAACAATTCACTTATATTAACATTAACTAAACCTAAATTAACTAATTTAAACAACAAATTAAGTCTATAAATATTAAATGCCAAGAAAATTGAGAGTTGCTTACAATGGTAGTTTGACTGAGAAACAAAGAACCATTGAACCAAGATCTTTCCTAACACCTCCCAAGAGGTACTATAACCCAGAGAATTCCAAATCAACCTTGCTCCTTTGTTTCTTCCTTGCTCTCACTGAATTTTTTATTTTCTATTTATTTTTCTTGTTTTTCTTGTATTTTTGAGTTTTCAATCTTAAATGACTTCAGCTGATTTTTAAGATATATAAAAGCTATTCTAAACTTTGTCAGAGCTTAAATGAGCTTATGCATAGCCTTAACAACAACTAACAACAACAGTTGAGCTTTTTGTGATTTTGAAATTAAGAAAAATTACATAAACTAAAATCTTGGAGGTTAACTGGAATGTATCATTAAAACAAGTTTAAAATAGACTGCATACACTAGAATTACACTTTTGAAACTTTGAATTACACTAAGAATCTGAAAATGACAAATACGATATTAAGCTAAATCTACCTAATCTAATACTCTTCATCCCCTGCTTCATCTTCCTTTTGTAGAGACTTTTGAGGTTTGTGAGCCTTTGGATCACTGCAGCTCATCATGGCCGTTTAAATGCAAATTGGCGCCAAAAGCGTCTATGGTTGCTTGGAGAGGGTTTTAAGGCATTAAATGCTTCTTGGGAAGTGTGGTGAGGTGGAGGGATAAGGTGTGAAAGGAGGGAGCCAGTTGGGGTGGTGAAACCATGTGAGGTGGAGGGTGGTTTGGCTGTTGTGAGGGAGATGAACAGTAGTAGTGGTATTGGCGGGGGTTGACTGGGTTTGACCCCGGTTTTAAATATTAAGGGTGGGCTTGGTAGGGAGTTGGGCCAGGGGTGGGCTTGTTGTGTTGTTGGATTGGATTGGGTTTCCAATAATAATAAGGATCCGTTTGGTTTGTTTGTTTATTTATAAACCACAAGGACTAAATATGTAATAAGCAGAATTTTGAGGGCCTGGTTTTGTAAATTTACCAAAGCATACACAAAGACCAAACTTGACAAGGATGAATAGTACAAGGTCCATTTTGATATTTTCCAATTTTTGAATTTCAGGGACTAATATTGCCAAATGTGAAACTTCAGGGACCAAATGTGTAACTTCTTCAAAAATTTTACCCAGGGATCAAATTTGACAACTTGTGACTTTCCAAGGACCAAAGTTGACTTTTTATCCAAAATATTCCACCAGGGACCAATTCTGCCATTATTTGAAAGTCCAGGGACCAAACATGTAATTTTGTGAAACTTTACACCAATCCTGTAATTTCTCCAGACTTTTCACCCAAGGACCATTCCTGCAAAAGATTAGTAGCACAAGGACCAAAATTGATTTTCTCAAAGTTTTTTAACATCCCAGGGACCATTCATGTCAATTTCCAAAGTATAGGGACTAAACTTGTAATTATGTGAAACTTTGCACCAAAGGACTAAATATGTAACTTTATGATTAAAAAGGACCTTTGGTGACTTTTTCATGTTTTTAGAATAACCAGGGACTATTTTTGACAACTTTTGAAACTTGAGAGACTGAAACTGCCAATTATGCAAACTTTGTACGTTTTTCATCTGTTTTTGCATATTTTGCATTTGAAACATGTAAAACACACTTATAAGATATTTTAAGTATTTTGATGCATATTTGAGTATTTTTGTATGTTTTGGCAGTTCAGATTGGTATAAAATGATGAGTATTTAGACACTCATCAACGTACAAGTGACAAGTCGACTGAACCTGGTCACCCTCATGATCTCATCAATGATGAAAATGTCCTAGCTAGCCGTAGGCGTAACTAAGTACAAGTATCTTTGATGTAACACCGATAATCTTTATTTGAGTTATAACTGAAATTAGTTACGTACTTGTCTAGCTAGACATATAGTATCTAAACGGTTAAGACCTGCCTATTATAACATAGCTATATAAGGTTTTCAATTCAGATAGAAACTTAAATATGTTGTTAATGAGTTACCGAAGACTGTCGGTGATTTTGCGTCACCAATATGATTTAAGTGTAATGGATTGACTTAGTTGACCAATGTGTAATCATGATAAATGTTCAACAAGTCGGGGTTTGCGCGGAGTGCACACTTGTATGACGTTATTATGATTATCCCCCGAATCACTGAGGTTTGGGGGCAGCGCCCCCAGTAGCGGGGATCCAGGGGCGGCAGCCCCTGGTAGCAAGGTCCAAGGGGTGGCAGCCCCTGGCAGGGTCCAAGGGGCAGCGCCCCTGGCTGGGGTCGAAAACGCACTTGGTATAAAGTGCTATGTTAAAAATACACTTGAAAATAAAATATCCCGGAATTATGGATTTTAATTTTGTTGACATAAATAATGTCTTAAAACATTGTTAGCATATTAACAATGTCTCTATGTTTTGATAATTACAAAGCATAAACTCATTAATCTAAAACTTATGACGTAAACAAGTTTTTAGTGCTTAATATTTGTCTTTGTTTCCATATCACTTAAGGTATGAATAAACAAAGGGTTTATTGTATTTCATGATCAAAGGAAATTTTTCTAATCACTAGAATTTTTATAAAATGTGTTAAACATCTTATATCTTTTACAAAATTACTTTTGGAATTAAAAGAATATGTTTAATTCATTATAAATATATGATTTCAAATTTCTAACCAAAAATGGCAAATTTTATCTAGAAAAATATTCCCCACTAAAAGACAAGAAAAACCAACGTTCTGAAAGGGCGGCCCCCTTAATTCCTTAGGCGGCCCCCTTAATCATTAAGGGGACCGGCCACGCTCCAGAACAATATTTTTCTCCCCTATAAATATTGGTTCATTCCTCAGAATTTTCTCGCCTTTTGCACTTCTAAACTTTCTGATCTAGATCCACATTTCTATTCTCTTATCTTTTGATCATAAGTGTATAATTCTTTGTTTCAAAGTGATTCAAACTTCATCCTCTCAAGTGCAAGAGAATAATACTTTTATCCCCCTAGACAAGAAGTATTACAACTTGTTGTGATCTCCACATCCAAGTTGTTGTTGCATCATCAAGATTATTTACATTATTCTTTGTGAAGATTGTTGTGAATATTTGATTGTAGATAGTTGTGCTAGATATATAGATTGTGCGATTAGTTAGTAGCTTGGTGTGAAGAAGAAAAGTTAGGAATTAGATTGTAGTGAAGAAGCTAGGTGTGGAGTAGTTAGTTGTGAAGTGAATTGGTGTGAAGAAGATAGGTGTGGAGTAGTTAGTTGTGAAGTAGATTGATTTAAAGAAGTTATGTATAAGTTGTGACTTAGGTGTGAAGAAGTTGTGAAGTAGATTGATTTAAGGTTTTCTCCGCCATAAGGGAGCTTGTTGATATAGTGAAGAAAACTCTCGAGTTAGGTGCTCGGGGAGTGGAGTAGGGCAAGGAAGGTGTCCTTATAGCCGAACGACTATAAATCTCTTGTCTCGCGGTTTGATCTTTCCATCTCTTACTTATTTCATTACTTATCATTGTTATAGATTATTTATTGATAGTTGTTTATATTGTGCAAGACTTGAGATCACATATTATCGAATCTAAGTTTTTAAAAGCTAAGAAAACACTAAAACTATCTTTTATAACGGATTAAAAAGACGTAAAACTATTCAACCCCCCTTCTAATTTTCCACAATTGGTATCAAAGCCACGTCTAGCAAGATTTTTAAAATATATTGTATTTTATAACTTGTAACGATCTATGGAATCTGAAAAATATTTAGAAGGGCAATCTATGCAAAGACCACCACTATTTGAAAGTGATGGATTTTTATATTGGAAAAATAGATTCGAAACGTATGTGAAATCAAAAGATCTTGATCTTTGGCATATTATTACCTTTGGTGATTTTCCTCCTATTCAATATAATGTTGAAACTAAAATGGATGAAATTGTATCTTTTGAAGAACAAAATGATGATTTGAAAAAGAAATTAGCAAAAAATAATGAGGCTAAAATGGTCATTTATAATGCGTTACCACGCAAAGAATATGAAAGAATTTTTATGTGTAAAACCGCCAAAGAAATTTGGGATTCTTTACTAATTACTCACCAAGGTAATAGCCAAGTCAAAGATAATAAAACAGATCTTCTTGTACAACAATATGAACAATTTACGATTCCGGAAGAGGAATCAATTGATAATGCCTTTGCTAAGTTTAACACTATTATCACAAGTTTAAAAGCACTTGATGAGACATTTTCTAGTAAAAATTGTGTTAGGAAAATTCTTAGGGCATTGCATCAAAAATGGCGAACTAAGGTCACGGCAATTGAAGAATCAAAGAACTTGATGACGTTATCACTAGATGAACTAATTGGCAACTTGAAGGTTCATGAAGAAATCATAAGAAGAGATTCGGAAACGGTCAAAGTCAAGAAAGAACAAACCAAATCCATTGCTCTAAAAGCCAAAAAGGAACCTAGTGATGATGATGCTTCAAGTGAAGACGAAGAATATGCAATGACCGTAAGAGAATTCAAGAAATTCTTCAAGAGACGAGGAAGATTCACTAGATCATCACAAGACGAAAGAAAAGCATTCCAAAGAAATAGAAGTGACAACTACTAGAAAAGAAAGTGCTTTAGATGTGGAAGTCCAAATCATCTCATTGGCGAATGTCTAAAGCCACCGGATTATGAAAATCAAGGCGCTTTTGTTAGTGGAACATGGAGTGATAGTGACAAAGAAGAAGTTGAAAAGCCAAGAGACGAAAAGTGTTTTATGGCAAAAGAAACCGACGAAATATGTTTAGGAATTGACTTGGAACCTGACGAATGGATCAAAGATAGCGGATGTTCGAGGCACATGATGGGGAACCGCAAGCTATTCTCTACATACAAGGCATACAATGGAGGTAATGTTATTTTTGGTAGTGACTTACGTGGAAAAATCATTGGCAAAGGTATGATTTCTCAAGACTCACTTACTATTGAAAATGTAGAGCATGTAGATAATTTAACATATAACTTGCTTAGTGTAGGACAAATATGTGATAATAAATGTAGAGTCACATTTACCGAAGAGGATAGCGAAATAGTTAAGAATGGAAAAATTATAGGTAGAGGAATTAGGAAAGGCGGCATATATGTTATGAAACTAGGAAACAAGCCTGAGGATAGGATATGCCTAACGACCCTAGATGAAAACTCTACATTGTGGCATAGGAGATTAGGACATGCTAACATGCAACAAATACAATCTTTGGCCTCTAAGGAATTAGTTAGAAATTTGCCTAATCTAAAAGGGTTTAGGCCGTAAAATAGCTATGTACTTTCACTAATGTATCGTTTTGGTACGTGTACTTATTTCCGTTTCACTTAATGTTGTATACTTTTATGTTTTGTTCCATTTTGCACAAATTTTACTGGCAACCGGCTAAACTTTTGAAAAACCGGCTAAAGTCTCAAAGACTTTTGGGTTTAGGCCATACAATAGCTATGTACTTTCACTAATGTATCGTTTTGGTACGTGTACTTATTTCCGTTTCACTTAATGTTGTATACTTTTATGTTTTGTACCATTTTGCACTGCTAAACTTGTTTTACCGAAACTTGTTTTACCGAAAGTATACATAAAAGTATACAACATTAAGTGAAACAGAAATAAGTACACGTACCAAAATGGTACATTAGTGAAAGTACGTAGCTATTTTATGGCCTAAACCCAATCTAAAATATGACAAGCATTTTTGTGATGCATGTAAATTTGGTAAACAAGCTCATGCGAGTCACAAAGCTAAGAATATAATATCCACTACTAGGTACCAAGAATTATTACATATAGATCTTTTCGGTCCATCCGCTGTGCGGAGCTATGGAGGAAACAAATATACCTTAGTAATAGTAGATGACTACTCATGATACACGTGGACTAGGTTTTTAAGTGACAAAACCCAAGCCTTTGAAAAATTTGAAATATTTAGTAAAATGATTCAAAATAAATTAGGATGCTCAATAGTTGCCATTAGGACGGACCATGGTAGAGAATTTGATAACGAAGTACAATTCGGAAAATATTGTGAGTTAAATGGAATATCTCATAATTTATCCGCTCCTCGTACTCCTCAATCAAATGGCGTAGTAGAAAGAAAAAATAGGTCACTACAAGAAATGAGTAGAACTATGTTAAATGAACAATCCATCCCACAAAAATTTTGGTGTCACGCCGTAGATACATCGACTTATATTTTAAATAGGGTATCAATTAGGAGAATTATAGGAAAAACTCCTTATGAGTTATTAAGAGGTAGAAAACCAAACTTAAGCTACTTTAGGGTATTTGGAAGTAAATGTTATATTCTAAACACTAAGGATTACCTCACTAAGTTTGATCCAAAATCATATGAAGGAATATTTTTAGGATACTCACAAAATAGCAAAGCATATATAATACTTAACAAACACTCCATGAAAGTAGAGGAATCACTAAATGTAACATTTGATGAAACACCACCACCTCCTAAAACATTACCGTTAGAAGATGATGATTTAGTCGAAGATGAAGCTATTGAGGTTAGTAAAATAAAACCCATAGGAAATGATAATGAAGACATTCACTTAGAAAATAACGAAACTGTTAATATTAAAGAATCTAAATCACATCCATTAGATAATATAATAGGACATCTTAACCAAAGAACCCTTAGGTAACAATCCCAAGATAAAAACAATTTCTTTTGTTTCCTCTCAGCAATAGAACCTAAGAATATTAACGAGGCCTTAAAAGATGAAAGTTGGGTTATAGCTATGCAAGAAGAATTAAATCAATTTAAGGCAAATGATGTTTGGGAATTAGTCCCAAATCCAAAGAATATAACCATCATAGGAACTAAATGGGTATATAGGAATAAGTTAGATGAGAACGGAATAGTTACTAGGAACAAAGCTAGGTTAGTTGCCCAAGGTTATAATCAACAAGAAGGAATTGATTATGACGAAACTTATGCCCCCGTAGCTAGACTAAAATCGATTAGGATATTACTTGCCTATGCTTGCGCCCTAGATTTTAAGTTATTCCAAATGGACGTGAAAAGTGCATTCCTTAACGGTTTTATCAATGAGGAGGTATATGTGGCACAACCTCTAGGATTCATTGACTTCGCAAAACCTGATTATGTTTATAAGTTAAAGAAAGCTTTGTATGGACTCAAACAAGCTCCCAAAGCTTGGTATGATCGATTAAAAGCTTTTCTTATTAAACATGATTATTCCATGGGAATGGTAGATAACACTCTTTTCACTAAAAGGAAAGACCCAAATCTCATCATTGTCCAAATATATGTTGATGACATTATATTTGGATCGACTTGTCAAGACATGTGTGATGAATTTGCCAAAATCATGCATGATGAGTTTGAGATAAGTATGATGGGTGAACTTAACTTCTTCCTAGGATTACAAATAAAACAATTAGAAGATGGAATATTTTTTAACCAATCTAAGTACATTAAGGAAATGCTTAAGAAATTTGGCCTAGAAGACTCAAAACCCATGAAAACTCCCATGTCTACGGAAGTAAAGCTCACAAAGGACGATGAAGGTGAGTCCGTAGATAACACCAAGTGTAACAACCCGCATTTTCGGGACATTTCTCCTATTCACTATTCATCGGTTACTATTCATCAATTACTATTCATCGGTCACTATTCATCATTTTACTATTCATCGTTTTCGGAGTCAGTTTGTGATTCTGAGAAGCGTTCAGAAATTTTACTATTCATGTGACACTATTCATTCCCGAAGGGAAATCACTATTCATGATCAACGTTCGTCTTTTCGTAAACTGAGTTTACGAGTCTTTAAATTCGCGTAACCAGTTAGGTTTAGCTGCGAATTCATGCATCATTCATTAATGACACTTGATATAGACTGGAATAGTCTACACATTATCATCATCACTTGAGAACCTACACGGATATGCATTATTTCCATTTACGTATGCTTAATTGGTAATTAACGATACCACTCAGTTTTACTACTAACGTATACTCAATACTCCCGACTATGATCCTAACATATTTACATACTCATAATAATGATATAAAAATTATATTATTACTTTACCCGGTGTTTTAAAACCAATGACTACATTTTACGGTCGGAGCTTATTACTCCGTCGGTTTGCGTTATTTCAATTCAATAATTATTTCAACACCCGAATCTCATCAGGAATATTATTTTACAACTTTTACAATTTCGTCGTATTTTATTTCACCTCGTTAATATTTATTTTTAGTTAACTCGGTACCCGGTAACACCTAATACACAACAAAACCAACTAATAACTACACATGTGTTAGACAAGAGCATTAATGAGCCACCAACACAAACCCATGTTTCCCTCCTTTTTGGTGCCCCCCCCCCTATGACCAACTTTTTGACCTTGACTTGATCTTGCTATATATATACTCCTTTCCACCATATTTCATCCCATTTACACTTCTCATTTTATACCAACACTAGAAAAATTCTCATCCCTTTCTTCCTCTCTATATGAATCGACCAAGAAACAACCATAAGAAGAATCCATAAAATTTTCAAGATCAAGTGTTGAATCAAGTCCTAATCAAGATCTAGTTGGGGTTTTGTGGTAAAAACCCAAGATTATTAATCAATTTCTCATCAAATCACCTCAAATCTTCAAGTAAGCTTCAAAAACATTTTTGATCTTTTCATACTTTCATTTACTTTATATTTTTATGTATTTTCAAGATATATTGATAAAACATGCAAGTATGTAAGATCCATGCCACTTATTACTCATTTTGTTTTTATAAACATAGATCTATAATTTTTATTAACAATCTCATGAGATCCACCATTTTTGGTGAAGACTAGGAACCCATGACACCCTAAGAAGGTGTATGGTAGGATTGGGTATTTGTGGTGTTGATTTGAGATAGTTTGGTTAAGCTTTGAACAACCCTTGAACTAGGAAAGTTGATTTTTACAACTATATAAAAGCTACTGTCCCTTTTTGTGAAACGTGGAAAAATCAGTGGGTTTTGGGTAACTTTGGACCAAAGGTTTAGAAAATACATTCCGAGACGAAACTATGGCCGAAAACGGGGATAAAATCCGAGTTACGACGAAAAAGATATACTATTTTCAAGATTTACGACGAAAACTATATTTTCTGAAATATTGAATCTGTCCCGATTTTTCTAGCTAAGAAAACTGAGATTAAATGATATCTTGACTAGCCGAGACCTTGAAAAACCTAAAGTATACTTGATTACCTTCGCGGGGATATAAAGAACATAGAAAACGGGCTTATAACGAAAAAGATACAAGTGTTTGAAATCCGACGATATATATATATTTCCATCAGCTTTGTACACTAATAGAGTTTTGACGTAAACTGTCTTTGCGAGACACCACTTTCACGGCTGTTTTTCTTTATGATCGGATCAGTTTGAGTCCGAGCCGTAGTTTTATGAAATCAAGATCTCCCAGCAAGCTTTTCAAATCAATTGGCCGTTTGATCATTGGACTTGTAACGAATAAACTACGACCTCATCTATATACCCGATAAACTATATATTTTGACAGCTTTTGCTATAATGAAATTTTCTAAGTGTTGAACATAATATTTTCAAATAGCAACAATAAGAGTCGATTCTCTCATTGATCAAGACCCGTATAGCCAAAAGTTAAATAACACGACTTCAAGATATTGTTACAAGGTTTTCAAAAATGCCGAGCTTGACCATTAACACTTAACGTACAATATTTCACGACTAGTTGTGCGAGGCCATTTTGGTCATATTTTCAAGTGATGAAAACGTTATTTTTGCGGCGAAAACCTTATATTTACCGATAAAACACCAGACGAGGATCGTGGAGTACCTTTTCAACACAACTACATGAAAAGTGGTTATTAACTTAACGAGACGTCAAAAATGTAATTTTTGACGATAAACACTATTTTCAAAACTAACGAGTGGTATCGATAACATACGTACTTGCATGTGTAGCATCATTTCGTTTCTTACATGAGAAACTATCATTCATATTAGGTTGCGATTAGAGATCGTGCCTCATTTCAGTGTATCCACTTTTGTCATCATAGCTATCGCACCAGGTGAGTTCATACCCCCTACTTTTACTTGTTTTTATAACTGTTTTGGGGGAGAATACATGCTCGTTTTTGACTAAACTCAATGCTTGAATGCGCAATTGTTTACTTAAACACTACTGTTTCTTTGAAGGCTTGATTGATTATTCAAATGCACCTATGTGTATATCGGTTGCATACGTGATTATTTTCTCGCATACACAAGCGTTTTATAAACATGCAACACACTTTATGAACTCTTGCTTTTATGCAACACACTTTATGAACTCTTGCTTTTATGCAACCCACTTTATGAACTCTTGCTTTTATGCAACCCACTTTATGAACTCTTGCTTTTATGCAACCCACTTTATGAACTCTTGCTTTTATGCAACACACTTTATGAACTCTTGCTTTTATGCAACCCACTCTATGAACTCTTGCTTTTAGGCAACACACTTTATGAACTCTTGCTTTTATGCAACACACTTTGTGAACTATTGCTTTTATGCAAACACTTTTATGGACCATACTGAAACTTATGTTTTATCTAAACTATTACGCGGATTAGCCTAAGCCCTTAAATCCCACTATGCCCAAACTCATGAACCGTCAATTCCTGCTGGGAAGCGCGAATGTTATAAATAGATCTATTGGTGGTGACTCCCCCGTTCGGTTTGACCGGATAGGCAAACGCGAGCGTATAACATGTCGAATTACAAGTGTAACGGGATAAACACTTGCCGGGCCTTTATATTTAACATGCTTCTAGAGCATGCACACTGTTATAGCTTCGGTTGCATGAACTTAGCGCTAGCGTAATAGACTATTTTTCTATGTGATATTATATCTGTTGTAATGATCACATACTCTACTCATGGTCCACAATCCTGATTTTACTGTAAGGTAAACTTTATTTTTATGACATTGTGAGTTACACAATGGTCACAAAACTCTCTATTGTACTCACAACACTATTGTTTTAATACAAACTTATGAACTCACCAACCTCGTGTTGACACTCTTTAGCATGTATTTTCAGGTTTTAAGCAATGGCACGCTACTGGAGGTTTTGGCAGGGCATGGCATGGTCATAGAAGACTCTGATATTCACTTGGGGACCATTTTAAACTATTTTACGGGCCTACTTCCGCACTATATTTTAACGATGTAAATTCAACATTTTTGATTAAGCTATTTTATTCTAAATGATTCAAGTGAAAACCATTTTTGAACTTGTGATGTAATACCAATTGAGTTACACCCCAGCTATATGTATGCTTCCGCTGGACCCGATTTTGGGGGTGTGACAGATTGGTATCAGAGCTTTGGCTATAGCGAACTAAGTGTTTTTAAAACCTAGACTATAGCTACTTCCACAAAAACATAACCCTATGACCGTCACGTGCCTGCCTGCCAAGCTGAAGCCTCATTTGTGGTTAGTTGCTGACATAGGTGATGAGATTTGTGTCTCATTATCTGATATGTTATATTCACTTATTATAGTCGATTACTATAATTGTCTTTCATATAAGCATGCTCATGTATCGTATATGTCACCACGTTATGCTTTTCCTTGCATAGCTTCATAATCTGACCTCGAGTTTGGTCACTTGCTTTTGTCGTTCAGAACGTCTTGGTATATGGGAAGGACATAGTCTTAGTATAACTGAGCTGAGTATTTCAAAATTCATGGAACCTCGGTGGAATATAGACTGGTCATCTATATTCAACCCGGGATAGTGAGATATAGGCTGACCACCTATGTCTGACTCAGAAATGAATTTTGCAATACTGAGAATGGTTATAATAAAATTCTGTCTGGATTGAATTCCCTACTCAATTTCCAAATGTATCATTTACGTATGTGTAAACACTCGTTGGCAGAACATTCATACTTTTCACCACCTCGTTAACCACCGATTGGAAGCACGCCAACTGGTCATCTCATAGACATTTACGTCTATGCACGATACATTTATATCACAGTATTTTCTTTTATCACAATCTCATTTTGTCGCAGTTGTCACAATCTTTCCCCTTCTCACCCTCATTATCATTTCCTTTCCCCATCCCCATATATAAGGAATTAGCTAACACTCTATAGACTCCGATGTCACTCATCCCTCACTACTCCATATACTGATAAGTGGATATTATCAAAGACCTCCCTAGGAAAGACTTTCCATACCATCTAAAAGGAGGATCCCTCGGAACATCGAAACCATTCAAAACTCAACAGAAATCTCAGGATACCACAAAACCAATCGAACCACTATCACTGGCCTGATTGCCACAATTCCCCCATCTGGAAAGTATTGGCTTGACTGAATTACAAGATTAGTTTCGATGCGAATGCTCACTGAGCAACACTATAGAGATACATCCAACCTCCTAACCAAGACTATAGAACCTTCAGTTGAACATGTCCTCACCAATAGACTTTATTCAAACATGTTAGACACCTATGCATTTGTGCAGACATACATACCTGGCTATTTTTATCCTCTTGATACGTTCACTCTAAATGGATTTTTTCTCCAAACTACCATTATACAAAACATATATCTTGTAAGAAATACTTTTCTGAGGCACTTATTTTGACAAGCAAATTCCTTTTGGTTAACCTTTCACAAAACTATTGAATGTTAGGAAATTTTAAACAACAATCTTTGGTAAACCATACTATCCACTTTATATTGAAAATAGTCCTATCTTGCATAACTACTAAATTTTGAAACATCGAGAAAAAAAAAGGGGTTACTTGGAAAGCCGGTTGCTTGAAGTTGTAAATTTATTTACTCAGGGAAGGTTTATGAACAAAACACCCAATCTCCAAGACAAACTTTGAAAATCAATCACTATATTACATCTCTTATACCTTTAGGGGTTTGTGATTTATAACTTGGGGAAAATCTTAGTAATGGAGACTAAGCATCGTAGGTGGAGAAAAACTCAATCCATGACATCCTGCGGAGGATCGCAACCTTATCCTAGTCTATTATTTTCAACAACACCCTTTGACGGACTTAACCTTGTAAGTCTTTCAAAACAAGATTCATGATATCCATATCAATTATTTCTAATAGAGGCATTTGATTCACCTCGAACTCCTAGCGATTTCATTAAGATTCCTTTGGAACCACACCACCTATTATCTTCAGACCAATGGTCAGAATTTGAGGTTGATTCAAACATAGGGAGATATGCCCAAATCGGGTGTGATTGACGCTAGAAATGGTTGGACTAACCATTTGCCATAAATCAAATTCAGTTGCAACCTTAGTTACCACACGAGTGTAGAGACTACACCATTTGAAGCACTCTATGGCCGAAGTGCCAACATCCATTGACGGATTGAAATTGGGAAAAGCCCAACTCTCTAGTCCAGTAAGCATTCATGAACCCGATATACACTGGACCATTCAACATTTCTGACAGAGTAGGCCTGGTGGCCGTCAGACTTGAACCTTGTTAGAGCTCAATAGCTCACACGATAAGAATCATCATCTTTTCACCAATACCACTCCAGAGACCAACACAAACTGAACTTCGGGACGAAGTTCCTTTTAAGGGGGTGAGACTGTAACAAACCGCATTTTCGGGACATTTCTCCTATTCACTATTCATCGGTTACTATTCATCAATTACTATTCACCGGTCACTATTCATCATTTTACTATTCATCATTTTCGGAGTCAGTTTGTGATTCTGAGAAGCGTTCAGAAATTTTACTATTCATGTGACACTATTCATTCCCGAAGGGAAATCACTATTCATGATCAACGTTCGTCTTTTCGTAAACTGAGTTTACGAGTCTTTAAATTCGCGTAACCAGTTAGGTTTAGCTGCGAATTCATGCATCGTTCATTAATGACACTTGATATAGACTGGAATAGTCTACACATTATCATCATCACTTGAGAACCTACACGGATATGCATTATTTCCATTTACGTATGCTTAATTGGTAATTAACGATACCACTCAGTTTTACTACTAACGTATACTCAATACTCCCGACTATGATCCTAACATATTTACATACTCATAATAATGATATAAAAATTATATTATTACTTTACCCGGTGTTTTAAAACCAATGGCTACATTTTACGGTCGGAGCTTATTACTCCGTCGGTTTGCGTTATTTCAATTCAATAATTATTTCAACACCCGAATCTCATCAGGAATATTATTTTACAACTTTTACAATTTCGTCGTATTTTATTTCACCTCGTTAATATTTATTTTTAGTTAACTCGGTACCCGGTAACACCTAATACACAACAAAACCAACTAATAACTACACATGTGTTAGACAAGAGCATTAATGAGCCACCAACACAAACCCATGTTTCCCTCCTTTTTGGTGCCGCCCCCCCCCCTATGACCAACTTTTTGACCTTGACTTGATCTTGCTATATATATACTCCTTTCCACCATATTTCATCCCATTTACACTTCTCATTTTATACCAACACTAGAAAAATTCTCATCCCTTTCTTCCTCTCTATATGAATCGACCAAGAAACAACCATAAGAAGAATCCATAAAATTTTCAAGATCAAGTGTTGAATCAAGTCCTAATCAAGATCTAGTTGGGGTTTTGTGGTAAAAACCCAAGATTATTAATCAATTTCTCATCAAATCACCTCAAATCTTCAAGTAAGCTTCAAAAACATTTTTGATCTTTTCATACTTTCATTTACTTTATATTTTTATGTATTTTCAAGATATATTGATAAAACATGCAAGTATGTAAGATCCATGCCACTTATTACTCATTTTGTTTTTATAAACATAGATCTATAATTTTTATTAACAATCTCATGAGATCCACCATTTTTGGTGAAGACTAGGAACCCATGACACCCTAAGAAGGTGTATGGTAGGATTGGGTATTTGTGGTGTTGATTTGAGATAGTTTGGTTAAGCTTTGAACAACCCTTGAACTAGGAAAGTTGATTTTTACAACTATATAAAAGCTACTGTCCCTTTTTGTGAAACGTGGGAAAATCAGTGGGTTTTGGGTAACTTTGGACCAAAGGTTTAGAAAATACATTCCGAGACGAAACTATGGCCGAAAACGGGGATAAAATCCGAGTTACGACGAAAAAGATATGCTATTTTCAAGATTTACGACGAAAACTATATTTTCTGAAATATTGAATCTGTCCCGATTTTTCTAGCTAAGAAAACTGAGACTAATGATATCTTGACTAGCCGAGACCTTGAAAAACCTAAAGTATACTTGATTACCTTCGCGGGGATATAAAGAACATAGAAAACGGGCTTATAACGAAAAAGATACAAGTGTTTGAAATCCGACGATATATATATATTTCCATCAGCTTTGTACACTAATAGAGTTTTGACGTAAACTGTCTTTGCGAGACACCACTTTCACGGCTGTTTTTCTTTATGATCGGATCAGTTTGAGTCCGAGCCGTAGTTTTATGAAATCAAGATCTCCCAGCAAGCTTTTCAAATCAATTGGCCGTTTGATCATTGGACTTGTAACGAATAAACTACGACCTCATCTATATACCCGATAAACTATATATTTTGACAGCTTTTGCTATAATGAAATTTTCTAAGTGTTGAACATAATATTTTCAAATAGCAACAATAAGAGTCGATTCTCTCATTGATCAAGACCCGTATAGCCAAAAGTTAAATAACACGACTTCAAGATATTGTTACAAGGTTTTCAAAAATGCCGAGCTTGACCATTAACACTTAACGTACAATATTTCACGACTAGTTGTGCGAGGCCATTTTGGTCATATT
Source organism: Artemisia argyi (assembly GCA_030686995.1). Taxonomy (NCBI): domain Eukaryota; kingdom Viridiplantae; phylum Streptophyta; class Magnoliopsida; order Asterales; family Asteraceae; genus Artemisia; species Artemisia argyi. The sequence goes on along the minus strand of CM060680.1, from coordinate 228,672,317 downwards.
TTCAAGTGATGAAAACGTTATTTTTGCGGCGAAAACCTTATATTTACCGATAAAACACCAGACGAGGATCGTGGAGTACCTTTTCAACACAACTACATGAAAAGTGGTTATTAACTTAACGAGACGTCAAAAATGTAATTTTTGACGATAAACACTATTTTCAAAACTAACGAGTGGTATCGATAACATACGTACTTGCATGTGTAGCATCATTTCGTTTCTTACATGAGAAACTATCATTCATATTAGGTTGCGATTAGAGATCGTGCCTCATTTCAGTGTATCCACTTTTGTCATCATAGCTATCGCATCAGGTGAGTTCATACCCCCTACTTTTACTTGTTTTTATAACTGTTTTGGGGGAGAATACATGCTCGTTTTTGACTAAACTCAATGCTTGAATGCGTAATTGTTTACTTAAACACTACTGTTTCTTTGAAGGCTTGATTGATTATTCAAATGCACCTATGTGTATATCGGTTGCATACGTGATTATTTTCTCGCATACACAAGCGTTTTATAAACATGCAACACACTTTATGAACTCTTGCTTTTATGCAACACACTTTATGAACTCTTGCTTTTATGCAACCCACTTTATGAACTCTTGCTTTTATGCAACCCACTTTATGAACTCTTGCTTTTATGCAACCCACTTTATGAACTCTTGCTTTTATGCAACACACTTTATGAACTCTTGCTTTTATGCAACCCACTCTATGAACTCTTGCTTTTAGGCAACACACTTTATGAACTCTTGCTTTTATGCAACACACTTTGTGAACTATTGCTTTTATGCAAACACTTTTATGGACCATACTGAAACTTATGTTTTATCTAAACTATTACGCGGATTAGCCTAAGCCCTTAAATCCCACTATGCCCAAACTCATGAACCGTCAATTCCTGCTGGGAAGCGCGAATGTTATAAATAGATCTATTGGTGGTGACTCCCCCGTTCGGTTTGACCGGATAGGCAAACGCGAGCGTATAACATGTCGAATTACAAGTGTAACGGGATAAACACTTGCCGGGCCTTTATATTTAACATGCTTCTAGAGCATGCACACTGTTATAGCTTCGGTTGCGTGAACTTAGCGCTAGCGTAATAGACTATTTTTCTATGTGATATTATATCTGTTGTAATGATCACATACTCTACTCATGATCCACAATCCTGATTTTACTGTAAGGTAAACTTTATTTTTATGACATTGTGAGTTACACAATGGTCATAAAACTCTCTATTGTACTCACAACACTATTGTTTTAATACAAACTTATGAACTCACCAACCTCGTGTTGACACTCTTTAGCATGTATTTTCAGGTTTTAAGCAATGGCACGCTACTGGAGGTTTTGGCAGGGCATGGCATGGTCATAGAAGACTCTGATATTCACTTGGGGACCATTTTAAACTATTTTACGGGCCTACTTCCGCACTATATTTTAACGATGTAAATTCAACATTTTTGATTAAGCTATTTTATTCTAAATGATTCAAGTGAAAACCATTTTTGAACTTGTGATGTAATACCAATTGAGTTACACCCCAGCTATATGTATGCTTCCGCTGGACCCGATTTTGGGGGTGTGACACCAAGTATAGAGGAATGATAGGTAGTTTACTATACTTGACGGCAAGTAGACCCGATATCATGTTTAGTGTCTGCCTTTGTGCCCGTTTTCAAGAGGATCCCAAAACCTCTCACCTAGAAGCGGTTAAGCGTATCTTCCGATACGTTAAAGGCACTATACACTTAGGATTATGGTATCCTAAGGGATCCGGCATAGAAACCATCGTCTATGTGGATTCGGATCATGCGGGAGACTACGTAGATAGAAAGAGCACTAGCGGTATTTGCACGTTTATGGGATGTTGTCTAACACCTTTCAAAAATTAATGAAATTTGAAAATCTGATAAACTATTGAATGGTGTTAAGAACCTGTCTCTTTTTATGTGAGTGGACCATTGAAAGAGCTGAGGTTGCGTTTAGTTGTAGAAAACTGAAATAATCCGACGCCCCCCTTAGTATACCTTTTGTGAACATGCTTATTACACTTCCACAAATCAATGAAATTTGGCTAACTGTATTAGGGGAGTGCTCAGGTCAGTACGTATTCTGCGTATATAGGTTAGCTTTGTAATTTTATAGCCACAACTAGATGTGTTCTAAACTAACACCGCCGCCAAATGTATTTCTGATAAGATATGCAACTTTGAGGACATTAGAGTATTTACTTAATCGTTTGAAATTTCTTTCTGTGGTCACTGATGTTGAGGGGGATACTTTTATATGCTCTGCATAGTTATACTATCTGTTTCATATGCAGGATGTTCCTGTGCAGTCAAAAGTAACCAACAAAGTATTCTTTGATATAAGCATCGGGAACCCAGTTGGGAAACTTGCAGGCAGGATCGTGATTGGACTCTTTGGTGACGATGTACCGCAAACAGCTGAAAATTTCTGTGCCCTTTGTACAGGTTGAGTGTTATATTTGTATGTAGCTCCGTTTCAAATATTTGTCTTGTACTCTGCGAGTTTTCTTTAAGCTGTCTTATTTCTATCAGGAGAGAAAGGATTCGGATACAAGGGTTCCGCATTCCATCGTGTCATTAAGGATTTCATGATTCAAGGGGGAGATTTCGACCAAGGAAATGTGGGTGACTTCAGTCCTTTCTTTTCTAACCCTCCCGCTCTTTTCTATGTTCATTTTAGTAATAACCGTGCTTTGTTTTCACACTTTTCAGGGAACTGGTGGTAAGAGCATATATGGCCGGACATTCAAAGATGAGAACTTTAATTGTATGTTAGTCAACCTTTTTTAAGATATGTATTTGGATGAGTCATATAAACCACTGCAGTAGCTTATCTAGTACTCGTACAATATAGTACTTACGTATTTGATGCTTCCCAATTTTTGTGAAACCTTGCAGTGACGCATACTGGACCTGGAATTGTTAGCATGGCGAATGCAGGGCCAAATACTAATGGAAGTCAATTCTTCATATGCACCACAAAGGTATATGTTCGTTCTGTACTATATTGTGTTCTAGATGACATGGCTAAACTCGAATCGTCACTTTTATGACATTTAATTTGGCTTGTTTCGATGGCATGAGCAGACACCTTGGTTGGATGAGAGGCATGTGGTGTTTGGACAAGTTATCGAGGGGATGGACATAGTTAGGTTGATCGAGTCACAGGAGACTGACAGAGGTGATCGCCCTAGAAAGAGAGTCGTTATTAGTGATTGTGGTGAACTTCCAACGGTCTAAAGTCTAAACCAGTCACTGTTACAGAATAGTTCAATATGTTTACTAGTTATTGTAGCATTTTAGGCAGCAATGTTAAACATAAAAGGTATCCTAAACGTGAGTAAACGAGATTGTCGGGTTTGAAGTTTTATCCCTCCCCCCTTTCTTTCCCCCACAATTTGATCAACAAATCATTAACAACATGTCAGGTATGTTTTTTTATTACATAATATATTTGATGATTTGGTATCATAAACATAAACCTTATGTTCCGATGAAGAAATGTAAGTGATGAAAACATGCTAATGTTACATGGCTCGTACTTGCTGATGAGACAAACTTCCTAAACTCTTTGCCTTCTCCCTCAACACAAATTTCTCTACCTTACCAGTCGAGTTGCGTGGCAAATCTTGGAAAATAACAGTTCGAGGTGACATATAATGTGGCATATGATCTCGACAATGCTGAATAATTTCTTGAGCATCAGCATGATAACCTTCCTTTAACTTCACAAACGCACATGGAGTTTGACCCCAATGATCATCTGGACGTGCAACAACAGCAACCTCTAAAACAGCTTGATGTCTGTAAATCACTGATTCGACCTCAATAGTTGATATATTCTCGCCACCGGATATCACAATGTCTTTCAACCGATCCTTCACTTCTATATACCCATCTGGATGTTTGATTCCTATGTCGCCGCTTCTAAACCATCCTCCAACGAAAGCATCTTCTGTTGCTTTCGGATCCTTCAAGTACCCATTCATGACCGTATTACTCCTAAACATAATCTCACCTGTTGATTTTCCGTCACATTTTACGCTCTCCATTGTGACCGGATCTTTTACATCTACATCCTCGACTCCAAAATGATTCACTCCTTGTCGTGCTTTGAGTTTTCCTTGTTCTTCGATAGGCAAAAGATCCCATTCAGGCTTCCATAAACACCACGTTGATAGACCATACGTTTCAGTGAGACCATAAGCGTGAGAGACATGAAACCCCAATTCCTCTATCTTTGACAAAACTGATGGAGGTGGCGGTGAACCTGCGGTCATGATCTCGACTCTATGTGGAAGTGGTTTCCGATTGGCCACCAAAGAATTTGCAATCATGTTTAAGACAGTTGGCGCTCCACCCATGTGTGTGACCTTATGACGGACTATTTTGTCAAAGATATCTTTAGGATCACTGCGTCGTAGGCAAACATTAGTCCCACCAACTATAGCAATACCCCACGACAAGCACCAACCATTACAGTGAAATAAAGGCACTGACCAGAGGTATGTTGGCATCTCTCGCATACCATGCATGAACACACAGCCAAGGGAGTTAAGATAAGCCCCCCTATGACTATAAAGAACCCCTTTTGGCTTTGATGTCGTTCCTGATGTGTAATTTAGACTGATAGGATCACATTCGTCGTACGGTCGAATTATAGAGAAATCAGCAGCTCCAGCCTCAACAAGGTGCTCATACTCGTATTCACCAGCAAGCGTCAGTGGAGACTGAGAGTCGACCTCAGATATTACGACAAGAAGAGGTGGTCTTGATTCCGAATGTGTCTCTTTGAGAAGATTGACAGCTTCCTTGGCCTTATGAAGTAGTTGGTAGTCGACAAAAAGGATTTTGGTTTCCGAGTGTTTGAGAAGAGTTGCGATCATATTTGGATTGAGACGTCTGTTGCGTTTATTGCCATTATGAGAAATGGATGTAGAGTACATTTTCTTTCTTTTAAAAAAACATCCTACCAACTTTTGAACACATGTCAAAAAATTTATTAAGTCGCACGGTCTAATGGTTTTACACAAGACTAAATTTGAAAAACATTTTTCTTTTACTGAAAAGTGAACCCAAAAGTGAAAAATAGACTATTTGAAATTTTTCTATATAAATGGATTGAATCATATCGGCCCCGGATCAAAATACGATTCATTTACATCTAGGGATGTTCACAAATCGGGTAATACCCACTGGAACCAAACTGAATTTGTCGAAATAAAACCAAACCGAATTAAATATTTATTTTTCTGTTTGGATATGATTTTGTTATAATGAAAACTGAACCGAAACGAAAACCGAATTCACATAAATATATTTAAAAAAAATAATAAAAATAATAAAAAATATTTTATATAGATAAATATAACATCTTTTAAGTTTGAATTTGATTTTGGTGCTAAAAAATCTATCTATACTACATATAAAGGAAAAATGGTCAATCTTGAAAAAATGGTCAATCTTGAAAAGTGGAAATCTTGAAAAATCTTATTAAAGGAAATTATGAAATATAATTAATACTCTTATTAAAACACCCCATTACTTAAAAGTACAATGATTTATTCATATTGTACAACCAATTAAAAACATAACTACCAAATTAAATACAACCAATTAATACAAATCATAAACCGGGTTGACCCGGGACGCTTCAAACCAGACGGGTTGAACCGGTTTAATTTGACCCGTTTTCGACCCAACCTAGCAAGTTGACCTGGTTTAAAACGACAAATTTTTCGACCAGAACGGTTCACCCGGTTGAACCACCCGGGTCGAACCGGGTTTCAAGACATTATGTTTAATTCCTAAATGGCTAAATATTCAAACTTTTATTATTTTTCATTTATAACCTATAATTTTTTTTTATGAATAAACTATTTGTCGCTATAAAGAATGTATGGTCAAATCTTGAAAAGTGAAATCTTGAAAGTTAAAGGTGAGAGAAATGCATAGTATAATTAATACTCTTAGTAAAACACCATAACTTTAAAATACAATAATTTATTCACATTGTACAACCAATTAAAAGTATATATATATATATATATATATATATATATATATATATATATATATATATATATATATATATATATATATATATATATATATATATATCAAATTAAAAACAACAATTAAAACACCTCTTACTAAAGTACAATAAAATTTTCACAATGTACAATTTAAACAAGCTACAACATAATCTAAATATAAAATAATTAACACAGTAACTAATGTTATTTTACACATTATACAAATTAATAAAACACACAAAGCTTCATACAAGTTAACAAGTTGATGGTACATATAGTTTTGAAAACTGGACCGGACCAACGGGTTCAACCGGGAACCGGTGTCGGCACCGGTTCGTCTAACTAATAAAAGCCATACGAAAACATATATTTCAAAATGAAACTATTAATACACATCGAAAACCAGGTTGAACTAGGACGCTTCAAACCCGGCGGGCTGACCCGGTTTAATTTGACCCGTTTTCGACCCAACCCGTCGGGTTCACTCGATTTAAATCGACCCATTTTTCGTCCAGCGGGTCGAACCGGGTTTCAAAACATTATGTTTAATCTCTAAATCTTCAAACTTTTATTATTTTTCGTTTATAACCCATAAACTTTTTTTATCACTAAACAATCTGTCGCCATAAAATCCCGTTGCTATGCACGGGTACTCGTCTAGTATTATTAAATGAAAAAACTACAAATTTTGTAATTTGGATTCAGGTCAACTCGAAAACTGTACCAAATTCAAATTCGGTTTTCGGTTCAGTTACTCCAATTTGAATTCGGTTGGGTTTTACCTAGAATTTTTTTAACCGAACTAGCCGAACTGAATAAACCGATTACTCGATAATTGAACCGATTATTACTCCTATTTACACCTGTACTTGATGCCCACTCTTCCCTTATATGTTACTCCCTCCGTCTTAAAATAATTGTCCCCCTTACAAAGTAGTGGGTTTTTTTAATAAAATTAACACTACAAGACAAAAATTCATGAGTGTCCCGGGACACCCCCGATTCCATTCCTAAGTTGGAATAAACAGCTTATGATGAATCATGCATGCATGCACCTGAAATAACTAGACCAACTACTTAAACAAAAAAACTACTACCTCCGTCCCAAAATTATAGTCCTCTATTGACTTTTTCGGTCTTTACCTTTCAACTTTGACCTTAAGTATTTTTGTTTATATTACATAATACTTGATACAAAATATATGAACGAATTGAGTTTTAAATGTATTTTCATTTGGTATAATTTTTATCAAAAATTGTATAACACAAACAAAAATATTTATAGTCAAAGTTGAGGAAAAAAGACCGAAAAAGTCAATAAGGGACTATAATTTTGGGACGGAGGGAGTACTACTTAAATCCAAGTTTCATCTTGCAATCCGAGATGAAATTCCTCTTTTTGCTCTATTTTCACCCAAAAAACGAAGTACTTGAAGTTCTTTGCAAATTGTTGGGCTTGTGACCGTCATATTGCTCCCCTTTATATTTTTTTCCCATCGATTATCAGTTTATTTGATAGAGGTTAATAGTTTCCCTATATATCTTTCTTCAAACACGCTTTATATATATGTCATATTAATCCCAAATCCCAATGATGGTCACACGTCATTTGAGTAATTTTTTAGTTTGTTCTTAATAAGAAATGGATTTCAACATAAGCAAAAGAAAGAAGGGGTTGATTACCAAGACATGGGAAAGATGCAAATCATTTGGTAGTAAGAAAGACGACGACAACGATGAAAATAGCTCATCGAGAATCAAACAATCGTCCTTGAAGAAAATCAAATCATTGTCTCATATATAGTCGAAAGAAGGAAATAAGGTTGCTCCTATAGGTTATTTTTTGGTGTACATTGGTCCTGAAAAGCAAAGGTTTGTGATCAAAGCCAAACATGCTAGTCATCCTCTCTTTAAAGAGTTACTTGAGGAAGCCGAACTCGAGTATAGGTATCAAAGTGATGGACCACTCGAGCTTCCATGCGACGTCGATTAATTCTCGAAGGTTGTGTTAGAGATGGATCAGTGTGGTGATGATATGTTCAATCATCAAGGATGCAAATTTGGGGTCAAAGGTTATGGACTTACTTCCTATCATTCTCTTACCCCTTTAGAGCACTCCCATTTGTCACGCTAAACCGGCGTTAAAGCCTATTTAACGCACGTTAACCTTGCGTTAACCATTGCGTGATGTGCGTTATTTAGGCGTTAACGTGCGGTGTTAAGGTTTTAACGTGGAGTTAAGGGACGATTTGGTATTAAAAAAAAATAAATAAATAAAAAATAGTTTCAGCCCTCTAACGGGCACATTTCTAACCGTTAGGTTTAAATTTTTTTTTACAAAAACAGCCCTTGTACTTTCCAAACGACTATATTTCATATTAACTAAATATATATATATATATATATATATATATATATATATATATATATATATATATATATATATATACTAGCTTCATGACCCGGCCGATGGTCGGGCGAGTCTCATGCAATATATTGTTAAAAACTTGTTATTTATATATCTAAATTAGTTAGTATTATGATATAAATGTTATTTATGTTTGTTAGCATTTTTCTTTTTAGAATTAAAATTTTTATGTTGAATATATTGTTTAAATTTTTTATATGTATGGAATTTATATTTGAATTTAAGGTCGAGATGTGTGAAAGTCATGTGTTATGACATAGTGTATTTACATGTTGCTTTAACGTGGCTTTATATTAATAATGTGTACTTAAAAGCAGTGAATAGTATGATTTGGTAGCATGTGTCATACATGATTTAGTAGCTTCATGACCCGCCCGATGGGCGGGCGAATTTCATTATTTTTAATTTTTAATATATATTGCATATATATGGAGAGGTTAAAACTTTAAATTTTAATTTGTATATCTTACGTAAATGTAAAAAGCAATTTCTGTAACAATTTATGTAAGATAGAAAATCAGTACATGAGTTGGTTTAAAAATCACCAAACAAAGACAATGCGCAAAATTATACAAAAATAAGTTGCGTTTGACTTGAGTATTGTTTCTTGCAAACATTGGTAAACGCGATATCTCCTCCATGTCGAACACAATGACGGCTAAAATGCCAAGTGTCTCCCCCACTTGAAAAAACTTGCAATAAGAATGTGCTTAGATGATGTTTCTTGTTAAGTGGATTCCTCTTTCAGCGAGATATTTGAGGCTCGTAATCCACTTCACCTACATAGAAAGTACTTCACTTTAAAACAGATGTTCATGAGTAGTAGGTATACAATGCCTAGGGTTCTTTGATCTCATTCTATACCCTTGTTATCATCGTGATTACTTATTTAAGTGCTCATTTGCTTATGTTCAGAATTAAGTATCTTTGAGTGTTTGGTATCTGCTTATTTTTAGGCAAATACACACTTTAGATAAAACACCCTTGCAAAACCGGAAATACTTAGGAGCTATTTGATAAGCTTAACTTGTGACTCACGTGGAGGGTCTATTAAGTTAACTTAATGTTGTTTATAAGCACATAAAAAATAACTTCTAACTTACACCCGAACGATAAGGTAAAGATATTTGACCGTGTGTACAACTTCACTTTTTTAGTTGTTCGTATGGAGATCTCTTGCACGTCCAAGGTGAAATTAGTCCAAATACTTGTTAGCAAAATAGTGTGTATTCATATGAGATCTCCCAACAGATCCGCCCATATATTAAGGTATACATTTTCTGGTTTTATTAGACTTCATAAAGTGCTTTCTACGTCAAACTTAATATATAAAAACACCCTTCTTGATGCCTATTATATTATGAAAAAAATCAAATTTAAAATTAATATCGTACATGACATCATCACTAAGTATATTCTGTATTGAGTAGCTTGATCACCTCTTCAATCTAACCACATTTTCAGTCTCACCATCTCCCGAGGACTCGACTTGAACCTTGAAAAGTGGAAGCTTCCTCAACATCAGTAACATATGTTACAGAGTACTCTTTGTGCTTACAAATACACATCGATATACCAACATTGTTTGTATTGCCTATGCATGATAAAAACATGTACTTTTTATATAGGTAAAAACATGTCATGCCGGGTTGAGCACAACGCCTTTTCCCTTTATGTAAATGTTGTAAACAATCGATGTTCTTGATATAAGGGATAATCGTTAAAGGGGCAATCCAAGTGTATCTCTTCGTTCGTATATACCAAATCTCATAAACAATATATTGTCTGAAAAAAAAATCATTTCAACATTTTGAGTGTTCGATAGTGTTTACTTCGTAAAAATAAAAAATGATTTTCGTCCTATAAATACTTATAATAATCTTTATAATCAACTTGTTTATTTTTAGATTTGGTAAAGTAGAGTACCTGTGTAATTTTAGGCACCGTAATTTCAATAGAAAAGTATCTCCCCATGTAAATCTACCAGCTCTTGTCCAACTTTCAATAGCTCTTTGTTTGAATCCTTGATTACAACCAAGTTATCTTCAAGAACCTAGCAGCTGCGCGAAGAGCAATTGTGGATCTCTCACAGGCATGCAATTGAACAACAATACCTGGCATGTTTAGTTGAATCAAAAGGATCAAAGAAGGAAAATATATTAGCACAGTTGACCATCTACTAAAGAAGAGGTCGATATGGGTTATGTTTCTATCTTTTAACATGTCAAGCTGGTAAGCTAAAAAAAAAAGTTGAAAAGCAAAAGAAGTCATGTTGGTTAATATTGAAAGTCGATGAAAACGTTTATATAATGAATACAACCTACTAACTCGTTGTGTCAAAAGATTAAAAGTTGTTCTAGATGTAAATGTTCAGTAAATATTTGTAACATTAGATGGAACTCAAATCAGATTTTCTGTTGTTTCTCACCAGTTCCGAGTCCTTCCTGGAATCATTTGAAGGTCTCAAATCATCAAAAGTCAACTTATTTATGTTGTTTCAGAGTTAAAAAATTACCTTCTAAGTTGGAGCGGACACTTTGCGAGCCCAAATTTGATGAGACAGATACGTCCCCATTGCAATTTTAGTGTTTGTGGGCCTTCTAATGAACATTGATTGAGTTTTGTTGAAGGCAATATCACACATTCGTCATCAACTATCATTCCTTTTGAATTTACATGGACCATAAACTGCGGCTCGCTATACAAAGGCCTAGATAATCAATCAAAACTGTATTTCATTAATTAAGAAAAAAGAACAGCATTCAAGATTATGGTTTTAGTAAAAATGATGTACCTGAGGGGAATTGTGCGCAATCCATACTTTCCCATTTGAACTTGGTTTTGTTCCTTGAGATGATTCACAAAGACATAAAAATTTAAAGAATTCTTGCGGCTCACATTCATATTCGATCCCCATTTTTTTGTAAATCCTTGTAAATAACATCATACATCATTTTCATAGTTTAATGTTTTGTTTTTCAGCAACAATTATTTACAAGAATTTAATACCATTCAAAACTTTATAGCCAAACATCTACCTGCCATAGGAGAATCTGTTGAGTAGCAGAACTGTTAGTATTAACTTAGGAAATTGAGTTCTTTCAACCTTGCAAAACAGATTTCCTGGTTGAACCTTTGGTTGAAGTACTAAATTGTAAGTAGCATTAACTTGTTTGTTAGTTCGTAAATAACTGGCCAACTTGTAGCTAAAATTGCTCACATGTAAACAAAATGCAGGATTTTCTTCAGTTCAAAAATTATACCCTTTTGCAAAAAAATTTGAAGGGCATATTTCGTTTCAGTTCATATTCCATCATCCTCTACATTTTACGCATTATATGTGTAATTCAGTTAATTCACTGTTCAATCATGTTTGACCAAATGTTTTTAAGTAACAATATTTATATATTATTTTATAAAAACTTGGGTTAAGTTTCATCTCTAGTGGCTCAAACTGGGTAAGCCGGAAGATTTAACAAAAACTATACATGGCTCCCAACCCAGTTGAAACATTTTGACCTGCGCTAAAAACCACCATTTGCCCGCTTATGTATTTAACCAACCCACTCATTTTGTTACCCACTTGCCTCGACTGTGCATATATCATCTAGTGATATTTTACATCAGATTGAGAGTGACTTCCCCTAGATTGTGTCTTAAGATTGAGAGTGACTTCCTCTAGAACCGTTGATTGCATTTTTGTCATTGTAAATCCCAGTTAATGTTTTCATGAGCCTTAATGAGTCTGTAGTTTGTACTTTTTAAGCAAACAACAAAAAATACCTTGCTCGGCTACATTGAAAGTCCATGAGCAATGAAGTGAAACTTGGAGGAAAGGTTGAGAGCTTTCCTTGAACATCTTGACTAAGTGTGGTTTCTAGGGATTTCAAGTTTTGGCTTCCATTATGGTTCTCACTTTGTTGCGTTAATTCGATGCAAGTCTCTACAATAGATGTTATTAGACTCCAATCTCATGTTAATAAAAGTTTACATTTTGCTCTAGTCTATAAACAATGTGATTGCAGACTAAAAAAAAGTTGATACATTCATACCCACCTATAAATGGGTTGAAAAAGTTCTCATAAGATGAGCATCATTTCATCACAATATTTCAATAAGTTCAAAGGGATTGACATATTAATTCTTTGATACTCTATAATATGTCAAATATAAATAATATTTTAGTAAAAAAAGTGGGACAATATTTCATATATTTATATATTCACGTATCATTTTATATGACATCATTTGGATTTTTAAAAGTGTGATGATCATCAGCTTTGTCGTAAACTAGAAGGGGGGTTGAATAGTTTACCGCTTTTTAACTTAATTATCTTTTAAAAACTTTACATTTCATTAAAGATATAAACTCAAATTACTTGTTAATCTTTGAAAAGCTTTACGTGTAATTAACGATTCTAACTAAAGACAATATGTAATATGCAAAGACAAAGAAAGAAACGATCAAACCACAACACGATTGTTTATCGTGGTTCGGCTACAAGGACTCTTTTTCCTTGCCCTACATCCACGCCCCGAGTTTCCAACTCGAGAGTTTCAAACACTAGTCAACAAGCTCCTTTCCCGGTGGAGAAACCTTTACAACGTCGCTTACACTTTATCCGGTACAAAGCTAGATACCGAGTCCTAGTTCGAGGTAGAACCAACCTAACGTCGCCTATCCACTTTTTTCGACACTAAGCTAGATGTCGAGTCCTTTTACAAGGGTACAACCACTCCCGTTAGTTCTTTTACAAGGGTACAACAACTCCCGTCACACTATGTATTTTGAGGCCTAAAATACTAACCGATCACTTCTACACAAGATACAAATGAAGTATAAACTACCAAAGTTTATACATAACAAAGCTAACAAGTCTTGCAGCTTTTGAGTTGAAACTTGTAACTTCTTGGATGAACTTGTGAACTCCTTTGCTACATAAGAGAATCACACAAGTCAAAGGTTACTGAGTTAGATGAGAGAATATGTGTAATATATGTCTCTAAGTGATAGGTGATTTCTTGCAAATGGTTTGGTATTTATACCCAAACAAATCAGACTTCTAGCGGATACGGTGGAACCTTAGAATGGGTCCCGCCCATATACCCCCAGGATCCGCCAGATCTGACAGTCAAACTTACAAGAAATCACATCAAGTTATTTCTAGTCAAACACACAAACTTTCAAGAGATCACATCAACATGGAATCCTTCCAAAATGTGTAAGAGCTTTATGGATAGTCAAACACACAAGCTTTCCAAAAATGCACATTGATGTGATTTTATAATTTCTTTATTAAGAAATATAACAAGGTTATGTTTAACATGTAAATGTAGTTATACAAGACTTAAGAAACTAAAATGATGTTTTACTATAAGCTAAAGTTCATACTTTGTCATTAACAAAACTTAGCAAAGATCGTAAAATATAAATAACGTTTTTAGGCGATATTTGTATTAACAATCTCCCCATTTTTGTTGATGACAAAACATAAACTATATTTATAAGTAAGCCATTAGTTTTAGTGTTAAGTCTTATAAAGTTTGTATTAAAACTTGTTTTTGCTAAGATGATGTGATATGCAAAAGTTGGGGATGAGAACAAGTTTAATATAAATTCTCCCCCTTTTTGTCGAAACAAAAAGAAGAGAATGTAATGATGCACGTGCTCCCCCTTGGACAATACTCCCCCTAAAAGGAGTGCCAAGTTAGGAAACATGGATTTTGAACCTACAAAAAAAAAAAAAAAATGTAGTTGCCGCATAAGACAAGTGTAGAACAAGTCATGAAAGCTCTTTTTGTCTAAAACATAAATAAGAGTTGCGAAGCGGAATAATGCAATTCTCATGCTCCCCCTTGAATATTACTCCCCTAAATGGAGTATCAAGGAAAGAATACATGGATAATGATCATACAAAAAGGAATGCTAGTTTCTAAAACACAAGATATATGTATGTTACCATAGCAAAGCATAGTTTACTCACAATACCTAAATGGTCAACAAACAATGCATACCTTATAGTAGAATGAAATTCATTTCACGTAAAATTTGACTTTTATAAAGTCAAAGACAAGAAATTTGGAAGATAACATCCTACTTTTAAAAATAAAAGGAAAAAAAAGAAACTAAGAACATAAAATCCTACATCTATAAAAGAAAACTATCATTTTCCTTAATGAGAAACATTTTCCAAAAAACAAGGCTAAGGTTGTTTAAGGATGAAAATGTGTGTTGGAGGATGTAGCGGGTTTCATTTTGAATGTTGTCTGTTGATATAAATAATGCGTAAAAACGTTATTAATATTTATCGATATCCCTATGTTTTGACGATCACAAAATTAGAAATCATTAAACGTAAAATCATTACGTAAATAAGTATTTAGTGACAAAATATCATTATATCCAACTAATTCACTTAAGGTATGAATAAACAAGTGCCTAATACATTTTATGATCAAAGGAAGGTTTATTTACTAATTACTAATTATATAAAATGGTATAAACATTTTATATATTTAAGAAAAACATTTTTGGTAATTAAAGAAAATGTTTATTTCATAATAATTAATTGAATTCAAATTTCTAACCAAATTCAGTTAAAATTTCCCCAAATAAACTTTCCCCAGAAAAAGACAAAGATTTTGGCCGTTTCAGCTGGGCGGCCCCCTTAATTTTAAGGGGGCCGGCCACGCTCCTCTGTCAGAATCTTTGCCTATAAATACTGGCTCAAATCTGGAATTTTTCCTCACCTTTTTGCACTAAAACTTTCTGATCTAATTCTCTCAAATCATCTTCCTAAATCCTTTGATCATAAACACATTAGTTCTTGTTTCCAAGTGATTCTATCCACCCTCATTCAAAGTGCAAGAAGAAGAATACTCCTTTCATCTCAATCCAAGAAGTATTGAAGATTAGTTGTGTAGATAGTTATTATTGTATAGTTGTGTTGTGATTGTAATTGATAGATCTAGGTGTGATAGTAGTTGTGAATAGAAGTAGTGTAGAAATAGTTGTGGTGTGAAGAAGAAGAAGTAGTGAAGGTGTGAGAAGTAGTGTTGTGAAGAAGGTGTGTTGTGGTGTGAGATTGGTTCTAGCTACCATTAGAACTCGACATCTAGCTTAGTGTCGTAAATCGGTGTAAGCGAAAGTTGTGTAAGGTTTCTCCGCCAAAAGGGAGTTTGTTGACATACTGAAGAAAACTCTCGAGTAGGTGACTCGAGGAGTGGAGTAGGGCGAAGAGGTGCTTCGTAGCCGAACCACTATAAATATCGCGTGTTGTGGTTTGATCTTTCTTTCTCTATCTTTTCATTACTTTCATATTTACGTTATTATTGTTTAGTTAGCTAGATTATATTGTTTGAGTTGTACAAGTATTGAATTTCACATATACTAGAATCGAAGCTTTTATCAAAGAAAGTTTTTATAAATAAAAATTGACGTAAAACTATTCAACCCCCCTTCTAGTTTTCCACAATTGGCATCAGAGCTATGTTAAACAAGATTTTTAAAATAAACTGTATTTTAAAACTTGAAACGATCAATGGAATCTGAAAAATATTTAGAAGGTCAATCTATGCAAAGACCACCACTATTTGAAAGTGATGGTTTTCTTTATTAGAAAAATCGATTTGAAACTTATGTGAAATCAAAAGATCTTGATCTTTGGCATATTATTACCTTTGGTGATTTTCTCCCTATTCAATATAATGTTGAAACTAAAATAGATGAAATTGTATCTTTTGAAAAACAAAGTGATGATTTGAAAAAGAAACTAGCAAAAAATAATGAGGCTAAAATGGTTATTTATAATGCGTTACCACGCAAAGAATATGAAAGAATTTTTATGTGTAAAACCGCAAAAGATATTTGGGATTCTTTATTAATCACTCACCAAGGTAATAGTCAAGTCAAAGATAATAAAATAGATCTTCTTGTACAACAATACGAACAATTTACGATTCCGGAAGAGGAATCAATTGATAATGCTTTTGCTAGATTTAACACTATCATCACAAGTTTAAAAGCACTTGATGAGAACTTTTCTAGCAAGAATTTTGTAAGGAAATTTCTTAGGGCTCTCCATCCGAAGTGGCGTGCTAAAGTGACAGCCATTGAGGAGTCAAAGAATCTATCAACTCTACAACTTGACGAGCTAATTGGAAACTTGAAAGTGTATGAGGTGATAATAAAGAAAGATTCCAAAATGGTCAAAGGAAAAAGGGAGCAAACCAAGTCAATCGCATTGAAAGCTAAAAAGGAGTCTAGTGACGAAGAATGCTCAACCTCCGAAAGTGAAGATGAAGAGTACGCCATGGCCGTAAGAGACTTCAAGAAGTTCTTCAAAAGAAGAGGAAGATACGTCAAACAACCGTTTGATGAAAGAAAAATATTTCAAAGAAACAAGGACGAAAAGACTAGCAAGAATGAAAGAAAGTGTTTCAAGTGCGGAGATCCAAACCACTTCATTGGAGAATGTCCGAGATTGTCAAGAAGTCAAAACCACAAAGCCTTCGTAGGAGGAGCATGGAGTGATAGTGACAATGATGAAAAAGATACAACAAAAGAAGAAAAGTGTCTTATGGCGAGATCTTTCGATGAGGTACGTTCCGAAACCGAATATTATATTGATGATAACTTATCATTGATGAAAATGATTTAGATAGCGAATTTAGTAGATTATGCAAACTAGGACAAAAAGTCATAGCTAAAAATAAACTACTAAAACATACTAACAATAAATTGAATGATGAAATACTTGAATTAAAAATAAAGCTACAAAAACTAGAAAAAGGAAAAGAAAGCATTATAGAATGTAAAGAATGTCTAGTTGTTAAAAATGAGAATAAATAACTTAAGGAAGAAATGATTAGATTTGAGAAATTTGAAAATAGTAGTCAATCTCTTAGTAAAATAATTAGTTCTCAAAGAATTGCCAAAGATAAAACCGGCTAAGGATATGACTCAACCGAAGCATCCACTAGTAAATATAAAAATGTAAAGTTTGAAGGTGAAACTAGTGAACTAAAACCTCTAGAGATAAAACCAAAGTATATACTCTTGAAAGATAGATTAGTACATATTGCTAGTGATGAAGAAATTAAAAGTTTTCATAAATCATCATTAAAACCCGAAGTAGAACCCCTAAAGCCAAAAGTAAGATCTAAAACTCCGCCACCTAGAAAACAAAATAGTCCTCATCCTAGGTCTAAAACTTCTCAACCTAAAGTAAACCAAAATAGACGGAACTTTCACAATAATCATCAAATGTGGAACTTCAATCCTTGGGGAATGATTCCACCATACTTGCACCCAAGTAAAATGCATAACGTTTTTGGACCAAATAACTTTGGTCAAATGAGACAATGGGGACCAACAAGATGAAACCGTCACACCTTGGCATGCTTGGTTTTCTATCCGCTTTCACTTGATCTTGATATCTCTTGAAGACTTTGAAGATTTGCTTATTGAAGACAAAAGGGTACACATTTCCTTTTATTTCCTTGTCAAGAAATGCATGCTTAGTTTAGTTTCTAGTTTTTATGTGTTTTTGCTTAGCTTATAGTTTCCTCTAGTTTTTATATATTTATACATATATACTCTTATCTATTTATACTATATATATATATATATATATATATATATATATATATATATATATATATATATATATATATATATATATATATATATATATATATATACACACATATATACTTAGCTATATCTAGGATTTTATAACCTAGAAAACTCATTTGTTGATTTTCTAGAACTAGAAATTGTTCGTTTACGAACTTCTTCTTTCCCGCATTTGCCTTTTTGAACTTCAAAGTTCAACGACACTCATGTTGATGTAGAGAAATGAGTCGAAAAATCTATGGATGAAACAAACTCCCGTCCTCCGTTGCATACGTCTCCTTCCTATATTCTCGTCTTATAAACCCATACTATATATATATATATATATATATATATATATATATATATATATATATATATATATATATATATATATATATAAACCTTCCACAACTCTCTCGTCCACTTGACAACTTGATAAATTTCATCCGAAATGATCAAGAAACTTCAATTGACGAAATGTCAAGTAACTCCTTTCGTGCGAACACTCTCTAACGTATTTTTGATTAAATATAAATCTAATATATATATAAATATTTTCTTGTTCTTTCCAGAAACCAAAATCTCAAAAAATCAAGTTTTGGAGGGCGGCCCCCTTAATGTTTAAGGGGACCGACAGCTAAATGAAGGGCAGCCCCCTTAATGTTTAAGGGGGCCGGCCATCTGACAGTCCAAATTCGATTTTCCTCTTTTTCCTTTTGCCAAACACTCCTCTTTCACACAACCCCACTCTTCTGCTTCTGCTGTGACGAAACCAAAAACCTCAAAAATCAACTTCCAAATCACTCAATTCAGGTTAATTCGGAAAGGGCAAATTCATCTAACACGATTATCATTACATATTGTAAGTTTTTCATAACACATTACATCTAATTCCATCTAATTTGGTCAAACTCAAGATTATGCATGTTTTAATAATTTTTTCAAATTCATAACTTCTTTCGAATTGGGTCTAAGATTTTCATAACTAAATACTTCCCTTAGGATGAGAATGCACAATTAACACTAGAAACTAATAATTATAAACCCTCTTGTCGAAAATTTTTGAAATATTTCATACACTCCTTTTCAAAATTTTTAGTAAATACATTGTTGAATAATGCTATAAAAACTTGTTAAAACTAATCACATTATGTTTTCATAACTTGTAAAACATGAAATTCTATCTTTCGACTAAGTAAAAATATTTTTGTACACGATAAGAGGGTGTTTGGATTATGTCCAAATAATGTAGAAATTTAATCGTTGTAATTTTTATAAAACGTTGTCAAGTTTATAAATCTAAAATTTGTAATTCGGACTTGTCAAGATATATAATTCATATATATATTGACATACTAGTAATGTAAGTGTCTAGTTAAGGGAGCGTTTGGTTTAGTACAAAAATGGTATTTTTAAGTCAAAACATAAACCACCTTTTTCGAAAACAAATCACATGCATAAGAAACTCGCAAGAAATGACTAGTTTTACAATATAATGTAAATCTAGTAAATTTCATGATATATTAAGATGTTTAAAGGGGCGTTTGGATTAGTCCATAACAACTTGTTAAACATCTTAAAATATATCTAGAACGAGTTAAAAATAAAATTATGGAACATAGTAAACTACTTCTTAGGATTATTGTCTTAGAGTCGAAGTATGTTTATGTTCCAACAAACTTCTTAACTATACATACATATTTGTTCTACTCTATATTTATTTTGGTCTTTTGTATTGTTTTTTGTGTTTAGGTAAAAATGCCCAAAGTGATTACCGAAGATATTTCCTTAACCAAAAACTACATCCCTAAAGTTTCTCAACTTCCCACCACCTCTCCTTCCGTAGCTCTTTTCTATCATCAAATTGAAGATAGAAATATTCATGAAGGTCGTGTTGTATATCCCGAGTACTATAAATCCGATTACATCGACCGTATGTTCACAAATGTTCGTTTTGAATGTCTCTTCCAAATTAATGAACCCATCATTTCTCGTTTCATTCTTGATTTCTATAGCCAAGTCAAGGTCCAAATCGATGACTTTGGTTCTATTCTCATCTCATTCATGATCCAACATGAATTCATCACTTTAACTCTTGCACAATTTGGTCAAATTCTCTAAATCCCTTTCACCGGTCAATCCGTTTTCTCAAACGAATGGGATCTTGGTTCTCTTCAATATTCTCGTCCAACTTTTGGTCCTTATTTCTCCGAGATTCCTTCTCCACTCGAAATTCGTCAAATGCTCGGTTTAACCCATGAAACCAGCACTTGTAAAATCAAATCCAAAAATGTCGATATCTCCGAAAACCAAATCCTACTCAAAGAATTATGCCCCGACATGAAGCGTTGGGAAGAACTCATTCGTGAGAATGCGTTTGGTACCGGAGGCCACCGTGACCATCTCCCGGCTAGCCTCGCTCATATGTTGTATTGTATTGTTGCCGAACAACATTACAATTTGGCTTATTTCTTCATCAAGCGCATTGAACGTGCAAGAACTACTCCGAAAGCAAATCTTCCATATGGAATGTTCCTCACTCGTCTCTTCCGTCATGTTGTCGAACATTATCTCGACATTGATGGTAGTATCTATGAGTCCATCTATCCGACCTTACGTCCTCTCGTTCTCAAACAAACCCGTAAACCTCGTAGTGATAAGGGTAAATCTCGTCGTCACAGCTTCCATGGCTCATCATCTCGACAAGACGATGACGATGAGGAGGAAAACATCTACGATGCTAGTACCCCTTCGTTCTCCGAGTTCGTTGATAATCTAGAGGATCTCGACTATCCCGAGTATACAACCCCATCTCCTAGCGATCAAACCGAAGAAGTACTTCATCAAAGAACAACCGAGATGCTTAGACGACAAAAGAGTTTGCATGAAGAAGTTAGAGGTGGTTTCAAATCAATCGGGAAGACGTTGAAGGGCATCTTCGGGAAGAAAAGAAGATGATGAAGATTTGCTTATGTTTGTTGAACATTATTTATTTTCTTGTTTCTCGTTCTTGGATTTTTATGTGCTATTTGTCCGAATTATATTCGGAAATACTTGTATTTCTTTTGGATGATTTTTTTCTTGACTAGGTTGATAACTTGCTCTATTATGTTTAATATATGCTTATGATTGCATGTTTTATTACTTAATCTACATATTTGCTTGCATGCTTAGCTTATGTATTTATATATATAACATGTATGCTTTCTAATAGACCAAAACAAATGTGAAATGTCCAAATAGAGCTTGCTGAAAAAACAAAACAGAATATAACGTTTTTCCAGAAAAATTTTGAAAATTTTTGATTTCTGGGTTGTCAGATGGGCGGCCCCCTTAATTCATAAGGGGCAGCCCCCTTAAATTTAAGGGGACCGGCCTGTATTTAAGGGGACCGACCACCCATACAGTAATTTCAACTGTTTTCTTTTGCATCCTGTGATTCCTTTTGGTAGTCCCAGCTACCATTTCCCTTAAAAACTAACCTAACTTTGGAATCTAACAATGCAATTTCAAATTAATTCTATTTCTAAACATGTTTTCATACTATATAATTCCCATGCATGTTTAATTCACATTCCATCATCCTTAACCTTCATCAAACCTCATCCTTTCATCATGTCATCACCAAGAACCACATACTCAAACAATGCCAAGAAACAAAAACTTGTCATTATTCCACCAAAACAATTATTCATTAACCTCACAAATGAAGGCAATACCACTCCTTCACCACCACCTCAATGCTCATCTCCTAGTGCTCCTAATGCACCATCAAAACACCATCAACAAATGGAACCTCTACTTCTTCCATACCATCCACTTCATCCATAAATGACTACATCAACAACCACTTGTCTCCTCCATCAAGAGTTCCACCACCACAACCTACCATTGAAAACACATCTCTTGACATCACTCTTTCATTGTCACCATTGAATCCTCTTGATGCACACTTCCCATCATCTCCCATCAATCCACCAACCTACAACCCGGTCTCATGGAGCTTACTTGAAGCTCATGGTGACACTTGCTTGTGTTGCATCCACAACCGAACAATTGTGTTCGGGCTTAGAGATGAGATCCAATACATGTTTTCCCACATGGAAAACATGTTGCATCAACTACAAACTACCATCACCACAACTCCACCACCACCAACAACACCTCCAACACCACCATCAACAAACACTCCTCCACCATCACCATCTTCATGTTCACCATCCATTCCACCCAATTAAACATGCATGGTCTTTTGGAAATAAAATTGTATCAAAACAATTTGGATGGCAAGCTCTAGGAGGATTTTCATGTTAGAGCTTTGGTTTATTATTTAAGTGATGTTTGTAAGCCTTTAAGGCTTTTGTTAGTTGCACTACTTGTTAAGTTTGTTGATGTAATGCTTGTTGTATCTCTTTAACTTTATCAATGCTATGGTTATGTTTAGTTTCTCCTCTTGCATGCTATATATATATATATATATATATATATATATATATATATATATATATATATATATATATATATATATATATATATATATATATATATATATATATGCTGCTTGTCCACTAAATATTTTTGCAAGCATTCCATTTCTCAATTCGTCTTGCAACCTTAAAACGAGGGGGAGCATACATCAAGGGGGAGCTCATCCGAATTCGGGACAACCTTTTTTATGTTCACAAAAAGGGGGAGAAGTGATATATAAACTGACTAAATACTTGCATATATAATAATTTTTGATTTAATGAGTTTAGATTTTGTAATTATCAAAAAGGGGGAGATTGTTGATATAAATAATGCGTAAAAATGTTATTAATATTTATCGATATCCCTATGTTTTGACGATCACAAAATTAGAAATCATTAAACGTAAAATCATTACGTAAATAAGTATTTAGTGACAAAATATCATTATATCCAACTAATTCACTTAAGGTATGAATAAACAAGTGTCTAATACATTTTATGATCAAAGAAAGGTTTATTTACTAATTACTAATTATATAAAATGGTATAAACATTTTATATATTTAAGAAAAACATATTTGGTAATTAAAGAAAATGTTTATTTCATAATAATTAATTGAACTCAAATTTCTAACCAAATTCAGTTAAAATTTCTCCAAATAAACTTTCCCCAGAAAAAGACAAAGATTCTGGCCGTTTCAGCTGGGCGGCCCTTTTAATTATAAGGGGCGCCACCCTTAATTTTAAGGGGGCCGGCCACGCTCCTCTATCAGAATCTTTGCCTATAAATACTGGCTCAAATCTGGAATTTTTCCTCACCTTTTTGCACTAAAACTTTCTGATCTAATTCTCTCAAATCATCTTCCTAAATCCTTTGATCATAAACACATTAGTTCTTGTTTCCAAGTGATTCTATCCACCCTCATTCAAAGTGCAAGAAGAAGAATACTCCTTTCATCTCAATCCAAGAAGTATTGAAGATTAGTTGTGTAGATAGTTATTATTGTATAGTTGTGTTGTGATTGTAATTGATAGATCTAGGTGTGATAGTAGTTGTGACTAGAAGTTGTGTAGAAATAGTTGTGGTGTGAAGAAGAAGAAGTAGTGAACGTGTGAGAAGTAGTGTTGTGAAGAAGGTGTGGTGTGAAGAAGGTGTGTTGTGGTGTGAGATTGGTTCTAGCTACCATTAGAACTCGACATCTAGCTTAGTGTCGTAAATCGGTGTAAGCGAAAGTTGTGTAAGGTTTCTCCACCAAAAGGGAGTTTGTTGACATAGTGAAGAAAACTCTCGAGTAGGTGACTCGAGGAGTGGAGTAGGGTGAAGAGGTGCTTCATAGCCGAACCACTATAAATATCGCGTGTTGTGGTTTGATCTTTCTTTCTCTATCTTTTCATTACTTTCATATTTACGTTATTATTGTTTAGTTAGCTAGATTATATTGTTTGAGTTGTAAAAGTATTGAATTTCACATAAACTAGAATCAAAGCTTTTATCAAACAAAGTTTTTATAAATAAAAATTGACGTAAAACTATTCAACCCCCCCTTCTAGTTTTCCACACTATCGAAGTGAAACGCTTTTGGTTTGTGTTTTTGGTGCTATTATGGATGGGTCCCTATTGTTGGAGACTCTAGAGTTGAGGTGGGTTAGACAAGGACTCTAGATGTTCCAAGATGTGATTGAGGATAAACCTCATTTCTTCAGTTAGCTCACGAATTTCCGTTCGACACCTTTCACTAATGTGGCGGTTCGTTCGCAATGTCCGCAATCATGGCGGGGAAAGTTTGGTGGAAGAGGGGTTTGATTTGTTGGTGGTGGATCATTTGAACTTGAAGGAGCAAATGTGGATGGTTGGGAGGTGTTTTTCGTTCCTTCACTAGATGAGTGTAATGCCGTATGGAAAACCATAATATGGTTGATTTGAGAGTCAACCATATTCTTGAAGGCATGAAGGTGTTTTAAATGAGTGTTGAGTTCTTCACTAATGTTTGGAGATTTTTCCCATAAGGATGCTTCTATTTTCTTATAAGAAGGAAATAGAGATTCAAAATGTTGGGAATGTTCTTGTGGTGGTGGTTGTTGTTGTGGTAGTGGTTGTTGTTGTTGTGGTTGTTGTTGTTGAACATAATGGCAGAAGCTTGGTTCTTCAGAAGGATTACCATGAAGGTCTTTGTAAATGGGGTGAAACATAAATGATTGTAGGTGTGTATGACCTTGATCTTGTGGAAAAATTGAGGGTGTAGCATAACGGTAAGCCAAACGCTCTACTAATGATGGTTGATGGGGTTCATCATCTAATTGCTCACTTGGTGATTGAGGTGATCTAGGTGGAAGGTCTTCTAAAGTTTCTAATAGTGGATGTGGTGATGTTGGTGGTGTATGGAAAAGTTCCATTGGTGTAAGTGTTGGTGATTGAGGTGATGGAGTTTTTGATGGTTGAGTTTGTTGCGATGTTGAAGCACTTCATGTTTTGATTGATGGTTGAAAAGTGTGTATGTTTGTATTGCCATGTTTGGGAGAGGATGTTGGAGTAGCAAGATTGAGGAAATCTTGAATAGTGGTCATGTTGGTATTGCAAGGTATTGAAGATGGTGTTGGTGTAGTAAGGTTGAGGAAATCTTGGATAGGTGAAGAAATGTCAAGTGATGTATCACTTGATGATGATGGGCTTGATTTGATGGTTTTGTTGAAGCAACAAGGTTTTACACTAATCCTAGCGGTTTTTCTAATGGATTTTGATGATTCGGATGAGGTGTTGGATTTAGTCATTTCAAAGGTGTGATTTCGAAGCTTAAGAGAGAGGATTTTGATGGTGATTGTGTGATTTGAAGTGTTGCAAGATTGTCAAATTTATAGAGTGGAAGAGATGTTGGAAGGGGTGTTTGTATTTGATGTTCTACCATACAAATGTTGAGGTTTCTAATGATTTAGAATATTTCCAAGAGCATGTCAAATCATTGGAGGTCAATCCAATGAAATTGGGTGAAGTGAAAGACTAACTTATGCACTCAATGCTATGTGATCATGGGAAGTGATTTGGTTGAAAATGTTCTAAGGGTTTGAAGGATCCTTTTTAAGGGTTCCCTGGGTTAGTTATTGTAGCAACTCGTACATTTCAGGCTATAATTTGACTATTTATTGTGACTTTTTATTATTTTAATTTTAAGTGACATTACTTTTATAAGTAAGTACGTAAATTAAATCGCGTTCACTTAACTTGTCATTCTAGGTGTTCTATATACTTTGTTTTCTCTAATAGTCATATTTTATATGACCTATTATTATTTTACCATTTTGACTTAAACCTTTTACGTCTTGCACGTTTACGTACCACATTTTAATTTTAACGACGTTTAAACCCTCCGATAGACTTATGTCTCATAGTAAATATTAAAATAGGCTATGTCAATAAGTTTTAACATTTTTATAAGTATTATATTTTTACGATACCTGATTTTAAGTTTCGTGACTTGAGGACTTTACATTAGTAATTACTGAGATCAAACTATACCCTCTAATCACTAAATCTATCTATATGATACAAGATAAATACTAAATTTCACACTTTGATTCTTCTCTTTCCACGTCTAAACAATCACTAGACTTTTCATCAAAAATATTAATTCTAAATTGTCTTCTTTTCTTATTTTACCAAAGATCTAAAGTTATCAAAACCAAATTTTGCTACTTCTTCCTTGATTCCTTTTTACACTTAAACAAATGAACTCATTTCTTTCTTTCTTTGGCAGCCACAAACCATCATCTTCATCATATTCTTTGATTTTCTTTTAGCTAGTTACTTGATCATTTGTTGAAGAGTTTATGTTCCTTGCTAGTTTCCTTGATTTATTCCATCACAAAAACACCACAAACAACTCCAATCTAGCTTCGATTCTTGGGTTTTTCTTGAACTTTTGGAAAAGTTTTTAGATGTTATTTTATGGTAGAACAAATGATTCTAAGAGTGGGTTTTTGATGTGGAAGCTTGGTTGTGCGTTGGTGATTTTTAGTTTACTTGTTCTTAATCCTTGTTCTTGTTTGATCTTCACCACCAATCCTTGTAAGGAAATCATCCCTCATATTTCATTTCTGTGTTTCATTATTACTTTTGCATATTCATACATTATATCAATAGATTATACCATTTACTTAGCTCAAAACCATGAAAAACATGTTTATACTCTATAGATTCTGAGTTGTGTTGAATCTGTCCCAAATTCGAATTTGCTAAGAAAAATCAGTGGACTATGAGGCTTAGGGAAAAATATAGGGTTGTAGTCCTTGGTCTTGTGGTCGTTTCGCCGGGTGGCACGTCCCATAACTCGACCCGATGATTTAATTAGAAAATAAACGGTCAAAAGTATTCAAAATCTGCTTAACAGATTTCGAATGGTAAAAACTCCAAAATCTTGTATAGGATCACTTGTTCAGGTAAAAAGAGAAAAGTTAGTAGACGTCTTAACTTAAACGTGGCCACTGGCCGCATATAAATCGGAGTTGTAGATCAAAAGATACACCCGTTTTGGTGGGACTGTTTCGGGATGACCATTACTCAGCTTTTATACATAAGGGTAAATTAGTAACTTCACCAAGGTTTCCAAATTTCTGACTCAGTTGGACCCACATTTCTGACAAATAGACTCAAATACCTTCCGAGGACGTAAAAACTGAATCATAACCCTTTACGGTTTAGGAGCAACAGATTTCTATATTTGAACAAAGTGATATAAACCCATTTTGGCACTTAAGGTCAAAAGTTTAATAAACTTCTCGAACTCGTTGACAATAGTCTTTGTTGTTTTGAAAACCTTATAAATACTAAGTACAATGGTATAATCAATATATAAACTTTATAAAAGTTCATTTGCATTCATACGTTTACTATTTATAAACCTATGACACGGCATTATAATGCTTCTAGGACTTTTCGCGGCTATTTCGTTATCTCATATCTCGTCATTTGTTGTCACATTGCTTAAGGTGAGTATTCACGAACCCCTTTTTCTAACTATTTTAAGCGCTTTGGGGTGGATGCATGAATTATTACTCGAACTCTTTGAACATTGTTTTGAACCGTTTGATTATTATGAACTCTTTTGACTTGTGTTGACCTTATAACTTGTTTTGAACTCTTGAACTCAACTTGAACTTTTGAACTTAATGTACCGTACGTACTATGACCTAAAGTCTTGCCATTTTGGTGGAGCGTTCTTAACCCTAAAAGTCTCGCCATTTTTGGTGGAGCGTGCAAAGTCTCACCTTATTGGTGGAGCGTTCTTGACCTAAAGTCTCACCTTATTGGTGGAGCGTGCTAAGTCTCCCATGTTCAGAGCTTTCTTAATCGTATATAATAGTTGTATGATGTACTGTTCGTACATTCGCATTGTTCGTCACCTATTAGTAGTATGGATAGCGCTATTAGAGGTCGGCCAACCTCTCGTTCACTATGTTACGGGACGCATATTATTTATTTTAGGGGCTTTACCTGGCATAGATTATTATATACGTGGTGCTTATATTGTGAACTATTATGACTGCGTGTGCTTGACTACCAGACATACCACTTTATATGCAATGGGTTGTGAACACACAGGTTGCAAGTTTTGTATGGGCGGGATTTGCAACTGAGTGGATTTACAATGCCTTTGCCTTGTGAACTTTCTCAAAAGGTTTTTCATATTATATAAACCGTGTGTACTCACCAACTATTTTCATAGTTGACTCGTTTTCTCTCATGCATTTCAGGTGATCGCCAGTAAGTTTTTCTTCAGGTCTATGCATAACGAAGTTTTCACATGTCATCTTTATTTACCATTCGACAGTTTATGTTAACACTTGGGGACCTCTTTCTTGTAACTCTGATTTTATTATTTGAATGGTAATTTTACAAAATGTCTCATTTAGAGGTCGTTTTCTATAACTTGAACTTTGTACTATGAAGTAGCACCCCAGTGACATTATTTTCCGCTGCGATATTTTGGGGGTGTTACAGTTATGTTTGAATTTGAATTTTTGGCGGGAAATAACTTCCTAATTGTTCTAGTGAGTGAGAGTGGTCCTAATATGTTTATTGGAAGTAAGGGAAGATGTTTCTCACTAAAGATAAAGATTTGACATTTTACAAATTTTGAAATTTAGAAAAATGTAAAATGATTTCTTC
Organism: Artemisia argyi; assembly: GCA_030686995.1. NCBI lineage: Eukaryota > Viridiplantae > Streptophyta > Magnoliopsida > Asterales > Asteraceae > Artemisia > Artemisia argyi. Next base: position 228,643,564 of record CM060680.1, on the reverse strand, counting down.
AGGAGACTGGCGGAACCTTGACACATCAAGGGCGGAACCCTTCTGAGGGTTCCGTCAGGCCAATACTGGGTTACCCAGAATTTTGCACTGGCGGAACCCAGTTTTTGGTTCCGCCAGTTCCGCCAGACCTGAAAAAACAGACAGTCCACATTTTTGAGGGCCGAGACGATTTTCAAATTTTTCGAAAACTCCTAAAAATGAAAATTTATTATATGTCTGATTAGAAAATGCAAAAAATGGATATGTAAACATTCATATCATAGGACTTTGACCGGGGGCTAGCGAATTTCACTATACTTAGTGAAATTTTCCATAAGCATGAAAATTTGACAAACACCTCAAATATCGTCAATATGCATAAAGGCTCATACAAAACATAGTCCGACGAAAACAATAAAGCATGGAAGTAAAAAGCAATACAAATAACATAGTTTAAGACATACAAAGTTCTAAAAGCTACATAAGCTAGACACTCCTTAAGCACACATCTCATAACCGGTCTATCTTCTTCTTGAGCTTTCCTAGGTGCCTTCCAAAGCACTTGAATATTCTTTTGGTTTGCTTAAACTCTTCGGACGCATTGCTAATGATGGGAAATTCTTGAAGGTATTCTAAAGGGGGTAGCTTAGAGTTAGGAAGATTATCGTTATCGCTTATATCGGATGATGAAGATGATGGTGAAGGAAAGCGAGTACGCTTTCCCTTAACTTTGAAGACTCTTTTATCACTTAGAGGGACGAATATGTGAGGAACGAGAGTGTAATCAAGGCACATTCCCTTATTGTTAGGAGGAATAGGCGAGATTGCTCTAAAGAGGCGGGTGAGAAGCATTCCATAAGGAAGAGCGGTTGTTCCTACCAAGGATATGTCGGCCATTCTTTTGGCTAGGTAATAGGCTAAGTTAAAAGGTTGACCGGTGGAAATGCTATAGAGCATGTAGCTAAGACATGTGTTTACATGATCTATATTTCCTATGGAACTTATAACGTTGGCTCTAAGAATTTCTTCCCATTTCTTAAATTGTGGTTTAAGCTCATTGAGTTCCATACCAAAAGGGTCCTTATTTACCTCATTTCTCGAACGATCCTTCTTAGTTGTTGAGGTCCTAACAAAGAGATGCTCACGAATTTCTTCCTTGTTAGCAAGAAGAGTGTCGTATGGATGATAACGCTCAATGGAATTAAGACTTGAAAGAGGACACTTATCAGTGTAGAGACATGTACCAACATTAGGGACACCGAGAATAGTGGCAAAATCTTTTAAGGATATGAAATGTGAATGTTGATTGGTTGAGAATATTAATGAGATCTTACCATTGTCATTGAAGAAAAGGTTTATGGTTGCATAGAATTCTAAGATGAACCTAGGACAAATTTGCTCATCGATGTCTAGGAGGCAATCAAAGTTGATTGCGGCAAAGTTTTGGCGAATGGATGTTCCTTTTAGGAAGGATGGATCAATGGTTCTTCCTTCATGAACATAGCGTTTTTCTAGACCCTTAAAAGTTTCAACTTGATCTTTAGTAAGGCCTTTGGTCCTATGGTGTTTGGGTAAGTAATTAAGAGTTTTCTTGTGATCGGAGAATGTTGCGGGAGGCATGTTGATTCCTAGAAAACACAAAATTTAAGTTTAAGTTAATGACTTTTACAATGTGGATGTTCTAGTGTGTGCCTATATGAAAACAATGTGGAGGTGCGGTTATCTTGACTCATTTTGATGCTTAAAATGTTTTGTAATGCAAGTTTTGTTACAAAACAAAAGATAACCCAAACGCTCCTATTTAAATATAGCTTAGTTTGAATGTACTCGAAAATGCATATTAGTTATGTATTCCCTTTAGCATTCAAGAGACATTATGCAAGTGATGTTTCAATGACGTTTTTCATTTGTTTTAACAATGTGGTGAAAGGTGGTATTCTAGTGATTTTTGAAAGACAATGAACTTGGTGTGTTTGGTAAATCATGATAATAACAAAAAGGATACAATTCCTAACTAATGGAAATTATGATTAGTTTACAACCAAGGTTTTTCATGAATCAACAAGTTTATGCATAAACCCGAAGATTCTAGTTAATGTATGTAAATGAAAATGTTAGACTTTGATTGAAAATGAAATTATGATAAGAATACTTACAAAGTTAATTGGATTGGAAGCGATGTGAGTGAGAGCCCTAATTTTCGTGTGGTAAGGTGTTTGTGAGTGAGTGATAGCTGTTTGTAAGTTGAAGTAGAGAGTTAAGAGGTGTTTGGTTTTGAATAAAGATAAAAACAAACTACAGATACGGCGGATCAGGCGGAACCAAAGGAAGGGTTCCGCCCGTTATTTCGCAAGGTTCCGCTGGTTCAACAGGTGAAAATTTTGAATGATTTGTTTTGACTTTTGTGGTTTTATCCTAATGTTCAAAACTAAGGTTTTTAGGTTTCACGAGTCCTAAATTAAATCTAAGAGGGATGAATGATTCTCATTCAAGAGGTTTTGAAAACATTGACGATATGAAACTTTATCTGTTAAGATGTTCCTCAATGAACATTTTTACCAAGGCGATGATGATCGATCACAATATGTTAATTGAAAACACATAGGATCGGATTGTCGCTGAAGTCGATGATACTATTGAAAAGAGGAATTCCATTGTTGACTTGAGTTTGCTTGTTCAAATGGAGCTTGTTGATGTGCTTCTCCTTCCGATACTAGTTAGAGAGCCTTAAGCTACTTAGAGAATCATTGGGTAAATAAGTGTAAAAGTGCAAGTACCGCTTGTGCTTTTTCTATCAACTTAATTACCGACGTAATTCTAGTTGGCATACATTATGGTTTCTATTCCCGTTCCTTTGGGATACCATACTCTTAGGTGTGTAGTACCTTTTGATGTATCCAAACAATCTCTTCCGAAAGAATTGTTTTAGGATCTTCTCTAATACGAGCACATAGACAAGCACTAAACATAATGTTGGATCTATTTGTTGTGAGAACAAGTAAACTTCCAAACATTTCTCTATGTTTAGTTTTACCTACGGATTCACTAATCTCATTCTTGATAAGTCATATAAGACTTAATCATTGTGAACTTGTGAGTAATTAGGAATGTCTTTGAGTGATTATTCCTTGTTTTTGGAGCTTGCTTAAGTTTTCAAAAAGTCTTTCATAGATCGACACTACATTCATTTTATCTATTTTGAAAGATTTATTTTCGATCGTTGTTTTACTCTAATGCCCAAAAACTATTTTTATCTAATTTGTTTAATCACAACCATGATCCATAATTCAAGTCTTATGACCTTGTCAATTTTACTTGATTCAATGCTTGACACAAGATGAGAGATTTTATTTTCATTTTGAACTTTTGTCCTAAATGTTATGACACTACGACTTATGAATTTTTGGACATATAAGTTATCTCCTTTTAATAGTTCATCTTTCTTGCTATTTTTCTTAACTTATTTGTCTTACCATCGTTGAACTTTCGACTAAGTCATCATTTACCAAAAATGATATCTTAGAAGGAGGTGGTCTTTCGTTGAATGTTGGATTCAACGACTCCTCGACTCTTTAGGTTTCTTTTAAAAAAATAAGTTTTCATGTTTTGTAAATGTCCAAGAGATACAACATCATAAGACTATGGGTCGAATTTGATGTGCAAATCGTAGATGTTTATAAATCATCTTCTCCCAATCATCCCATTGTATCTTAATGTGGTTTATTTTCCTTTGTGTGTCTTATATGAGATTTTATTAAAAGAGTGGTTAAATTAAGACATGATTGAACATGTAGTGTTAAAAGATGTTTGTGTTACAAATGCTTGTGAAATGTTTTCATTTACTAGATTTGCAAGCATCACAAAAGTGTTGGTTGAATAATCACTTTGGAGATTCTTAGTTAGCTCACTTGTAGACAAGTATTAAGTGAGACTCACTCAAGAGTTTCTCGTGTCTTTTCACGAAAGTTTAAAGAGGTAAAACACCTTATATCTCCTACTAGATGTAGTGTCTAAATCCTTTAATCACGGAGGATCTAATCCTTGTTGTTACTTACACAACATAAACACCTTAGAGTAAAAACTATTAATATCACCCGCGACAAAACTTAATGTTAATCAACAAGAAGCTATGAAAGGTAAGTTGAAGAGACGTGTACCTTTTAAGCTCCATAGATGAGCCACCAAGAAGATAATCTTTAAGCAAATTATCTTGACTCATAAGAGAGCTAAACTCAAATACTTATGAATCCAAGGAGGTTAGACAAACATATAAAAGTACTGAACATGATATCTTTATCCTTTTATCATGAGCTCCTAATAGAGATATAATTACTCCTACAATTCTCTCCTAGGTTTTACAAACACAACTTGTTTTGTTTTACTTGTTGATGTTGCATTTGAGTCAAATCCTAATCCGGTTTTATCTCTAAATGACTTTTGACATTTGAATAAGCTTTTAAGAGCTTTTGAACTTTCTTCAAATTTAGCAAGCATTTCCCCTTTTTCATTTTGTCTTTGAATTTCATATTTGTAATCTTGACATATTTTGCATTCTAGATCAATTTCAACATTACTCTCAAGTCTAGACATTTTATCTTCTAACATGATTTCCTTTTCAAAATTATTCACAAGAGATTTTGAAGGTTCATTGTTAAAGATAGTTTTAGGTCCATGTTGCATAAAAGTTTAGACTCATTTTCTAGTTTAGAAAACTCTGGGATAAATGTGTCAAAGCAAAAGTGTTTGGTTTCAAATTGTACCTTGCTTGATGTTTTATCTAGTTGAGAATCACAAACCGGATAGTTGGCTTCATCTTCATCCGTGTCATTCCATGAATCGTAAGCAAGGCCACTTTGAGCTTGACATAATGATAAGGCGAAAAATGATCCATTTTTAGGGGGTCATTTAAGCCCGAATCCGAATTTATTTGATCAAATATTGCCCTAAATCGTTCCTTTTGTGATTTTAGGTACTTGGAGAGTGAATTCTGGAAAAGAAGCCATTTTGGACGTTTTTGGAGCATAAAAGTGAAGAAAACGGCAAAGTCTCAATTTTCCATGCTGGGAACAGTAGGTGACGGCGTCAAGAGTAATTTTCTGACGGCGTCAAACCTCAATAATAAAATCCGAGAGTTCATGAAGGCGTCAAGAGTTTTCCTGACGGCGTCAAAACCCCAAGAATTAAAATCCGTAGTTGATGACGGCGTCACACACAGGGTGTCAAGAGTAATTTGTGTGACGGCCTAGGCCTTGACGGCGTCAGAAGTAGATCAAGACCGTCCGAGGAAGTATTTGGCGGCGAGATGACGGCGTCACACCTTTGTTCTTGACGCCGTCATACGTATTTTCCTATATATAGTTTTCTAGTTTTTCACATTTAAAGAAAGAAGTTTTGGGGAGAAACCCTAAAGACGATTTTGGTGTAACTTTACAGGTTTTTCAAGGGTTCCAACCCCTTGATACCTTGCATGATTAATCAAGATAAGTGTTCTTCTAATTCAATCAATATGTCTATGTGTTGGTTGTCTATATCTTGTTCTTGTCTTAATTCTATCATGCTAGGCTAGATCTCTTTTGTGTTTGCTTAGATCTAATGAAACCTAGATATTGATTATGTGTTGATTACTTGTTTATTCTTGTCTTGGATGAATGATTTATATGTTAGGCTTAAGAAAACTGGTAGATCTCCAAATGGTAACATGCTTGAACGTCTTAAGAAACATGAACCGAGGCGTACTAGGTCTTTATTGGTTGTATTTAATGCATGAGCCACTGTTTACAATCCCTATAGTTGTGCTGGGCATGGTGTAGGAGGAGATAAGAGCTCATAGAATTGGGGAGTTATGTATGCCACCCCATGAATGGTATTAAGGAATACAATCCGTCATCCATGCAATTATAACAAGTAATTAATGTGTAAAAGATATCTAGGGAGTAGTGAAATCTAAGTAAACACATTTTCTCCAATTACTGCTCACAACCTTAGTTTAATTAGTTTATTTTCATTTTTAGTATTTTATTTTGATTGCATATTAGTATTGGGTTAGTTGAATAGCAACTAATTCCGCTCATTCTTCCAAAACCCGAGATTTTACTTGCTTTCATAAAAATATAAAAACACAAAAAGAATCATCCATCATCTTTAGAACTAGTATTTAGGCTTTCTAATCCTAGCGACACTATTCCTAAGCTGAACGATCAATCCTCCGGTACTTGTCACTATACTATACTACAACGATCAGGTACACTGCCTGGTGGGGGTTGTAAGCTTCTCGAGATCCCTCGAGAGGTAAAGCCTGTTGCGATTCCCACGCATCAAGTTTTTGGCGCCGTAGCCCGGGGAATAGTTATTGTCTAGGTTAGAATTTCTTTTTATTAGATCTACTTGCTAGATTCCTTTCTAGTAAGATTTTATTTTTATTTTTAGGTTTTCTTTAGTCTATCTTATTTCTTCGTGCTTTTGTTCGTAACTCTTTACCATCCGACATCATGGAAGGTGGTAACATCTTTGAACCCGTCATCCCACCACAAAAAAACCCACCACTAGAACCCCTTAGGCCCCGAACCTTAGGAGAATATTCCCGACCTAGCCACCAAGGCTACCGAAACACCATTGAGCTCACCGGAGCCAATGTGACCCCCTTGCGATCCGACACCATCCGGTTGGTGCAAAGCGGATGTGCATTCCATGGACTTCATTCCGAAGATCCAAACCAACATCTTAAGGACTTTCTCAAAATCGTAGATTCCATAGACCTAGGTGTTGAAACTAGAGAGACTACCCGTTTACGCCTATTCCAATTCTCTCTACGGGATCAAGCTAGTCAATGGCTTGAGCATTTACCCGCGGGATCCATCACCACATGGGACAATCTCGCCAATCGCTTCCTTACCCAATTCTTTCCGCCGGAAAAGACTGCAATGCTTAGAAGGGACATTTTTATGTTTGAGCAACAGCGGGGTGAAACTTTTTACGAGGCTTGGGCCCGTTTTAAGGATCTCCTCCACAAGATCCCTCATCATGGCATAAACCTTTGGTTATTAGTCCAGATTTTCTACGACCATGTTGACTATCACACTAAGCGCACCATCGACAGGGCCGTAGGAGGTAAATTGCGTGATAAGAACGCCGAGGAGTCTTGGGTAATTATCGAAGAGCTCGCTGTTGATAATCATGAGATTTGGGAATTTAAACATATGATAGAAGCGGCCATCAATGCAGTCTCGACATCTGGAGGAACCACCGAAATCCCCGATGAACTCCTATGCAAACTTGAGGCAAAAGTTGACTATTTTGAGGAAAGGCAAAGGCGACCTTTGAGTCCTAGACGGGCTACTGTCAATTCTGTCTCAAAACCAACTTCGGCACCATTATCTGAGTCACCTTCTAGAGAACATGTCGAGACTTTTCAGAGGTGCACCCCACCTTGTTCCCCTCCCAAGGAACTTAGCTCGGAGTTTGAGGCTAGGATGAGGGAATATATGGCAACTCACTCAGATCGGCTTGCTAGATTCGAAGAAGCATTTTATAAGCAAAAAGAGGAAATGCAGGAGAAAATGAATGAGATGTTAAGTCTATTAGAGGAGTATGCCAACCAGAGAACCCCCGAACAAATGCTACTAAGGAAAGAAAGCGCCACTCCCACCACCCAATTTGTTAATTCCATCACCATTGTCCAAAAAGATAACGAGAAGGTAGAAACTCCTGCTAAACAGACCTTAGAAAAACCACCAGAATCTCAACCTTTGAGTTACTACCTGAAGCATGATATAAATAAAAACACCATAACAAATTGGATTAAGGGTGATGGGCGTAACCAACCTCCCAATCAAGGGTCTGAAGATGAGGAAGAAGTGAAAGATGAGTATGATACGCTACCTGGAGGATCAATATTCGAAAAACTAGTGGTACAAAAGGTAGCTACTAAGCAGGTGGCATGTGGGAACTTTGAAATACCAACAAGCATCGGGGACTTGAAATATCTTAGTGCTTTCGCCGACCAAGGATCGGAAGTAAACCTTATGCCCCTAACTATTTACATCCAACTAACGTCAAAAATGCCAGCCCCTACTCGTGTTAGGCTATCTCTGGTTGGGCACTCGTACATATATCCCTTAGGGATCGCAGAAGATGTATTAGTTAATGTCGCAGGATTCATGTACCCCGTTGATTTTATGATCATCGATGATAAAGGAGATGGATGCATGCCAATAATCCTTGGGTCACCATTCCTCACCACCGCTAGGGCTGTCATTAAGTATGAAGGTCGGAAGATTGAGCTTAAATCTGGAAAAAGAAAGGTTAGCTTCCCCATGACCCCGCGAAGTGGGCATGAGAATTTGAGTTGGAGAATGATCAAAAACAACATTGGCACGGCACCCATTCGTGTTCAGAATAAGATTCTTGCATGGGAGGCAAGAATCAAAAGCTATAAGAAAGCTAAGGATGAAAGAAGTAAAAGCAATAAGGTTCTGGTTGAACTCGAACATACTCGACACGAAAAAAATCATACACCATTTGTGGAAGGGAACTTGGTGCTCTTGAGACACTCGGAAATAACAATACCACCCGATAAACCAAGTCCTTGGTGGTATGGGCCTTTCACAATTGAAGGCGTGAGCCAAGATGGGATGGCTAACCTAAGAAGTAAATTAGGTGGAGTGGTGATTGCGAGTATTGACAGATTGAGGCACTACCACCATAACAGTAATGATCACAACTATATGGGGTATATCATTACCAATGATGAGATCACGTAGTAACCCATGACTTTGAGTCTAGCTACAAGACTCGTAAATAAAGAAAAGCGTTTCTTGGGAGGCAACCCATGTTTTGTGTGATTTTCATTTTATTTGTTTGTTATTTGCTTCCGTATGCATGTTTAATTTTTATTGTTGGTTGATCATGTCTCTCAATTAAAATGTGGAAATACTTTACTTTGTTGTTTAGCCTAGTCTTAACTCCAACCTAAAAGTATTTTTGCAAAAGATAAGTGTAAGGGGAAACCCCAAATATGTTTTTAAGAAACAAACCGATCATGATTCTCCATAATATTAAATGAACATGTATATTCGTATTTGTTAGAGTCAAATGCTTGTATTGAGTCATAATGAAGTTTTGCAGGATTTTCCAGGAAGTAGGACCAAGTTTTTCCAGAAATTTTCTGGAAACTTAACATAAGAATTTCTGCAGGTCCATTCTGACGGCGTCAGAGGTTTACTCTTGACGGCGTCAGGAGTTAAAATCTGAAAATTTTACCGGTTTTGTTTTTCTAACGGAGTCTTATGGTTTTTGTGAATTATTAAGTTTTATAATCTCCAGGAGATCTGCAAACTTCATTCCACAAGCATTATATCTTACTTTGTTTTCTAGGATTTAGTAACTTATATAGGATGCCGCCGATTTTACGCGAGGTTGTCTTGTCTATTTTTGTCAGGATTTACAGGTTATGTTCGACAAGGAGATGATTTATATTCTGGAAGGGAAGCTTTGATTGTTCATTTTCTTGGAGGAAGATCTAATCTGGCCAACCTATAATCCATACCGAGCGAATCAGGGGAGTATTTGATTTCATTCTCTTTACTTTTTCACTTTTACATTCTTTACTTGAACATTGGGGACAATGTTCATCTTAAGTGTAAGGGGAGGGTAAAAAGATGATACCTTACATATGCACTTTCGCTTGAGTTTGTTTTGTTTGATAGTAGATGTGTAATAAAACTATGAGAAATACTTGTTAGTGTAATTTTAGCGCCAAATTTAAAATTTTTTACAACATTTAGGAGTGAAACTTTAGCCATAGCAAGCGTCTCATGGATAGGAGATTGTATGACTAGCACATAACCGTATATTCAGAAAAATTTTCCACCCAAATATGTGAGGTTTGCCTTTAGATTTGATAGGAAAAGCATTTACTATTAGTGCTTATGAGTGTACCGGTAGCATTTAGATTCTAGAACTTGCGTTAGTGACGCATCCCGAGACCGCTAGTGAGACTACATTCGTGTGGTAGGATTTACTACATGATAAGAGGCATTAGGATCACCCTTGTGTTAAACCCGTATCATAATTACTTGACCATTTAAGTCATACTACTTGACTAGTTAAGTCAACTAATTTTTCCCACACCCTTAGTGTTGTACTCATTTTTAGTACACGAAACCCCTAGTACACCCCTCCGAGCCTATATTTTCGTTTCTAACTTTAAGCATTTTACTTAAAGGAAGAATTTGTTACACCCCACTTAAATGTACACCCAAATCGCCTTAGCCTTCCGTGTATGCGCTCATTTTTAGTGCATTATTGTTATTTGTTAAACCCTAAGTTAACTTTCTAATTGATTACATGGTTGCTAAGTCGAGTCATATCCTTGTACATATTGTTTTGGGACAATTGGGACTCATGGGTAAGTACTTATTTTATGGAGTAATGGGGAAGAACATAATATTATTACCCCCATATGTACGTTAATCTTAAAAGTGCTCCAAGTGTTTTGATTTTCTTAATTCGAGTCATTAGATTAGTTTAATGTAAAGTATGTAAAGATTCAAGTGTAAGGGGAATGTTCATTCCCTATGATGTATTATTTTGGATGGTAGGGTAAGAGTGTATGCACAAAAAAAAAAAAAAAAAAAAAAAAAAAAAAACATACGGACTGCCGTCCCTTTTTATTCTATGTTTATTTTATGTTTTTGTTATTTTTGATTTATTAGCTTAAGTCGAGTCTAGTCTTGGCTTAGCAACGCCACATTGTACATGTAATTAACCAAGATTGTTAACTCGCCACCAGTAATAACTTCCTTTATCCAACAAAACCGTGTAATTCATATCCCTATACCTAACGTTACAACCCTTTAAAAGACATCTTTGATAGTTTATCCTAGGCGCTTACGCCATGTGGTGGAGGTTTGATCCTTTCCCAAGCCTATGGTAATCTATTTTGCTATGACAGGTAGTGAGAGATATCTTCCATTTCCATAATGTTATACTCCCTCCGTCCCAAATTTATTGTCCCCTATTGACTTTTTCGGTGTATGACCTCCGAGCTGTATGACCTCCGAGCTTGTCTATTGGTCTTTAGTGGAACGATTATTTGTTGTAATTACTTTTATATTAGTGTTAAATGACCCCTAACTTGTATTTTGAGTAGAATAAAAGCGCATTTGCTTGAGGACAAGCAAATCTCAAGTGTAAGGGTATATGATAAGGCGAAAAATGATCTGTTTTTAGGGGGTCATTTAAGCCCAAATCCGAATTTATTTGATCAAATATTGCCCTAAATCGTTCCTTTTGTGATTTTAGGTACTTGGAGAGTGAATTCTGGAAAAGAAGCCATTTTGGACGTTTTTGGTGCATAAAAGTGAAGAAAACAGCAAAGTCTCAATTTTCCATGCTGGGAACAGTAGGTGACAGCGTCAAGAGTAATTTCCTGACGGCGTCAAACCTCAATAATAAAATCCGAGAGTTCATGAAGGCGTCAAGAGTTTTCCTGACGGCGTCAAAACCCCAAGAATTAAAATCCGTAGTTGATGACGGCGTCACACACAGGGCGTCAAGAGTAATTTGTGTGACGGCCTAGGCCTTGACGGCGTCAGAAGTAGATCAAGACCGTCCGAGGAAGTATTTGGTGGCGAGATGACGGCGTCACACCTTTGTTCTTGACGCCATCATACGTATTTTCCTATATATAGTTTTCTAGTTTTTCACATTTAAAGAAAGAAGTTTTGGGGAGAAACCCTAAAGACGATTTTGGTGTAACTTTACAGGTTTTTCAAGGGTTCCAACCCCTTGATACCTTGCATGATTAATCAAGATAAGTGTTCTTCTAATTCAATCAATATGTCTATGTGTTGGTTGTCTATATCTTGTTCTTGTCTTAATTCTATCATGCTAGGCTAGATCTCTTTTGTGTTTGCTTAGATCTAATGAAACCTAGATATTGATTATGTGTTGATTACTTGTTTATTCTTGTCTTGGATGAATGATTTATATGTTAGGCTTAAGAAAACTGGCAGATCTCCAAATGGTAACATGCTTGAACGTCTTAAGAAACATGAACCGAGGCGTACTAGGTCTTTATTGGTTGTATTTAATGCATGAGCCACTGTTTACAATCCCTATAGTTGTGCTGGGCATGGTGTAGGAGGAGATAAGAGCTCATAGAATTGGGGAGTTATGTATGCCACCCCATGAATGGTATTAAGGAATACAATCCATCATCCATGCAATTATAACAAGTAATTAACGTGTAAAAGATATCTAGGGAGTAGTGAAATCTAAGTAAACACATTTTCTCCAATTACTGCTCACAACCTTAGTTTAATTAGTTTATTTTCATTTTTAGTATTTTATTTTGATTGCATATTAGTATTGGGTTAGTTGAATAGCAACTAATTCCGCCCATTCTTCCAAAACCCGAGATTTTACTTGCTTTCATAAAAATATAAAAACACAAAAAGAATCATCCCTCATCTTTAGAACTAGTATTTAGGCTTTCTAATCCTAGCGACACTATTCCTAAGCTGAACGATCAATCCCTCGGTACTTGTCACTATACTATACTACAACGATCAGGTACACTGCCTGGTGGTGGTTGTAAGCTTCTCGAGATCTCTCGAGAGGTAAAGCCTATTGCGATTCCCACGCATCACATAAGTAATCATCTTCACTTACACCTTGATTCGTTGTGTTTTGGTGTGTGCAAACAACAATTATCAAAATATCAACAAACGTGAAGTCTAAGTTATTGTGAGAAAAGTAGACGTGAAGAAATACGAGTAAACCGTTTAGGAAAACGATTACCTCGCAAAACTTGTGAAAGTGATATTCAAATTGTGAGACCGAGAAGTGATTTCCCGGGTCGTACCCCAACGAGGTGTGAATGGAAAGCTTCGAATGAGATTTGGATTAAAATCTTGTATGTTGGAAAGGTTATTTGGTTTTACGATACGTTAAATTAACGAAATTGAAAATTAACGAACGAAGGTAAAAATAAATTAACCTAAGGCAACTAATAAACTAGGAAAAAAAAAACCTAAAACACTACGGGAAATCATAATTAGGGGTCGGGAATCCTAAAACGTTAGCTAAATTAAAAACGCGAAAGTTATTTAAAAATTACGCGAGAGCGCAAAATAAAACGCGAATTTTTAGCTACAAAGGTCCTACGGGTTTCCAACTAATTTTCTAACGTACTACAAGACAAAAGAAAATTTTAGAAAAAAGAAAATTAATTTTTCGACAAAACTATTTATTACGAATTTAATACTATAAATTACAAATTAAATTATAATAATTAAATTAATGACCTTAAAAATCTGAAACTTTTTATGAAAATTCTATAAGATAAGACTGATTTAAGAAAAATATAAAAAGTTGTGACACAGTTTCAAAATAAGCAGTAATTAAGCTATTAAGCTAATAAGGCTACAAGGGAACATGAACTATAAAGTGATTAAACAAACAAAACAAATGACAAAAGACCCTAGGGCGCAGTTGGTTGAGGTTGTGTTGTGTGGGCTGTGAGACCAGGGTTCGACCCCTGGTTTTGCACCTTTTTTACTTATTATTTTTTTTTCTTTTCTTTTTGACTTCACAAAATTTATTCCCAACAAAACAAACCACTTTTCCAAAATTACTTTTACAGGACTGCTCAAAATAAGCTTGTGCAAGTTTAATAAGTGCACAGATTCAATGCAGGTTGCTCAAATGAGCTTATTTTGAAGCTCAGCCTAACCCAAAACCACCATAAGTCAAATTAATTAAGCAAATAGGCCCACTGAGCAAACTCAATCAAGATTGGATTCATAAATAACAACAAATAACAAAAACTACAAGGTATAAATCAAACAGGCTCAGTTTGTTCAAATACAAAAACAAGTAGCAGCAGCAGTGGTAAGAAAAGCCAAAAGAGTGCTTGATTTTAAGCACTAAACGGAAAACTAAGAGCTAAAACCTAATTATTACATAGAAGACTTCTAAAATCAACAACAAACAACAACAAACACCTCAGAACTGACCAAGATATGGTCACTTGAAATGTGGGTCAAAATGGGTACAAAGGGAAAACCTTCCCTGCAGGTCTGTTTGGGCACTTGCAAAAGCTTAGAAAAAATTCACAAAAATAAACCACACATGGGATTACAAGGTTCAGCTGGTACACTCTAAGATGTGAAAATTTTAGAGCTTCAATCCAAACACAAAAATCACTAAAAATCTTGCAATTTTGGCATTTTCACTAGAACTTTGAAAATTGACTTTTTCAGATTTTGAGATATTTGACCTTTGTTGATTTCTAATGAACTATACTGATCAAGTATGTTATGTTACCCCTAAATGCAAGTAACTTAAGTGGTTTGAACAGATTATGAGCCAAATTACAGCTTATGCTATCTCACTTATCAAACAGTTAACCTGTTAATAGGAGTCAAGGTGAATTTGACTTTTTAATGAAATAACCTAGCAATTTTATGTTTGTATAAGCCTAATGCAACCTAAGTAATATATCTAAACTAGCTACCACCTCTGAAACAGTGCATTTACTAGCAAACTACAATGAACCAAACACCCCTATTTGGCTGATTTCAAAGGATTTCAAGGCAAATGACACTATGAACTTTCTAAATTGACAGATTGGCTTCAAACTTTGATTCCCTAAACTAAACTAAACTCTATGGGCCTAAATAAACAAGTTCAAGCAGCAAATACAATAATTAGCTTATAACACAAATTATAGCAAAAACAAATATGAATGGTAACCTACTTGTTATCCAAAGGGTTGAGGAGTCAAATGAGACTTAGAACCAAAACCATGTGAACCACCTAGGTGCTCCCATGAGCTCTAAACCATCATCCAAAACCATAACCACTCCTGCATGCTTCTGTTTCATTCCCTTTTCTTTATATTTTCTTTCTTTTTTTTCTGAATTTTTCTTTTTCTCTTTTCTTTTCTGAGTTTCACTTTTCTTTCTACTTTAAAATAGTTTAGGAAGCATAAAAAGTCAGAATACTAAGTAAAATGAAACAATAATAAGGAGATGAAATTTGCATAAAAACTTAAAATTCTCTTGAAAATTTGATTAAACTGAAATTACTCAAAGACTTGAGTTTACAATGAGAATTAAATTCAACTTAAAGATACAAGAAAAAGAAAATGGATGCCTCATTAGGGCTTACAATGCCACTATTTATACTAGACTGATGAAGAGGTAGGTAGGAATTTGCACTCTTGTGCTTCTTCTGTAGAAATTAGGGCGGCAAATGACTCTTCTTTAACCTTGCGAGTGAATCCCCATAGTCCAATTTGAATGAAATCAATCTCAGCCTTTGAACTCAATCTTGGCGCCAAGACCATATAGTGGATTGCCAGCGTGGTTGGGGGTTAGGTAGGGTTTGTGAGGTGGGGGGAAATAGTAGTGGGATTGGGGAATGGGGTGGAGAAGACAAGAGGTGAAAGTGAAGGTTCGATGGTGATGGGGGTTATGGCGGGAACAGGTCACGGGGGGGGGGGGGGGGGATGTGAAAGAGATGGTGTTGGAGTTGACTGGTCAAAAAGATACGTTTTATATTAAAACGTATAAGGTTTTAAGGTTGGGCTTTGGGGTTAGTGGTGGGCTGGTGTTGGTTTATGGATTGGGTTGATTTTGTGTTTGGTATTAAAGGTATCCGTTTGGTTTGTAACTTATAAAACCCAAGGATGTTTTTTGTAATTTTTGAATTCCACAAGGACTGATCTTGCCAACCTTCCAATCTTTATTCAAGGATCATTCCTGTCAAGTTAGATAAACCAAGGGACCAAAGACATAATTTTCCAAATTTGAAACACTAGGGACCAAAATTGTCAATTTGCCAAAGTACAGGTACCAAATGTGTAATTTTCCAAATCTTTTTACCCAAAGATCATTTGTGATTCATTTTGACTTTTAAAGAGCAAGGGTTGACTTTTCTTTGAAATGACTGACCAGGGACTAGTTTTGTAAAACTTTGAAAGTTGGGGGACTGAAATTGCCAAATATGCAAATTTTGTTCGTTTTTCGTTTGTTTTCACTCGTTTTGCATCAGAAACATATAAAAAATGATCTTTGGGGTTTTCTTCGTATTTTGGTGCGTTTTTGAGCGTTTTTAATCGTTTTGCAGTTCAGATTTGACTAAAAATGATGAGTATTTAGACACTCATCAATCCCCCACACTAAACTATTGCTAGTCCCTAGCAATCTTTTTGAGAAAAATTAATGGATTTGAAGTCTCTTTACCAAAATCCATCACTTCTGGAGTAGCCGAATGTTTTGGGTTCAAGTAAGAATTATGGTCCATCCGATGACCATGTGATTTTTAGCAAACCACCAGCTTTCAACGGTTTTGATTTGTATTTACCAGAAGCCGTTTGCTTCTGGACTAGCCAACTCTTGATGGAACAGTCAACATCTTGGTGAGTTGATTACCAATTATGGTTTTTCGACTGCCTTTACCACAAGCCATAATCTTGCGGGCTAGCCAACTCATTTACTATTGAAGATATGGGGAGTTGAGGTACCATACAATTTTGGGCAAATTGCAAGCCATCAACGGGTTTGAGCTATCTTTACCAAGAGCCGTTTGCTCCTGAATTAGCCAATCCTTTTGTCATTTAGACACGGCGGATTGATAACCACAAAAAAATTTGAATAAAGTGAAAAAAAAAATTTAAAATTTTGGCCAAAAATGGGGGTACTAGACGGTATATTTTGATAAAATTTGCTAGAATTTTCCCTTCCCCCACACTTAGAATTGAATATTGTCCTCAATATTCAAAGTCCCGGCTATTATGCCGAATCTTTGAACGAAAGAAGATAATATTAGAAGCTAACTGTGGGAACGTCGTTTTGCATTTTTCACTTTATTTGTACAAACACACATTTTTTTAAAGATATATACATCGCAAATAGCTGCAGGGGGTGGCCACTCCCCCACACTAGGGTGTTAGAAAGTAGAAAGAAATCAGAGACACGGGTGAAAACTCATGTTGTTGCTACTGTTTTTGTTTATCGAGTCGCTAGCTTGACTCGATCCCCGAATTCATTCGTCCTTGGGGAAGCAAGATGTGGAAGAAACAATCTCCATCGGACTTTCATTCAAGATATTTGGATAAACATATGAAGCACGAGAAAGCTCCACTCCGATGAGATTACCGCCGGTATTCAAATAGTAAAAATTAGTAGAAAGAATACCGGGGTCAAAGATAGTGTTCTCACTCCCAAAGGAATGAGAAAGAAGAGAGATCACACAAAATGTGATGAGGGGGACAAAGACATTGGAATCTTTGTCCTTGAACTTGAGCTTTCGTTGCGAGATTGGAATTTTAACATGTAAGCTCATAGAGATTCCGGGAGGGATAAATTCATCATTAAGACATTTCTCATGATAAAATACATCTTCCCCAGGGTCATGATAATCATGAGTGAGATCATTGTTGAGACAGAATAGAGGGGATTCACTTTTCTCCAGAATTAAAAGTTTCTCGGATGAGATTTGTAACTTAAAATTCTTATCCGGAGTCTTTTTCATTGTAAAAGGAGGTTTTACATCATCGAGTATTCCTGGATTGAATACTTTGTTTTCACAAAAAAAAAATGATGCTCAATGGAAGACTCGGAAGGGGAGAGTGAATCACCCTCTAAAAGGGAGAAATCATGAGAAACAATTGACGGTTCATCAGTTACATTTTCCATTTTTGGTTTCTTATCATCAAATGTTTCGTCATCACAAGATTCGCCATACAAAAGATGTTGGCATGAATATTACGATATTTAATCTAAACATCCTCTTCATGTTTTGATGATGACAAAAATGTAAGTTACAACATATAACGTAAAGTGCTTAAGTTACTTGTGATCACAATTCATCTATGCATTCTTACGTCAACAAGCCTCGACATCTCAACGTCTCAAGTATGCTTCAACAATCACTTAAGGTATGGATAAACAAGTGTTTAATACATTTCATGATCAAAGGGGTATTTAATTAACTAATACAAAGTTTATTTAATTATATAAACTTATTATATATTTTTGAAAAACACTTTTGGTAATAAAGAAAAATGTTTTAATCATACTAAATATATGATTTCAAACTTTTAACCAAAATTAGTTAGTTTTTCACCAAATAAACTTTCCCCACTAAAAGACAGAAAATCTGGCCGTTTCAGTAGGGCGGCCCCCTTAATTATAAGGGGCGGCCCCCTTAATTTTAAGGGGACCGGCACACAATTAAGGGGACCGGCCACGCTCCCCTGTCAGATTTTGTCAGAAATTTTTCCCTATAAATACCACCTCAAACCTGGAATTTTTCCAACCTTTTGCACAAAGATTTTCAGATCCAATTCTCTCTAAATATCCTTCTAAAACCCTTTGATCATAAGATGATTAATCTTTGTTTCAAGTGATCCAATCTTTCATCACTTAAAGTGCAAGAGAAGTATCCTCCCTATCATAAACCCAAAGATGTATTAGGATCTAGTTAGTGCTTATGTGAAGTTGTGAAGACATTAGTGGCTTGAAGGTGTCAAGACATTAATGCATTGAAGTTGTGAAGACATTAGTGGCTTGAAGGTGTCAAGACATTAATGCATTGAAGTTGTGAAGACATTAGTGGCTTGAAGGTGTCAAGACATTAATGCATTGAAGTTGTGAAGACATTAGTGCCTTGAAGGTGTCAAGACATTAGTGCATTGAAGTTGTGAAGACATTAGTGGCTTGAAGGTGTCAAGACATTAGTGCCTTGAAGGTGTGAATATACTCTTGGTGTGAAGAAAGAGTTAGGAAGTATTAAGTTGTGAAGAAGTTAGGAGTGAAGAAGATAGGTGTGAAGAGTATAGAAGATTGGTGTGTAGAAGATTGGTGTGTAGATGATTGGTGTGTAGAATATTGGTGTGTAGAAGATAGGTGTGAAGAAGTGGTGTGATTAAGTAGTGAATTGGTGTGTAGTTGTTGTGATTAAGGTGTGAAGTTATTGTGGTGTGTAAATTGGTGTGTAAGGTTTTCTCCGCCAAAAGGGAGCTTGTTGAGTAGTGAAGAAAACTCTCGAGTAGGTGACTCGGGGAGTGGAGTAGGAACAAGGAAGGTGTCCTTGTAGCCGAACCACTATAAATCATCGTGTTCGGTTTGCATGTTCTTTCTCTCATCTCTTTTCATTCATTCTTGCATTTATCGCTTTATATCTATGCTTGCCTATATGTCTTAATTGTTGCTTATATTGTTGTGATGATTGAATGTGTTGTACATAGAAGTTAATAGTGTGATAGGACATATTATTGTATGTTATGGTCAAATGGACTAATATATATATTTTACACTTCTCATGTTGAGCTTAACTTAATCGATAATTTGATACAAAACGTTTTAAGATTTTAAAAGGAAAACTTATACACATAAAGTTTGATCTATGCTTCATTCATAAAACTAAGTTTTGAAAACTAATCTAAAAGTTCACATATGTAATTGATCATATTGATTATATGTTGCTTTTATACTAAAATCAAATTGAAGGTTTTTCAAACAAACAATTGAATAAATTCTAATCAACATTTTGAAACAAAGTTTTTATAAAACGAAAAAGAAGGGAAAACTATTCAACCCCCCCTTCTAGTTTTCCACAATTGGTATCAGAGCCACGTCGCTCAAATTTTCAAAACAAATGGTTTTAAAAATTGAGTACGATCCATGTATCAAATTACCCATTAAGGAGGATTTAATATGAAAAGTGTTTTGTTGATTAACTTGTATTAGTTTTGATATTATATACACTAATTATACTAGCTCGAGATAAGATTATACATAAAACAAGTGTTATATGTTCGTTTTTAAAATCAGAAAGTTACACACCTTTCCACAAAGTCAGAAAACAATTTTTAACAAAAATTGCATTTTTGAGTATCAGATGGGCGGCCCCTTTAATTGTCTGGGCGGCCCCCTTAAATACTGGGCGGCCCCCTTAAATTTAAGGGGTCCGCCTGTCTGTTTGACAGTTTTTCAAAAAACTTTGAAATATCATATAAAATTAACCGTAACTCCGTAGAAGTCGTGCCACCCGGCGTTTTAAAGGTAATTGAGTCTACTTTCATTTAAAAATACTTACAAGTAACCATTACAAACTTAAATAAGTCAGAAAGTTAAAATACTACACGAAGGTCAAAAATTTGAGTCTTGTTTTAACATAAAACTTGTATTTCAACTTTTCCTTCGAGTCGGGCATTCCTAGTCGATATATCTTTGAAAAATTAAGTATTTATGTTTTCAAAATATTGATCTTTATTAAATTTTAAAATGGATAGGAAACTTTTTTTTTTTTATTTTCAAATAA
This sequence comes from Artemisia argyi, assembly GCA_030686995.1. NCBI lineage: Eukaryota > Viridiplantae > Streptophyta > Magnoliopsida > Asterales > Asteraceae > Artemisia > Artemisia argyi. The sequence continues at coordinate 228,623,251 of CM060680.1, read as the reverse complement.
AATCGAGCTAAGTAAACATTGGTATATATAAAACACAAAACGACGACAAGTGTTTTATGTGCTATGTGAACTCATTTGTGATTTTACTTTGCTAATCATTGCTATTTGTAATCTAGCTATTTGAATATCTTAGCATATGTGCCTTGTACTCTATTAGTTTATAGTTAGTTATCTAGCTTATACTTAACTTGATCTTATGCTAGATTTCTTGCGTTAGGATTGCATTATTATGCTTGCATTGCATATAGGAATAGATGGCTTAATGTTACTCAAACATCTTGTAAATGATTTAAATCTAATCACCTAAATATTTCAATCAATTTAATCTATTCTTAACAACACACTTAAACATTTTCAACAAATTACCTTGTTTTACCTTAAGTTGTTTAATATGACAAATTGAATCTTTGTAAAACATTAGTAGTAATATAAAAGAAAAAGTATTTTCAAAATCTAAGTGTGTTCATTATAAGTAACAATGAAGAGTCTTTCACATAAACAAAACTTATAACAATCATGAAGTAATAAGTCAAATTTCAATCATTCACCAACCTCACTCATAAATAATCTTAGGATTAATGGAACACACTATCAAAATGCCTATTTATCTTAAATGAGTGATTGTGAGGGTCAAGAAAGATCTTGATATTATATCAATTCATTATTCAAATTATGGTTGATATATTCATCAAATCTAATTGACATGTTTTTTGAGTATGGACAAGAAATTGGATTGTTATTTATTTAAGTTTCAAGATTACATCAAATGATATAGTCTTGAATCTACATACTCAATCACACTAGATTGATATGAAAATATTTACATCCTTTGTAGATGAAAAGAGTATGCATTGGATCATAACTCACACTTGTGTTGATAATGTCATATTGAATCTACTTGTCCAATAATTGTGTTCCAAATATTAGAATAACATTTTAAACACATTTATAAAATATACAATGAAGTAGGATTGACGACTTGGATGTTTCGTCCGAAATATTCAAGCAATTTACATTGCAATGCAATGGATAAATGTGTCATATCCGAAAAACCAAACATGAGCAAACTAACAACATATGTAAACTTTGCTCACACTACTTAAAATTATCACCACAAGATAAAATACATATTTAAGAACAATACACACTATATATTATATGTATTTCATTTTCTTTGTAGCATGAATGGTTGTGTTACAAGATAATGCACTACACTTTTCTTTTTGAAATAATTTAAGTTATTAGAATTGAAAAACAACTTGTCACAATGCATAAACAAGTAAACTTCATTTTGTTTCAAATACTAGTTAAATTATGATATATAACATTGGCAAAAATCATAGAAAATAATATTTGCTTTAGAATATACAAATGTCTAGTTTTGATATCATTTGTGAATCACAATCTAGTTTAAGATAAATAATCTTAATGAGATTCATTTTTCAAGATATGCTAAGGAGCATTCATAAATCAAAGCACATTTATTAAATCAAGTAATATGTCATCAAAACCAAATAACCGGTTAATCATGAACAAAAGATTAAAACTTTGCATTTACTCTTATCTTAACATTTAACACATCTCTATTGGGATAGTGAGTAAAATATATCATGTAGACTTACCTTCATAAAAACATGGTGTTTGAGTCACATTATGCCAAGTATTAGTGAATCAAGCAAACTTCATATTTGGTACTCTTCGATAGGTGAATTTAGGAACTCAATTTCTTCTAAAAAGAGAATGACTACTGGAGAATCTATTGACTAGAAACTCAATTTAACCTAACGGTTGGATTGCTTCTATGTGAGAAGTTGGGTGTGTGTAACCCGTAAAAATGGTCGTGTTTAGCCTGAATTGAGCACCACTAGTAATAGTCTCATACTCATTCTCCAACTTGATTAAATCGCTCTTCCTAAATGTACCTAACGCTAAGCTTACTTTTATGAACTTTGCTTCTCATTAGATGATTTCATTCCTAGATTTATGGCATATCGCATATATGTTATTTCTAGATGTTTATTTGCTCCTATGTGATTTGATTGTATGCCTTTACATGATTTACTCTATATGTATCATTCATCTAGGTATATTTTTATTTCTTTTAGATCCTACACCCTTATTTCATATGAACCTTAGTGTCGTTTTCCGATAGGTCATATTAGTCTCATCATATATCCGGATGAGCATGAATTTAATGGGAAGGGAAATGACACTCACTCACATATATCCTTCTACCTCACACCACCTAGAGTACCACCACCACTTCCTACAACCTCACATGCCACTCCCATGTTGCATGTGCAAACCTTCACCCAAGACAATTATCATGCTCCACCACCATCACCTTCCTCCGAACACTTGAAGTTCGTTGAGGAGCTAAAAGAGACTCATGAGCTTAGTGCTCTTTTAGCATTACATCTTGCTCAACGCAATTTGGATCCACCTCAATCAAGCTCACCATCATCACCACATAACATTAACCAAATTGAGAAGCATGTTAACAATTGCCCTTGTTGCATCTTCCTTCAACAACATACCATTGCTTTGAATGAGCACTTTACCTGGATTGAGTATCTTCTTACTAGATCTCAACAAACCCCATCACTTGAACAACATCAAAACCCTCAACCAACAAACCCCACTTCAAATCCACCACTCCATCCATCAAAGAATATATCAACTCACAATTATCTCCACCACCAAAAGTTATCACCACCTCATCCAAGTGAATTTCATTACGAAATGCGTCATTTCCACTTACTAGCAAGTGAAGAACACAATGAAGAAATCCAAGCTTCAAGTGTTGTCGACTCATGATCAAGTGTTGTCGACTCATCACCACCTCATTTCACATATCCACCTTCGGTCGTCAACCAACAAAACACCTAAAAATCCCATGATTCCCTATCATCCACCCTTGTCGAACGATATATTAATCCAAACCATAATTGTCAACCCTTTGTCATCACCTTCCCTTTACATTCATGCTCATCCCTCCTCATTCCCCTTCTAGTTTTCCACAATTGGATCATAGGATTTGTAGAAACGATAGCATGAGATAATAGTAGGCTTAACCAATCCTCTTGAGCATGAGATCTATAACAAACATCTTTTAAAATATATGATTAATGATATTTGTTGTCAAAAATCTAATATCTTTAAAAATATGCAAAAACCTCACATTTTGGAAAATAGTTTTTCAAATAACTATCCCACTTTTAAATAAGATGTTTTCATAATAAATATCCACAATTTTGTTTTGATCAAAACCAAAGATTGAGAAAATTTTATTTACCTTTCATTAACACATTTTGAAGTAAAACCGAATCTATTTTATTCAATTAACTCTCATATCTGCATGAAAACCTACTTTCAAACATTGTTGAATAATGCTAAAAACGTCTCTTTAAATCATGCATGGTGATCTCATATTTGTCATCTATATTTATATAAATGACACTTATAAGTGAACTAAATCAAATCAAGAGGGCCATGGTTTATCTATTAAGACTTCGTTTGTAACAAGTCTAGAAACCCATGCTATCATAATACGCATTAGGATTAATTCTCCTAGTTATGTAGTTATGAAATACTTGATGTTGCTTATTGTTTCCTAGCACTTATATTTTGCTTGCTAGATGAGTATGTTTGCATGCTAGATGAAATTGCTTGATTACTTAATCTCTTTGGTTAACATGCTTTAGCTACATAATTGCCTACATAATTAGTCTATGTTTAATTGCCTCAAAGAGTTGGACTTGTTTGAAACCAAAAACACAACCTTTCTGCAATGCACTACCAAAAACCCTTTTCTGGCAATCTGGGAATCACCAGATGGGCGGCCCCCTTAATTATTAAGGGGACCGGCCTCCAATTAAGGGGACCGGCCATCTGATGGTCGAATGTGTTGTTTCCCTTTTCTATTTTTTAGCCCATTTCATCCTACACTTCCCAAAATTCACAAACCTATTCTATCCTAAACCTTCCATCAAAGTTTATCCATCCTTGATCCCACCAATCCTACATTTTCCTAGGTTCTAATCTTTGCATTAGATTCTAAATTTTCTTTTGGATTTAGGTTTTGTTTTAAAAACAATAATTGCATGTGTCATACTTTTAGTGCATATACCTAATATGTCCATATATTGTTCCCCTATTAGTTTCATGCATATATCCATTATCATCATTATATACATGTGCACTTGTCTACTAACTTTGTTTTGAAGGATTACTTCACCGCTCGATTCTTTGGTAGCCAAAACAAGTTTTGAGCATACACCAAGGGGGAGCATACACCAAGGGGGAGCATTGAGGTTGATAGGATCAAGGCTTCACTTACGATGATGCAAGCTCACCTTTTATATTCTATCTCAAGAGTTCAAGCATTGTAGAAGTCTCATTTAGAGTCCACCTTTTTGCTTCGACAAAAGGGGGAGAAGAAGTTTAAACAAGTAACTTATACATTTTACTATAAGTTATAGTTTACATAGTTTGTCATCATCAAAAAGGGGGAGATTGTTGGCATGAATATTACGATATTTAATCTAAACATCCTCTTCATGTTTTGATGATGACAAAAATGTAAGTTACAACATATAACGTAAAGTGCTTAAGTTACTTGTGATCACAATTCATCTATGCATTCTTACGTCAACAAGCCTCGACATCTCAACGTCTCAAGTATGCTTCAACAATCACTTAAGGTATGGATAAACAAGTGTTTAATACATTTCATGATCAAAGGGGTATTTAATTAACTAATACAAAGTTTATTTAATTATATAAACTTATTATATATTTTTGAAAAACACTTTTGGTAATAAAGAAAAATGTTTTAATCATACTAAATATATGATTTCAAACTTTTAACCAAAATTAGTTAGTTTTTCACCAAATAAACTTTCCCCACTAAAAGACAGAAAATCTGGCCGTTTCAGTAGGGCGGCCCCCTTAATTATAAGGGGCGGCCCCCTTAATTTTAAGGGGACCGGCACACAATTAAGGGGACCGGCCACGCTCCCCTGTCAGATTTTGTCAGAAATTTTTCCCTATAAATACCACCTCAAACCTGGAATTTTTCCAACCTTTTGCACAAAGATTTTCAGATCCAATTCTCTCTAAATATCCTTCTAAAACCCTTTGATCATAAGATGATTAATCTTTGTTTCAAGTGATCCAATCTTTCATCACTTAAAGTGCAAGAGAAGTATCCTCCCTATCATAAACCCAAAGATGTATTAGGATCTAGTTAGTGCTTATGTGAAGTTGTGAAGACATTAGTGGCTTGAAGGTGTCAAGACATTAATGCATTGAAGTTGTGAAGACATTAGTGGCTTGAAGGTGTCAAGACATTAATGCATTGAAGTTGTGAAGACATTAGTGGCTTGAAGGTGTCAAGACATTAATGCATTGAAGTTGTGAAGACATTAGTGCCTTGAAGGTGTCAAGACATTAGTGCATTGAAGTTGTGAAGACATTAGTGGCTTGAAGGTGTCAAGACATTAGTGCCTTGAAGGTGTGAATATACTCTTGGTGTGAAGAAAGAGTTAGGAAGTATTAAGTTGTGAAGAAGTTAGGAGTGAAGAAGATAGGTGTGAAGAGTATAGAAGATTGGTGTGTAGAAGATTGGTGTGTAGATGATTGGTGTGTAGAATATTGGTGTGTAGAAGATAGGTGTGAAGAAGTGGTGTGATTAAGTAGTGAATTGGTGTGTAGTTGTTGTGATTAAGGTGTGAAGTTATTGTGGTGTGTAAATTGGTGTGTAAGGTTTTCTCCGCCAAAAGGGAGCTTGTTGAGTAGTGAAGAAAACTCTCGAGTAGGTGACTCGGGGAGTGGAGTAGGAACAAGGAAGGTGTCCTTGTAGCCGAACCACTATAAATCATCGTGTTCGGTTTGCATGTTCTTTCTCTCATCTCTTTTCATTCATTCTTGCATTTATCGCTTTATATCTATGCTTGCCTATATGTCTTAATTGTTGCTTATATTGTTGTGATGATTGAATGTGTTGTACATAGAAGTTAATAGTGTGATAGGACATATTATTGTATGTTATGGTCAAATGGACTAATATATATATTTTACACTTCTCATGTTGAGCTTAACTTAATCGATAATTTGATACAAAACGTTTTAAGATTTTAAAAGGAAAACTTATACACATAAAGTTTGATCTATGCTTCATTCATAAAACTAAGTTTTGAAAACTAATCTAAAAGTTCACATATGTAATTGATCATATTGATTATATGTTGCTTTTATACTAAAATCAAATTGAAGGTTTTTCAAACAAACAATTGAATAAATTCTAATCAACATTTTGAAACAAAGTTTTTATAAAACGAAAAAGAAGGGAAAACTATTCAACCCCCCCTTCTAGTTTTCCACAAAAGATTTTTCCATTCATTTTGATTGGCTTCAAAGTCGAAGAGATCATCATCACTTTGAGAATCACTAAGGTCGGAGTTAGGATTAAGTGATGGATCATGATACAAAAGACTTTCAATTTCTTTGAGATCGGATTCAAAGTCAAAAAAATCGTCGTCACTTCCCGATGGAAGTGGATCGATGTGAGCGAGTTCATCGGAGAACTCCTCAAGAAGAAAGTCAACATTAGAAGCGGTACTGCCACTACTAGGTTCTTTGGATTTGGGGAACACAGAAGAATGACCATTGGAGGAGAAATCAATGACATCGATGCTTTTAACCGAATGTTTCTTATGCTTGGAAGCATCGGTGTGAAAAATCATTTTTTCATTATCAATCCTCAAGGTCAAAGTATTCTCATAATGATCAACTAGGGCTTTTGCTGTACGCAAAAATGGTCTCCCTAGGATGAGAGGAACTCTCGGGTCAGCTTCATAATCAACCACCACAAAATCGGCTGGGAAGATAAACGTATTCACACGAACAAATACATCTTCAGCTATACCGACTGGGTGAGTAATAGAGCGATTAGCTACCTCTAAGGTCATATGAGTCGGTTTAAGTGTTCCCATTCCAAGTTGTTCATAAATTGACAAAGGCATGAGGTTTATGCTAGCCCCTGAATCGCCTAGAGCATTAGAAACCTCTTGATCATCTTTTAAAGAACAAGGAATGAGAAATTTTCCAGAATCTTCAAGCTTCTCAGGAAGCTCTTTGAGAAGGACTGCTGAACATTGAGCATTAATCGGTGTTTCAGCAAGTTCAAGCAATTTTTCTTTATTGCTAATGAGATTCTCGAATGTGGAAGCAAATTTCGGCATGTAGAGAAGAGCATCCGCAAAACTAATTTCGAAGTGTAGTTTTTGAAAGATTTCAAGAAACTTCTTCATTTGGATATCAGTTTTATCACGGAGTTTTTGATCATTAAGCCTCGAAGGATATGGAATTGAAGGCTTAGAAATGCTCTTTGGAAAAACAAACTCGGGAATTGTCGTTTGGACGACCGAAGGTTGGACGTGTGTGGTACTTCGTGGGCTTGAGGATTGCACCTTGTCCTTTGTCACCTCAGGTTCACGTTCCACTACCTCAGGAGGAGAGGTGGATGAGGTATTGGGAATCGCGGGTCTATCATAAGAAACACCACTACGGGTTGTGATCGCCTTTACTTCGCCCTTCGGGTTGGCAAGAAGTCTTTAAATGATCGACCTTCGGGATCGGGAACGCTACCTAGCAACACAAGTAACACAAACGTCAACCTTTTTGACTTCAGCAGGTTGAGAAGAAAATTTCTTTGTTTTGGTGAGAACCAAAGCATGAATAGCTTCCGTGAGCTTGTCAAGTCTAGCATCGGTGCTAGATTGAGCCACGGGTGATGAGGAAGAAGGACCAACATTAACTTGGGAAACAACCGATTTGCTTCGTGGAATGCGGACCTTAGATTTATTTTCAATTATCATCAAAGCATCTTTGGTGGTTCGATTCAAGAAGTTACCTCCCGCGGAGGCATTAAGAGAGTCTTGATCGACTTGGCTCACACCATTATAGAAAGTGTCGAGTTGCATTAACTCGGAGAAACCGTGATGAGGACATTTACGAAGCATGTCCTTGTAACGATCCCATGCCTCACCGAATGATTCATCGAATTTCTGCATGAACTTCATGATCTCATTCTTGAGGGCTGTGGTTTTAGATGGAGGAAAGAACTCATTCACAAACTTCTTGACCAAATCTTCCCACGTTTCAATCGATCGAGGGGGTTGTTTGTCTAGCCAATTTTTGGCAGCCCCATCGAGGGAACACGGGAAGAGAAGAAGTTTGATAGCTTCCTCAGGGACATTTTTGCATTTGATGGTAGACGTGATTTTGTTAAACCATCGAATGTGATCTTGAGGATCGTCCCTCTCGAAACCATAGAATTGACGCGAGGTGACTAAGTTTATCAACCCCGTCTTAAGCTCGAAATTTTCAGCCACGATAGCTGGAATGATGATAGCATCTCCGTAACCCTCGATGGGTGCTTGGAGAAGCTCATTCATAGTGGGCTCAGCCGCCATGATGGGAATAGTACGAATCTCGGGTTCGACTATTCGATTGGTACGTCGTCGATTACGCCTTCTTCTTGGAATATTATTAAGCGATTGCAAAGGACTTGTTGACGTAGACGAACGCGTGCGCATGCACCACAAAGATATCAATTAAAACAATACCACTTTAATGACAAGGGAACTTAAACCAATAATCAAGAATGCAAGGTTGACCTTTAAGGATAAACGTACAAGGAGCGGGAGAAAAGAATGGATTTCTCACTAGGGCGAAGTTCGTTGGATCGCCCTATACCGTTTCGACTCCTCTTAGTGTATGCTTATCGATTAAGAGTTTTCCAAAATGCAAGTGATACAAAGGCAAGTTTTGATCTTTGGTTTGGGAACTTATTATGGTCACACCCCCAGTTGGTAGGTGTTCTGCCTTGGTTTGCGGTGGTAAGATTTTAATGTTGTAATTATTAAACAAAGAAACGGGAAAATATTTTTGTGTTTTTCTTAACTTTTTATAGATATAATACATATATTAGAAACAAAAGAAAAATATTTTTGGTTTTTTATAAGTTTTATAAAAACGTAACTTCTTGTAAAGGTTCTACAAGACTAATCATCTAAACCTTATCGAGACTTTCGACACACAGCCTCCCCGGCAGCGGCGCCATTTGATTCGTTGTGTTTTGGTGTGTGCAAACAACAATTATCAAAATATCAACAAACGTGAAGTCTAAGTTATCGTGAGAAAACTAGACGTGAAGAAATACGAGTAAACCGTTTAGGAAAACGATTACCTCGCAAAACTTATGAAAGTGATATTCAAATTGTGAGACCGAGAAGTGATTTCCAGGGTTGTACCCCAACGAGGTATGAATGGAAAGCTTCGAATGAGATTTGGATTAAAATCTTGTATGTTGGAAAGGTTATTTGGTTTTACGATACGTTAAATTAACGAAATTGAAAATTAACGAACGAAGGTAAAAATAAATTAACCTAAGGCAACTAATAAACTAGGAAAAAAAAACCTAAAACACTGCGGGAAATCATAATTAGGTATCGGGAATCCTAAAACGTTAGCTAAATTAAAAACGCGAAAGTTATTTAAAAATTACGCGAGAGCGCAAAATAAAACACGAATTTTTAGCTACAAAGGTCCTAGGAGTTTCCAACTAATTTTCTAACGTACTACAAGACAAAAGAAAATTTTAGAAAAAAGAAAATTAATTTTTCGACAAAAATTCTATTTATTACGAATATAATACTATAAATTACAAATTAAATTCTAATAATTAAATTAATGACCTTAAAAATCTGAAACTTTTTATGAAAATTCTATAAGATAAGACTGATTTAAGAAAAATATAAAAAGTTGTGACACAGTTTCAAAATAAGCAGTAATTAAGCTATTAAGCTAATAAGGCTATGATGAGTGTGTAAATACTCATCATTTTTAGTCAAATCTGAGCTGCAAAACGATCAAAAATACTCAAAAATGCACCAAAATGTGAAGAAAATCCCAAAGATCGTATTTTATATGTTCCTGATGCAAAACGAGTGAAAACAAACGAAAAACGAACAAAATTTGCATATTGGCAGTTTCAGTCCCCCAACTTTCAAAGTTTTACAAAACTAGTCCCTGGTCAGTCATTTTCAAAGAAAAGTCAACCCTTGCTCTTTAAATGTTAAAATGAATCACAAATGATCTTTGGGTAAAAAGTTTTGGAAAAATACACAATTGGTCCTTACACTTTGGTGAATTGGCAGTTTTAATCCCTTGAGCGTCAAATTAAAAAATTGCATTTTTTGGTCCTATGGTTTATCTTACTTGACACGTTTGGTCCTCCTGGTGACGTGGGATATTTACAAGAATGGTCCGTGAAATTTCAGCTTAATGCAAACTTTGTCCTTGTGATTTTACAACACTTTACCAAATGGATACCCTTAATTCAACAACCCAATCCATAAACCATTATACCAACCCACTCTAATAAATTCTAACTTGGCCCAAGTGTCCACCCAAGCCCAATCCCCTAACCCTAATGCGTTTTATTAATAAAATGTATCCTTTTCTTCCCCATTCACTCAGACTGAATAAAATAACACCACTCCATCACCAATTCCCCCCCCCCCCCCCCCCCCCCGTGACTACATCCCTCCAAGCCCCCCATCACCATCATCCCCATCAACATCATTCTTTGTCCTCAAAACCACTCCCCAATCCCACTAATCCCCCAAAAACTATACCTACCACCTTAAGCCAGTCACACGATGACATGCTGGCAATCCACACCAAGTTTGGGCGCCAAAGATGGAGTAAAGGGCTAGGATCAGTGGAGCTTTAATCAAAGGGTTCATATTCCTTCAAAGAAAGCACAAGGTTGGCAGCTTGTTGGTTTACACTCAGGAAGGAAGCACACCAAGGAGAAGACAAGAATGGAGCCAAAACTGTACCTACCACTTCTAGGGTTTTAGTATAAATAGATAGTTGTTGTAAGCCTGATGGCAGCATCTCATCTCTTTATTTTATTTTTTAATCTTTATTTTTAATGTTAGTTTTAAGTTTGTAATATGAGATTTCAAGTTTTAATGAAAGTTAAGTTTTAAAGTTATTCAAACCTCTGTTTATGTTTCCTACTTTTTATTCTGCGTGGTATTTGTATTTCATTTGAGTCGTGCAAAACAAAAGTCAGAAAGAGAAAAAAAAAAAAGAAAAAAAAAATTCCAGAAAAGGAAATATATTGAAGAAAAAGAAAGTAGCAGAAGCAGACACGGAAATTGGGTTAGTACTCCATGGGGAGTTTAGGGATGTGACTTTGACACTGTTTCATAAGCTGTGGAAGAAATTGTAAGTTTTTACCATATTTTCATGATCTGTGTTCATACTCATATTCTGATTGTTTATGCTTAGTTTAAGTGAACCTATTAGTTTTATTAGTTTTTGTCTTAATCAGCCTTTAACTTAGTCGAATCAGTTGTTAAAATTAGGTGTTTGGATCTGCCCTTACTTGGGTGTTGTTGATGTACCTGTCTGATATAACTAGTTCTGTTAGTCCCCAATAAGTGCTTTTAACTTAGGTAAGTCCAGAAAAACAGTAGGAAGTCAAAATTTGCTTTGCAACTCATTAAAGTATTGACTGTTAAGGTTTTGAGTCTCAAGATCATTCACATTGGTTCACTAGTGATTAGTTTGGTCTCCTTACAGCTTAAATAATCATGTTTGTAGTGAGTTAGAATTAATCAAGTCTGAGATTAGTCAAGATGTTAGGTTAGGTAAAAAGTCCAATTGGTGTTGAACCCATAATACCATCAGGTTTGTGCGAGCATCCGTAGGATTTATTATTGATTGAAATTAAGTTTGGATTGTTGGATTTAGAAGTATAGCAGCATGTGTATTTGAATCAAACAGAAAAAGCGAGCTTGGAACTGATTTATTGGATTAGAACCAGTCACCTAGTGACCCGTTTGCTGCCAAAACCCCCTGCACCCAGGTTTTGTAAGAAATCTAATTGAACATAACTTGCTCAATACTGGATGAAATTGTTTGTTTGTTGTTACTTTGAATAACCCTTTAGGTGGTCTTGATAGTTTTACTCTTTGTTGGTCTTACTCCGTTCATTTAAACTGCTTGTTTGACCCATTCTTTTGCCCCCTTATGGCTGCTGCTGCTGATGTCTAATTGTTCTTGTTCATGAGCTTGTTGATGTTACTATTGGCTGCTGCTACTTTGTTCTTTACAGTTGTTCTTGTTTGATCTTGTTGTTATCATCTCTCGTTGAAATTGATCTTGTTGTTTGTATTTGTTGAATTGGTTATACAAGCAATGGGCTTGTGTAAGCTTGTTTGGTTTAGCTGTTTGGTTGGCAGTCACAAAAAGAAAAAGGAAACAAGGATTTTGAAATTAACTGTGATTCTCACATCTGTTTAAGTTGTTGTTAATCTGTTTCAAGTAAATGTTTGTACTTGATGTGGTGTTAGAAAGTTAGTGACCTAAAATAAAGAAAAGTAAAAACAAAAAAATAAATATAAAGTTTTTGCAAAAAGCCTGGGGGAGATTCGAACCCCAGACCTCTTGTTTGCCCACGACACAACACACAACACAAACACCACTTGCCCTTGGGTCTTTATTCTGTTATAACTTGCAAAATTTAATGAATAACCCTTTTTGTTGCATTGAATCATTTTAAGCTTAACAGCTTTTCTAGCTTATTTCTTGCTTATTTTCACATTGGACCACAACTTTTTATATTTTTTAAAAATTAGTTTTAACTTTTAGGATTTTTATAAAAAAGTTTCAGATTTTTAGGTTGGTTAAATTAATTATTAGGATTTAATTAGCATTAATTAGTTTTTTAATCATAATAAATAGGATTTTATTCGAAAAATTAATTTTCTTTTTTCAAAAATTTTCTTTTGTCTTTTAGTGCGTTAGAAAACTATTCGTAAACTCGTAGGATGTTTTGAACTCAAAATTCACGTTTTATTTTGCGCGCTCGCGTAATTTTTAATTAAACGTCTCGCTTCTGATTTGTTTAACGTCTTAGGGTTCCCGATACCTAATTATGCTTTCCCGTAGTGTTTTAGTTATTTCTTAGATTGTTAGTTGCTTTAAGATAATTTATTTTTACCTTCGTTCGTTAATTTCCAATTTCGTTAATTTAACGTATCGCAAAACCAAATAACCTTTTCAATCATACAAGATTTTAATCCCAATCTCATTCGAAGCTTTCCATTCACACCTCGTTGGGGTACGACCCAGGAAATCACTTCCCGGTCTCACAATTTGAATATCACTTTCACAAGTTTTACGAGGTAATCGTTTTCCTAAACGGTTTACTTGTATTACTTCACGTTTATTTGTCTCACGACAAATTGTTGATATTTTGATAAAATTGTTGTTTGCACACACCAAAACACAACGTATCAAATGGCGCCGCTGCCGGGGAGGCTGTGTGTCGAAAGTCTCGATAAGGTTTAGACGATTAGTCTTGTAGAACCTTCGCAAGAAGTTACTCTTTTATAAAACATATAAAAAACCTAAAATATTTTTCTTTTGTCTCTAGTATATGTATTATATCTATAAAAATTAAAGAAAAACACAAAAAGATTTTCCCGTTTCATTGTTTAATAAATACAACATTAAAATCTTACCACCGCAAACCAAGACAGAACACCTACCAACTGGGGGTGTGACCATAATAAGTTCCCAAACCAAAGATCAAAACTTGCCTTTGTATCACTTGCATTTTGGAAAATTTTTAAACGAGAAACACACTTTAAGAGGAGTCGAAACGGTATGTGGCGATCCAACGAACTTCGCCCAGTGAGAGATCCATTCTTTTCTCCCGCTCCTTTGTGCTTTTTTCTTTAGAAGTTAACCTTGTGTTCTTGATTATTGGTTTAAGTTCCCTTGTCCTTTGCAATCGCTAAATAACATTCCAAGAAGAAGGCGTAATCGACGACGTACCAATCGAATAGTCGAACCCGAGCTTCGTACTATTCCCATCATGGCGGCCGAGCCCACTATGAATGAGCTTCTCCAAGCACCCATCGAGGGTTACGGAGATGCTATCATCATTCCAGCCATCGTGGCTGACAATTTCGAGCTTAAGACGGGGTTGATAAACTTAGTCACCTCGCGTCAATTCTATGGTTTCGAGAGGGACGATCCTCAAGATCACATTCGATGGTTCAACAAAATCACGTCTACCATCAAATGCAAAAATGTCCCTGAGGAAGCTATCAAACTTCTTCTCTTCCCGTTTTCCCTCGATGGGGCTGCCAAAAATTGGCTAGACAAACAACCCCCTCGATCGATTGAAACGTGGGAAGATTTGGTCAAGAAGTTTGTGAACGAATTCTTTCCTCCATCTAAAACCACCGCCCTCAAGAATGAGATCATGAAATTCACTCAAAAATTTGATGAATCATTCGGTGAGGCATGGGATCGTTACAAGGACATGCTTCGTAAATGTCCTCATCACGGTTTCTCCGAGTTAATGCAACTCGACACTTTCTATAATGGTGTGAGCCAAGTCGATCAAGACTCTCTTAATGCCTCCGCGGGAGGCAACTTCTTGAATCGAACCACCAAAGATGCTTTGATGATCATTGAAAACAAGTCTAAGGTCCGCATTCCATGAAGCAAATCGATTGTTTCACAAGTTAATGTTGGTCCTTCTTCCTCATCACCCGTAGCTCAATCTAGCACCGATGCTAGACTTGACAAGCTCACGGAAGCTATTCATGCTTTGGTTCTCACCAAAACAAAGAAAGTTTCTTCTCAACCTGCTGAAGTCAAAAAGGTTGACACTTGTGTTACTTGTGGTGGTCCACACGCTTACTACAATTGTACTGCCACCGATGGCAATCCATTTGAAGTAAATGCAATAGTCGGTAATCCTAATCAAGGAGGTAACCAATACCGTCCTCAAATGGAACCCAATTACCGTGCTAACAATCAAAGTGGGCCACCCGGTTTTTCTCAACCCAATAATCCAAATCGATTCAATCAAAATCAACAACAAAGAAACCCGAATGTTCAAAACCAATTTCAAGCCCCAATGAACTAATATCAAAATCAAGGGGGAAATTACAACTAAGGTTCTCAAAATCAAGGAAACTTGAATAGAAACCAAGGTTATGGTAATTTCAGTCAAGGAAACAATTTTCATGGTAATCAAAACCATGGAAATTTTCAAAATCAAGGTTTCAATCAAAACAACCGAGCTCAAAATTTTTCTCATCAAAATCAAACCGTTGTTCAAACTCCATCACCCACTGATGAGTTGTTGAAACAATTTATGAAAGCTCAAGAAGAAACTAACAGGTTGTTGATCAGTCAAATTTCTGAACTAAAGAAGTCTTTAAATGATCGACCTTCGGGATCGGGAACGCTACCAAGCAACACGATCGCCAACCCGAAGGGCGATGTAAAGGCGATCACAACCCGTAGTGGAGTTTCTTATGATGGACCCACGATTCCTACTACCTCCTCTCTTTCTCCTCCCGAGGTAGTGGAACGTGAACACGAGGCTACAAAGGACAAGGTACAAATCACAAGTACACGAAGTACCGCACACGTCCAACCTCATGTTGTCCCAAAAACCAAGTCAAAACAGGGAATTGTTTTTGAACCCTCGGAAAATCCCGTTCAACCAAAAGCTTCAATACCATATCCTTCGCGTTTAAATGATCAAAGACTCCGTGAGCAAACTAATGATCAAATGAAAAAGTTTCTTGAAATTTTTCAAAAATTACACTTCGACATTAGTTTCGCGGATGCTCTTCTCTATATGCCCAAGTTTGCTTCCACTTTCAAGAGCCTTCTAAGTAACAAAGAGAAACTATTTGAACTCACCAAAACTCGTTTGAACGAAAATTGTTCGGCGGTTCTCCTAAAGAAACTTCCTGTCACAACTCGTAATTTCTGGTCATTTTCCAAACCTCGACAATTTACTATTCACAAGTTACTATTCATCATTTACTATTTATCGATCACTATTCATCATTTTCGAGGTCAATTCGACATTCTGAGAAGCGTTCATAAATTTTACTATTCACTTGACACTATTCATTTCCGGAAGAAATATCACTATTCACGTGCATTACTCATGTCATCGTAAAAATTAGTTTACGAGTATTTAAATTCGCGTAACCGTATTGGTTCAAGAGCGAATTCATGCATTTCATTTGGGACATCTCATACGGACTAGAAATAGTCTGCATATCATCATTATGACACTTGTATACTATTCCAATCGTAAGATATTTAAATTAATACTTTTGGTATAATTAACTTTTACGTATGTTTATTTTTAAATAAATGTTAACACGTGACCAATAATGTGGCTAACACGTCCGACACTCCCGACTATGATCCCAATATATTTTTATATTCATTTTAATAATATAAAAATTATAATATTAATTTACCCGGTATTTTGGAAATTTATTTATTTCGTATCGTACGCCTAATTTATTTACGACGGTTTTCGTAGAAATTAGACAATAATTATCTAAACACTCAATACTTGTACCCAACATATTTTTACAAGTTTTACGACTTTATTATGTCCCGAATAACTTCAATAAAATTTATTTCTAGCAAACCCGGTACCCGATAAAACCTAAAACCAACTAATACTACACAATACCACTAACTTCCTAAATTAAATCCTAAGACAAACCCCCCCCCCCCCTTTTCCTCCTTTTGGTGGCCGGCCTAGCCCTCCCCCCTTGGTCCTCACATGCTAATCTCACCAACACTCTTAAATGCTCACCTAAATATTGTCTCCTAAGTAGATATTATCACATTTCATCTCATTTCTTTCTCATAAAAACACAAGTCCAAGAAAATTCTTTCCTCTCTTTTCTCTCTTTGGGGTTCACGGCAAAACAAGAAGAACAAGGCAAGACCAAATATTTTCTCAAGATCAAGTGTTATTCTAGTGTAGTTAAGTTATTCTTGCAAGGTTTTGAAATACAAACTTAGAATACTAAGGTTTTCATCATCTAATCACACCATCCTTCAAGTAAGTATAACAAACTCATTTTTATAATTTTTCCAAGTTTATACAAGATCCATATGGTTTTTATACTAGATCTACATGCATAAGTTTATACAAGAAAGTGATTATTGTTAGATCTTTGCTAGATCTACTTGGTTATGATGTTTAGGAACCTATGACACCCTAAGAAGGTGTATGGTAGGATTAGACTAGTTTTGTGGTGATTGAAAGTGGTTTGGTTGAAGTTGGAACAAGTTTGAAACTAGGAAAATGATTTTGGAAAATATATATATACCTACTGTCCCTATTTTGGAAACGTGGGAAACTCAGGAACTCAGGGGTAATTTTTGACCAAAGATTTAGAAAATACTTTCAAAAACGAAACTTTAGGCGAAAGAACGGATTAAAACGAGCTTATAACGAAGAAGTTATGATTTTTGCAAATTAATTGACGAAAACTATTTCCTGAAAAACTGCATGCTGTTTGGAAATTTTCGATGGACAAATAGAAGCGTTAAACGTAACCTAGAGGAGCCGAGTTATCAAAAATATATTAGTACTTACTAAAACGAATCCGTGGACATAAAGAACGAGGAAAATGAACTTAAAACGACCAAGTTATACGCGTTTTAACATCGTCAAAACTATATATATATATAGTCACTACTAGAAAATAATAACTTACGCACTAAATGGTATATTTTCTAGAAATGTTACTAAGGACTATATTCTTAACAAATGAAATACGTATGACCCAAAAGAATATTTATACGACTTAATGACGTTATTTTAAGGTTTTCGATACGAGGAAATATAACGCTAACATTTTTATACGATATATATTACGACAAGTTGTTATAACTCCAATTGGACTTATTTTTCCTAAGTATGGAAAGTATTTTATTTGACAATAACTAGTATTTCCAAATTACGAGTGGTATTGGTATCATGTGCATGTGCATTCATTACATCACGGCATGATCTAAATTAGATCACATTCATTCATTTAGGTTGCGGCTAGTGTTCGCGCCTTGTTGTCCCGATCATTCCATCACTTTGTACTATCATTTCGAGGTGAGTCATAGCCCCACTTTTACTCGTTTAATTACTTTATAAACTCTTTGGGGGAGATACATGCTTAAATACTTGTTTTATACTTTTATACGTTTTGAATTACTTTTTGAGGAGAATACGCTACTGTAATTATTTTTGTACAATGCCAAAGTATTAAATTCCATACATTGCTTAAGTTGCCTTATTACCACGACATAAGTCCCCTTTAATATCATGGACCGTTAATTAAGATGCAAGCGAGAGTGAGTGGATAGATCTATCGAGGGTGACTCCTCCATTCGTGTTTGGGTTGCTCCATAAGGAAAACGAATGCATTTCATTTCTAATATATTACGAGTGTCTGGTAAACACTCATTTGGGGCCAAGTAACGTCTAGCTTCGGTGTCATGAGCTTAAGAGACAATGTAGTTTTATGACTGAAAAACTTATTACTTTACTTTATACTTGGGCTGTTGTACATACGATTAAAGTTATATACTGATGGTTTTTATAAACTTGGTTACTGATTTATTACTGATTTATGATGCCTTTGCATCAATCTTATTACCGATTTATGATGCCTTTGCATCAATCTTATTACTGATTTACGATGCCTTTGCATCAACCTTATTACGGATTTACGATGTTTTTACTGGGAAATTCTTCTCTCCAAATGTTTTACCATACCTGCTTGTTCTCTAAAATCTATGAACTCACCAACCTCGTGTTGACACTTTAGCATGTATTTTCAGGTTATTAAGGTAGCTCATGTTGCATGCATTTGGACCTTCATGGAGTCGCGGAGACGACGCGTCTGACTATATTTTCTGCACTTATGAAATGTTTGATCTTGTTGAACTTATTTTATCTAAATTGGCAACATCTTTTGGGACCTAAGTTTTGTAAACTCTGAATGTTTTAACGATCAAATGATGTATTTTTCCAAACGACACTTTAGGTCGTTCAATATGACTGTAACTGTGGTGCTATGACAGTCACCCCCAGGTATTCCATTCCGCTGCCATACAGGTAAATTGGGGGTGTGACAGATTGGCATCAGAGCTAAGGTTATAGCGAACTAGGATGTATCTTGGACCCTAGACTATAACCACATCATCATAGCATCTCATCATTTCATTATAGGTGCATATTCACTATACATGTTGTTTTACGCACACACTGTACGAGTTATTCATACCCATACTCATATATATATATGATTATATTGACCTGGTTCACAAGTGACATGTCTTCAGATACCCACGCTGTTATCCTTTCGTCGGATTCCGACATTGAAGATGCCTTGTCATCTTCCACTACCATTATACCACCAGCTGTACTTACACCACTATTAGCACTATTGAATTGTCATAAGAGCAAGGTTCTCATTCAACCTATACATAGAATGCCGTTTGGTAGATTATTCAGACTTAATTTTAATGGACTTATTAGGATGCTTATTACAAGGGAGATAGCATGTTTTCTTTCCTTCACTAGTAGGACGCTTACTACTTAGGTACTACCACCACCGTTGGTTACTTATTACACTATTGGTCGTCCCATAGTGCGTACTTCAGCTTTACCTCTTAGATGTCGCGAGATAGAGCGAAAGAGGGTAGTATTCCATTCACTATTATCACCATTATCTCCTAACTCATCACTGGGATTTCATCGTCATCAATGTTATTCTCATCCTTTAGAATACCACCATTGTCAGTTTCCTTTTCCATTTTCACTTGCCATGAATTAGATAACGCCTTGTGGATAATACCAAGTGTCACACCCCCAAAATCGGGTCCAGCGGAAGTATACATGTAGCTGGGGTGTAACTCAATTGGTATTACAACACTAGTTCAAAAATAGTTTGCACTTGAATCATTTAGAATAAAATAGTTTAACCAAAAGTATGAATTTACATCGTTTAAAGTAATGCGGAAGTAGGCCCTTAAAGTAGTTTAAAACGGTCCCCAAATGATTAAATCAGAGTCTTCTATGACCATGCCATGCCCTGCCAAAACCTCCAGTAGTGTGCCATAGCTTAAAACCTGAAAATACATGCTAAAGTGTCAACACAATGGTTGGTGAGTTCATAGAGTTTGTTGAAAAAGAATGTAATGCATTGAAATGAAGATTTCCCAGCAAAGGCATCGTAAATCCACTCAGTTACAAGTCCCGCCATAAGAGCCTTGTAACCTGTGTGTCTACGACCCACTGCCAAATGTAATATGTTTACGTGAACAAAGGTAATACTTGTATCTAGATTCAAAGATAAATGTAGCAATACTGCTATATAAAGGTAAGAGTGATAATGTAGCCATGGCGATGTCACCATAAAAATGAATCTGACCATAAGCAAAACGCATAAAATGAATATTGATTGCACTAAGTTCAAGGCACCAAAAAGGTTTTTCAGCTAAATGTAGGAGATTACACTCCCAAGTAATGTAGGTAAATCCATACCCAATGCAGGTAAATCCATACCCGTTGAAATTGTAGGTAATCAAACATACCCAATGCAGGTAAATCTATACCCATTGAAATTATAGGTAATCAAACATACCCAATGCAGGTAAATCTATACCCGTTGAAATTGTAGGTAATCAAACATACCCAATGCAGGTAAATCTATACCCGTTGAAATTGTAGGTAATCAAACATACCCAAGGCAGGTAAATCTATACCCGTTGAAATTGTAGGTAATCAAACATACCCAATGCAGGTAAATCTATACCCGTTGAAATTGTAGGTAATCAAACATACCCAAGGCAGGTAAATCTATACCCGTTGAAATTGTAGGTAATCAAACATACCCAATGCAGGTAAATCTATACCCGTTGAAATTGTAGGTAATCAAACATACCCAAGGCAGGTAAATCTATACCCGTTGAAATTGTAGGTAATCAAACATACCCAATGCAGGTAAATCTATACCCGTTGAAATTGTAGCTACAGGTCCTTAACTTAGGCAATCTTAGGCAATCGGTAAATAGTTTAAATTTATGCACTCATGTCTATGAGTAAATAGCAAGTAGTTAGCAAGTGAATAATATTGTACTCGGATAATCAACAAGTATTTAGATAAAGCTGAAAATATTTAAGAAATCAACCATGTAAGCGAGTAATGCGTTTGAGTAAAACGAGCATGTATTCTCCCCCATAGAGTTTGCAAAACGATTAAAAGAGTAGGGGCTATAACTCACCTGATATGATGGTACCATGAACATGTAATGAGCTGAAAAACAAGGCGCGCACACTAGCCGCAACCTAATATGAATGATGAACGATCTACTTTAGATCATGAAATGATGTTATGAATGTCCATGCACATGTTCCTATACCACTCTACTCTTTGGAAAAACACTTGTGTTATCAAAATATATAATCCAAGAATTTGGAAAAATATTGCTATTAGAAAATAAAATAAGCTAGTTGCAATATATATACTTATATATATATATCGTATGTTTCCATGTTAGTGTTGAAATACTCGGGTTGTAATCCTTGAAATATCGCCTTGAAATGATGAAAATATACTTGTAATAACTAATACTTCATTAGTTATAAAGCTTGGTACTTAATATTATTTCTAGCTTATAAAAGTACTTCGTAGTTTTAGTGTCCATTTTTATTAAAAGCTGTCAAATAAAAATGGGTTTTAGCCGATATTCAAACGTGAATATCTTTGTCGTTACTTGTCCGTTTTACTTGTTCTTTATGTCCACGGTTACGTCTTAGTATGTAGTAATATATTTTGGAAAGCTCGGCTCCTCCGGGTTACGTTTAAAGCCTCTTTTTGACCAATGAAAAACGTCCAACAGCAAACATTTTTCCAGAAAATACTTTTCGTCAACAATCTTGCAAAAATCATAACTTCTTCGTTATAAACTCTTTTTAATCCGTTCTTTCGCCTAGGGATTCGTTTTTGAAAGTATTTTCTAAAAATTTTTCCAAAGTTCCCTTGGTGTTTACTGATTTTCCAGGTTTTCACAAAATGGGACAGCATGTCTAAAACATGCTCCAAATCAAGTTTTCAAGGTTTATAACTAATTTCTAACATCACCAAACCTCTTGTAATCACCACATAGCTAATCTAATCCTACCATACACCTTCTTAGGGTGCCATGGGATCCTAACCAAGTTATTATAGCAAGGGGATTCATAAATAAAAAGTTAGGGTTTGTATGTTCCATTTTTGACAAAATAAATGGTGGTATAGCTAGTTGTACATGGTTTTTAGCATGGAAATCATGAAATACATGTAAATATAAGATGTTTCATGTAAAAATAAAGTTGATAACTTACTTGATAAAATGATATGATTAGATGATGATTATGCTTGTTGTTCTTGTGTTTTTGTTGCTTGATTCTTAATTAGGCTAGTATAATGAACAAGTTTGATGTTATAGATTTTGAAAAATGATCACTTGATCTTGGTATTATGGTTGGGTCGTGGGTTTGCAAGAGGAAAAGGATGAGAAGAACTTTTATCTTATCTAAAATGTTGGATTATGATTTGTGAAATTTGGTAAAGTTATGTTTTAAGGGTTTATTAGTATAAAACTTAGGAATTAATGCAATAGGTTAAAAGGGGTGGTCAAGGGCCGGTTTTCAAAGGGTGAAGGGGGGGGGGGTAGGGGTACTTGGTATTTAATTAGAAATCTAGTGTAGCGTTAAGTGTTATTACGTGTTATTCGTTAAAATCGGGTACCGGGTTTAATAGCAATAAACGTTCACAAAGTTAACCGGGATGCAAATAATGTTATAATAATGTTAAAAACATATTAAAAATATGTTGGGTACATTTACTGAGTGATCGGGTGATTAATGTTTAGTTTTCACGAAAACCGTCATTATATTCATACGCGTACGTTATAAATAAAATAAATTTCCAAAATACTGGGTAACTGAATGTTATAACTTTTATGATGTTAAAATGGATATAAAAATATGTCGGGACCATTGTGGGAATATTTAGATATATTCGTCGTGTATAAACCGGGTGTTAACGTTTACTATAAATACTTATACGTAAAAACGTTAAATGTACTGAATGTAACAATTTGAAAATCCTGAGAGTGGTATAACATGAAAATGCTGTTATGATGATATGCAGACTATCTCCAGTCCGTATGCAGTGTTCTTAACACTAATGAAATGAATTCGCACCTAAACCAATCCGGTTACGCGAATTTGAATACCCGTAAACTAAATTTACGATGAAATGAGTAATGCAAGTGAATAGTGAAAACTTTTCCGGAAATGAATAGTGTTTAGTGAATAGTAAAATTTCTGAATGCTTCTCGGAATGTCAAACTGACACCAAAAATGATGAATAGTAAATTGATGAATAGTGTTTTGATGAATAGTGTTTGATGAATAGTGTTTGATGAATAGTGTTTTTCCAAAGTTCGGGAAATGACCTGAAATGGTGAGTTGTGACAGTCTTCCCCTCTAAAAGGAACTTCGTCCCGAAGTTCAGTTTATGTTGGTCTCTGAAAACATATTGGTGAAAAGGTGATGATATTCGAGAATTCCAGCGAATTCTAACGATAGGAATTCGACTCTACTTCTATTGTTTGACCTAACTGTCCATGATTTCTAGTTGTTCTCTTGCAAGGTTTATGTTTGACTTTGGATTGGATTCCTTTCCAAATGGAATTATGAATGACAATTCTGAAAAGCTGATAATACGTGGTTGTGTAATCCTGTTGCTGTTGTTCTCTAACAAGGCTCAAGTCTGACGACCACTAGGCCTACTCTGTTTGAAATATTACATGGTCCAGTGTATATATCGGGTTTAACTTTCCAAGTTTTCTGAATGGTATCATGCCTTTCCTAGGCAGAACTTTCTGTATAACTCTGCTTACCAACTTGAAGTTTTAATGGTTTACAACTTTATCGAACTTGTAACTGATTCTTGATCTGTAGGAAGTTCCTGGTTATTTCATGAATACTTACTGGACTAGTGAGTTGGGCTTTTCTAAATTTCAATCCGTCAATGAATGTTGACACTTCGACCATAGAGTGCCTCAAATGGTGTAGTCTCTAAGTTCGCGCGATAACTATAGTTGCAACTGAATTTGATTTATGGTAATTGGTTAGTCCAACCATTTCTTGAGTCAATCACTCATGCTCTGAGCATATCTCCCTATGTTTGAATAAAGTCTATTGGTGAGTCCATGTTCAATTGAATGTTCTACAGTCTTGGTTAAGAGATTGGATTTATCTCTATGGTGTTGTTTTGTGAGCACTCGTATCTAAACGAATCTTGTAATTCAGTCAAGCCAATACTTTCTAGATGATGGAATTTTTGGTGATCAGGCCAATGATAGTGTTTCGAATGGTTTTGTGATATCCTGAGATTTCTGTTGAGTTTTGAATGGTCTTAATGTACCGAGAGATTCTCCTTATAGATGGTATGGAAAGTCTTTCCTAGGGAGGTCATTGATAATATCCACTTAACAATATTGGTGGTAGTGAGGGATGAGTGGCATAGGAAACTATATAGTGTCAGCTAATTCTATATTTATATGGGGATGGGGAAAGGAAATGATAGTGATGGTGAGAAGGGAAGAGACTGTGACAACTGCGACAAAATGATATTGTAATAAAAGAAAATACCGTGATGTAAGTGTATCATGCATAGACGTGAATGTTCATGAGATGAAATGACCAATTGACATGCTTCCAAGCGGCGGTTCACGAGGTGATGAAAAGTATGAATGTTCTGACAATGATGGTATACTCTCACATGCATGAAATATTTGGAAAATGAGTAAAGGATTCAATCCAGACAAAATTTTATTATAACTATTCTCAGTGTTGCAAAATTCATCTCTGAGTCAGACATAGGGGGTCAGCCTATATCTCACTATCCCGGGTTGAATATAGATGACCAGTCTATATTCCACCGAGGTTCCATGAATTTTGAAATACTCAGCTCAGTTATACTAAGACTATGTCCTTCACAAATACCAAGACGTTCTGAAAGACTAAGGCAGGTGACCAAACTCGAGGTCAAATGATGAAACTATGCAAGGAAAAACATAATGCGGTGACATATATGATACGTGAACATGCTTATATGAAAGACAATTATAGTAATCAACTATAATAAATGAATATAATATATCAGATAATGAGACACAAATCTCATCACCTATGTCAGCAACTAACCACAAATGAGGCTTCAGCTTGGCAGGCAGGCACGTGACGGTCATAGGGTTAAGTTTTCTTGAAAGTAGCTATAGTCTAGGTTTTAAAAACACTTAGTTTGCTATAGCCAAAGCTCTGGTACCAATCTGTCACACCCCCAAAATCGGGTCCAGCGGAAGCATACATGTAGCTGGGGTGTAACTCAATTGGTATTACAACACTAGTTCAAAAATAGTTTGCACTTGAATCATTTAGAATAAAATAGTTTAACCAAAAGTATGAATTTACATCGTTTAAAGTAATGCGGAAGTAGGCCCTTAAAGTAGTTTAAAACGGTCCCCAAATGATTAAATCAGAGTCTTCTATGACCATGCCATGCCCTGCCAAAACCTCCAGTAGTGTGCCATAGCTTAAAACCTGAAAATACATGCTAAAGTGTCAACACAATGGTTGGTGAGTTCATAGAGTTTGTTGAAAAAGAATGTAATGCATTGAAATGAAGATTTCCCAGCAAAGGCATCGTAAATCCACTCAGTTACAAGTCCCGCCATAAGAGCCTTGTAACCTGTGTGTCTACGACCCACTGCCAAATGTAATATGTTTACGTGAACAAAGGTAATACTTGTATCTAGATTCAAAGATAAATGTAGCAATACTGCTATATAAAGGTAAGAGTGATAATGTAGCCATGGCGATGTCACCATAAAAATGAATCTGACCATAAGCAAAACGCATAAAATGAATATTGATTGCACTAAGTTCAAGGCACCAAAAAGGTTTTTCAGCTAAATGTAGGAGATTACACTCCCAAGTAATGTAGGTAAATCCATACCCAATGCAGGTAAATCCATACCCGTTGAAATTGTAGGTAATCAAACATACCCAATGCAGGTAAATCTATACCCGTTGAAATTGTAGGTAATCAAACATACCCAATGCAGGTAAATCTATACCCGTTGAAATTGTAGGTAATCAAACATACCCAATGCAGGTAAATCTATACCCGTTGAAATTGTAGGTAATCAAACATACCCAAGGCAGGTAAATCTATACCCGTTGAAATTGTAGGTAATCAAACATACCCAATGCAGGTAAATCTATACCCGTTGAAATTGTAGGTAATCAAACATACCCAAGGCAGGTAAATCTATACCCGTTGAAATTGTAGGTAATCAAACATACCCAATGCAGGTAAATCTATACCCGTTGAAATTGTAGGTAATCAAACATACCCAAGGCAGGTAAATCTATACCCGTTGAAATTGTAGGTAATCAAACATACCCAATGCAGGTAAATCTATACCCGTTGAAATTGTAGCTACAGGTCCTTAACTTAGGCAATCTTAGGCAATCGGTAAATAGTTTAAATTTATGCACTCATGTCTATGAGTAAATAGCAAGTAGTTAGCAAGTGAATAATATTGTACTCGGATAATCAACAAGTATTTAGATAAAGCTGAAAATATTTAAGAAATCAACCATGTAAGCGAGTAATGCGTTTGAGTAAAACGAGCATGTATTCTCCCCCATAGAGTTTGCAAAACGATTAAAAGAGTAGGGGCTATAACTCACCTGATATGATGGTACCATGAACATGTAATGAGCTGAAAAACAAGGCGCGCACACTAGCCGCAACCTAATATGAATGATGAACGATCTACTTTAGATCATGAAATGATGTTATGAATGTCCATGCACATGTTCCTATACCACTCTACTCTTTGGAAAAACACTTGTGTTATCAAAATATATAATCCAAGAATTTGGAAAAATATTGCTATTAGAAAATAAAATAAGCTAGTTGCAATATATATACTTATATATATATCGTATGTTTCCATGTTAGTGTTGAAATACTCGGGTTGTAATCCTTGAAATATCGCCTTGAAATGATGAAAATATACTTGTAATAACTAATACTTCATTAGTTATAAAGCTTGGTACTTAATATTATTTCTAGCTTATAAAAGTACTTCGTAGTTTTAGTGTCCATTTTTATTAAAAGCTGTCAAATAAAAATGGGTTTTAGCCGATATTCAAACGTGAATATCTTTGTCGTTACTTGTCCGTTTTACTTGTTCTTTATGTCCACGGTTACGTCTTAGTATGTAGTAATATATTTTGGAAAGCTCGGCTCCTCCGGGTTACGTTTAAAGCCTCTTTTTGACCAATGAAAAACGTCCAACAGCAAACATTTTTCCAGAAAATACTTTTCGTCAACAATCTTGCAAAAATCATAACTTCTTCGTTATAAACTCTTTTTAATCCGTTCTTTCGCCTACGGATTCGTTTTTGAAAGTATTTTCTAAAAATTTTGCCAAAGTTCCCTTGGTGTTTACTGATTTTCCAGGTTTTCACAAAATGGGACAGCATGTCTAAAACATGCTCCAAATCAAGTTTTCAAGGTTTATAACTAATTTCTAACATCACCAAACCTCTTGTAATCACCACATAGCTAATCTAATCCTACCATACACCTTCTTAGGGTGCCATGGGATCCTAACCAAGTTATTATAGCAAGGGGATTCATAAATAAAAAGTTAGGGTTTGTATGTTCCATTTTTGACAAAATAAATGGTGGTATAGCTAGTTGTACATGGTTTTTAGCATGGAAATCATGAAATACATGTAAATATAAGATGTTTCATGTAAAAATAAAGTTGATAACTTACTTGATAAAATGATATGATTAGATGATGATTATGCTTGTTGTTCTTGTGTTTTTGTTGCTTGATTCTTAATTAGGCTAGTATAATGAACAAGTTTGATGTTATAGCTTTTGAAAAATGATCACTTGATCTTGGTATTATGGTTGGGTCGTGGGTTTGCAAGAGGAAAAGGATGAGAAGAACTTTTATCTTATCTAAAATGTTGGATTATGATTTGTGAAATTTGGTAAAGTTATGTTTTAAGGGTTTATTAGTATAAAACTTAGGAATTAATGCAATAGGTTAAAAGGGGTGGTCAAGGGCCGGTTTTCAAAGGGTGAAGGGGGGGGGGGGTAGGGGTACTTGGTATTTAATTAGAAATCTAGTGTAGCGTTAAGTGTTATTACGTGTTATTCGTTAAAATCGGGTACCGGGTTTAATAGCAATAAACGTTCACAAAGTTAACCGGGATGAAAATAATGTTATAATAATGTTAAAAACATATTAAAAATATGTTGGGTACATTTACTGAGTGATCGGGTGATTAATGTTTAGTTTTCACGAAAACCGTCATTATATTCATACGCGTACGTTATAAATAAAATAAATTTCCAAAATACTGGGTAACTGAATGTTATAACTTTTATGATGTTAAAATGGATATAAAAATATGTCGGGACCATTGTGGGAATATTTAGATATATTCGTCGTGTATAAACCGGGTGTTAACGTTTACTATAAATACTTATACGTAAAAACGTTAAATGTACTGAATGTAACAATTTGAAAATCCTGAGAGTGGTATAACATGAAAATGCTGTTATGATGATATGCAGACTATCTCCAGTCCGTATGCAGTGTTCTTAACACTAATGAAATGAATTCGCACCTAAACCAATCCGGTTACGCGAATTTGAATACCCGTAAACTAAATTTACGATGAAATGAGTAATGCAAGTGAATAGTGAAAACTTTTCCGGAAATGAATAGTGTTTAGTGAATAGTAAAATTTCTGAATGCTTCTCGGAATGTCAAACTGACACCAAAAATGATGAATAGTAAATTGATGAATAGTGTTTTGATGAATAGTGTTTGATGAATAGTGTTTTTCCAAAGTTCGGGAAATGACCTGAAATGGTGAGTTGTGACACCAAGAATTACGGACTCAACAGGAACATCCGCAGATTCCTCAGGATTAGTTTGGAACTTACACTATCTAGGACTTGATCGATGCACAACTACAGATACCACTTCAGGACTATCTCGACCTTATGATGCCATAAACCTGATTTCACTTAGAGGGACTACAGGAAATCTTTAAACTAGACTTATATCTTTGCTAGCTTTTACTATTATCCTAACCACGGGAAGTGTGACATAGTTAAAGAAACTTGTAGTATTTTGATTGTTGTACAAATGGAATCATCAAGTATTGACTCTCCTATAGGGGAATAGTTGTGCTATATATGATATTGGTCCATATTGACCGAAACTTTCATGTATTATATTCATGTGTTATGAATATGATGATTTTATTAACTATAGATTCTCATGGTCTCTTATGATTTGATGGAAGTAGATTTAAGCAAACCACTCCAAGCATGACGCAAGTTGCTGTTGGACAATCCATTGCCAGGAACGTAACTACCGCCCTCACCAAGGAACTTACTCACGTGGAATTTATGGGTTGTAATCCCTCCTCCTTTAGCGGAAATATAGACACAAAGGAATTTCTCAAATGGTTCGAAGAATTAGAAACAATCTTTCAATGTGGTGACTGCCGTAAGGAAGACAAAGTTAAGTTCGCCACTTGCACTTTTCAGGAGCATGCCCAGAAATGGTGGACTAAGTATGTCCAGGTAGTAGGAGTTGATGCTGCTTACTCACACTCTTGGGAGAAACTAAAAAGGATGATAAGTTTGAAGTTCTGTGTGAAAAGCGAATTACAAGCAATTGAACAGGAAACACTAAACCTTACCATGGTAGGAGATGATGTTGTTAAGTATACTGCTTCTTTTTATGATTTCGCTCGACTAGGCTCTTCAATGGATGAACCAGAAAGCAAGAAACTTGAAAGGTACATCGGAGGACTTTCTCCTGAAATTCGTATGTTGGTCAACTCATTGGAACCCGATACCATGCCTAAAGCTATCAGGATGGCGATCGAAGCAAAGGAACGCATAGCTCACCCCAAGATCTTAGGAAGAAAAAGTGACAATAAAAGGAAGTGGAACAACAACCGAGGTGAGAATGCCACACAAGGACCACACAAGAGACAAGGAGTTGCTAAACCTAATGCTGCAGGTCTAAATGAAAAGAATGATTACCTTGGTATTTTACCTAAGTGTGAAGAATGTCAACATCATCATAACCCAGGCCGTTGCCCGGAACCATGTGGCAACTGTAAGAAGGTTACCCACAAAACCAGGGACTGCAGGTTTCCAATTGTGGGTGATAATCAGAAACCATCAATTACATGTTTTGGCTGCGGTGTAGTGGGACACTTCAAGAGTGAATGCCCAGAGTTGGGAAGCCAAAATTGGAAGAAGAAGTTTATGTTTTAATTATGTAAACCATAGTTGAGCCCTCTAGGGTTGTACTTTCTTTTGGTACTTTCCATAAGTACGTTGATGTAACCTAGTTATATTAAGCACTTTCCTATCTAATGTAATGACTATCTTTAGTTATCTCTGTGATAATCGTAACCTTCGTTTATTCCATTTTCTATTGCAATTGTGCAATTTTCAATCATTTCGTAACATTATACCATTGTCTTATTAGGGATTAAGCCGAGTTCGTATTTGACGGATTAATAGATTATTACCATTCCATAATATTTACCCCTGTATCCAATAAACCATTCAACGAGTTTTATTTCAAACTATTTTACTACCTTATGGGGAAATTGTTTTACCGAATTTCTAAAATAAACCGTTTTGTTACCGTACTATAAACTGATTTTTCCGATATTACGCCAAATATTTACTATTACTACGCGAAACAATTTTTATATTACTTTGAAAGGAAATATCAGGATACCATTTTTGATAAGAATGCGTTGAACACCATCTAAAACTTTTGAGAAAAGTAATATTATTTTGACTAAATCAAGCATCGTATCATTAGTCCTCAACTATACATAGCCTGATTACCTAGGTATACTTCAGGAAGGATTATGCCATGAAGGAAATAGTTACTTTTTAAAGTATTGCTAATAACAATCTTCATTTAAAGCGTTTTAAACAAGTAAACTCTTTTATAAATGTCTCTTTCTGACAAACTCTCCCTGGATACTTACCCCACCTGTCACCCACTTAGCCATTAAGTTGGATTGTTCCATTGACTTCTTTAGGAGAGACTTACCGTATCAAGTACTAGGAGGATTCCTTGATACAAGAAAAACAATGAAAGGATTACAAAATTACTAACCTAGACTAGAAGTATACACCAAGACAATTTATAACTCAACAACAATTCTAAGATGCCGCGAGACCATCCGAACCACCATCTCTGACCGGGTTGTCCAATTCTATTATTTAAAGGTACTAGCTAGACTGAGCTACAGGATCGAACACATTGAGAGAGTACGCTAAGAAAAACCATAGGAATAAACCAAGCCTCCTAACCGATACTGTAAAGTGATTTGATTAAATATGGCCTTATCTAAATGCAAACTTCCCTGCAGTGAGTTTACGCCAAGAATAATTGATTCGAATTATGGATATCGATATAGATTCCCTCAAGGAATTGTGTTCTCAAGAAATTCTAGATAACCTCACCTATACATCAAGAGAGGCATCAGGCCCAAGCACAATAGGCAAAGGAAAACACATGTCTTAGCAATCCATTAGACCAAAACACAAGGAATCAAAGAAATTGTTACCCATATTCTATCCCCTTCAGATAACGCCGAGTTCGAAAGACAGAACGTTGTGGAATTAGTCACAAGATTTATTGTACCTATTTCAATTATTCCTGATAAAGGTGATCGAATCACCTCAGACTTCTAGCAATCATTTTAAGATTTCCTTCGGAACCTCATTAAGGTGTAAACACCCTTATCATCCTCAGACCGATGGTCAGAACGAGAGAACGATTCAAACATAGGAAAGTTATACTCAGAGTATGACTGCTTGACTCTAGAAATGGTTGGACTAACCATTTACCATAAATCAAATTCTTTTACAACCGTAGTTATCGCGCGAGCATAGAGACTACACCATTTGAGGCACTTTATGGTCGAAGTACCAATTACCCGTTTACAGACCGAAATTGGAAAGTTAAATTCACTGGTCTAGAACTAAATTATGGAACAATAAAGGAAATTTCACAAGTCAAGAACCAGTTGCAAGCAACGAGAAGCTGGTAGAGGTAGGTTGGAGCATGACATACATCATGCGGATTGAGTATCTCTGAACAACGAACCAACTAGATTCCCGTGAGAAAACGAACTAAGTTGAAAGCTTTGCCTTGGAGAGGCATGATACAATTTTGGTAACACGAGAGATTGAACCTCTAGTATATTGGACCATTTAAGATTCATTTTAGAATCGACCAGCTGACATATAAGATTTGAGTTCTGACATAGTTCAGCAACATATATTACCCATATTACATTATAAACCTGAAGAAGCACTGATCATCTATTGACGAACCAAACTCGGAAAAAGCCAAACTCACTATTCCTGTAAGCATTCATGAAATAACCAGAAATTTCCTACAAGTCAAGAATCAATTACAAATTCTATAAGTTGTAAACCATTAAAACTTCAAATTGGTAGCCAGATCATGTTGAAAGTTCTGCCTAGGAAGGGCATGATATTATTCAGAAAATTTGAAAGTTAAACCCGATATACACTGGACCACGTAATATTTCAGACAGAGAAGGCCTAGTGGCCGTCAGACTTGAGCCTTGTTAGAGAACAACCGGATTTCATAACTATGTTTCACCTATTCAAATCCCAGGAAATGACTTCAGATTAGTCACTCATAATCCCATTTGGAAGGGAATCCAACCCTGAGACAAACGCAAACTTGGTAAGAGAACCAGTAGAAAGCATGGACCATGAGGTCGAACGGTTGAAGCAAAGTTGAATTCCTATCGTGAAAGTTCGCTGGAATTCTTGAAGAGGTCCCGAATTTACTTGCGAACGGGAAGACCAAATGCAACTCAAGTATCCACGTCTTTTTACCAAATATACTTCAGAGACCAACCAAAACTGAACTTCGGGACGAAGTTCCTGTTAGAAGGGAAGACTGTCACAACTCGTAATTTCTGGTCATTTTCCAAACCTCGACAATTTACTATTCACAAGTTACTATTCATCATTTAATATTCATCATTTTCGAGGTCAATTCGACATTCTGAGAAGCGTTCAGAAATTTTACTATTCACTTGACACTATTCATTTTTGGAAGAAATATCACTATTCACGTGCATTACTCATGTCATCGTAAAAATTAGTTTACGAGTATTTAAATTCGCGTAACCGTATTGGTTCAAGAGCGAATTCATGCATTATCATTTGGGACATCTCATACGGACTAGAAATAGTCTGCATATCATCATTATGACACTTGTATACTATTCCACTCGTAAGATATTTAAATTAATACTTTTGGTATAATTAACTTTTACATATGTTTATTTTTAAATAAACGTTAACACGCGACCAATAATGTGGCTAACACGTCCGACACTCCCGACTATGATCCCAATATATTTTTATATTCATTTTAATAATATAAAAATTATAATATTAATTTACCCGGTATTTTGGAAATTTATTTATTTCGTATCGTACGCCTAATTTATTTACGACGGTTTTCGTAGAAATTAGACAATAATTATCTAAACACTCAATACTTGTACCCAACATATTTTTACAAGTTTTACGACTTTATTATGTCCCGAATAACTTCAATAAAATTTATTTCTAGCAAACCCGGTACCTGATAAAACCTAAAACCAACTAATACTACACAATACCACTAACTTCCTAAATTAAATCCTAAGACAAACCCCCCCCCCCTTTTCCTCCTTTTGGTGGCCGGCCTAGCCCTCCCCCCTTGGTCCTCACATGCTAATCTCACCAACACTCTTAAATGCTCACCTAAATATTGTCTCCTAAGTAGATATTATCACATTTCATCTCATTTCTTTCTCATAAAAACACAAGTCCAAGAAAATTCTTTCCTCTCTTTTCTCTCTTTGGGGTTCACGGCAAAACAAGAAGAACAAGGCAAGACCAAATATTTTCTCAAGATCAAGTGTTATTCTAGTGTAGTTAAGTTATTCTTGCAAGGTTTTGAAATACAAACTTAGAATACTAAGGTTTTCATCATCTAATCACACCATCCTTCAAGTAAGTATAACAAACTCATTTTTATAATTTTTCCAAGTTTATACAAGATCCATATGGTTTTTATACTAGATCTACATGCATATGTTATTTATACCACTTTATTTTATAAACTTTTAACTTTTGAACCTTAGAAAGTGATTATTGTTAGATCTTTGTTAGATCTACTTGGTTATGATGTTTAGGAACCCATGACACCCTAAGAAGGTGTATGGTAGGATTAGACTAGTTTTGTGGTGATTGAAAGTGGATTGGTTGAAGTTGGAACAAGTTTGAAACTAGGAAAATGATTTTGGAAAATATATATATACCTACTGTCCCTATTTTGGAAACGTGGGAAACTCAGGAACTCAGGGGTAATTTTTGACTAAAGATTTAGAAAATACTTTCAAAAACGAAACTTTAGGCGAAAGAACGGATTAAAACGAGCTTATAACGAAGAAGTTATGATTTTTGCAAATTAATTGACGAAAACTATTTCCTGAAAAACTGCATGCTGTTTGGAAATTTTCGACGGACAAATAGAAGCGTTAAACGTAACCTAGAGGAGCCGAGTTATCAAAAATATATTAGTACTTAGTAAAACGAATCCGTGGACATAAAGAACGAGGAAAATGAACTTAAAACGACCAAGTTATACGCGTTTTAACATCGTCAAAACTATATATATATATAGTCACTACTAGAAAATAATAACTTACGCACTAAATGGTATATTTTCTAGAAATGTTACTAAGGACTATATTCTTAACAAATGAAATACGTATGACCCAATAGAATATTTATACGACTTAACGACGTTATTTTAAGGTTTTCGATACGAGGAAATATAACGCTAACATTTTTATACGATATATATTACGACAAGTTGTTATAACTCCAATTGGACTTATTTTTCCTAAGTATGGAAAGTATTTTATTTGACAATAACTAGTATTTCCAAATTACGAGTGGTATTGGTATCATGTGCATGTGCATTCATTACATCACGGCATGATCTAAATTAGATCACATTCATTCATTTAGGTTGCGGCTAGTGTTTGCGCCTTGTTGTCCCGATCATTCCATCACTTTGTACTATCATTTCGAGGTGAGTCATAGCCCCACTTTTACTCGTTTAATTACTTTATAAACTCTTTGGGGGAGATACATGCTTAAATACTTGTTTTATACTTTTATACGTTTTGAATTACTTTTTGAGGAGAATACGCTACTGTAATTATTTTTGTACAATGCCAAAGTATTAAATTCCATACATTGCTTAAGTTGCCTTATTACCACGACATAAGTCCCCTTTAATATCATGGACCGTTAATTAAGATGCAAGCGAGAGTGAGTGGATAGATCTATCGAGGGTGACTCCTCCATTCGTGTTTGGGTTGCTCCATAAGGAAAACGAATGCATTTCATTTCTAATATATTACGAGTGTCTGGTTGGGGCCAAGTAACGTCTAGCTTCGGTGTCATGAGCTTAAGAGACAATGTAGTTTTATGACTGAAAAACTTATTACTTTACTTTATACTTGGGCTGTTGTACATACGATTAAAGTTATATACTGATGGTTTTTATAAACTTGGTTACTGATTTATTACTGATTTATGATGCCTTTGCATCAATCTTATTACCGATTTATGATGCCTTTGCATCAATCTTATTACTGATTTACGATGCCTTTGCATCAACCTTATTACGGATTTACGATGTTTTTACTGGGAAATTCTTCTCTCCAAATGTTTTACCATACCTGCTTGTTCTCTAAAATCTATGAACTCACCAACCTCGTGTTGACACTTTAGCATGTATTTTCAGGTTATTAAGGTAGCTCATGTTGCATGCATTTGGACCTTCATGGAGTCGCGGAGACGACGCGTCTGACTATATTTTCTGCACTTATGAAACATTTGATCTTGTTGAACTTATTTTATCTAAATTGGCAACATCTTTTGGGACCTAAGTTTTGTAAACTCTGAATGTTTTAACGATCAAACGATGTATTTTTCCAAACGACACTTTAGGTCGTTCAATATGACCGTAACTGTGGTGCTATGACAGTCACCCGCAGGTATTCCATTCCGCTGCCATACAGGTAAATTGGGGGTGTGACACTTCCCGAAAAATTAGGAGACCCCGGAAAATTTCTCATTCCATGTGATTTCCAAAAGCTTGAGGAATGCTTTGCCTTGGCCGATCTTGGCGCTAGCATAAACCTCATGCCTTTCTCTATTTGGCAAAAACTTTCACTTCCCGAGCTTACGCCAACACGAATGACTCTCGAATTGGCAACCCGTTCGGTTACGATTCCGAAGGGTATTGCTGAAGATGTCTTTGTGAAGGTTGGCAAGTTCCATTTTCCTGCCGACTTCGTAGTCGTTGATGTTGATGCCGATCCTCGTGTCCCCCTTATTTTGGGAAGACCATTCTTAAAAACGGCTCGTGCATTAATCGACGTCTTCGAAGGAGAAATGACTCTTAGAGTTGGCGATGAAAAATTGGTCATTAACATTGAAAACACTTCTAAAGATCTTCTCGAACTTGAACGAGAAGAAATTAACCGACTTGATGTCATCGATTTTGCATGTGATGATCATATTGAAGAAGTGTTAAATGTGCAAGGATCAATCAATTCTTCCATTGATGTCTCCCCCCCTCCCCCCTCTTACTCCATTTTTGGGAGGTGACTTCATTTTGGAAGAAATCGAAGCTTGTTTGTCATGTGATTCTCATGTTGATTATGATTCTATCAATCCCGAGGAAGACATACTTCTACTTGAGAAGTTGCTTAATGATGATCCATCATCTCTTCCTCCAAAAGATCTTCATAATGTGGAAGTCAAAGATGTTGAAGAAACTGATGACTATCCTGAGGTCGAATTCAAGGAACTTCCGCCTCATCTCGAGTACGCGTTTTTGGAGGGTGACGATAAGTTTCCCATCATAATCGCTAAAGACTTGAATGAGGAAAACAAAACCGCTATTCTCAAGGTTTTAAAGTCACACAAGCGAGCCATTGCTTGGAGACTTTCCGACATCAAGGGTATTAACCCGGAATTTTGTATGCACAAAATTTTGATGGAGGATGACTTTAAACCGGCGGTTCAACAACAAAGACGGGTAAATCCTAAAATTCATGAGGTTATCAAGCAAGAGGTCATTAAACTTCTTGATGCCGGTTTGATTTACTCTATTTCGGATAGTCCTTGGGTGAGTCCCGTTCATTGTGTGCCCAAGAAGGGTGGCATAACGGTTGTCAAAAATGATGATAATGAGTTAATTCCGACTCGATTGGTAACGGGTTGGCGCGTTTGCATTGATTATCGAAAATTAAACGACGCCACCCGTAAAGACCACTTTCCATTACCTTTCATGGATCAAATGCTCGAAAGATTGGCGGGAAATGAATACTATTGTTTCCTTGACGGTTTTTCGGGTTATTTCCAAATTCCCATCGATCCTCAAGATCAAGAAAAAATGACTTTTACGTGCCCATACGGAACATTTGCTTATCGACGCATGCCTTTTGGCTTATGCAATGCTCCGGGCACATTTCAAAGATGTATGATGGCCATTTTTCACGACATGATCGAGAAAACAATGGAGGTCTTCATGGATGATTTTTCGGTCGTTGGGAATTCATTTGAATCGTGTCTCTCCAATTTAGACAAAATGCTTCAAAGGTGTGAAGACACCAATCTTAGTCTAAATAGGGAGAAAAGTCATTTCATGGTCAAGGAAGGAATTGTCCTTGGTCATAAGATTTCCAAGAGTGGGATTGAGGTTGATAAAGCTAAAATCGACGTTATTGCTAAACTTCCTCCTCCCACTACTGTCAAAGGTGTTCGGAGTTTCCTGGGTCATGCCGGCTTCTATCGTAGATTCATTCAGGATTTCTCGAAGATAGCTAGGCCTATGACCCGACTTCTTGAAAAAGAGACTCCATTTATCTTTTCCGATGAGTGCATCGAAGCTTTTCAAACTCTCAATAAAAAGCTTACCGAGGCACCCATTCTAGTTGCCCCCGGTTGGGACCTACCTTTCGAACTTATGTGTGATGCAAGTGACTTTGCAATAGGTGCGGTCTTGGGGCAACGCAAAACCAAACATTTTCAGCCGATTCATTATGCAAGCAAGACCTTGACCGAAGCTCAAGCTCATTACACCACAACGGAAAAAGAATTACTTGCCGTTGTGTATGCGTTTGAGAAGTTTCGGCCATATTTGATCTTGACTAAGTGCATAGTGTACACGGATCACTCGGCTCTAAAATATCTCTTTGCCAAGCAAGACGCAAAGCCGAGATTGCTCCGTTGGGTTCTACTCCTACAAGAATTTGATATCATCATTCGTGATAAAAAGGGAGCCGAGAACCTCGCTGTTGACCATCTTTCCCGATTAGAGAATCCTCATCAAGGTGTTCTCGAAAAAAAGGAAATCAATGAAACGTTCCCTCTCGAGACACTCAATGTGATTTCCTCTCGTGGTGATTCTAGTACCCCATGGTTTGCCGACTTTGCAAACTACCA
Source organism: Artemisia argyi (assembly GCA_030686995.1). Taxonomy (NCBI): domain Eukaryota; kingdom Viridiplantae; phylum Streptophyta; class Magnoliopsida; order Asterales; family Asteraceae; genus Artemisia; species Artemisia argyi. The sequence goes on along the minus strand of CM060680.1, from coordinate 228,584,546 downwards.
TGCTGGGAACTTCGTTGTCAAAGGGATATCGTCCCACCAAAAGAGCAAGTTTTTCAAAGATGTTAATCACTACTTTTGGGACGATCCCTATCTGTTTAAAATTTGTGCGGATCAGGTTATTCGAAGGTGTGTTCATGGCCAAGAAGCCATGGAAATCCTAAATGCTTGTCATAATGGACCCACCGGGGGACATCATGGCCCGAACTACACCGCTCGAAAAGTATTTGAGTCCGGTTTTTATTGGCCCTCCATTTATAAAGACGCCCATGACCTAGTCAAATCTTGTGACTCGTGTCAACGTCAAGGAAAGATCACACAACGGGATGAAATGCCACAAAACGTCATCCAAGTATGTGAAATCTTTGATGTTTGGGGCATAGACTTTATGGGGCCATTCCCGTCTTCACGAGGGAACAAGTACATACTCGTGGCCGTTGACTACTTGTCAAAATGGGTCGAAGCAAAAGCTCTCCCTACCAACGATGCCCGAGTAGTTGTAAAATTTTTGAAATCGTTATTCTCTAGGTTTGGAACTCCCCGCGCTATCATAAGCGATCGCGGTACTCACTTTTGCAACGAACAATTTGCAAAAGTCATGCTCAAGTATGGTGTCACTCACCGACTTTCTACCGCTTATCACCCACAAACGAGTGGGCAAGTGGAGGTTTCAAACCGTGGTTTGAAAAGAATTCTTGAAAGAACCGTAGGCGAAAACCGTGAATCTTGGTTGGATAAGTTAGATGACGCTCTATGGGCTTTTCGCAGGGTTTATAAAACACCCATCGGGTGTACTCTTTATAAGCTCGTATATGGAAAGGCTTGTCATCTACCGATTGAGCTCGAGCACAAAGCCTATTGGGCTTTGAAGAATGCAAATTTTGATCTTAAGTCTGTGGGTGATCACAGGAAAGTTCAACTTAATGAACTCAATGAACTTCGTGATCAAGCTTACGAAAACTCTTTAATCAATAAAGAGAAAACCAAAAAGATCCATGACTCCAAAATCAAGAACCGCGTTTTCAACGTTGGTGACCGAGTCCTTCTTTTTAACTCTCGATTAAAGATCTTTTCGGGTAAGCTTAAAACCCGCTGGACCGGACCTTTCACCGTTGCCAAAGTTTATCCTTATGGTACCGTCAAGTTATCTCAAGACGACGGTCCCAATTTCAAAGTAAATGGGCATCGGTTGAAACATTATTTTGGAGGGGACATACCACCTATTGTCCCGGACCTCCAAACTTTCCCCATGGACCAATGAATTTGGGGTCGAGTCAAGCTAGCGACTCGGTAAACAAAAACAGTAGCATGTTTATAGGGTTTTCACCCTAAGTGTGGGGGAGTCACCCATGCTATGATTACAAAAGTGAAAAACAAAACGGTATTTCTACATTTAGCTTGTAATGTTGCCCTTTTACGTTCAAAGAGTCGGCATAATAGCCGGGGCTTTGAATATTGAGGACAATATTCATTCTAAGTGTGTGGGGGGGGGGGGGAATTTCGCTATTCTAGCGAATTTTATCACATTTTACCTTATAGTACCCCCATTTTTGGCAAAAATTAAATTTTTTTTTTCACTAAAGTTCAAAATTTTTGTAGTTATCAGTCCGCCTTGTCTAAACGACGAAAAGGATTGGCTAATCCAGGAGCAAACGGCTCTTGGTAAAGATATCTCAAATCCGTTGATTGCTTGCAATTTGCCCAAAATTGTATGGTAAATCAACTCGCCATATCCCATAAAGCGAATGAGTTGACTAGCCCACAAGATTATGGCTTGTGGTAAAGGCCGTGGAAAATCCATAATTGGTAATCAGCTCACCAAGATGTTGACTATTCCATCAAGAGTTGACTAGTCCAGGAGCAAACGGCTTTTGGTAAAGACTAATCAAATCCGTTGACAGCTGGTGGTTTGCTCAAAATCACATGGTTATCAAGTGGACCACAGTTCTTACTCGAACTGATACATTTGGCTACTCCAGAAGTAATAGCTTTTGGTAAAGAGTTTCAAATCCCTTAAATTTTCTCAAAAGATTGCTAGGGACTAGCAATAGTTTAGTGTGGGGGATTGATGAATGTGTAAATACTCATCATTTTTAGTCAAATCTGAGCTGCAAAACGATCAAAAATACTCAAAAATGCACCAAAATGTGAAGAAAATCCCAAAGATCGTATTTTATATGTTTCTGATGCAAAACGAGTGAAAACAAACGAGAAACGAACAAAATTTGCATATTGGCAGTTTCAGTCCCCCAACTTTCAAAGTTTTACAAAACTAGTCCCAAGTCAGTCATTTTCAAAGAAAAGTCAACCCTTGCTCTTTAAAAGTCAAAATGAATCACAAATGATCTTTGGGTAAAAAGTTTTGGAAAAATACACAATTGGTCCTTACACTTTGGTGAACTGGCAGTTTTTATCCCTAGAGCGTCAAATTTAGAAAATTGCATTTTTGGTCCTATGGTTTATCTTACTTGACAAGTTTGGTCCTCTTGGTGACGTGGGATATTTACAAGAATGGTCCGTGAAATTTCAGCTTAATGCAAACTTGGTCCTTGTGATTTTACAACACTTAACCAAACGGATACCCTTAATTCAACAACCCAATCCATAAACCATTATACCAGCCCACTCTAATAAATTCTAACTTGGCCCAAGTGTCCACCCAAGCCCAATCCCCTAACCCTAATGCATTTTATTAATAAAACGTATCCTTTTCTTCCCCATTCACTCAGACTGAATAAAATAACACCACTCCATCACCAATTCCCCCCCCCCCCCCCCCCCCCCGTGACTACATCCCTCCAAGCCCCCCATCAACATCATTCTTTGTCCTCAAAACCACTCCCCAATCCCACTAATCCCCTAAAAACTATACCTACCACCTTAAGACAGTCACACGATGACATGCTGGCAATCCACACCAAGTTTCGGCGCCAAAGATGGAGTAAAGGGCTAGGATCAGTGGAGCTTTAATCAAAGGGTTCATATTCCTTTAAAGAAAGCACAAGGTTAGCAGCTTGTTGGTTTACACTCAGGAAGGAAGCACACCAAGGAGAAGACAAGAATGGAGCCAAAACTGTACCTACCACTTCTAGGGTTTTACTATAAATAGATAGTTGTTGTAAGCCTGATGGCAGCATCTCATCTCTCTATTTTATTTTTTAATCTTTATTTTTAATGTTAGTTTTAAGTTTGTAATCTGAGATTTCAAGCTTTAATGAAAGTTAAGTTTTAAAGTTATTCAAACCTCTATTTATGTTTCCTACTTTTTATTCTGCTTGGTATTTGTATTTCATTTGAGTCGTGCAAAACAAAAGTCAGAAAGAGAAAAAAAAAGAAAAGAAAAAAATTCCAGAAAAGGAAATATATTGAAGAAAAAGAAAGTAGCAGAAGCAGACATGGAAATTGGGTTAGTACTCCATGGGGAGTTTAGGGATGTGACTTTGACACTGTTTCATAAGCTGTGGAAGAAATTGTAAGTTTTTACCATATTTTCATGATCTGTGTTCATACTCATATTCTGATTGTTTATGCTTAGTGTAAGTGAACCTATTAGTTTTATTAGTTTTTGTCTTAATCAGCCTTTAACTTAGTCGAATCAGTTGTTAAAATCAGGTATTTGGATCTGCACTTACTTGGGTGTTGTTGATGTACCTTCTGATATAACTAGTTCAATTAGTCCCCAATAAGTGCATTTAACATAGGTAAGTCCAGAAAAACAGTAGGAAGTCAAAATTTGCTTTGCAACTTATTAAAGTGTTGACTGTTAAGGTTTTGAGTCTCAAGATCATTCACATTGGTTCACTAGTGATTAGTTTGGTCTCCTTACAGCTTAAATAATCATGTTTGTAGTGAGTTAGAATTAATCAAGTCTGAGATTAGTCAAGATGTTAGGTTAGGTAAAAAGTCCAATTGGTGTTGAACCCATAATACCATCAGGTTTGTGCGAGCATCCGTAGGATTTATTATTGATTGAAATTAAGTTTGGATTGTTGCATTTAGAAGTATAGCAGCCTGTGTATTTGAATCAAACAGAAAAAGCGAGCTTGGAACTGATTTGTTGGATTAGAACTAGTCACCTAGTGACCCGTTTGCTGCCAAAACCCCCTGCACCCAGGTTTTGTAAGAAATCCAATTGAACATAACTTGCTCAATACTGGATGATGTTGGCATGAATATTACGATATTTAATCTAAACATCCTCTTCATGTTTTGATGATGACAAAGATGTAAGTTACAACATATAACGTAAAATGCTTAAGTTACTTGTGATCATAATTCTTCTATGCATTCTTACGTCAACAAGCCTCGACATCTCAACGTCTCAAGTATGCTTCAACTATCGCTTAAGGTATGGATAAACAAGTGTTTAATACATCTCATGATCAAAGGGGTATTTAATTAACTAATACAAAGTTTATTTAATTATACAAACATATATATATTTTAGAAAAACACTTTTGGTAATAAAGAAAAATGTTTTAATCATACTAAATATATGATTTCAAACTTTTAACCAAAATTAGTTAGTTTTTCACCAAATAAACTTTCCCCACTAAAAGACAGAAAATCTGACCGTTTCAGTAGGGCGGCCCCCTTAATTATAATGGGCGGTCCCCTTAATTTTAAGGGGACCGGCACACAATTAAGGGGACCAGCCACGCTCCCTTGTCAGATTTGGTCAGAAATTTTTCCCTATAAATACCACCTCAAACCTGGAATTTTTCTCACCTTTTGCACAAACATTTTCAGATCCAATTCTCTTTAAACATCCTTCTAAAACCCTTTGATCATAAGATTATTAATCTTTGTTTCAAGTGATCCAATCTATCATCACTCAAAGTGCAAGAGAAGAATCCTCCCTATCATAAAGCCAAAGATGTGTTAGGATCTAGTTAGTGCTTATGTGAAGTTGTGACTTATGTATATGTAATAAGTAGATCAAGATGATCTTACTTAGTAGTGATTTAATGAGTGAGTAAGAAGTAGTGGGAGGAAGTAGTAGTGTGGAGAAAACATGTAGTTGTGAAGATGTAGGTGTGTTAGTAAATAGTGGAGTTTAGAAGAAGTTGTGATGAAGTTGTGAAGTCGTGAAGACGTGAAGAAGTTGTGAAGCCGTGAAGAAGTTTAGAAGAAGTTGTGATAAAGTCGTGAAGTCGTGAAGTTGTGTAGAAGTTGTGTAGTGATCGAAGTTGTGTTGTGAGATTGGTTCTAGCTACTTTTAGAACTCGACATTTAGCTTAGTGTCGTTAAATGGTGTAAGCAAAAGTTGTGTACAGTTTTCTCCGCCAAAAGGGAGCTTGTTGAGTAGTGAGAAAACTCTCGAGTAGGTGACTCGGGGAGTGGAGTAGGAACAAGGAAGGCGTCCTTGTAGCCGAACCACTATAAATCATCGTGTTCGGTTTGCATTTCCTTTCTCTTATCTCTTATCATTTGTTCTTGCATTTATCGCTTTACTTATATGCTTGCCTACATGTCTTAGTTGTTGCTTATATAGTTGTGATGATTGATTGTGTTGAACATAGTAGCTAATATTGTGATTGTGTGTATAATTGCATGATATGGTCAAATAGATTATTATTCACACTTCTGTTATTAAGTTTAACTTGATAGATAATTTGATACAAAACGTTTTAAGATTTTAAAAGGAAAACGTTTTCATATAAAGATCGACCAAAGCTCCATTCATAAAACTAAGTTTTTCAAAAAGCTTACATATATAATTGATCATATTGATTATATGTTGTTTTCATACTAAACACTAATTGAAGTTTTCCAAACAAACAATTGAATAAATTTGAATCAACATTTTGAAACAAAGTTTTTATAAAATGAAAAAGAAGGGAAAACTATTCAACCCCCCTTCTAGTTTTCCACAATTGGTACCAGAGCCACGTCGCTCAAATTTTTAAAACAAATAGTTTTAAAAATTGAGTACGATCCATGTATCAAATTACCCATTAAGGAGGATTTAATATGAAAAGTGTTTTGTTGATTAACTTGTATTAGTTTTGATATTATATACACTAATTATACTAGCTCGAGATAAGAATTATGCTTAAAACAAATGTTATATGTTCGTTCTTAAAATCAGAAAGTTACACACCTTTCCAAAAAGTCAGAAAATAATTTTTAACAAAAATTGCATTTTTGAGTATCAGATGGGCGGCCCCTTTAATTGTCTGGGCGGCCCCCTTAAATACTGGGCGGCCCCCTTAAATTTAAGGGGTCCGCCTGTCTGTTCGACAGTTTTTCAGAAACTTTGAAAAATCATATAAAATTAACCGTAACTCCGTAGAAGTCGTGTCACCCGGCGTTTTAAAGGTAATTGAGTCTACTTTCATTTAAAAATACTTACAAGTAACCATTACAAACTTAAATAAGTCAGAAAGTTAAAATACTACACAAAGGTCAAAAATTTAAGTCATGTTTTAACGTAAAACTTGTATTTTACCTTTTCCTTTGAGTTGGGCATTCCTTGTCGATATATCTTTGAAAAATTAAGTATTTATGTTTTCAAAATATTGATCTTAATTAAATTTTAAAATGGATAGGAAACTATTTTATTTTCAAATAAAATCGAGCTAAGTAAACATTGGTATATATAATACACAAAACGACGATAAGTGTTTTATGTGCTATGTGAACTCATTTGTGATTTTACTTTGTTAATCGTTGCTATTTGTAATTTAGCTATTTGAATATCTTAGCATATGTGCCTTGTACTCTATTAGTTTATAGCTAGTTTTCTGGCTTATACTTAACTAGATCTTATGCAAGATTTCTTGCGTTAGGATTGCAATATTACGCTTGCATTGAATATAGGTATAGATGGCTTAATGTTACTCAAACATCTTGTAAATAAGTTAAATCTAATCACCTAAATATTTCAAACAATTTAATCTATTCTTAACAACACACTTAAATATTTTCAACAAATTACCTTGTTTTACCTTAAGTTGTTTAATAAGAGAAATTGAATCTTTGTAAAACATTAGTAGTAATACAAAAGAAAAAGTATTTTCAAAATCTAAAGTGTGTTCATTATAAGTAACAATGAAGAGTCTTTCACATAAACAAAACATATAACAATCATGAAGTAATAAGTCAAATTTCAATCACTCACTAACCTCACTCATTAATAATCTTAGGATTAATGGAACACACTATCAAAATGTCTATTTATTTTAAATGAAGGGTCAAGAAAGATCTTGATATTATATCAATTCATTATTCAAATTATGGTTGATATATTCATCAAATCTAATTGACATGTTTTTGAGTATGGACAAGAAATTGGATTGTTATTTGTTTAGTTTCAAGATTACACCAAATTTTAACAAAGGATATAGTCTTGAATCTACATACTCAATCACACTAGATTGATATGAAAATATTTACATCCTTTGTAGATGAAAAGAATATGCATTGGATCATAACTCACACTTGTGTTGACAATGCCATATTGAATCTACTTGTCCAATAGTTGTGTTCCAAATATTAGAATAACATGTTTAACACATGCATAAAATATACAATGAAGTAGGATTGACGACTTGGATGTTTCATCCAAAATATTCAAGCAATTTACATTGCAAAACAATGGATAAATGTGTCATATCCGAAAAACCAAACATGAGCAAACTAACAACATATGAAAACTTTGCTCACACTACTTAAAATCATCACTTCAAGCTAAAATACATATTTAAGAACAATACACACTATATATTATATGTACTTCATTTTCTTTGTAGCATGAATGATTGTGTTACAAGATAATGCACTAAACTTTTCTTTTTGAAATAATTTAAGTTATTAGAATTGAAAAATAACTTGTCACAATGCATAAACAAGTAAAATTCATTTTGTTTCAAATACTAGTTAAAATTATGATATATATAACATTGGCAAAAATCATAGAAAATAATATTTGCTTTAGAATTTATAAATGTCTAGTTCTGATATCATTTGTGAATCACAATCTCATTTAAGATAAATAATCATAATGAGATTCATTTTTCAAGATATGCTAAAGAGCACTCTTAAATCAAGCACATTTATTAAATCAAGTAATATGCCATCAAAACCAAATAACCGGTTAATCATGAACAAAAGATTAAAACTTTGCGTTTACTCTTATCTAAACATTTAACACATCTCTATTGGGATAGTGAGTAAAATATATTATGTAGACTTACCTTCATAAAAACATGATGTTTGAGTCACATTAAGCCAAGTATTAGTGAATCAAGCAAACTTCATATTTGGTACTCTTCGATAGGTAAATTTAGGAACTCAATTTCTTCTAAAAAGAGAATGACTACTGGAGAATCTATTGACTAGAAATTCAATTTAACCTAACGGTTGAATTGCTTCTATGTGAGAAGTTGGGTGTGTGTAACCCGTAAAAATGGTCGTGTTTAGCCTGAATTGAGCACCACTAGTAATAGTCTCATACTCATTCTCCAACTTGATTAAATTGCTCTTCCTAAATATACCTAATGCTAGTTTACTTTTATGAACTTTGCTCCTCATTAGATGCTTTCATTCCTAGATTTATGGCATATCGCATATATGTTATTTCTAGATGATTATTTGCTCCTATGTGATTTGATTGTATGCCTTTACATGGTTTACTCTATATGTATCATTCATCTGGGTATATTTTTCTTACCTTTAGATCCTACACCCTCATTTCATGAGAACCTTAGTGTCATAATCCGATAGGTCATATTAGTCTCATAATATATCCGGATGAGCATGAATTTAATGGGAAGGGAAATCACACTCACTCACATATATCCTTCTACCTCACACCCAAAACCGAGTCATCCTTTATACTACCAATCTTGAGTCATCCACCGTTTCCATGTCCTGAAAGAAACCAAGAATCAATACCATACCTCCTAAATCACTCCTTATTAATACCTCCTAAACCAACACGTTTTGTCTAACCAATCCAACACCTACTATCCTTCCATAAACACAAAATCAAAATCATCATTCAACCCATCATGCCATCTCCCAACAAACCTAACATCATTGTTATCACCCCACATACAACATCCAAACTACCATCCACACATGAAGAATCACTTTCATCCATACCTTCATCATGCTTTCATGATCACCCAAATGAAACCATTCTTTTAGCTCAACAAGACAACCTAACTATCACCCTCACTAATAAACTTCCACATTCATCTCACTCAATTCTACCAAATGACCCTTTTGAGGATCATACTCAATATCAAAACAATAACCATCAATCTCATCCAAACATGAATCCTAAGTTTCATGACCAAACCTCAATCCCTAATCACAATCCAACTCCACCATCATCAGCTTCCTCCGAACATGAAAAGTTCGTTGAAGAGCTCAAAGAAGCTCATGAGCTTAATGCTCTTCTTGCGTTGCATCTTATTCAACACAATTTGGATCAACAACCTACCTCCACCAACTCATCTCCATCAAACAATTTGATCCATCTTGAAAACCATATCATAAATTGCATTTGTTGCACCTACCTTGAAAAACAAACCTTTGTTCTCAATGAACATCTCAATTGGATTGAGTATCTACTCACTAGGACGACTCAAGATTACACCAACACTCCATCACCACCACTTCTATGTTCATCTCCTAGTGCTCCCAATGTACCATCCAAAACACCATCAACTCAAGGAACCTCTACCTCCTCCATACCATTCTCATCATCTCCTATCAATCCACCAACCTATAACCCCGTCCCATGGAGCTTACTTGAAGCTCATGGAGACACTTGCCTTTGTTGCATCCACAACCGAACAATTATGTTCGGACTAAGTGATGAGATACAATACATGTTTTCTCATATTGAAAACTTGTTGCATCCTCTACCACCAACAAAAAACACAACACCTCCACCACCATCAACAAAACACCTAAAAATCCCATGATTCACTATCATCCAGCCTTGTCGAACGATATATTAATCTAAACCATAATTGTCAACCCTTTGTCATCACCTTCCCTTTACATTCACGATCATCCCTCCTCATTCTCCTACATTTTCCTAGGTTCTAATCTTTGCATTAGGTTCTAATTTTTTTTTTTTTTTTTTTTTTTTTTTTTTTTTTTTTAATTTAGGTTGTTGTTTTTAAAACAATAATTGCAATTGTCATACTTTTAGTGCATATACCTAATATGTCCATATATTGTTCCCCTATTAGTTTCATGCATATATCTATTATCATCATTATATATATGTGCACTTGTCTACTAACTTTGTTTTGAAGGATTACTTCACTGCTCGATTCTTTGGTAGCCAAAACAAGTTTTGAGCATACACCAAGGGGGAGCATACACCAAGGGGGAGCATTGAGGTTGATAGGATCAAGGCTTCACTTACGATGATGCAAGCTCGCCTTTTACATTCAAGAGTTCAAGCGTAGTAGAAGTCTCGTCTTAGAGTCCACCTTTTTGCTTCGACAAAAGGGGGAGAAGAAGTGTAAACAAGTAACTTATACATTTTATTTTACTATAAGTTATAATTTACATAGTTTGTCATCATCAAAAAGGGGGAGATTGTTGGCATGAATATTACGATATTTAATCTAAACACCCTCTTCATGGTTTGATGATGACAAAGATGTAAGTTACAACATATAACTTAAAGTGCTTAAGTTACTTGTGATCACAATTCTTCTATGCATTCTTACGTCAACAAGCCTCGACATCTCAACGTCTCAAGTATGCTTCAACTATCGCTTAAGGTATGGATAAACAAGTGTTTAATACATCTCATGATCAAAGGGGTATTTAATTAACTAATACAAAGTTTATTTAATTATATAAACATATTATATATTTTTGAAAAACATTTTTGGTAATAAAGAAAAATGTTTTAATCATACTAAATATATGATTTCAAACTTTTAACCAAAATTAGTTAGTTTTTCACCAAATAAACTTTCCCCAATAAAAGACAGAAAATCTGGCCATTTCAGTAGGGCGGCCCCCTTAATTATAAGGGGCGGTCCCCTTAATTTTAAGGGGACCGGCACACAATTAAGGGGACCGGCCACGCTCCCCTGTCAGATTTGGTCAGAAATTTTTCCCTATAAATACCACCTCAAACCTGGAATTTTTCTCACCTTTTGCACAAAAATTTTCAGATCCAATTCTCTCTAAACATCCTTCTAAAACCCTTTGATCATAAGATTATTAATCTTTGCTTCAAGTGATCCAATCTAGCATCACTCAAAGTGCAATAGAAGAATCCTCCCTATCATAAAGCCAAAGATGTATTAGGATCTAGTTAGTGCTTATGTGAAATTGTGACTTATGTATATGTAATAAGTAGATCAAGATGATCTTACTTAGTAGTGATTTAATGAGTGAGTAAGAAGTAGTAGGAGGAAGTAGTAGTGTGGAGAAAACATGTAGTTGTGAAGATGTAGGTGTGTGAGTAAGTAGTGGAGTTTAGAAGAAGTTGTGATGAAGTTGTGAAGTCGTGAAGACGTGAAGAAGTTGTGAAGCCGTGAAGAAGTTTAGAAGAAGTTGTGATAAAGTCGTGAAGTCGTGAAGTTGTGTAGTGATCGAAGTTGTGTTGTGAGATTGGTTCTAGCTAATATTAGAACTCGACATTTAGCTTAGTGTCGTTAAATGGTGTAAGCAAAAGTTGTGTACGTTTTCTCCGCCAAAAGGGAGCTTGTTGAGTAGTGAAGAAAACTCTCGAGTAGGTGACTCGGGGAGTGGAGTAGGAACAAGGAAGGCGTCCTTGTAGCCGAACCACTATAAATCATCGTGTTCGGTTTGCATTTCCTTTCTCTTATCTCTTATCATTTGTTCTTGCATTTATCGCTTTACTTATATGCTTGCCTACATGTCTTAGTTGTTGCTTATATAGTTGTGATGATTGATTGTGTTGAACATAGTAGCTAATATTGTGATTGTGTGTATAATTGCATGATATGGTCAAATAGATTATTATTCACACTTCTCATATTAAGTTTAACTTGATAGATAATTTGATACAAAACGTTTTAAGATTTTAAAAGGAAAACGTATTCATATAAAGATCGACCAAAGCTCCATTCATAAAACTAAGTTTTTCAAAAAGCTTCCATATATAATTGATCATATTGATTATATGTTGTTTTCATACTAAACTCTAATTGAAGTTTTCCAAACAAACAATTGAATAAATTTGAATCAACATTTTGAAACAAAGTTTTTATAAAATGAAAAAGAAGGGAAAACTATTCAACCCCCCTTCTAGTTTTCCACAATTGGTACCAGAGCCACGTCGCTCAAATTTTCAAAACAAATAGTTTTAAAAATTTAGTATGATCCCATGTATCAAATTACCCATTAAGGAGGATTTAATATGAAAAGTGTTTTGTTGATTAACTTGTATTAGTTTTGATATTATATACACTAATTATACTAGCTCGAGATAAGAATTATGCTTAAAACAAGTGTTATATGTTCGTTCTTAAAATCAGAAAGTTACACACCTTTCCACAAAGTCAGAAAACAATTTTTAACAAAAATTGCATTTTTGAGTATCAGATGGGCGGCCCCTTTAATTGTCTGGGCGGCCCCCTTAAATACTGGGCGGCCCCCTTAAATTTAAGGGGTCCGCCTATCTGTTCGACAGTTTTTCAGAAACTTTGAAAAATCATATAAAATTAACCGTAACTCCGTAGAAGTCGTGCCACCCGGCGTTTTAAAGGTAATTGAGTCTACTTTCATTTAAAAATACTTACAAGTAACCATTACAAACTTAAATAATTCATAAAGTTAAAATACTACACGAAGGTCAAAAATTTAAGTCTTGTTTTAACGTAAAACTTGTATTTTACCTTTTCCTTTTAGTTGGGCATTCCTTGTCGATATATCTTTGAAAAATTAAGTATTTATGTTTTCAAAATATTGATCTTAATTAAATTTTAAAATGGATAGGAAACTATTTTATTTTCAAATAAAATCGAGCTAAGTAAACATTGGTATATATAATACACAAAACGACGACAAGTGTTTTAGGTGCTATGTGAACTCATTTGTGATTTTACTTTGTTAATCGTTGCTATTTGTAATTTAGCTATTTGAATATCTTAGCATATGTGCCTTGTACTCTATTAGTTTATAGCTAGTTTTCTGGCTTATACTTAACTAGATCTTATGCTAGATTTCTTGCGTTAGGATTGCAATATTATGCTTGCATTGCATATAGGTATAGATGGGTTAATGTTACTCAAACATCTTGTAAATAAGTTAAATCTAATCACCTAAATATTTCAAACAATTTAATCTATTCTTAACAACACACTTAAATATTTTCAACAAATTACCTTGTTTTACCTTAAGTTGTTTAATAAGAGAAATTGAATCTTTGTAAAACATTAGTAGTAATACAAAATAAAAGTATTTTCAAAATCTAAAGTGTGTTCATTATAAGTAACAATGAAGAGTCTTTCACATAAACAAAACTTATAACAATCATGAAGTAATAAGTCAAATTTCAATCACTCACTAACCTCACTCATTAATAATCTTAGGATTAATGGAACACGCTATCAAAATGTCTATTTATTTTAAATGAAGGGTCAAGAAAGATCTTGATATTATATCAATTCATTATTCAAATTATGGTTGATATATTCATCAAATCTAATTGACATGTTTTTGAGTATGGACAAGAAATTGGATTGTTATTTGTTTAGTTTCAAGATTACACCAAATTTTAACAAAGGATATAGTCTTGAATCTACATACTCAATCACACTAGATTGATATGAAAATATTCACATCCTTTGTAGATGAAAAGAATATGCATTGGATCATAACTCACACTTGTGTTGACAATGCCATATTGAATCTACTTGTCCAATAGTTGTGTTCCAAATATTAGAATAACATGTTTAACACATGCATAAAATATACAATGAAGTAGGATTGACGACTTGGATGTTTCATCCGAAATATTCAAGCAATTTACATTGCAAAACAATGGATAAATGTGTCATATCCGAAAAACCAAACATGAGCAAACTAACAACATATGGAAACTTTGCTCACACTACTTAAAATCATCACTTCAAGCTAAAATACATATTTAAGAACAATACACACTATATATTATATGTACTTCATTTTCCTTGTAGCATGAATGGTTGTGTTACAAGATAATGCACTACACTTTTCTTTTTGAAATAATTTTAGTTATTAGAATTGAAAAATAACTTGTCACAATGCATAAACAAGTAAAATTCATTTTGTTTCAAATACTAGTTAAAATTATGATATATATAACATTGGCAAAAATCATAGAAAATAATATTTGCTTTAGAATTTGTAAATGTCTAGTTTTGATATCATTTGTGAATCACAATCTCATTTAAGATAAATAATCGTAATGAGATTCATTTTTCAAGATATTCTAAGGAGCACTCTTAAATCAAGCACATTTATTAAATCAAGTAATATGCCATCAAAACAAAATAACCGGTTAATCATGAACAAAAGATTAAAACTTTGCGTTTACTCTTATCTAAACATTTAACACATCTCTATTGGGATAGTGAGTAAAATATATCATGTAGACTTACCTTCATAAAAACATGATGTTTGAGTCACATTAAGCCAAGTATTAGTGAATCAAGCAAACTTCATATTTGGTACTCTTCGATAGGTAAATTTAGGAACTCAATTTCTTCTAAAAAGAGAATGACTACTGGAGAATCTATTGACTAGAAATTCAATTTAACCTAACGGTTGAATTGCTTCTATGTGAGAAGTTGGGTGTGTGTAACCCGTAAAAATGGTCGTGTTTAGCCTGAATTGAGCACCACTAGTAATAGTCTCATACTCATTCTCCAACTTGATTAAATTGCTCTTCCTAAATATACCTAATGCTAGTTTACTTTTATGAACTTTGCTCCTCATTAGATGCTTTCATTCCTAGATTTATGGCATATCGCATATATGTTATTTCTAGATGATTATTTGCTCCTATGTGATTTGATTGTATTCCTTTACATGGTTTACTCTATATGTATCATTCATATAGGTATATTTTTCTTACCTTTAGATCCTACACCCTCATTTCATGAGAACCTTAGTGTCATAATCCGATAGGTCATATTAGTCTCATAATATATCCGGATGAGCATGAATTTAATGGGAAGGGAAATCACACTCACTCACATATATCCTTCTACCTCACAACCAAAACCAAGTCATCCTTTATACTACCAATCTTGAGTCATCCACCGTTTTCATGTCCTCAAAGAAACCAAAAATCAATATCATACCTCCTAAATCACTCCTTATTAATACCTCCTAAACCAACACGTTTTGTCTAACCAATCCAACACCTACTATCCTTCCATAAACACATAATCAAAATCATCATTCAACCCATCATGTCATCTCCCAACAAACCTAACATCATTGTTATCACCCCACACACAACATCCAAACTACCATCCACACATGAAGAATCACTTTCATCCATACCTTCATCATGCTTTCATGATCACCCAAATGAAACCATTCTTTTAGTTCAACAAGACAACCTAACTATCACCCTCACTAATAAACTTCCACATTCATCTCACTCAATTCTACCAAATGACCCTTTTGAGGATCATACTCAATATCAAAACAATAACCATCAATCTCATCCAAACATGAATCATAAGTTTCATGACCAAACCTCAATCCCTAATCACAATCAAACTCTACCATCATCACCTTCCTCCGAACATGAAAAGTTCGTTGAAGAGCTCAAAGAAGCTCATGAGCTTAATGCTCTTCTTGCGTTGCATCTTATTCAACGCAATTTGGATCAACAACCTACCTCCACCAACTCATCTCCATCAAACAATTTGATCCATCTTGAAAACCATATCATAAATTGCATTTGTTGCACCTACCTTGAAAAATAAACCTTTGTTCTCAATGAACATCTCAATTGGATTGAGTATCTACTCACTAGGATGACTCAAGATTACACCAACACTCCATCACCACCACTTCTATGTTCATCTCCTAGTGCTCCCAATGCACCATCCAAAACACCATCAACTCAAGGAACCTCTACCTCCTCCATACCATTCTCATCATCTCCTATCAATCCACCAACCTATAACCCCGTCCCATGGAGCTTACTTGAAGCTCATGGAGACACTTGCCTTTGTTGCATCCACAACCAAACAATTGTGTTCAGACTAAGTGATGAGATACAATACATGTTTTCTAATATTGAAAACTTGTTGCATCCTCTACCACCAACAAAAAACACAACACCTCCACCACCATCAACAAAACACCTAAAAATCCCATGATTCACTATCATCCACCCTTGTCGAACGATATATTAATCTAAACCATAATTGTCAACCCTTTGTCATCACCTTCCCTTTACATTCACGATCATCCCTCCTCATTCTCCTACATTTTCCTAGGTTCTAATCTTTGCATTAGGTTCTAAATTTTTATTTTTTTTTTTTTATTTTTTTTTATTTTTTTTTTTAATTTAGGTTGTTGTTTTTAAAACTATAATTGCAATTGTCATACTTTTAGTGCATATACCTAATATGTCTATATATTGTTCCCCTATTAGTTTCATGCATATATCTATTATCATCATTATATATATGTGCACTTGTCTACTAACTTTGTTTTGAAGGATTACTTCACCGCTCGATTCTTTGGTAGTCAAAACAAGTTTTGAGCATACACCAAGGGGGAGCATTGAGGTTGATAGGATCAAGGCTTCACTTACGATGATGCAAGCTCACCTTTTACATTCAAGAGTTCAAGCGTAGTAGAAGTCTCGTCTTAGAGTCCACCTTTTTGCTTCGACAAAAGGGGGAGAAGAAGTGTAAACAAGTAACTTATACATTTTATTTTACTATAAGTTATAATTTACATAGTTTGTCATCATCAAAAAGGGGGAGATTGTTGGCATGAATATTACGATATTTAATCTAAACATCCTCTTCATGTTTTGATGATGACAAAGATGTAAGTTACAACATATAACGTAAAGTGCTTAAGTTACTTGTGATCACAATTCTTCTATGCATTCTTACGTCAAAAAGCCTCGACATCTCAACGTCTCAAGTATGCTTCAACTATCGCTTAAGGTATGGATAAACAAGTGTTTAATACATCTCATGATCAAAGGGGTATTTAATTAACTAATACAAAGTTTATTTAATTATATAAACATATTATATATTTTTGAAAAACACTTTTGGTAATAAAGAAAAATGTTTTAATCATACTAAATATATGATTTCAAACTTTTAACCAAAATTAGTTAGTTTTTCACCAAATAAACTTTCCCCACTAAAAGACAGAAAATCTGGCCGTTTCAGTAGGGCGGCCCCCTTAATTATAAGGGGAGGTCCCCTTAATTTTAAGGGGACCGGCACACAATTAAGGGGACCGGCCACACTCCCCTGTCAGATTTGGTAAGAAATTTTTCCCTATAAATACCACCTCAAACCTGGAATTTTTCTCACATTTTGCACAAAAATTTTCAGATCCAATTCTCTCTAAACATCCTTCTAAAACCCTTTGATCATAAGATTATTAATCGTTGTTTCAACTGATCCAATCTATCATCACTCAAAGTGCAAGAGAAGAATCCTCCCTATCATAAAGCTAAAGATGTATTTGGATCTAGTTAGTGCTTATGTGAAGTTGTGACTTATGTATATGTAATAAGTAGATCAAGATGATCTTACTTAGTAGTGATTTAATGAGTGAGTAAGAAGTAGTGGGAGGAAGTAGTAGTGTGGAGAAAACATGTAGTTGTGAAGATGTAGGTGTGTGAGTAAGTAGTGGAGTTTAGAAGAAGTTGTGATGAAGTTGTGAAGTCGTGAAGACGTGAAGAAGTTGTGAAGCCGTGAAGAAGTTTAGAAGAAGTTGTGATAAAGTCGTGAAGTCGTGAAGTTGTGTAGTGATCGAAGTTGTGTTGTGAGATTGGTTCTAGCTACTATTAGAACTCGACATTTAGCTTAGTGTCGTTAAATGGTGTAAGCAAAAGTTGTGTACGGTTTTCTCCGCCAAGAGGGAGCTTGTTGAGTAGTGAAGAAAACTCTCGAGTAGGTGACTCGGGGAGTGGAGTAGGAACAAGGAAGGTGTCCTTGTAGCCGAACCACTATAAATCATCGTGTTCGGTTTGCATTTCCTTTCTCTTATCTCTTATCATTTGTTCTTGCATTTATCGCTTTACTTATATGCTTGCCTACATGTCTTAGTTGTTGCTTATATAGTTGTGATGATTGATTGTGTTGAACGTAGTAGCTAATATTGTGATTGTGTGTATAATTGCATGATATGGTCAAATAGATTATTATTCACACTTCTCATATTAAGTTTAACTTGATAGATAATTTGATACAAAACGTTTTAAGATTTTAAAAGGAAAACGTATTCATATAAAGATCGACTAAAGCTCCATTCATAAAACTAAGTTTTTCAAAAAGCTTACATATATAATTGATCATATTGATTATATGTTGTTTTCATACTAAACTCTAATTGAAGTTTTCCAAACAAACAATTGAATAAATTTGAATCAACATTTTGAAACAAAGTTTTTATAAAATGAAAAAGAAGGGAAAACTATTCAATCCCCCTTCTAGTTTTCCACAGATGAAATTGTTTGTTTGTTGTTACTTTGAATAACCCTTTAGGTGGTCTTGATAGTTTTACTCTTTGTTGGTCTTACTCCGTTCATTTAAACTGCTTGTTTGACCCATTCTTTTGCCCCCTTATGGCTGCTGCTGCTGATGTCTAATTGTTCTTGTTCATGAGCTTGTTGATGTTACTATTGGCTGCTGCTACTTTGTTCTTTACAGTTGTTCTTGTTTGATCTTGTTGTTATCATCTCTCGTTGAAATTGATCTTGTTGTTTGTATTCGTTGAATTGGTTATACAAGCAATAGGCTTGTGTAAGCTTGTTTGGTTTAGCTGTTTGGTTGGCAGTCACAAAAAGAAAAAGGAAACAAGGATTTTGAAATTTACTGTGATTCTCACATCTGTTTAAGTTGTTGTTAATCTGTTTCAAGTAAATGTTTGTACTTGATGTGGTGTTAGAAAGTTATTAACCCAAAAGAAAGAAAAGTAAAAACAAAAAAATAAATATAAAGTTTTTGCAAAAAGCCTGGGGGAGATTCGAACCCCAGACCTCTTGTTTGCCCACGACACAACACACAACACAAAAACCACTTGCCCTTGGGTCTTTATTCTGTTATAACTTGCAAAATTTAATGAATAACCCTTTTTGTTGCATTGAATCATTTTAAGCTTAACAGCTTTTCTAGCTTATTTCTTGCTTATTTTCACATTGGACCACAACTTTTTATATTTTTTAAAAATTAGTTTTAACTTTTAGGATTTTTATAAAAAATTTTCAGATTTTTAGGTTGGTTAAATTAATTATTAGGATTTAATTAGCATTAATTAGTTTTTTAATCATAATAAATAGGATTTTATTCGAAAAATTAATTTTCTTTTTTCAAAAATTTTCTTTTGTCTTTTAGTGCATTAGAAAACTATTCGTAAACTCGTAGGATGTTTTGAACTCAAAATTCACGTTTTATTTTGCGCGCTAGCGTAATTTTTAATTAAACGTCCCGTTTCTGATTTGTTTAACGTCTTAGGGTTCCCGATACCTAATTATGCTTTCCCGTAGCGTTTTAGTTATTTCTTAGATTGTTAGTTGCTTTAGGATAATTTATTTTTACCTTCGTTCGTTAATTTCCAATTTCGTTAATTTAACGTATCGCAAAACCAAATAACCTTTCCAATCATACAAGATTTTAATCCCAATCTCATTTGAAGCTTTCCATTCACACCTCGTTGGGGTACGACCCGGGAAATCACTTCCCGGTCTCACAATTTGAATATCACTTTCACAAGTTTTGCGAGGTAATCGTTTTCCTAAACGGTTTACTTGTATTACTTCACGTTTATTTGTCTCACGACAAATTGTTGATATTTTGATAAAATTGTTGTTTGCACACACCAAAACACAACGTATCAGGCTACAAGGGAACATGAACTATAAAGTGATTAATCAAACAAAACAAATGACAAAAGACCCTAGGGCGCAGTTGGTTGAGGTTGTGTTGTGTGGGCTGTGAGACCAGGGTTCGACCCCTGGTTTTGCACCTTTTTTACTTATTATTATTTTTCTTTTCTTTTTGACTTCACAAAATTTATTCCCAACAGCGCCACAACCCAAAGCGTGACACCGTCACCTATGTATCTCTATATATACTTTTAGATTTTTTCATTAGAAAAGAGGTGGAACTTGTGGAACTTTGTAGGGAACTTTGTGAGTCTGAATTTTACAGCTCTTTTAGGGTTTCAAACCCTATTTTCTTCAATGTTCAATTGAAAGATAAGTTCTCCTTTAATCATTCAATATGTCTACGTGTCGTTTGATTAATCGTTTGTCTTTTCTTTTCATTAACATGTTAGCTTAGATCTCTTAGTGTTTGCTTAGATCTAATGAAACCTAGTTGTTAATTATTGATTGTTGATTTGTTATTGGTTGTTTGGTTGATTGACTCACGTTTGGCTTAAGAAACTGGCTAATCTCCTATACGGTAAATGCTTGAATGTCTTAAGAAACATTATTATATAATACTTGATGAAAAATTATACAATTGAAAAGTACACTTAAAATACAATCCATTTATATATTTTGCATCAAATATAATAACATCCACAAAAAGTTCTTCTTAAGTTTGATTAATATAAAAGTTCTTCTTAAGCTTTGTGTTAGTAGATTCCGCATACTTTACAAAGTTAAACAGTGTTTCAATATTAATAGTGTTGAGTTTACTCAATATTGTTAAACCCTTACAAGCTACAAAGTAGTTTGATCAGAGTATATCGATCCAACAAGTGGTATTAGAGCTTGTGTTGGAAACTCTGATTAAGAAGACAAACCTTTAAAACCTTTAAACTGATTTCACTACAAACCCTTTTAAGATGTCGACAGATGCTGCACCTGCTCCCTCAATTACTGCTGTTAGAATCCCTATTGTTAAGAAGGGAGAGTACAACCTATGGGCCATGAAGATGAGGCAGTACATTGCCATCACAGACCATGCCTTGTGGGATGTGATTGTCAATGGTAACATGCAAGTCGAAGAACCAGTAGAGGTACCTGGACAACCAACACCACCAAAAATACCTGTACCTGCTGCTATGGTTACGGGCTCCAACCGATCGGTTGGTTTTGACCTGTAACCAATTCTTGATTTTTTTTTCTTTGTTATTATTCGTCGCATGCATTTTCTTCCACTTTGATGCTAATTCCTTTCATAGAACTTGATATTTTCTCGACATATGAACGTAGAAATCTTGAATCTATCAAATCCTTGAGTCCTTGTGTGATTCTTCACTCGATTCCTTCTCGAAAATCTTCAATTGTGCACCTTCACTTCATTTCTTCATCTTTTCGTCACTTTTTCCTGTTTTTGGCTACATTTGCTTGTACAAACACTTTTCCATGATTAAGTAACAAATACGTACAAATATGACCAAATATAATGCAATAACGCACCTAAAAACATGTATAATTTAAGCGTTATCAAATCCTCCACACTTGAGTTTTGCTCGCCCTTGAGCAAGTCTAGAAGAAAAATAATCTCAATGGTACAATTTATTTATATTTCCAAAAATCTAACAATCATCCCTAAGGTTAATTGTTAATTTTTAATGCAAAAATTATATGGAGCATTAACAAGTGTAAAGCATGATAATATAACCAAGCACCTCACGAAGAATAATTTGAATTCACTCATCACTCAAAAGTAATTTGATTAGTGAACACTCATTGCTCAGTCATGATTCATGTTTCTTACCATAAGCTTGTACAAGTATCAAAACAACAAAACAAAACATCAAAGAGGACTTTTATTGGGTTGTAACATGAGGCTTAATGGGTTGTACCGGCTAATGTTCAAACATCTTATACAAGAATCAAATAGATCACTGGCACGTATTTTTAGTAAGTAATAATGGATGGTCACTAGATTATACCTTGGATCGCTGGCGCGTCATTTGCATAACGGATGGTCACCAAAACATTCTCTAGATTGCTGGTGCGTCATTCCATTACCAAAAATACGGATGGTTACTAAAATTTTTATGCACTTGATATTTTCAAAAAGCCAAAAAGGGTAGGGATAAGGCATGGGAAATAATTTTTTAATTGGTTTAAAAAAAACAAAATCAAGTCTAAATCCCATTGTTGCTAGTTACCGAACAAACCTCGAACCCAAAAATGATTATAGTTCGTTCATTCTCCTCCTTTAGGAACTTTCACATATTGATACATTGATTCGCCATAAAAATATTCTCCATTCTTAACACATTGGCTAACATAACTTTCTTTCTTCATCTCCACACATAGCATAGCACTTTGGCTATAATTGTCATCTTATAGTTGCGATGACTTATTCATTTTTTTTTACAAAACATTCTTACATCACATCTCACCCACACTTAGCATAAGCATCACCACAAAAATACAAAACTAAAGGTGATCAATCTTCATCTTTGCTGGAATGGCACACACGAATGGTAAAGTGTGTAAAACTAATAATCATAAAAAACAATCCTTCACACCAAACAACTAGCAACCAACCGTTTAGACTTTGGCAAGGGTTTAGGCTAAGGTTTAAAGAGTAAAATATTTTTGTATTTTTCTGGATGTAACAAAAGAAAAGGATTGGCTCGAAGGGTGTAACTAAGGGTATATAGCATTAAAGATAAATGCTAACAAATGGGTTCCAAATAAGAGGATAACTAACCGATTTGGTTAGCAAAAATTATTTTGTAAATGGAAGGCTATTTGGTGTAAATCCTAAGTTGCCTCTTATCATTTGAATATGTTTTACCACTCGAAAGTGATTTTAACCGTAATGCATAACAAGTACAAGTTCTAGAATCAACACAATCACCGGCACACTCATAACAAGAATATATAGCATAAGAAATGCTTTATACAAAAAGGCTTAAATCCTCACAATTTAAGGTGAATACTATAACATGTACTAGTAAATGTCATCAATTCCGAAATGAATTTGCTCTAATAACTTGATTAAGCTCCAAAAATTTTCAAATACCCTTATTTTTACCATTAAAACAATTTCATTTAAAATTAACTCAAGTGTTCAAACAACTAGATTTTCAAGGGCGAACGGATCTTAGTTACTTGAATTCTCAACTAAATCCTAAAAATTAAAAATAAACCTCTTTTTCCTGTTTTCTTCCCTCCCCCACTCTTAAGTTTTGCATTGTCCTCAATGTACTAAAAATAACTTCAAAGTAAAGGAAATGGGAAAATTTTAGTAAAATAGAATCTACCGGGGTGAAAATACGCGATATGCATATTTGATCACAACTAAGCGAATGAGTTCTCCGACTCCAAATATTGATCAACCATAAGCTTCCGTAATATCACCCTTTGCAAAAGCTGCAAAAATATACCAAACCAAACAAACAAAAATACTAAAAACAAACCAAATGTTAACATAATACATTATTAATCCTAAAAGAAAGAGTTATAGAAAGAAATAGAAATTATTCAACACACATAATTGTTTTTGCTAATCAACCATAAACCGCATGAAATCACTCGTCGTCATCATAATCCATGTCGGGGTTGATGAACTCATCCTCGCTCTCCTCACTTTCTTCCTCTTCTTCAACTCTACGCTTCTTCTTGCCACCACCACGAGATGATCCTCCAACATCAAATCTTGTTCCTCCAACATGCGTGCCTCCCATGTTAGGAACTCTACCATAAGCCGGATACGGTTCAAGAAATGGTGAATAACCAGGATAAGGGTATGGATACGGACCAGGATATGGCTCATAAGGAATTGGGTAGGGAGGAACATTAGGTGGTACATAAAGTGGTACCTCATAGCTATTCTCACGTGCAATGTGTTGGAGCATCGGCATAGAATAATCGTAGTTATAGTTTTGTCTCATCAACATCGAATCTCTCCAAACATCCCTACGCTCTATATCATTCAACTCACTATGCCAATCTCCCCACCCCGAATCAAAACTACCCGGAGCATGTCCATAGATACCTCCCATATGTGGTGGTGGTTGTTGTTGGAATTGTTGTTGTGGCATCTCAATGTTAGGCTTAGTCCATTCTCCTAACGTCTTGGTTCTCTTATTCAACGCCTTACCAAAACCTTTATCATCCCAAGTCTCACTCTCTTTTGGCTCTGAACATTTAGCCAACTCTTCATCCAAAAAATAACCCAAATTTCTTGCCAAAACGGTCACATAATGACCTCCACAAATGTCACTCTTTTCATTGATCCCCGGTGCTCTCCTAGAAAGATACTCGGCTTTAATCCAAGCCGCATTGCCATTCTTGTCCTCTTCAAGCAATTTCATCACCCATAAATCTGGATTGTTACACTTATCACAACCACCCGTCCTATGCAAAACTCCCCAAGTAATTAACTTTTGCAAAATCTTCATTAACGGGTTCCTAATTCTAGATGCATTCTTCCTAGAGCAACTTGGATCACCAACACGATTCCAATACTCCAAGAAGTGTGTCTCAAACAACCTATGATTAATCTCATCTTGCTCGTACAAACCCAAATAAACCACAAACTGTGGCAAAGTATAAGCATGCTCAACTCCACATAGTCTAAACCAAATGCAAACTTCCCTCATAAGATCATAAACTTTCCTTTCAAAATAGAACGTAGAAAAGAATTCTAGACACCATTCACGATAAACATCTTCATATATGCTAAAAGCTCTTTCCAAAGAAAGATCCACAAATGTATCTCCATCCGCCGGATACACATAAGTCATTTTCATCATTTCCCTCAATTGATCCTCACATTCATATTCAGTAAACAAACTCCAATCAATGAGACGTGGTGGAGCAATTTTCCTACCTTGAAGCTTAGAAAGTCATTCACGAAAGGCATGCTTCTCCTCGTTCTTCAAATTTCTGAACTTAAGATTGTCGTTCCTTTCCGCTTGAAGATTGTACGAAACCCTACTCTTTGAATTCCTTACAAGATATTTTGTAACAATCGAGTTAACCTTCACTCCTCTAGAACTCGAACTACCTGCACCATGACTCTGAAAATTACAAATTAATGTTATTATAAGATTATAAGAGCCAATGCTAAACAAATTAGAAGTCAAAAGGTCGAAACGCAAAAATTTTAAAAACATTAACGAGCCATCCAACCGATCGGTATCCCATCCAACCGATCAGTTGGATGCCCAGGTCTCATCTAACCGATCGGTATCCCATATCAACCGGTCGGTTGGATTTTTGTCCAAAATTCCAAAACCTAATTTTTTGTCTCCTTTCACTTCCAATCCATTCCTATTTCATCCTAACCTGTTTTTGATCATCCATGGTGGTTTCTAATCATCCAAATCATCCTAATAACGATCCATATCATCTCCAAACACTCCCTTAATCAAACCCAAGAACATACAAGAACACTATCTAATCAATCCTTTCAATTAGTGTTCTAATCAACAATGCAGTATCCTAACATCACTAATTAACAAGTATAGAACATCTGGAAATCATCAATTGCAAGCAAACATGTTCTAAAATAAAAACCCAATTCAATTCGAATTTTTAATTAATTAATTTTTCCTCAAGACTTAATCAATCAATCTAATTCTTTTTGCAATGACTTCCACTATCAATTACCCACTTATCCTCAAAAGATTACATCTTAATTCGCATTATATAAAAAATACCCAAATCTTGACCTAATTCCAATAATATGAATTAAAATAAATTGATGATGTTACTTACTTGTTTTGGAGCCATGGATGATATCCTAACACTCCTACAACCTCAAATAACCTCTATGTGATCGAATTTCTAGACCTCCAATTTGGTGTGTGTGTGTAGGTGGTTTTCTTGTGATTTTTGAAAAGTTGGGTTTATATATTCAATTCTAACCGTTCAGTTTTTTATCCATCCGTTTTGGATTGAATTTTTGCAAAATTTGAATTTTTCAAAACCTCAACACTTAGTTTACTTGATACAAGCAACTAATGTGTTTACTTTTAACTAAAACCATTTTTTATATGTAAATTTCCCACCATACTACCAAAATTGGTCTATAACTACTAACTCTTAACAAAACTAAATACTAAATAACTCAACTAAAAACTCAAAACTCAAACTCTTATTAAGAAATAAACATAACATAAAACATAAAACCTAAATAGATAGATAGATAGGTAGATAGTCTTAACCATAAAACTTAAAAATGAAAATGCATAAAAGTAAAAAAAATAAAATCAAACTAACTAGCACAAGAAGTGCTTTATTCTTGAAACTTGCTCCTCTTGCTCATTTAGCCTTGAAAATATTCATTCCTAAGAATGTCTTCACTTTGGTACTTTCCGGATATCTTCCGATTTGTCTTTTGTGTTTTGAACCTCCTTGCAAAGTTTCTCCCGCTTGTGCATACAATATCAAATTTGACATGCCATTCTCCATCTCCTTCTTCTTTCTTGTAATTGCTAGTAAAAGAAACAGCGAATCCATGGATATTTGAACCTGAGTCTCCAGGAAAAAGCAGAATTTTTGATGGAAGAACGGGGGATCCTTTTGAACAACCTGTTATAATAGGAAATCCTTATATCTTGAAATTAATTCATCAAGTTGATGATAAAATCCATGGGCGTTATAGAAGAAGTTAGTCATTGTTATAGTTGGATGTGAAAGACATCTATTGTTCAAAACGAATTATTATTTCTTATCTTATATTCATTATCTATTTTTTTTTCTAAAAGATTCTCTTCATAGAAATCTAGATACGTCAAAGAAGCATGAAAATAAAAAATGACTCGAAATAACAAAATTTTGATTCCATACACTATTTGTAAAACCAAAAATTTTGGGCCCCCACTCCAAATTTTTAAGTGGAACTGGTAATGATCCAAGAAAATCTGTAAGTTTATTAAACACAAAAATATTTTTAAACGGGTTAAAGAAAGCCTCCATTGCAAGAGCTCTTTCCATTTCATCCTCAATGTCAAAGAAACTAGGTGTCAATGGCCCATACTTTGGCCTTCCCTCTTCATCTCTTCCAACTTCAAAACAATCAAAGTAATCCTCTTCTTCCTCATCCATACTATCTCTCTTTCCTCTCCTAGGCTTAGGGTAATAAGTAAGCTTAAGAATTCCATCATTAATGGTCATGGTTCCATGCCCCATATCTATTATTACCCCACATGTTCTTAAGAAAGGTCTCCACAACAAAATTGGTAACTCCTTATCAACCGAAATGTTTAGCACAAGAAAATCACACAAAAATGCTTGGTAGCCAATTTGAACACGTACATTCTTAACTTCTCCCATAGCCTTAGCTTTTGAATTATCCGCCATTGTAAGATTTGATTGGTTAGGTTGTGGGTTACAAAGTCCTAACCTTTGGTACAATGGATAAGGCATCACACTAACACTTGATCCCGTGTCGGCCAACGTGTACATTGGAGTAGTCCCGTTCACTTTAATTGGTAAGACAAAGTTTCCCGGGTCACTCATCTTCTTAGGAAGCCCATTTTCTACTATCCTCTCTCTCTCAACTTCATCAAATGTTGTATCTTCCAACCTTGACCTTGCCATCATGACCGAATCCAACTTCTTCCTATAGGTCGTGTAATCATTCAAAACCTCAATAACCGGCTTCTTCTCCATGAGTTCGTGAATCTTACCTTCTAAATTCTCCAATATCGCCTCTTTTTGTTCATTAGTTAACGGTTGGGTAACTTTTGGTGAATTTGGTGGTGTACTAGGTAGTGATGATGATGATGTTGTGTTAGTTACTTTTGGGTTGGAGGGTTGGGTAAGTTTGTTTAGTGTTGCTTTCTTCCTATTTGCTTTTCCCATCTTACAAACCTCTTCCTTTCCTTCCTTTTTCTTTTCCATACCTTCACATAACTCCGCTATCATAACATCCACTTCTTTTTCTTCCTCCAAATCAGTTATATTGATCCTTAACTCACTAAGTGCAAAGTCCACCGTGCACTTGGTAGTCACAAGAAATTCCCTAACAAAAACAACCTCCGGTTCATCAGAATGGCAATAATCAAGAACAACAAAGTCAACCTTAAAAATGTGTCTATGAATGTTCACTTTCACATTCTTAACCTTCTTTCTACCATAATCCTCATAGTTAAGACGAACAAAACCAAGCTTGTCTAAAACATCCTCCGTTATATAGTTGTCCCCATACTCCATATTAAGTTCCGCATCCCAAGCCTTGATCCCCTCCACCGCACAAGGTGTAGAATACCTCATGTATGGGGCATCAAACTTCTTATGAGGAGCTCTTTGAAAACAACCACCCTTTTCTTAGGTTCCTTAGGCAAACAAACATCGTTCTCCCCAACTATGTCTCCATTTTCCAAATCTGTTTTCGCTTTCTCCAACATGCTTTCCAATCTCTCCAAAGAATCGCCCGAATCTTTGAACATATCCTCCAAGTTCCTTAAGTATTCCGAAATTTGACTTAAACTCTCCATTTCACTAAAGCAAATTACTAACTATAACATAACCATCAATAAAACAACCAAATCATTAGCGTTGGGGTTAGTCATAATAAAAAATAAATTTAAAATGAAACAATACCTAATAAGTTAACAAACCAAAGCTATAAAAACACAAAAATAACTCAAAATAAAAAAATTACTAAAAAATAAATCCGAGGCATCCAACCGTTCGGTATTTCATCCAACCGATCGGTTGGATCCTGCATAAGTTCTAACCGGATCGGTTACGGGTTGTAACCGATCGGTTAGATTGAACCTGTAAATCTTTATTTATTTTTTTTATTTTTTTATTTTTTTATTAGAATTAAAATTTATAAAAAAAACTTTTATTCTAATGATTTTAATTAATCATTAAACTATATTTACTATTATTAAATCTTAATTAAAAACATAAAAGAAAACTTAATTATTAAAACTTTAAAAACTTTTTATTATCCTAAACCTTAAATGAAATAAACTAAATTAACTACTTAATTAACTTAATTATTCACTATTTAAAACATTAAGTACTAATCATAAAAGAAAAACTTCTAATTAATGAAAATTAATTAAAACAATTAAAACTAATCATAAACCAACTTAATTAACATTAACTAAATATTAATTATCAAAGGACTTGTGGTCTAGTGGGTGGGGCTTAACTTGTTAAGCGAGCCACAAGTGGGAGTAGTACCAGGTGGGTGACCACCCGGGAAGTCCTCACTTGTGGTTCACTTCTAGACCATATTGTTCCGGAGATATATTGCAATGATAGATTTGAACCTTCAAGCCACTCGTTGCGGGGGTTCAAATCTTGAGCATGGCCCGGTTTTCATCCGGCTGTTTCTCCAGCAAGGTAAACTTGTGTGGAGGCGCTACGGTTTCCAGGGGAAACCCGTTACCACCTGAGATCAGCGTGGACCCGGTTAAGACAACATAGTCTGGCGGGGTGGCGATGGGGCCTTCGCTGTCCGCGAAGGTGGTCGTTTCTAAGTTGAAATTTACCTTTAAAAAAAAACTAAATATTAATTAAAACAATAAACATAAAACAAAAAAGAAAAACTAAAACAACTAAAAATTTTACCGAGCCATCCAACCGTTCGGTTGGAAATCCAACCGATCGGTTGGTTGAAAAACTTTTTTTTGTTCTTCTTTTAAACTTTTACCAATTCGAATTTTATGAAAAACAAACTGAAAAACTAAGAAATCTAATTAAATCCCCGGCAACGGAGCCAAAAATTTGATGTGTGTTCGGTGTGTACAAGTTTTAAAATTTATAAACACGCTTATCCGATTAACTATTTAAAACATACGAGCAAGTATACTCGTCCATTTTAGTAAAGGTGGGTAAGTCGAGATTGTCCCAAGGGATTTATAGATCAAAGTATTAGAAAACTAGTTTGTATAAAAGGGTTGTCAATCCTTATTATCGAAAATTCAAGTATTCAAGAAACTATATTAACTAAAACATATACTTGTGTGAAATGCCACAATCAATCATTTAGAGTATTCATGTTAAGCTTGGTGTAAACTTGTTATGATGCATAACTTTTATATGAATGACTAACAATCAATGGTGTTTATCATGTTAAACCATTACTAGAATTCAATCATCAAGTTACTTCCTTTCGGACTAAGACAACTAGAATAGTAATTCCATTAACACAATGTTGTTTAAAAGCAATTCTTTACTTATGAATTCCTACGAATCCTTTCGGCCTAATTTCGTGATGAAATCTTCTCAAATCCATTTTAAAGAGTAAACATGATGCTCGTCACACACCATATCACATACTAATTCGTGCACTAAATTTTTGGAATAAAAATATTTAGAAAACCCTTTCGGCCAATATTCCCCAAAGATGTTTTTATCAACAAATTAAGCAAGATTAGATATTATCCCAACAAACTAATAAATTAAGAAGAATTTTCATGCATCACCTTTTTAAAGTAAAGAATACTCCATGACTAACTACATCATTCACACAAGTATATACCAAATTACTCCATATCAATTATATTAAAACACAAGTAGTAAACAAAACATTCATTATATTCAAAGTAACAAGAATTCATTGTAAATAACAAGGTGTACCTAGCTTGAGAATTACAAGAACTAAAACCGTGGAACTATAGCAACCACACGCCTCCAATCGACTACCAAATACAATAAACAACTCCACACACTCAACCAAACTATTGAGACTTTAACTCAAAGCTTTCCTGGACGTTTTTACTGCTGTAGCAACCTTTTGGGTGAGAAATATTAAGATAGTAATAACTTGGTGTAAGTTATTACTTAGGATTTTGTGGTACCCTTTGGTTGTAAGCCTAGATGTGATTAAATAGCCTCCAAGTCACTTAATTCTCAAGTAAAAACATTCCCAAGAAGTTATTAGCGAGAAATGATCAGCCATCCATGATAATGAGGAGTAAAAACGCCATTAAATGCAATCTTGTCAAAACAGTCATGTAATTCATCCAACCGATTGGTTGGATCTTCTGGTCAATTCCAACCGGATCGGTTACGGGCTCCAACCAATCGGTTGGTTTTGACCTGTAACCAATTCTTGATTTTTCTTCTTTGTTATTCTTCGTTGCATGCATTTTCTTCCACTTTGATGCTAATTCCTTCCATAGAACTTGATATTATCTCGACATATGAATGTAGAAATCTTGAATCTATCAAATCCTTGAGTCCTTGTGTGATTCTTCACTCGATTCCTTCTCGAAAATCTCCAATTGTGCACCTTCACTTCATTTCATCTTTTCATCACTTTTTCCTGTTTTTGGCTACATTTGCTTGTACAAACACTTTTCCATGATTAAGTAACAAATACGTACAAATATGACCAAATATGACGCAATAATTCACCTAAAAACATGTATAATTTAAGCGTTATCACGAACATTCAATTTTTAGTCAATAATTAATACTACATTTTGTTAGTGCATTTTATTATTTTTGCTCTTAATGTAGTTTTTTTTCTTGCGTTGTGTTAATGTCAATTTCTTAGTTAAATGTCTTGGAATATTGCGTGACCTTGATATTTGATATGACTGACTGTGTAAATTGTATCGATGTTACATATTGAAAATGGTAGTATATAATAAAAATATATTCACACTATCATCTTAACAATGAGAATCTTATTAATCAAAGAAGTATATAAAGGAGAAGAAAATTGTGTTTAGTTAAATGTCGGGTCCATTGATTGATTGGAGCGGGTTTATGATTCGGACTTGGGTCATTGGATCTGATTTTTTATTATATGAGTTATAATTTATACTCTTGAATATACTAATTACTTTAATGTTTTATGTTTTTATAGTTTTGTTAAAAATGAAATTTGTTTTATAGTTCGCTTTTAATAATGTCATTTATTTGAACAACGAAGTCCATCTTTCACAAAAAATAAGAGTTTCAAACATGAACCAAAAATTAGTCCCGAACATTACGAAAAAACCAATTAGATCCAACATGTGTGCATTGCATGGGTCCTGAGGCAGTCCAAACCTGTGTGCATCGCACGCGGATGAATATAAAAGGTCTCCAACATTAATGTCATCGCTTCATATTTAAAATAATTTATGTAACTTATACATATTGAAAAATTACATGTGAAGAGACTCTTTTCAATGTAACATCATGAACAAATTCTCTTCACATATAATCTTTTAATGTCAATAAACTATTGTAGTATATTTGGGCCTCACTATCATACTAACAACCCGACGATTTACACAATCATTTTTGCACCGGTCCTGAGGCAGCCCAAGTTGTTTATGACAAAAATTAGTGGCAAACATAGTTTTTGACTCGACCTCAATTAAAACTGACAGAAATAAAGGCACCGACATTTTTCTTGCCATGCTAACAAAAGTTGTGGTAACATCACAACTTAGGAACTTATTGACCAACAAAAGTTGTGATAACATCACAACTTAGGAACTTATTGTCAATAAACTATTTTAAATGTGTGTCATGCTTAGAAAATGTGTGATGCCATCACAATTTAGAT
Source organism: Artemisia argyi (assembly GCA_030686995.1). Classification (NCBI taxonomy): domain Eukaryota; kingdom Viridiplantae; phylum Streptophyta; class Magnoliopsida; order Asterales; family Asteraceae; genus Artemisia; species Artemisia argyi. The sequence continues at coordinate 228,551,943 of CM060680.1, read as the reverse complement.
ATATAATGATGAAAATAAGTGCCGAAACTTACATGTCAAAAACTATTTTAAATGTGTGCCATGCTTAGAAAAGGTGTGATACAATCACAACTTAGATATATAATGACAAAAATAAATGATGAAGATTACATATTAGTTTTATTTCAAAATATAGGGATGTTACAATTTTGAGAATAAATACAAAATCTAAACTTTATAAATAATTACTAATATGTCATAAAAAGTTTAAATATAATGTTACAATCTTGAGAATAAATACAAAATATAAACTTTATAAATAACTACTAATATGTCATAAAAAGTTTAAATACAAAATTTACCAATCAACTAAGGCCATACTTACAAAAGTCTAATAACGAAAAAAAATTACTGCACATTACACTATGACCAATTGGATCATAAAAAAAGTTATAAGTTAGCTTTAGTTTTATATCAAAATATAGGAATGTTACAATTTTGAGAATAAATACAAAATCTAAACTTTATAAATAACTACTAATATGCCATAAAAAGTTTAAATATAATGTTACAATCTTGAGAATAGATACAAAATATAAACTTTATAAATAACTACTAATATGTCATAAAAAGTTTAAATATAAAATTTACCAATCAACTAAGGCCATACTTACAAAAGTCTAATATCGAAAAAAATTACTGTACATTACACTATGACCAATTAGATAGAGCCCGTGTGCAACGCACGGGTCTGAATTACTCATATACCAAAAACTTAAGTTGTCTTATAAATGCAAAGTGCTCACAATAAATGTTTAATGAATTAAAAGTGAAATATGGAGGCTTCATGTGTTAGTACATTGATATAATAGTCATGCATAAGGGTAAGTACATAAGATTAGTGATTCGAGTAATTGAAAAAATTTGTACGGTACAAGGTAGCTTAAGCAACATCAAACTTATGTTGTCTTATAAATGCAAAGTGCTCACAATAAATGTTTCATGAATTAAAAGTGAAATGTGGAGGCTTCATGTGTTAGTACATTGATTTAATATTCATGCATAAGGGTAAGTACATAAGATTAGTGATTCGAGTAATTGAAAAAATTTGTACGCAACATCAAAAATATATCAATTACACAATATTGGGTTACTTAATTTAATGTGCAAGAAGATTTGTACACAAATTGTAGTACGGTACAGGGTAGTTGAAGCAACATGAAAAGTATATCGTCTATACTATCTAAAGATTGGAGTGCTTAATTTAATGCGCAAGAGGCATTGTGCACAAAAGTTTGTACGGTACAATATGTTTTGCATGAGAAATCGTGCACAAAAATTTGTACAGTACAACATGTTTTAAGCCATCTCTAAACCTCAAAGAATACAAACCAAAAGTGCCATAAATGCATAAATTAAACACACCAATTAGTGGTTAGTCTTTTTATCTTCCCGTCCATGAGTTACAAATATTTTATCAACTATATAATGTGTGACAACTGGCAAATTAGGGAGCCATAATGAAAACCCGCATTACTTTAAAATTAATGACTTTTAGAATATTTGAAAAGTTTATTCGTGATGAGATTTGTAAACGTTGGAATGTGATTTTTAAACCGTACGTTATTTATGGAATATGAATTTGAATTATTGTTTTGGTAAGGAATATTCGTGGTGATTTATTTTTGAGATTTTTATTTGGCACTACATTGACTCCGGCACTAGTATAACCTAACGCAAGTTTAATATTTTGAATGATTGATTCGGGTTGATATATTTTTGGAACGTATTATGGTATTGTAAATTTTTGGGTTTGAGCTCGGTTCGAAAGAGTCGGTTTATTTTAAATAAGTTTCGGGTTTGGTTCGCGTTATTTACATCGGGTTATCTCACCCACTTACATAATAATATCCTTATTATTATTAAAAAGTTATTTCTTTTTATCTTTTGGGCTTGAAGGGCCGGTTTGGTTCTTTTGGGTATAATCACCCACGCACCACACACAAACACAAACACAAACATAACCATCACCCTCACCATCTCACATCTCTCTCTTCTTCTTGGTAGCAAAACCCTTGCCGCCACCTATAGGCCGGCTACCACCATCAACCGCCGCCCTCACCAACAAAATAACACCACCATTTTAACCTTCATCTCATTCTCTTTCTATTGATATATCATACGCGCCTTAAAACCTCCTATAAGACCCTTTTTCATTACAAATCCGATTGCAATCTTGTGGGTTTTATAAGATCCGTGTGTTTCAAGGTTCAAGAAGGTGAGCTAGTGTCCAAAACAAGTAGAAACTTTTCTTGGTTCCCTCGATCCGTGAGATATGGAGTGTATATCGATTTGGTTTTGGGTTTTCTTGGTTTATTTCGAATGAACATATGAAAAACAAGTGGGTTTTTAAAAGATATATAAGGATTTGATGGTTTGGTATCTTGGGTGTCTATTTGGCTCATGTTTGGGGCTCGATTCTTGATGTTGGGTCGCGTTTGGACATGGGTATGGCTCGTTAGAGCTTAACCGAGACCCTATGGTTTCGGTGTGATGATATCTTTGACTTGTTTGGGAGTCTAATGTGACCCTTGGTCTGATTGGTTTGATTTGGATACCGATTTGATGTTTGTTGTTGTTCTTGTGTGCCACGACCCAAAGGGTCCATTTGACAGATTTGGGAGTGCTCGGATGAGCCTAAGCCATGACCAATTTGGTCATGGGTTCGAGCCCTTGTGACTCATGGTCTAGCCGAGACCCAAATGGGTCTCTCGGCTCGGGTTTGGCGTGGTAAACCAACCCGGATTACATGTAACTTGATTGTTTTCTTGTTGTGGTTTATATTGTTGTTGACATTGTTGTTGTGATTCTTGTTTTGGCCGATGCATTTGGATGGGTCGAGACCCTTTGTGGTCTCGACAATGGTATACTTTTGATTATTGTGGAGTTGTTGGCGAGAAATGATAATGGGGACCGATTGTGAGACGGTCAACTAGTATGATGGAGATAGGTTAGTCAGGTGCCGTAGTCGGACCCTATTGTTGTAGCACGTGAATTGGGATTGATTTGGACGGAGTTGGATTACTTATTTATGACTTGGTTATTTTTATTTTTGGACTTGGACAATGAGCCGAGAGTGATGACTCGGACATGTGACCAACTCATATGACTCGATAAATATTTATGATCAAACGCTAATAATAAAACTCGTAATAATATTATTGGTAATATAATCGTTTATATAAGTATATAGACGTGAAAAACGTATATATATATATATATATATATATATATATATATATATATATATATATATATATATATATATATATATATATATATATATATATATATATGCGTATATTAATAATAAAACGATCACGAGTAGACGTTATAATAATAAAACGATAATTATTGTACTATGCGAATAGTGTAATAAATGTCGGGAGTGTTATTATAAATAAATGACTATAAATGAGGACGAAATCTAATATGTTGGATAATTAATAAATAAAAACATGTCTTTTAATAAATTAGGAAAACTTATCGAGTTATGCGGGGTTGTGGTCACATAGGTCCAAGTGGACTTCATTTTATTATGTGATCACTTTTGTGTTGTCACGGATATATGACGATTAATATATCCATTTTCTATAACTACGTAACTTATTTAATCGACGGGTTAAATAGGGTTTATTTAGCTATATAAAATGAGTATATTAATGGGCATCGTATCCTACGACGCCCTTAGGTTATGGTACGTGTATTAGGATAATAAATTACTAAATATCTCGTGGAGTTGGCTAAATTGACGAATTTGGCAAATTTGACGATATATCTAAGGAATTTATTGGACTACGATATTTACCATATAGTATTCTTCATGCTATGTGATTTAGGTTGGGTATAATCTTAGAATGACGTATTACGTAAATAAATATGGGGGATTACCAAATCGACGGATTTGATAAACTTCGATGGTTTATTTAAATAATATATTGGGCTAATATTAGACCTATAGTTGTTTATTATTCTTTTCGTTGTGGCTTCTTGGTTTGAGTTGTGTCGACCCTCCACCCGTATGGATACCAAACGTCAACTCCAAATTAATACGAGAATATTCGAGAAATGGATTTTTGGAAAGTAAAGTGGAATACGTTCGGGATTGGAAATATTTGATTTTGAGGAAATGGTTCTGAACGCGTTTATATTGTTAGGAAGTGCCGAGTCTGTAGTTGCCGTTATTTGAGTTTGCTTTACGTCTTTCATCTATCGATTTCTTTTGCGGATTGCTGGACTTGAGGTGAGTCATAGCCCCACTTTTACTCTTGAACTTTGTTTTCAATACTTGGGGTGAGAAACGTGCAAACTGTTTTATGTGGACTATTATCGCTTTGTTTATTTTAAAACTTGCTATGCTTATAGAACTAGGTAGGTTATAGAGCGAGGCCTAGTCACGAACTAGGTAAGCTATTGATTTGGTTATAGAGCGAGGCCTAGTCCCGAACTAGGTAAGCTATTGAATTGGTTATGGAACGAGGCCTAACCTAGAACTAGGTAAGTTGAACATGTCGTATCCTTACGAATGTTGGGTATGTCGTATCCTTACACATACAAATTGATTTGATTTGATTTGGTTGTTGGACTATAGTGTGCACCTATAGGGTTGATTCGATTTGGTTGGTTCGTTTTGGTTGGATGATTGAGGCCTAGTCTAGCTAGCAAGGGTTTTGCGTATATGTCTACTTGATTTAGTTATGAATTTAAACCTATGATATCACCAGCGAAAGCTGACTTTTAGCGCGTTTTCTCAGGTAATTAAGTGATGCCCTTGGATGCTTGGATTAGAGGCTTGGCTATGGCACTTGGTTATGGATCAAATTTTCTAAAACTCTGATAAATAATTGTGGACCTATATTTATTTTCTTTTGGGCCTGACTTTGATTGGATTTGGGATAAATGTAAACTTTAAAACCCCGTGTGGTTGTATTTTTCTCTTGTTTACTTTATCTCGTTCTTTTATGTCTTGTGTTGGATACCAATCCCCGTAGCACCCCAAAAGCTTGTTGAGTCTTCCGTTGTATCAAATTTTTTGGGTGTTACAGATTGGTATCAGAGATAAGGTTATAGAGAACTAGGTAAATAGACACCTAAACTATAACCGATTTTATAGAAAACGATCATTGACCATTGCCCGCCAGCCCGCCAAGCCGAAGCATCATTGTTATTATTGAGGTATATTGAGATGGTTATTAGATATGGGATTCTTGAGATGATTTGAGGATTTGAGATTTATTGATTAAGGGATATGATGGCATTTTGAGGAATTATATGGCTTAATTGTTTTATAAATGTTTTAGTAATGCGGTATTTGAAATTCTTTATTGAGATAATATATGAATGGGATTATATGATGATTTTGTTACGGTATTTTGAGTTTGCGGTTTAGTTGTTTTGAAACACTTACACCTACCCTACGCCGTTGTCATAGACTATGGCCTCCCGTATGTTTGACGTTGTTGAGGATATTCTTACTACACCTGTACACCCAGCACAGATCACCATGGCTCCTAATGATCCTTACAGGATTGCCATGCATATAGCTATTGTGTCACCGACAGCTTCTACTTCTGCACCGCCTGCTGCACCTATTACGCAGGGACCCTCATCTTCTCTAGGGCTCCCTGGTACTTCGAGACAGCTTACTCTTCATCAGGCTTTGGCTCGTGTGGCTCCACGTTTTGCCCACCGAGCTACGGCACGTATGTCGGTACGCCCCACTTCACCACCTTTACACTTGGATGCTCACACTCTCCTGTCAGGTGCACCACCTACATCATTGCGTCGTCGTCCTAGATCACCTACCCCATCTCCGCATGGTTCACCTGTTAGGAGACGACGATTGATGGTGTACTCTTCCGATGAGGAGGAGGAGGAGTACGAGGGTGAGGATAAGGCTGATGACCCTCAGGAGGCTGAGCAGGGTGATGATGACCCTGAGGAGGATGACCCTTAGGAGGAGGAGATGCCTGATGATGATGGTTTGTTAGTGCCGCCAGCTCAGGCTGAGGAGCCTGATTCACCTATTCATCCGATGGAGCCTGTTTCACCTGATCATCCATTTTTGTTTGAGTTACCACCTAGTAGTCCCGTTGAGTCGGATGCACCTTCTGAGGTTTCTGATGAGCATGCAGATTTAGGTGAGACTGGTAGAATGTGGGCTCAGATTACTGATCTAGGTGAGAGGGTTACACGTATGTCTGAGCAGATTGATAGAGTGACCGTTGAGTTCATTGGAGAGTTGAGGATTGACATGGTTACGGCTGAGAGGAGAGTTACTGAGATGAGGAGAGGCATGATGGAGATTCATGAGCATATTGAGAGCTTACAGCGAGGTTTTATCACAGCTCGAGAGGCCGACCGCAAGTTATGGCAGAGGAATACCGAGCTAGAGAAGGAGGTGGAAGACCTCAAGAGAGATAGCGACACCCATAGTGTGGAGTTAGGATCATTGTGGAGAGAGCTAGAGGGCTTGAGGCAGGAGTTGAGGAGCCTCCGCCAGCAGCGTGGCTAGATGGTTAGATTTTGAAGCCCGCCCGATGGGCGGGCATGACTTGTAATTTTTTGTTTTTTTTAATATTAGTTGGTTGTTAATTGATATTTTGTATCATTTAAAAATATTGTAGGTGTGATTAAGAATTAATTGTTATTTATTTAATATGGATGTATTCTTTCTTGTTATGTTTTTGTTATATAGCTGTTAGTTATGAGAACTGAGAAGTAAGTTGTGAGTGTTAGATGTGAGCAGTAGCCACAGATTATACGCCATTGCATATTGAAATGTACCGTATGAAATTTTAAACAATGTAATGAATGATTGTTATTTTTATGAACATAAACATGTTTTTATAAGCGATTGATTGGTGATATTATTATGAAATGACATATTAAGTATTTATATAATATAGTGTTTATGATGTATAGTATTTTGTATATTCGTAATGTAGTACAATGAATCAAATAAATTATTTGAGATTTTATTTTTTAATTATTTTTTCTTAAGAGACGGTAATGTCTTAGTATGTTATTATTTGGCAAAGAAAACGATGATATTGTTTTTGGAAAACTTTTATTTAAATAGAAGGGTTGCAACTGTATGTTTTCTAGTTTCCATTTTTCCAACTCTAAGAATGTTAAACAAACTTTTATTACCTTTTGTTATAGTTGCAATGGAGAGGTATGCACTTTTGTGTAGAAAATGGCTAAGACCTAAAGCAAGTGGATTGAACCTGAGACACTGTCGTGTTTGGTCATATTAAAGTCGAAGCTAAAAGTTGAGAATTATAACTAAAGAATCCTATAGAGGCAAAGAATTATGTTCAAATGGGTCAAATTTGTAGTTATTTCATTAAAACCATGCCAAAATGGGTAACGGGTCAAAATGAGTAACAGGTCAAATTTGCACTTATTTCATTAACATGCCAACCAAAACAGATTTATATGGCATGTCAAATTTGCACTTATTTCATTAAAACCATGTCAAAATGGGTAACGGGTCAAAATGAGCAACGGGTCAAAATGAATGACATCTTGGTTTGACCAACAAACACTTCTTCTCCATTTTTGATTGAATTTCTATTAGTTTAGTAACTTATGACAGAAATTATTATATGAAGGAATTTCAAAATTAACTACAGCCAAAGTTTCAAACACAAATAAGCTGCACATGACCGAATAATTTTAATATGAAACAAATCATACGGTTACAACATAACGGTGGTAGGCAAGTATGCAATTTAAGTCACCATAATGTTGTTAATATTTATTATCAAAAAGCCATAGTATCTTGTAAAGATGCCATGTCTATGCACATCATATGATTTGAAAGAAGAAGTACAGAACTACAGCCATGCTGGACAACAACAGCTTTAACTTGTAGGTAATTAGTGAGACTATAAATTCCCTTGTATTTCCTATGCAAGAGGTTTCTTGTAGCAACCAAAAGGAATTGCAGCTTCAAATATGTCGAAGCAGTTGATCCACACAGCTCCCGTTTTCAACGCACGAGTGTCAAGATCTTATGTGAAAACACCAACAGCCAATCCAAAATGAGTTGCATTTGAACTTTGAATAACCTCATTGGCATCCCTATATAATAATAAAATAAATGGTAAATGAAGAATATAAAATAAAAACTGAGAAATGAGCACAAATATTTGGGGCTGGTTTCATAGGTTCACAACTTACTTGAATTTCAGAATCTACTGTTCGGGTCCAAAGATCTCATCTTTTGCTATTAACATGTCATCCTACTTGGAAGAAATATCACACATAATGAATAGAAAATTAGCCAGCCGCAAATAAATGTATACTTTCACTAAGTTCTGGATATGTGTTAAATAGGTACAAACAACTATTTTTTACCCCAAACCCAAAAGTTGTTTATTTAATAATGCCTTTTATAACAATGATGATAAGCACTAAGTTAAGCAATCCGAAACACTCTCTTATATGTCCCCCTTACATTAGACATCAATGACAACACTGCTTCTTTCCTTAAACAAATGATAAAGTGCTTGAATTTTGCTTACACTCACTACATTACGACAAAACAGGATTTAGTTAGTAAGAATCCAAACACCGAAATAACCCACTGAACAAACCCATTCCAAGTGACCAAGACAATACCGAAACTATAAAAAATTACCCGGTTGCATTGTCTGTTAATGTACACTGCTATTGCTTTATCTATGTTGCTCTAAGTGGGTGTCCATGCTCGAGCTAGAAGAGCGTTGCTTCCTTTATGTGGTTTGTCCTCAAATAGGTAAAATAGAAGCTGACTTGACTTAAAATGGTTTTGAATGATATGTACAGGACCTGCTGTTAGCTGTCAGAAATCAAATATGGGGTTGTTTGGTTGTTGTTTGCTGTAAAAGAATATGGTTGTTTGGTTGTTGTTTGTTTTCAAAACTCGAAACTCTTGATGTTGGAAAAGTCTCTTGGTCATCACTCAGCATGCCCATATCATTTGACAATATTTTTTAAATAATGAAGACACTTTTTAAAATCACGAAATAGGAGTCCATGTCCATTACATCCTAAAAATCAACATTATTAAAAGAAAACACACCCTTATTTAGATGGCTGCTAAAGGGGTTGTTTTGCTGGTGCTAAGGGGGTGTTTGGATGGCTGCTGTAAGGGAGTGTTTGGTTATGGTCAGGGTAGCCCCATGTAAAAAAGGTCAAAACTGGTCAACATTTTGATGGTAAGCTCACAAACATAAATTGAATATTTAACAGGTTTGAGGGTGGTCAATATAATGTTAAAATGTTTTGGAAAATGATGTTCCGGGGTACCAAACATGGCCTTTTTCAAACAATTACTCAGTCTGCCCATTTTGCCACCTTTATTGTGACTACTATATACTCTCCTTGCGTCAACCACTGACCTGGGTAGTTCATCATCATACATGATCCAATTATAGTTTATGAAAATGTAATCCCGAAACAATATTTTCAGAAACGTTTTAAAACACAATTTGGGTCATTTCGAACAAACACAATTAGTTTGCTGAATTGGTTTGGCAACCTCCAAGCTAATATTGCTAAATGAAAATCAGTAACAGATTGCTTGAAGTTAAACTCATATTACCAGACCCACCACAGTAGAATGGTTCCAAATCTCGTAGCTACATCGGAGTTTTGCTAGGGTGAGCAAGTGGTGATATAGATCTTACAACATACATGAAAAGATTATCATCTTAGTATTCCACTAAATGAAGACACTACATCAAGCTGGCACCATTTCCTGGTTTTTAATTGCCCTGAAATGTTAAAAGAAACGAAAAACAATTACAAACCACCATATTTGACCACATTTCAAAAGCATAGAAAGCTAAAACGTCAAAACATACCTTTGAACCTCCTGGCCGATCCCCACTAAAAATTTAACAGCCTCGTATAGTTAACAGATCAGAACCCCTATTAATTCTTTACTTTTTGAAGAAAAATTCCATTAGTAATAGTTATTTCCCAATTCACGCTATTGACAAAAGCTTCAATATCCTTAAACTTATTCAGGTTAATTACCACAGCTAACCCAAGAGCACAATATAAACTCTTGTTTAAAAACCTAACCCAAACACCCCTTAAATCATTAGCCATAAATTAAGTATATACGTTACATGGTATTTTATATGGTTCTTTTGAAAACTTTTGTTTACTAAAGCCAAATCGTTCTAAAAGTAAAGCAGTCCATCGGTCATTCACCCTTCCCAGTCCTCAGCCAGATAGCGGCGGCTTGAAAGATTTTCTGGTATTCAAATCATTGTTAACATTGAACTAACATGAACCATAAACACTAATGCACTCATGCACGTCTTCGCCTTTTCTTCTTTCTCATTGTTGAATCATCTTGATTATCTTCGTCAAACACTAAAAACTTATCTACACTTTCACTGTTGATCAAACATAATATGGATAACAGATAATTTTAATTCCAGTCACATATAGTCAATGGGTATAAAACCTTAAATAATATATGAGACAAAGTTATAAATTTTGGTACTTAGCTGCAACTGACGTTTAGCAAATGCAGCTACACTCTTCAGATTAGGATCGTCTTTCATAGAGGTACATATTTCCCACAATGATTTCAATATTGTAAATATCCGGGTAGCTATATATTTTGTCTTCTAATATTCTGATATAAAATGTTCCAGTAATTAGTTAATGTATTTGTCTAATGGCATTTATTTCTAACTGAATTAAGGTGTTAATTGTGATTGCAGAAACAATATCACTACAATAATAATGTTAAATTTTGAATACACAAATTTTAATAGGTTCCAGGGATAAAAATGTACCTTTAATAGGTTGTGGGGCAGAAGAAATGTTTCCATTGTTACAGATGATTACAGGCACCTCTGCCAGAGCAGACGTCCACCATCACCATCGATAAAAGCAGAACTACCCATCGTCACGCTCTACACATCATGGATTGACCTGAAAAAGAATAAGACGTCGAGGGGGACAAGAAAGAGAGCATGCTATCTAAAAGTAATAAGCAAGATGTAACAAACAAAATGCAATCTTGGACAAGGTCAAGCACGCCTGTGATAATATTAGTAATCCTGAACCCAAATTTTGGTAGGATTAGGTTTGTTGATTGGACATATTTGAATCAATACAACTAAGATCTGACCTAAAACTGACTGAATGGATCATGATCTGACCCATTATGTTGACCATGATCTGGTACATGATACCACTAATTTCAATAAATAGATGATGAACCGGCACATTGACAGGATGCTAGGTTGACCTAAAATCTTTCTAATTCAAGTTTTTATTTTATTTTACCTCTGCTTGACCCATTAGAGATTTAATATGACCCGAACCCGCCCATTCATAAGTGACCAGGTCAAGATTGCCACCTCTTAAATAAGTTAATAAGCGAAGCATACCAGTAAGTCTTTTGCATCTGAATAAGCTGTGTTTCAAGTCTTGAAAGGACAATGGTTTGTTCAAAACTTTGTTTGTCATGAGCTGGTTCTACAAAATTAGCCTCTAGGACACCTAATTAATACCAATAAGACAGAAACAAAAAAATAGCTATTTCAGAACCATTTTCTTCTAACATGTATTCACATAAAGACTCTAAACGTTCAGGAAAAAACATGACCTATGACTCCACGACCATCACTTCCTGCAGAATTCCAGAGTCTCCAGAATGGCTGTTAAAAAGAAGCAATCCTATATCACTTTCTATTTTGTCAAAGTCAAAGAAATGCTATGTAAGTGGTTGAGCAGGAGATATTGCAACAGGGAATTGATAACAAATATACTAAAAATCCCTTGAAAAGTTAACGAACCTGGTAAGGTTTAAGTCCTTCGGCATTGACGTGCCCGTGAATCACAACATACTCCATATCAGTCAATGTTCAAATGATGTCAATTGGTATGATAAAGATTGTTCAGTGGTCACTATCAGATGCAAAGATAGGCCTAAACAATCACATAACGTTTTGGCATTTCCATGAAACTTGAACAACTATTCCTTTCAAAGCCACGGTCGTCAAGCATCATCCGATGCATCCTACACTTGGTGTAGGTCCCACCGTTTGAGACAACGGTCTTGGCTTCTCAAGCATTGTTGTTTCCTTTAAGCACATTAAAAAGCATTAGCTTTATAATTTAGAGTCTCATAGGGTCGGAAACAGAAGACCTTGATTTGTCATCTGTCACTTAAACTACAAATGCGGCTCGTATGTTGTGGGTCCATACCTCAACATTTAACACATTACACTTTTAGTGTGTGAGAACTGCACAAACTTTGAATAGTAATCCATTAACACATATAACTAAACACCTATAGCTAAACAGCTCACTTACCTTGATTTGTAGTACCATCCCATCTGTCGCTAGCACAAATGCAATGAGGATTGTTTCATGATATTTGATTACTATTTGTGACAACATTAGGTTGCAGAGAAATGGGTGACTCACTCCCTATATATTGAAGTAACTTGTATTTGTCACCATTGTAAAAAGCAAAGGGATTTTTTTTGGTCAATGGGGATGTTCACATGGTCGTGTAATGAAATAGGTACAATAACTTACTCAAGATTCTGGATGTCGATGATTCGTCGTATCACGCGTTTTCTTACTCAAAGTGTTGATCTAATAGTTAGAACAACTCCTCTGACGTAAAATTGAACTTGGAAGCATAAATAATTCTAAAGCTTTATAGAGCTTGTGATAAAATGGGCAAATTTTGTAACATCTCAAAAACAGTTGAGTGGTCTATTTTTTTTTATGACCAATCAACACTTTTTAATTTTATACTAATAGTGTTATTCTTACTGTAAATAGTTTCACGGACTAACAAATGCAAACTGAGAAAGATACAAATATATTGCCCGCATGTATCATATCTATTGCAACCAATAACCAAAACTATAGTGTTATTCTTACTGTAAACAGTTTCACGGACTAACAGATGCAAACTGAAATAGGTACAAATATATTGCGTGCTTGTAGCACATCTGTTGCAGCCGATAACCAAAACTATAGAGAGACAAATGCAATTAGTGTTTGCAAGCATGTTCCTTCAATTCATTATGTGTAATCTTCATCTGTAATATTGACTCAAATAACAATAAGAATAAACCACAGGTTCTAGAATCAAAAGTATAACAATTTGATTAGAATATCCTGAAGAAAATCATGTCATATGTATGCTTAGACCATATACATACATATAAAAAAATTCCTACATTATATAATGTGTAAAAATTAGGAAAGGGTAGGAGTACAACCTCAGCATCTGGCTCAAAATCAAGCTCCATATTACCATCCTCATCTTGCCATAAATTGTATATAACAATTCGCTGCCATGAGAACCAACACTTTCAAACTACACACATCAAGAACCTCATTATATTTCAAAAAAGGTTATAGTTTCTTAAAAATAAAATCAATTGTTGATCAGATGGTAAATATGATGTACTTGATGAAAACTAACTTCATTTTTTTCCCTGTCTGTAGCATAACTTAAATATGAGATACACATATAACACAAAAAGATGATTATATTAACTTTTACCTGTCTTTATAGTAAATTCTTCAAGCCAAAATATGTTTGTTCAATTCTCCTATTTTCAGCTTCATCTCTCTTTCAAATAATAAACAGGTCGTAGTGAACACCTTGCAGCATCATCATGATTACCAAGATAGTAGTAGGCACGGTCACGGATCAACAATGCTTCCAGATTATCATTGTTTTCTTTAGGAGCATATCCTGTCTCTCAAATGGCCTATACATATACAAATGGTATTCATTATTAATTAAATAGTCAGTACCCTATGAAGCTGTTATAAATACCATTGAATTCAAACGAAGTCATTACCAAGACAGTCAAAGAGGAAGCTCAGTGCTGAAGACACTTTTGATTCTTCAAGATATACCGCACTTGATTAATGTAGATACTCAATCAAATTGTGAGGACTATGACTCATCTACAGATTCATTAGTGAGGTAAGCCACTGTTAAATAATAATAATAATAATAATAATAATAATAATAATAATAATAATAATAATAATAATAATAATAATAATAATAATAATAATAATAATAATAATAATAATAATAATAATAATAATAATAATAATAATAATAATAAAATTTATATACTATATACTATACTCTATAGTTATTGATCAAAACTTACATAGGCATAAAATTTCTAACTTTGTATGCACCCTGGTATTCTCAAACCTGCACACATAAAACGAAGATCAGCGGTGTGAGAACTAAGGAAAAGATGAAATAACAACCACTGTAATGCTCCAGTGGTTGACATGTTGTTTATTTGTGCTACACCATCAGTTTCTTACGCCACTTTTATTTATCACAAAATGTGAATAACTAAAGGATGCTATCGCTTACCATAAGCTCAATTTGAATCAGTCAGGCATGAAGCTCAATTTGAATCAGACTTACTGTGGACAGAAAAAAGTACCCCTATGTCCATGTCACGTTTCATCGTATCTGAAGGTATTTGAAACAGAAAAATACATAAAACACTTTCAATAATTTATGGCCCAAATCAAATGCGATATTCAATGGAATATCATATACATATTGTGGCACAAAGATTGTTGAAACACATAACAGGAAAGTACCTATAAAAAATTAAATGTTGTAAAACATGGATTTAATCAGTCAACCATGTAGCAGGAGTACATTGGCTATCTACTTCAATTATAGTTGCCCTTTGTTCATCGTTATTTGAGGGTCGTGAAACATGGATATAGTCAGTTGTCCATGTAGCATGAGTACCTTGGTCATCTACCTATATTGGAGTTCCCCTTTATGGATTATTATTTGAGAGTCGTCAAACATGATTATCATCAGTCGGGCATGAAGCACGAGTAGAACCAATATTGTTTATGAACATACCTTCTAATTCATGAAAAGCATGTATTTGATACGATTATGTTTATTTTAAAATCAAATAGGGATGAGACCTAGGTATTTTTCTAGAATGATTTAGTTATGAATGAAGAGGGATTAATGTGTTTTACTTTATTATGAATGAGCCATGTTTTTTTCCGTATGTTTATATGTTTTATTAGGGTTTACCCAACGTGATTGTCATAATTGTCTTAGGCTTAGATTTTGACTTGCAAGATATAGTCCAAAACATGTGTTGGTCTAGTGGTTATCAAGTATGTTAATGTTACAATCACCCTAGGTTCAATCCTTGCAAGTGGCAAATTTTTTTTAAAAACAAATCCGAATTTAAATTTAATATTTTCAAATTTAATTAATAAATAGTTGCTTACATGGCGACAATATGATGACATTGCAGATAATGAATTACTGGGCAATGAGGTGGCGTTTACGTGGCATTATCTACGTGTAACGCCTCCTGTTATATATAATATAGAGATATATATATAAATATATATATATATATATATATATATATATATATATATATATATATATATATATATATATATATGCGTATATTAATAATTAAACGATCACGAGTAGACGTTATAATAATAAAACGATAATTATTGTACTATGCGAATAGTGTAATAAATGTCGGGAGTGTTATTATAAATAAATGACTATAAATGAGGACGAAATCTAATATGTTGGATAATTAATAAATAAAAACATGTCTTTTAATAAATTAGGAAAACTTATCGAGTTATGCGGGGTTGTGGTCACATAGGTCCAAGTGGACTTCATTTTATTATGTGATCACTTTTGTGTTGTCACGGATATATGACGATTAATATATCCATTTTCTATAACTACGTAACTTATTTAATCGACGGGTTAAATAGGGTTTATTTAGCTATATAAAATGAGTATATTAATGGGCATCGTATCCTACGACGCCCTTAGGTTATGGTACGTGTATTAGGATAATAAATTACTAAATATCTCGTGGAGTTGGCTAAATTGACGAATTTGGCAAATTTGACGATATATCTAAGGAATTTATTGGACTACGATATTTACCATATAGTATTCTTCATGCTATGTGATTTAGGTTGGGTATAATCTTAGAATGACGTATTACGTAAATAAATATGGGGGATTACCAAATCGACGGATTTGATAAACTTCGATGGTTTATTTAAATAATATATTGGGCTAATATTAGACCTATAGTTGTTTATTATTCTTTTCGTTGTGGCTTCTTGGTTTGAGTTGTGTCGACCCTCCACCCGTATGGATACCAAACGTCAACTCCAAATTAATACGAGAATATTCGAGAAATGGATTTTTGGAAAGTAAAGTGGAATACGTTCGGGATTGGAAATATTTGATTTTGAGGAAATGGTTCTGAACGCGTTTATATTGTTAGGAAGTGCCGAGTCTGTAGTTGCCGTTATTTGAGTTTGCTTTACGTCTTTCATCTATCGATTTCTTTTGCGGATTGCTGGACTTGAGGTGAGTCATAGCCCCACTTTTACTCTTGAACTTTGTTTTCAATACTTGGGGTGAGAAACGTGCAAACTGTTTTATGTGGACTATTATCGCTTTGTTTATTTTAAAACTTGCTATGCTTATAGAACTAGGTAGGTTATAGAGCGAGGCCTAGTCACGAACTAGGTAAGCTATTGATTTGGTTATAGAGCGAGGCCTAGTCCCGAACTAGGTAAGCTATTGAATTGGTTATGGAACGAGGCCTAACCTAGAACTAGGTAAGTTGAACATGTCGTATCCTTACGAATGTTGGGTATGTTGTATCCTTACACATACAAATTGATTTGATTTGATTTGGTTGTTGGACTATAGTGTGCACCTATAGGGTTGATTCGATTTGGTTGGTTCGTTTTGGTTGGATGATTGAGGCCTAGTCTAGCTAGCAAGGGTTTTGCGTATATGTCTACTTGATTTAGTTATGAATTTAAACCTATGATATCACCAGCGAAAGCTGACTTTTAGCGCGTTTTCTCAGGTAATTAAGTGATGCCCTTGGATGCTTGGATTAGAGGCTTGGCTATGGCACTTGGTTATGGATCAAATTTTCTAAAACTCTGATAAATAATTGTGGACCTATATTTATTTTCTTTTGGGCCTGACTTTGATTGGATTTGGGATAAATGTAAACTTTAAAACCCCGTGTGGTTGTATTTTTCTCTTGTTTACTTTATCTCGTTCTTTTATGTCTTGTGTTGGATACCAATCCCCGTAGCACCCCAAAAGCTTGTTGAGTCTTCCGTTGTATCAAATTTTTTGGGTGTTACAGATTGGTATCAGAGATAAGGTTATAGAGAACTAGGTAAATAGACACCTAAACTATAACCGATTTTATAGAAAACGATCCTTGACCATTGCCCGCCAGCCCGCCAAGCCGAAGCATCATTGTTATTATTGAGGTATATTGAGATGGTTATTAGATATGGGATTCTTGAGATGATTTGAGGATTTGAGATTTATTGATTAAGGGATATGATGGCATTTTGAGGAATTATATGGCTTAATTGTTTTATAAATGTTTTAGTAATGCGGTATTTGAAATTCTTTATTGAGATAATATATGAATGGGATTATATGATGATTTTGTTACGGTATTTTGAGTTTGCGGTTTAGTTGTTTTGAAACACTTACACCTACCCTACGCCGTTGTCATAGACTATGGCCTCCCGTATGTTTGACGTTGTTGAGGATATTCTTACTATACCTGTACGCCCAGCACAGATCACCATGGCTCCTAATGATCCTTACAGGATTGCCATGCATATAGCTATTGTGTCACCGACAGCTTCTACTTCTGCACCGCCTGCTGCACCTATTACGCAGGGACCCTCATCTTCTCTAGGGCTCCCTGGTACTTCGAGACAGCTTACTCTTCATCAGGCTTTGGCTTGTGTGGCTCCACGTTTTGCCCACCGAGCTACGGCACGTATGTCGGTACGCCCCACTTCACCACCTTTACACTTGGATGCTCACACTCTCCTGTCAGGTGCACCACCTACATCATTGCGTCGTCGTCCTAGATCACCTACCCCATCTCCGCATGGTTCACCTGTTAGGAGACGACGATTGATGGTGTACTCTTCCGATGAGGAGGAGGAGGAGTACGAGGGTGAGGATAAGGCTGATGACCCTCAGGAGGCTGAGCAGGGTGATGATGACCCTGAGGAGGAGGATGACCCTCAGGAGGAGGAGATGCCTGATGATGATGGTTTGTTAGTGCCGCCAGCTCAGGCTGAGGAGCCTGATTCACCTATACATCCGATGGAGCCTGTTTCACCTGATCATCCATTTTTGTTTGAGTTACCACCTAGTAGTCCCGTTGAGTCGGATGCACCTTCTGAGGTTTCTGATGAGCATGCAGATTTAGGTGAGACTGGTAGAATGTGGGCTCATATTACTGATCTAGGTGAGAGGGTTACACGTATGTCTGAGCAGATTGATAGAGTGACCGTTGAGTTCATTGGAGAGTTGAGGATTGACATGGTTACGGCTGAGAGGAGAGTTACTGAGATGAGGAGAGGCATGATGGAGATTCATGAGCATATTGAGAGCTTACAGCGAGGTTTTATCACAGCTCGAGAGGCTGACCGCAAGTTATGGCAGAGGAATACCGAGCTAGAGAAGGAGGTGGAAGACCTCAAGAGAGATAGCGACACCCATAGTGTGGAGTTAGGATCATTGTGGAGAGAGATAGAGGGCTTGAGGCAGGAGTTGAGGAGCCTCCGCCAGCAGCGTGGCTAGATGGTTGGATTACGTTGTCTTATTGCTTTCTACACCGAGGAGTGTTCGGTTAGAAAAGCTAGTTATCGTATTTTGATGTATTTCCGTTGATTATTCGTCTCGTTTGGAACGATTAGAATCTTTTGTGTTTCTTTGGTAGTTGGAACGACGTTGGATCTTTGATGAGTGCTCAAACACTCATCATTTTTGGTCAATCTGAACTGCAAAAATATACAAAAACACTCAAAAATGCATCAAAATACTGAAAATATTCCAAAATTGTGTTTTATATGTTTTAGATGCAAAATGTTTAAAAACAAATGAAAAACAAACAAAGTTTGCATAATTGGCAGTTTCAGTCCCTCAAGTTTCAAAAATTTATAAAACTAGTCCCTAAGCGTTTTTTATGAAAGAAAAGTCAACCCGAGGCTTTTAAAAATCAAAATTTATCAAATATGATCCTTGGGTGAAACCTTTTGGAAAATTACAAGATTGGTCCCTGGAGTTTGAAATTTGGCAAATATGATCCCCGGGATTATTTATTTTGGAAATTAACTTTTATGATCCTTTGGTAAATGAAACTTGGCGAGATAAATCCTTATGAATACTTTGGATAAATTACACAGCAGGCCCCTATACTTTCATAACTTACACTTTTGGCCCTTGTGTTTTGCTATCATAAAACCAAACGGATCCCTTTGTATCTAAAATACCCAAAACAAAACTACAACCCAAACACCACCCCTAGCCCACAACCTGATCCATCCTACCCCAGCCCATCTAACCAAGCCCAACTTCACCCCAAAAAAATAATACCCCGTTTTAATAAAACCACCCCAGTCAACCCTTTGACCCCCCACCCTTTCTTCTTCCCTTTTTACCACCAAAACCAGACAACCCTACACCCATAGCCAACACCTTCCCAACATCTTTGTCCCCTCCACACTCCCCCAACAACCTACCAGCCACCCTAAACCCTCTCACAAGTCAACCCTTATATCCCCAACATATTTGTCCCCTAATCCATGACCTCCCATTGGCGCCAATATTTAAATCATGGGCTGATATCACTCCAAGCTAATCCAAGGGTTGTAAAAAGACTCAAGGAGCTCAGGGAACAAGATAAAATGAAGCAAACCCTAGTTCTAGTTTTTTTTTTTAGTATAAATAAGCAATTTGTATGCCATTTGAAAGGCATTAGGTTAGCAGTAGAGTAACTTAGGGTAGAAATAGTTCTAGTGTAATTTCAAAGTGTTGTTAGCTTCTGATTTCAGTTGTACTCTTTTTAAAATTCAATGAAAGTCTAAACTTTTGTTTTTGTAGCATCTGTTGTTTGAAATTGCTTATCACTAGTTTACTTATATCCACTGCATCAATTGGCTTTCAGAGATAATTCATAGTACTAGTTCTTGGGATCAATGCTCAGATTTCATATTTGTTTGCTCATTTGTATTTCAGTTTGATAAGTGTGCTTAGTTTGCTCAAAACTGCCATATTGCATTATATTGATTCATAGGATTTTGTGGTTAAAATAAGTAGTTCTGTGGTTCACTAAGCTTATTACATCATCATATAACTTTGTGAATTGGAATTAGGGACTGAACCAGTTAAATGCCTTGAAAATCACCACCTAGTCTTAGATGAAGGGGTTTTTGGAATAAGGTGGTAACCCGTGTTCCAGGGTTTACCTATTGTTGTTTTCTGTTGTACAAGTCAAAATAGGTTAATATTAGTTAGTTAGAATGCAAAATCCAGTATCCTTTTCATAGAAAGTCAAAGATTCAATTAATTCCCTTGTTTCACTTAACTGTTAGGCATATAGGTTCCATAATCAATCTATTTAGCTCATAACCTGTTAAAGTAGCTTAAATTCAGTTCGTTATAGCTTATTATAACATCATTAGTTAATTAGGGTCAATTTAAGTTCATGAAAGTCAAATTGCATGATAATCTAAAAAGTCAAAGTTTCTGAAATTACTCAAAGTTGGAGGATTTTTCATTTGTTCATGTTTAGGAGTTAGGGTTTGTAATTCTGGATTTTTAATATTTGTTAGTTTGTATTTCTTGGATTATTTTTGTTGTATTTTTCTGATTTTTCCCTAAGTGCTAATTTATTGCTTTTTGTGGCCTGTTTGAGCATGTAATACCCTGCACCAATAGGCAGACCCACAGGTCCCATTTCATAAGCTTATATTAAGCTCAATGGTGAGCACCACCATATGCTATTTAGCTCTCTGAGAAGCTCACCAGATTGGATCATTGATTCAAGAAGTACCATGGTCCCCTGAGCTTATCTAGTGGTCCCATTCAAGGGCTGTATGTTGGCTCATTAGGCCTGCTGTTGAGGTACATGTCTATTTGAGCTTATTAATGTTAAATAAGCTTTATTTTGCTTTTCTGATTTGCTTTGTTCAGTATAGTTTAGCTCATTTGGTTAGGATTAGTTAGCTTTTTGTATCTTTTAGTTCTGATCATGTGGTTTCCTAGCTTATTTATAAGCCAAATTAGCCATTAGGACTGCCCGGCACCAGGGGGTTTGTTTGAATAAGCTTGTTTTCATGAGCTTGATTAGTGCTCATAATTGAAGCTGGACTTGAGCCCTTGGGTATTTTAGAAAGTAAACCAGTCCATCTTGTTGTACTTGTGCTTATTTCCCATTTGTATGCTTATATAGTTACTTATTTTGGTTCCAAAAATAGCCCACCCAACTGATGTTCATCACATCAATGAGCTATAAGCTCATTTTCATAAGCTCCTTCTTAGCTTATGAGTGAGGTTTAGCTTGCATTCTTGGACTTTTTGGAAAGCTCAGTAACTGAGCTTATTGTTTCCAAGCTTATTGTGGGCTCAATAGCTTATCAGATAAGCTATTTTGGCTTGCAATTTTCTCTGTTTAACCTGTTTGACACAGGAGAGTTGTGATTTGCTTATTTTGCTTTTTCAGCTTATCCAAGTGTACCTTTCTTGTTTTTTCTGCTTATTCCTAGTTCGTGTCACTTGTTTTCAGCTTATTTTAGCTTTTGTTCAGTTGAGTAGTTTTGTGATAAGTTTTTTTTAGTTTCAATAATCACTTATTTGCTTATATAAGCTTATTTTTAAGCTTTTAAGCCCACAGTGAGCTTATTTGTGATTTACAAAAAAGTTGTCTTTGTAGAAAATGTTTATTCTCAGCTGTTAAATGTGTTTGTTAAGAAAAATATCAAAAATAAAATAATTGAAAAAGTGGGGGTTTGTGGGAATCGAACCTGGGACCTTAGCTCTTCACAGACACACACCACACACAACACAACCAACTGCCCTTGGGTCTTTTGTCATTCTTTTCTTTCTTTCCTTTTTATTTAACCACATTTTGTTCTAATAAGCTTACATAAGCTTTTCTGCTTATTTCCCAGCTTATTTATAAGCTTTTGCCCACTTTTTTATTTTTCTTAGCTTAATATTATTATAAAGTAATTTTAGGAAAAGTTTTGTAATTTTCAAACTTAATTTAGTATTTTTAATAATTTAATTAAGTTTATTTAGTAATTAATTAATAATAAATATTATAAAAGTCAAAAAAATAATTTTCTTTTTTCTAAAATTTTCTTTGATTATTAGGTTCGTAAAAATATAATTTTCATGTCCGTAGGGTTAATGTAGCTTAAAATTCACGTTTTATTTTGCGCACTTGCCTTTTATTTAAATAACTTTTACATTTTTAAATATTAGGTTACGTTAGTAAAAGTAGTTTGTTAAGTAAAGAAAAACCAAAAACTTAAATAAAGTGATAGCTTCTATTTAAGCCGTTTGGCTTATTTTTTCTGCTTATTTATAAGCAAATTCTGATTTTAAGTTTTTAGATTACGTTTTAGGTTAATTAGGTTTCGCGTTCTTGTTAATATAGTTCGTTTAGATTGTTCTCATTCGTTTTTCCTTAGCATAATCATTCAAAACCTTCATTACCCCTTTCCTGTCCAAATTCACCCGATCACAAACCCGTTTTGATCACCATCACACCTCGTCGGGACATAACGACCCGGGGAAACCCTATACTTCCGCGGAGATTTGGTCTGAGACGTTTGACTTGGTTGACCATTCACCTGGTCAATTTAGGTTGACCGTTTGGGACCAATCAAAATTTTGGCGCCGCTGCCGGGGAGGTCGTGCGCGTATTCTAAACGGTTTTACAGATTAGTGAATCTGGATATACACTCACTGTATATTTACCATCATTTGTTCATATTTTCTTATTTTAAAAACAAAACAGTTCCCGAAAACTTTTTAAAATTAGTTTTCAACGAACACAAAAACCCAAAAAGATTTTCTTTCCTATTTGTATATAAAATGTTTTTCAAAAACACCAAAAATATCTATCTTTACCCTCTTACCTTTTTGATTCTTCATCCCTACCCCTCTATACACCTTTGATTCTTTCTATGTCTCACCCACACCTTCTTGTTTGCCAATGGTGTGGTAGTTCTTATAATGGTGGTAATTGCCCCGGTTGTGGCATGGTAGAGTCAGGAAACGGGTCTGTCTATAACCAGAATCCCTATTCCTACCATGACACGACTAGTTCATTCCATCAGCTTCCACACCATGATACCCAGCAGTTTTACTGTTGTCAGTATTGTGGAGGCCCTCACTACAGCTCTGATTGTCAAATTAGGAATCAGTTTGTCTATGAACAGGTTCCTTGTAACAATCATGAATTTGGTTTTAACCAGCCCTCACAATACACAAACCCTCAACCACCACCTCACGATGAGTTAGCTAGAGCTGAATTGATTACTAAAATGATTATGAATCAAAGTCAAGTCAACAAGACCATTCAAGATAGTATAAACTGTCTTAAAGATCTGATTCTCAGGAGACAAAATCCTCCTGTTAACTCATTTTATCTTGAGGATGAAAGTGATGAGGATGAACCCTTTGAAGAAGAAAACCCTAAGGAACCTTCAGATATCTTGATAATGGGGGACAAGGAAGTCAAAGTCAATCCTCTTGAGAAAATTGATAACCTTGTTCCAATCCCAAAGGTATTTGAGAAACCTTGTGATTCGACTTCAGTTGAAACTGCATCTGTGGAAACACAGGGAGAAAAGAGTGGGACAGATTTATTAGCAAAAGAACAAATGGAAATTGAAAATTCCATGTATGCTAGTCCTTCTCAACTCCCTCAACTCACACTCGAATATTCCACAAACTCTCCCATGATGGGGGATGAGCATCTTGACACTATTCCTAAGAAGGAATCGGACGAATTCATAAAGTCTAGTGTTGAGAACCTTATCCCAATCCCAAGTGAGTCCGAGGGTATTCTTGATCATGTGTGTGATATACCTTCTCCTCTTGTCTTTCCAAATGATATTGTTAAGACTTTCTCCGATTCTGACAGTGATTATAGTGATGTCGATTCTTTATATCCTAAAGACATCAAATTTATTTATGCATCACTTTCCCGTTCCGAGATCGTCAACCTAGAAGAGGATGTTGACCACTTTGTTTCCACAACATTCAATACGACTATCACAAATCCCTTGTTTGAATTCGATTATGAATTTACTCTAAATTCAGTTAATCCAATTTTTGATAGTGATGAGTCTGAAACGGAGACTATAATGGACAAGGTGCATGTTCATAGCCCACAAAGTACCGCACATGTCCCACCTCCATATATCCTTCATGAGGAGTTCTCCGGTGAACTCACTCATCATATCATGACTCCTCCGGAGTTTGATATCCCGGGGGGAGATGCACTCAATTATGAGAATTTACAAATTCCCACCCACCCTCCCGGGTTGTTTACGAGCTTAACCCTTGAAATCCAAATTCAGGCTACGGAGCCTGATCTCGAGGAAGAATATCAAATCATGATTTTCATCATGGTTTTCTTCCTTTTCTTCACCTATAAGGTGTCTTCTCTTGTCCTTCACTCCTTCGGGAATGAGGATACCATCTTTGATCCCGGCATTTTCATTTACCATTATCTTGAGCCGGGATTATATCCCATCGGTGTGGAACTTTCACGTGCTTCAAATGTTTGTCCAAACATCTTGAATGAAAGTCCGATTGAGATTGTTTCTTCCACATCATGCTTCCCCAAGGACAAATGAATTCGGGGTCGAGTCAAGCTAGCGACTCGGTTAACAAAAACAGTAGCATGCTTATAGGGTTTTCACCCTAAGTGTGGGGGAGTTCCCCATGCTATGGTTACTTATGAAGTGAAACTACAAAATGGTGTTTTCCACGCTTAGCTTGTAATGTTGCCCTTTTACGTTCAAAATGTCGGCATAATAGCCGAGACTTTAAATATTGAGGACAATATTCATCCTAAGTGTGGGGGGGGGGGGGGGTATTCGCTATTCTAGAGAATTTAATCACATTTTACTATCTTATACCCCCGTTTTTTACCAAAATTTTTCAAAATTTTTTCACTAAAGTTCAAAATTTTTTGTGGTAATCAGTCCGCCAAAGTCTAAATGACAAATGGATTGGCTAGTCCAGGAGCAAACGGCTCTTGGTAAAGACATCTCAAACCCATTAATGGCTTGCAATTTGCCAAAAATTGTATGGTACCTCAACTCGCCATATCCCATAAAGCAAATGAGTTGGCTAGCCCGCAAGATTATGGCTTGTGGTAAAGGCAGTGGAAAATCCATAATTGGTAATCAGCTCACCAAGATGTTGACTTAGTCGATCAAGAGTTGGCTAGTCCAGAAGCAAACGGATTTTGGTAAAGACTAATCAAATCCGTTGACAGCTGGTGGTTTGCTCAAAATCACACGGTTATCAGGTGTGCCACAGTTCTTACACCTGGCTACTCCATAAGTGATGGCTTTTGGTAAAGAGATTTTCAAATCCATCAAGTTTTTCTCAAAAGATTGCTAGGGACTAGCAATAGTTTAGTGTGGGAGATTGATGAGTGCTCAAACACTCATCATTTTTGGTCAATCTGAACTGCAAAAACATACAAAAACACTCAGAAATGCATCAAAATACGGAAAATATTCCAAAATTGTGTTTTATATGTTTTAGATGCAAAATGTTTAAAAACAAATGAAAAACGAACAAAGTTTGCATAATTGGCAGTTTCAGTCCCTCAAGTTTCAAAAATTTACAAAACTAGTCCCTGAGCGTTTTTTATGAAAGAAAAATCAACCTGAGGCTTTTAAAAATCAAAATTTATCAAATATGATCCTTTGGTGAAACCTTTTGGAAAATTACAAGATTGGTCCCTGGAGTTTGAAATTTGGCAAATATGATCCCCGGGATTATTTATTTTGGAAATTAACTTTTATGATCCTTTGGTAAATGAAACTTGGCGAGATAAATCCTTATGAATACTTTGGATAAATTACACAGCAGGCCCCTATACTTTCATAACTTACACTTTTGGCCCTTGTGTTTTGCTATCATAAAACCAAACGGATCCCTTTGTATCTAAAATACCCAAAACAAAACTACAACCCAAACACCACCCCTAGCCCACAACCTGATCCATCCTACCCCAGCCCATCTAACCAAGCCCAACTTCACCCCAAAAAAATAATACCCCGTTTTAATAAAACCACCCCAGTCAACCCTTTGACCCCCACCCTTTCTTCTTCCCTTTTTACCACCAAAACCAGACAACCCTACACCCATAGCCAACACCTTCCCAACATCTTTGTCCCCTCCACACTCCCCCAACAACCTACCAGCCACCCTAAACCCTCTCACAAATCAACCCTTATATCCTCAACATATTTGTCCCCTAATCCATGACCTCCCATTGGCGCCAATATTTAAATCAAGGGCTGATATCACTCCAAGCTAATCCAAGGGTTGTAAAAAGACTCAAGGAGCTCAGGGAACAAGACAAAATGAAGCAAACCCTAGTTCTAGTTTTTTTTAGTATAAATAAGCAATTTGTATGCCATTTGAAAGGCATTAGGTTAGCAGTAGAGTAACTTAGGGTAGAAATAGTTCTAGTGTAATTTCAAAGTGTTGTTAGCTTCTGATTTCAGTTGTACTCTTTTTAAAATTCAATGAAAGTCTAAACTTTTGTTTTTGTAGCATCTGTTGTTTGAAATTGCTTATCACTAGTTTACTTATATCCACTACATCAATTGGCTTTCAGAGATAATTCATAGTACTAGTTCTTGGGATCAATGCTCAGATTTCATATTTGTTTGCTCATTTGTATTTCAGTTTGATAAGTGTGCTTAGTTTGCTCAAAACTGCCATATTGCATTATATTGATTCATAGGATTTTGTGGTTAAAATAAGTAGTTCTGTGGTTCACTAAGCTTATTACATCATCATATAACTTTGTGAATTGGAATTAGGGACTGAACCAGTTAAATGCCTTGAAAATCACCACCCAGTCTTAGATGAAGGGGTCTTTGGAATAAGGTGGTAACCTGTGTTCCAGGGATTACCTATTGTTGTTTTCTGTTGCACAAGTCAAAATAGGTTAATATTAGTTAGTTAGAATGCAAAATCCTGTATCCTTTTCATAGAAAGTCAAAGATTCAATTAATTCCCTTGTTTCACTTAACTGTTAGGCATATAGGTTCCATAATCAATCTATTTAGCTCGTAACCTGTTAAAGTAGCTTAAATTCAGTTCATTATAGCTTATTATAACATCATTAGTTAATTAGGGTCAATTTAAGTTCATGAAAGTCAAATTGCATGATAATCTAAAAGGTCAAAGTTTCTGAAATTACTCAAAGTTGGAGGATTTTTCATTTGTTCATGTTTAGGAGTTAGGGTTTGTAATTCTGGATTTTTAATATTTGTTAGTTTGTATTTCTTGGATTATTTTTGTTGTATTTTTCTGATTTTTCCCTAAGTGCTTATTTATTGCTTTTTGTGGCCTGTTTGAGCATGTAATACCCTGCACCAATAGGCAGACCCACAGGTCCCATTTCATAAGCTTATATTAAGCTCAATGGTGAGCCCCACCATATGCTATTTAGCTCTCTGAGAAGCTCACCGGATTGGCTCATTGATTCAAGAAGTACCATGGTCCCCTGAGCTTATCTAGTGGTCCCATTCAAGGGCTGTATGTTGGCTCATTAGGCCTGCTGTTGAGGTACATGTCTATTTGAGCTTATTAATGTTAAATAAGCTTTATTTTGCTTTTCTGATTTGCTTTGTTCAGTATAGTTTAGCTCATTAGGTTAGGATTAGTTAGCTTTTTGTATCTTTTAGTTCTGATCATGTGGTTTCCTAGCTTATTTATAAGCCAAATTAGCCATTAGGACTGCCCGGCACCAGGGGGTTTGTTTGAATAAGCTTGTTTTCATGAGCTTGATTAGTGCTCATAATTGAAGCTGGACTTGAGCCCTTGGGTATTTTAGAAAGTAAACCAGTCCATCTTGTTGTACTTGTGCTTATTTCCCATTTGTATGCTTATATAGTTACTTATTTTGGTTCCAAAAATAGCCCACCCAACTGATGTTCATCACATCAGTGAGCTATAAGCTCATTTTCATAAGCTCCTTCTGAGCTTATGAGTGAGGTTTAGCTTGCATTCTTGGACTTTTTGGAAAGCTCAGTAACTGAGCTTATTGTTTCCAAGCTTATTGTGGGCTCAATAGCTTATCAGATAAGCTATTTTGGCTTGCAATTTTCTCCGTTTAACCTGTTTGACACAGGAGAGTTGTGATTTGCTTATTTTGCTTTTTCAGCTTATCCAAGTGTACCTTTCTTGTTTTTTCTGCTTATTCCTAGTTCGTGTCACTTGTTTTCAGCTTATTTTAGCTTTTGTTCAGTTGAGTAGTTTTGTGATAAGTTTTTTTTTAGTTTCAATAATCACTTATTTGATTATATAAGCTTACTGTTAAGCTTTTAAGCCCACAGTGAGCTTATTTGTGATTTACAAAAAAGTTGTCTTTGTAGAAAATGTTTATTCTCAGCTGTTAAATGTGTTTGTTAAGAAAAATATCAAAAATAAAATAATTGAAAAAGTGGGGGTTTGTGGGAATCGAACCTGGGACCTTAGCTCTTCACAGACACACACCACACACAACACAACCAACTGCCCTTGGGTCTTTTGTCATTCTTTTCTTTCTTTCCTTTTTATTTAACCACATTTTGTTCTAATAAGCTTACATAAGCTTTTCTGCTTATTTCCCAGCTTATTTATAAGCTTTTGCCCACTTTTTTATTTTTCTTAGCTTAATATTATTATAAAGTAATTTTAGGAAAAGTTTTGTAATTTTCAAACTTAATTTAGTATTTTTAATAATTTAATTTAGTTTATTTAGTAATTAATTAATAATAAATATTATAAAAGTCAAAAAAATAATTTTCTTTTTTCAAAAATTTTCTTTGATTATTAGGTTTGTAAAAATATAATTTTCATATCCGTAGGGTTAATGTAGCTTAAAATTCACGTTTTATTTTGCGCACTTGCCTTTTATTTAAATAACTTTTACGTTTTTAAATATTAAGTTACGTTAGTAAAAGTAGTTTGTTAAGTAAAGAAAAACCAAAAACTTAAATAAAGTGATAGCTTCTATTTAAGCCGTTTGGCTTATTTTTTCTGCTTATTTATAAGCAAATTCTGATTTTAAGTTTTTAGATTACGTTTTAGGTTAATTAGGTTTCGCGTTCTTGTTAATATAGTTCGTTTAGATCGTTCTCATTCGTTTTTCCCTAGCATAATCATTCAAAACCTTCATTACCCCTTTCCTGTCCAAATTCACCCGATCACAAACCCGTTTTGATCACCATCACACCTCGTCGGGACATAACGACCCGAGGAAACCCTATACTTCCGCGGAGATTTGGTCTGAGACGTTTGACTTGGTTGACCATTCACCTGGTCAATTTAGGTTGACCGTTTGGGACCAATCAATCTCTATTGTATGGTTGATGGTTATTATTATATGGTATTGTGTGGCTTTTGGATATTATAAAAATTGAGTCCCTATTCGCCTTATTGATGTCTTGTGGTGGATTGTTGATGTTCTTTCCATGACTTGGCTTCGTTGACTTAACTCTTGTTGAGTATATGATAAGTTCTATCGGAGACTCATGAACCTTGTATGATGTTTCAGATCAATGGCCCCACGACGAAACCCTGTTAGAGCTACCAGAACTGGTCCTGCTGTGACTACCCCTGGTCGCCGTGGACGCCGTCCTACTCGAAATGTTGAAACCCCTACTCCTGATAACCTGGACGCTACTAATCACAACAACAGGAATCAAAATGTTGAGGTTCAGGGAGACAATGATCATGTTCCACCTAATGCACCTACTGTGGATCAAGCAATGATTAACCAACTTGTGGAGCAACGAGTTGCTGAGTTACAAGCTGAGTCAAGTCATTCTAACAATTCTGCTGGAACATTTCCACCTGTTCGTGCTAATGGATGTAACTACAAGGAGTTTCGAATTTGTGGACCTATTGAGTTTGGTGGGACTAAAGGAGTGGTCTACTTGGTCAGGTGGATAGAGAAGACAGAGTTAGTGTTTAATGTCAGCAACTGTGCGGAGAATGCGAAGGTAAAGTTTGCTTCTTTTACTTTCAAGGATGAAGCTTTAACTTGGTGGAACAATTACCGAAATTCGGTTGGGAGTGATGTGGCTTATGCTATGACTTGGGAGCAATTTAAGTCTCTGCTGATTCAGACTTACTGCCCAAGGAATGAGGTTAAGAAGCTGGAAATTGAGTTCTGGAATCACAAGGTGAAAGGTACCGATATGGCAACTTACAATCGCCGCTATCGAGAGTTAGCCTTGCTTTGCCCCGATATGGTTAGGACTGAGACTCAAAGGATTGAGCGGTATACCGATGGGTTGCCGGTAGCTAAAAGGAATGATGTGATTTCTGCTAAGCCTGCAAACATTCATGAGGCTATCACGATCGCTCAACAATTGATGGACTCGTTGGTATTGGAAGAAGCTGAGAAAGACAAGAATGGAAAGAGGAAGAGGGATAATCACTCTAAGGGTTATAATCATCGAAACAAGCGACAAACAACTACTAGAGCTTATGCTATGGGAGATGGAGATAAGAAGAACTACAATGGAGATGCACCCAAGTGTAGCCGATGTTATGGGAATCATTCTGGATGATGTACTGTGGTGTGCAAGAATTGCTCTAAGATGGGACACATAGCTAAGGACTGTAGAGCTCGACCACTTGCTATGGTTCAAGCTACTCCTGAAACTATGAGTAAGGCAAATGTTACTTGTTATGGATGTGGAAAGAAGGGACACTATAGGAATGAGTGTAGGGAATCTTGGAATCGAGGAAATCAAGGATCGGGTGGTAATGGGTACAATAATGGAAACCGTGGAGCTGGAGGAAACCGTGGACGACAAGACAATGGGGACCAACGTGTGGAAGCTGGAGCTGCTCATGGGAGAGTGTATGCACTTGGGAACGAGAGAGGAGAAGATCCGAATGTCGTTACTGGTACGTTCCTTCTCAATAACCGTTATGCTTCCATACTATTTGATACTGGTGCCGATAAGAGTTTTGTGTCCACTACATTTGCACCCTTATTAGAGAAACCCCCGATGGCCGTAGGAATTGGTTATGATGTAGAGTTAGCTAATGGGGACATAGAAAGGATTAGGACTATCATTCGCGGTTGCATGTTAAATTTTCTGAATCGTCCTTTCAACATAGATCTTCACATTAGGAAGTTTTGATGTCATTATTGGTATGGATTGGTTGTCAAAATATCGTGCTCATATACTTTGCGATGAGAAGATTGTGTGTGTGCCTTACGGCAGGGAGATTCTAAATACACCAGGAAATCAAAAGGAATTGAGAGGCCCATCTAGGTTAGCGGTTATTTCGTGCACTAAGTTACCAAAGTTGATGGAGAAAGGATGTTGCCTTTTCTTAGCTCAAATCTCTGAGAAAGGAGGGAAGGAGAAGAAGGAAAGATGCGTTGGAGATGTGTCTATAGTTCGTGATTTTCCGGATGTATTTCCCGATGATTTGCCGGGAATCCCGCCTACTAGACAAGTAGAGTTTCAGATTGAGTTGATACCTGGTGCTGCACCCGTGGCACGAGCGCCTTATCGACTTGCACCTACTGAAATGGAAGAGTTGTCGAAACAACTAGCGGAGTTAGCCGAAAAAGGATTTATAAGACCAAGTTCTTCGCCTTGGGGAGCCCCGGTCTTATTCGTGAAGAAGAAGGATGGATCGTTTCGTATGTGTATTGATTATCGAGAGTATACCCGTTACCAAGGATCGACGACTTGTTCGATCAACTTCAAGGATCGAGTGTGTATTCGAAGATCAATTTGAGATCAGGATATCATTAGCTTAGAGTTCGAGAGGAAGATATTTTGAAAACGGCTTTCAGAACCCGTTACGGGCATTATGAGTTTCAAGTGATGCCGTTTGGGTTGACTAACGCACCGGCGGTATTCATGGATCTCATGAATCGGGCGTGTAAGCCTTACTTAGATAAGTTTGTGATTGTGTTCATCGATGACATTCTAATTTATTCGAAGAGTGAGAAGGAGCATGAGGAGCATCTAAGGCTTATCTTAGAATTGCTCAGGAAAGAGAAGCTGTATGCCAAGTTTTCTAAATGTGAATTTTGGATCCCGACGGTACAATTTCTGGGTCATGTGATTGATTGACAAGGAGTTCATGTAGATCCTGCTAAGATTGAAGCGATTAAAGATTGGGCTGCACCAACGACCCCAACAGAAGTTCGTCAATTTTTGAGTTTAGCCGGTTATTACCGAAGATTCATTGAGGGATTTTCGAAGATAGGAAAACCGCTGACCAAATTGACTCAAAAGAGTGTTAAATATGAATGGGGAGATAAGGAAGAGGAAGCATTTCAACTACTTAAGGAGATGTTGTGTAGTGCTCCTATCTTAGCGTTACCTGAGGGTAATGAGGACTTCGTCGTCTATTGTGACGCTTCGCATAAAGGTTTGGGAGCTGTGTTAATGCAACGAGAGAAGGTGATAGCTTATGCTTCCCGACAGCTCAAGAAGCACGAGAAGAACTACACCACCCATGATTTGGAGTTAGGTGCTGTGGTTTTTGCCTTGAGGATATTGAGACATTACTTGTATGGAACCAAGTGTGTTGTGTTTACTGACCAAAAAAGTCTACAACACATCTTGAATAAAAAAGAGCTCAACATGAGACAACGACGTTGGATTGAGTTGCTAAGCGATTATGATTGCGAAATTCGCTATCATCCTGGTAAAGTAAACGTCGTTGCTGATGCTGCAGTCGAAAGGAAAGAATACCACTGTTACGAGTTAGGTCATTAGGAATGACTATCATATCGCCATTAACGTCTCAAATATTAGAAGCTGAAACGGAAGCGTTGAAAGCAGAAAACCGACCTGCTGAGAATATATTTGGAATGGCAGAAAATGAGAAGGGATTTGTTAAGCGTTCTGATGGAATATTGTGTTTAGAGACCGAAGTTGGGTACCATTGTATGGAGGAATTCGAGAGTTGATTATGCATAAGTCGCATAAGTCAAGATACTCTATTCATCCTGGGTTTGACAAGATGTACCAGGATTTGAAGAAGTTATATTGGTGGCCAAATATGAAGGCAGATATAGCAATGTACGTTAGTAAGTGTTTGACTTGCTCTAAGGTTAAGGCCGAACATCAAAGACCGTCAGGATTATTGACGTAACCAGAACTCCCAATTTGGAAATGGGAGCGGATCACGATGGACTTTATTACCAAATTACCGAAGACGACTAGCGGTTGTGACACTATCTGGGTAATTGTGGATCGTTTGACTAAGTCTGCTCATTTCCTGGCAATTAGTGAAGATGATACTGTAGACAAACTTGCGAGGTTGTATGTGAAGGAGATTGTTTCTCGTCATGGAGTTCCGATATCGATTATTTCTGATCGCGACAGCCGCTTCAAGTCAGCATTGTGGCAATCACTTCAAACCGCTTTGGGGACGAGACTTGATATGAGTACTGCATATCACCCCCAAACCGATGCTCAAAGTGAGAGAACTATTCAGACTTTGGAGGATATGCTTCATGCATGCATAATAGACTTTGGTAAAGGCTGGGAGAAGTATCTACCCCTTGCGGAGTTTTCTTACAATAATAGCTACCACACAAGTCTTAAAGCTGCACCATTTGAAGCTTTATATGGCCGAAAATGTCGTTCGCCTATTGGTTGGGCTGAAGTTGGAGATAGCCAACTCACAGGCCCTGAGCTTATATTAGAGACTACTGAAAAAGTGACTCAAATTCGAGATCGATTACAAGCAGCTAGGGATAGACAGAAAAGTTACGCCGATCAGAGACGTAAACCCCTAAAGTTCCAGGCTGGAGACAAAGTGATGCTGAAAGTCTCGCCTTAGAAAGGAGTGATACGTTTTGGGAAACGTGGGAAACTCAACCCCCACTACATTGGACCATTTCTCATTTTGGAAAGAATTGGGCCGTGGCTTATAAGTTGAAATTACCACAGGAACTGAGTAAAGTTCATGATGTGTTTCATGTTAGCAATTTGAAGAAGTGTCTTTCGGATGAAATGCCGGTTATACCGATCAAAGATATTCATGTGGATGAAAGTTTGAACTTTGTAGAAGAGCCGATTGAGATTTTGGATCGAGAGATTAAGCGACTCAAGCGAAGTCGTATTCCACTCATCAAAGTTCATTGGAATTCGCGGCATGGACCGGAATTCACATGGGAACGTGAGGATGAGTTTCGAAAGAGATATCCGAAGCTTTTTACTTCGTAGATGGTTTGTTCCGAGTGAAACCCGGGACGGGTTTCTTCTGAGGCTGGGAGGATGTGACAATTGGCAAATTAGGGAGCCATTTTGAAAACCCGCATTACTTTAAAATTAATGACTTTTAGAATATTTGAAAAGTTTATTCGTGATGAGATTTGTAAACGTTGGAATGTGATTTTTAAACCGTACGTTATTTATGGAATTTGAATTTGAATTATTGTTTTGGTAAGGAATATTCGTGGTGATTTATTTTTGAGATTTTTATTTGGCACTACATTGACTCCGGCACTAGGATAACCTAACGAAAGTTTAATATTTTGAATGATTGATTCGGGTTGATATATTTTTGGAACGTATTATGGTATTTTAAATTTTTGGGTTTGAGCTCGGTTCGAGAGAGTCGGTTTATTTTAAATAAGTTTCGGGTTTGGTTTGCGTTATTTACATCAGGTTACCTCACCCACTTACATAATAATATCCTTATTATTATTAAAATGTTATTTCTTTTTTTCTTTTGGGCTTGAAGGGCCGGTTTGGTTCTTTTGGGTATAATCACCCACGCACCACACACAAACACAAACACAAACATAAGAGCTCTAGGTGCAGATGGGGAAGAGGGGCTCGCCGTCCGACTTGGCAATGCCAACGGCGAGCCGTTCCTCTTCACCACACCAAGAGGGGCTCGCCGTTCTTCACCGTAGGCAAACTCCCCGTTGGGACGGCGAGATGGAAACTCTGACATGTTCAGTTTTCGTTTCTTTTTTTTTTTTTTGAATTTTGAATAGTGATATTGTAAAATGTATGTGTATATGTATGTTTTTATTTGTAAAATGTATATGTATATGTATATGTATGTTTCTATACGTATGTTTTTTTGAATAATACAACTATATTAAACATAGGATTAAAATAACTTGAAACAACATACAATTATTTTACAAATACGATAACAACATTAAACTTAGAAACGGAATTTAAAAACCATAAACTACCATATGATAATAAAAACTATGATTCAATAAAATGAATCATCCGACACGTATCCCTCCTGACTCGAGTAGGAGGCCCTTGAGTCGTCCTCACTGGATGGGACAGGTGGAAGTCCCTGAGCCCAACGCCATTCGGCTCTTCTGTTCCTGCGATCTTGTTTTCCTTTGAGGTACGCCTCACGCTCCCTTTCCTGACGGGCTTGTTCAGCTTCATACTCCCGTAGCACTTCCATATCCAGCTCATACTGTTCTTCCTCAGTCAATTGACGAATGATGGGCTGGTTTTCAGGTTGATTGTTTGGTTGTTGGTTGTTTGGTGGTTGGTTGTTTTGCGGTTGGTTGTTTGGCGGTGGAAACATAACTTCTGGTGGAGTTGGAGGTGGTGGCTAGTTTCAGTATAAATACCAGCTTTACTCAACTTCTTATTATCAAACAACTGAAACTAAATTCCACACATACACTATGGCTAACCAAACAGCTGAGGTGCAAAGAAGAATACTTACCCGATTGCGCAATGAACAAGAAAATG
This sequence comes from Artemisia argyi, assembly GCA_030686995.1. NCBI lineage: Eukaryota > Viridiplantae > Streptophyta > Magnoliopsida > Asterales > Asteraceae > Artemisia > Artemisia argyi. The sequence continues at coordinate 228,516,045 of CM060680.1, read as the reverse complement.
AACTTAAGTTGATTAACAACTTGTTGGGTGAGATAGCTCGAATTATTCGACAGAGGGAGTCTCGTGCTCCAGAGGTCGAAAGGTTACGTGAGCTACCTCAAGACCATCCAATAGTCATGGTCGGTGTACAAACCCTTTTAAGAAATGATGAAACAGATTTGGAACTTCAAGTCGCTTTGACAATGGTCAGGGAACAAGTATTGCAAGTTTGGGAAGAAAAGTCAGCACTCATCGATAATTATAAGGCTTTATAAATTATTGATGATGTTGCATATTGTATTTATCGGTTTATTTATTTTCGTGCCGTATCGTATGTTTTTTTTCGCAACTCGTATGTTTTTATTCTGTATTGTAACTTTTTTTATTTGATGAAATAAAATTAGTATGTTTTGTTATTTTTTAGTATTTGTGAAATTAATTTAATTTATTTAATGAAATGAATAAAAAAATAAATGTGTAAGAGGTGGGGCCCTAATGGGGAAGTTGAGGTTTGTTGTTTGGTGAGAGGGGGTTTGTTGTGGTTAGTTGAAGTTGAGGTGTTTGGTGATGTGGCAGGGGTGGGGCCCGAATGAAGAGGGTAAAGCTCAACTTTGCACCTAGAGCTCTAACCATCACCCTCACCATCTCACATCTCTCTCTTCTTCTTGGTAGCAAAACCCTAGCCGCCACCTATAGGCTGTCCACCACCATCAACCACCGCCCTCACCAACAAAATAACACCACCATTTTAACCTTCATCTCATTCTCTTTCTATTGATATATTATACGCGCCTTAAAACCTCCTATAACACCCTTTTTCATTACAAACCCGATTGCAATCTTGTGGGTTTTATAAGATCCGTGTGTTTCAAGGTTCAAAAAGCTGAGCTAGTGTCCAAAACAAGTAGAAACTTGTCTTGGTTCCCTCGATCCATGAGATACGGAGTGTATATCGATTTGGTTTTGGGTTTTCTTGGTTTATTTCGAATGAACATATGAAAAACAAGTGGGTTTTTAAAAGAAATATAAGGATTTGATGGTTTGGTATCTTGGGTGTCGATTTGGCTCATGTTTGGGGCTCGATTCTTGATGTTGGGTCGCGTTTGGACATGGGTATGGCTCGTTAGAGCTTAACCGAGACCCTATGGTCTCGATGTGATGATATCTTTGACTCGTTTGGGAGTCTAATGTGACCCTTGGTCCGATTGGTTTGATTTGGATACCGATTTTATGTTTGTTGTTGTTCTCGTGTGCCACGACCCAAAGGGTCCATTTGACAGATTTGGGAGTTCTCGGATGAGCCTAAGCCATGACCAATTTGGTCATGGGTTCGAGCCCTTGTGACTCATGGTCTAGCCGAGACACAAATGGGTCTCTCGGCTCGGGTTTGGCGTGGTAAACCAACCCGGATTACATGTAACTTGATTGTTTTCTTGTTGTGGTTTATATTGTTGTTGACATTGTTGTTGTGATTCTTGTTTTGGCCGATGCATTTGGATGGGTCGAGACCCTTTGTGGTCTCGACAATGGTATACTTTTGATTATTGTGGAGTTGTTGGCGAGAAATGATAATGGGGACCGATTGTGAGACGGTCAACTAGTATGACGGAGATAGGTTAGTCGGGTGCCGTAGTCGGACCCTATTGTTGTAGCACGTGAATGGGGATTGATTTGGACGGAGTTGGATTACTTATTTATGACTTGGTTATTTTTATTTTTGGACTTGGATAATGAGCCGAGAGTGATGACTCGGACATGTGACCAACTCATATGACTCGATAAATATTTATGATCAAACGCTAATAATAAAACTCGTAATAATATTATTGGTAATATAATCGTTTATATAAGTATATAGACGTGAAAAACGTATATATATATATATATATATATATATATATATATATATATATATATATATATATATAAATGCGTATATTAATAATAAAATGATCACGAGTAGACGTTATAATAATATAACGATAATTATTGTACTATGCGAATAGTGTAATAAATGTCGGGGGTGTTATTATAAATAAATGACTATAAATGATGACGAAATCTAATACGTTGGATAATTAATAAATAAAAACATGTATTTTAATAAATTAGGAAAACTTATCGAGTTATGTGGGGTTGTGGTCACATAGGTCCAAGTGGACTTCATTTTATTATGTGACTTTTGTGTTGTCACGGATATATGACGATCAATATATCCATTTTCTATAACTACGTAACTTATTTAATCGACGGGTTAAATAGGGTTTATTTAGCTATATAAAATGAGTATATTAATGGGCATCATATCCTACGACGCCCTTAGGTTATGGTACGTGTATTAGGATAATAAATTACTAAATATCTCGTGGAGTTGGCTAAATTGACGAATTTGGCAAATTTGACGATATATCTAAGGAATTTATTGGACTACGATATTTACCATATAGTATTCTTCATGCTATGTGATTTAGGTTGGGTATAATCTTAGAATGACGTATTACGTAAATAAATATGGGGGATTACCAAATCGACGGATTTGATAAACTTCGATGGTTTATTTAAATAATATATTGGGCTAATATTAGACCTATAGTTGTTTATTATTCTTTTCGTTGTGGCTTCTTGGTTTGAGTTGTGTCGACCCTCCACCCGTATGGATACCAAACGTCAACTCCAAATTAATACGAGAATATTCGAGAAATGGATTTTTGGAAAGTAAAATGGAATACGTTCGGGATTGGGAATATTTGATTTTGAGGAAATAGTTCTGAACGCGTTTATATTGTTAGGAAGTGCCGAGTCTGTAGTTGCCGTTATTTGAGTTTGCTTTACGTCTTTCATCTATCGATTTCTTTTGCGGATTGCTGGACTTGAGGTGAGTCATAGCCCCACTTTTACTCTTGAACTTTGTTTTCAATACTTGGGGTGAGAAACGTGCAAACTGTTTTATGTGGACTATTATCGCTTTATTTATTTTAAAACTTGCTATGCTTATAGAACTAGGTAGGTTATAGAGCGAGGCCTAGTCCCGAACTAGGTAAGCTATTGATTTGGTTATAGAGCGAGGCCTAGTCCCGAACTAGGTAAGCTATTGAATTGGTTATGGAACGAGGCCTAGTCTAGAACTAGGTAAATTGAACATGTCGTATCCTTACGAATGTTGGGTATGTCGTATCCTTACGCATACAAATTGATTTGATTTGATTTGGTTGTTGGACTATAGTGTGCACCTATAGGGTTGATTCGATTTGGTTGGTTCGTTTTGGTTGGATGATTGAGGCCTAGTCTAGCTAGCAAGGGTTTTGCATATATGTCCACTTGATTTAGTTATGAATTTAAACTTATGATCTCACCAGCGAAAGCTGACTTTTAGCGCGTTTTCTCAGGTAATTAAGTGATGCCCTTGGATGCTTGGATTGGAGGCTTGGCTATGGCACTTGGTTATGGATCAAATTTTCTAAAACTCTGATAAATAATTATGGACCTATATTTTTTTTCTTTCTGGCTTGACTTTGATTGGATTTGGGATAAATGTAAACTTTAAAACCCCGTATGGTTGTATTTTTCTCTTGTTTACTTTATCTCGTTCTTTTATGTCTTGTGTTGGATACCAATCCCCGTAGCACCCCGAAAGCTTGTTGAGTCTTCCGATGTATCAAATTTTGGGGGTGTTACATAATGTGTCAAAAATCACACACAACAAACCACAACTTCCTCCACACCGCGTGCACATTGGGCTACAACTTATTATGGTGGTAAAGTAAGCATCATATCGTCTTACTTATGTAGCATATTGATTTATATTATTTTATGTAAATTTCACGTGTGTTTTGTGTGTGTAACAATGTAGGACATAAAGATGGTGCTTAGGAGGTTTGGTAGTAACATCATCTTCTCTAATGGTTTAAGAGATCCTACACATCGTTGTCTTATTAATTAAGTGGAACATGCACGAACATTTTTACTTTGATCGAAAATGCAATATACTGATTAACTGTATTTAAGTTACTAATGATCAACTATAACTAATTGTTTTTTGTAGAGTGTCAAGAAGCATTAAAGAAAGAGATCGAGAAGTCACAAAAATTGTATCAAGAACAAAACATGCAAAAGGCCAATGAACAACAACGACAAAGACAACAACAACAAGAACAACGTCACGACCACCGGTGGGATGAATACTTAGCATTCATATTAATAGTACATTACAAATTAAACATGCAATATTTTACTTCATGTAATACCGTTAAACGGGTTAATACTATTGATTCGTTAGCAAGTAAGTTTATTGAAAATAATGTAACGAGCATTCAATTTTTAGTCAATAATTATTACTACACTTTGTTGGTGCATTTTAATATTTTTGCTCTTAATGTAGTTTTTTGTCTTGTGGTGTGTTAATGTCACTTTCTTAATTAAACGTCTTGAAATATTGCGTGACTTTGATATTTGATATGACTGTGTAAATTAGGTCGATGTTACATATTGAAAATGGTAGTATATGCTAAAAATATCTTCACACTATCATCTTAACAATAAGAATCTTCTAAATTGAAGAAGTATATAAAAGAGAAGAAATTGTATTTCAAATATTATCCTACACCTATCACGAGGTAAGCATTATTCATTTGGGTTTGAGATCATGTGATTCATGTCGTCATACTGTAAATACTTAGAGTGAGTTACTAATGAATGTTTCAAATTCGATATTATAGTTTATGGAAAAATGTTGTAATAATGCATTAATTGAAAAATAATTTATGTAATTTACTCATATTAAAAGATTACATATGAAAAGCCTCATTTAAATATAACATTTTGCAAAAAACCTCTTCACATTAAAGAAAGAGATCGAGAAGTCACGAAAATTGTATCAAGAACAAAATATGCAAAATGCCAATGAACAACAACGAAAAAGACAATAACAAGAACAACGCCACGGCCACCGGTGTCAATATAGATGAATACTTAGCATTCATAATAATAGTACGTTACAAATTAAACATGCAATATTTTACTATACGAATTATAATTTATTAATAATGTAATTTATTTGAGCAACGAAGTCCGTCTTTCACAAAAAATGAGAGTTTCAAACATGAACCGAAAATTAGTCCCCGAACATTACGAAAAAAAACAATTAGATCCAACCTGTGTGTATCGCATGGGTCCTGAGGCAGTCCAAACCTGTGTGCATCGCATGGGGATGAATATAAAAGGTCTCCAACATTAATGTCATCGCTTCATATTTAAAATAATTCATGTAACTTATACATATTAAAATATTACATGTGAAGAGACTTTTTTCAATGTAACATCTTAAAAAATTCACATATACTCTTTTAATGTCAATAAACTATTTTAAACGTGTGTTATGCTTGAAAATGTGATACCATTACAACTAAAATATATAATGACGAAAATAAGTGCCGAAGATTACGCTATAAAAACTTATATACAGCCCATGTGCAACTCAATAAAGTATTTTAAATACATATAAAGCTTAGCAAATGTGTGAGACCATACAACTTAAATATAAAATGACGAAAATAAATGCCGAATATTACGCTATGAAAACTTCTATATAGCCCATGTGCATCGCAGATATGGAAAATTTCTATACAGCCCATGTGCATCGCACGGGCATTGTTGACTATCATAAGAAATAGTTATAACTTAGCTGGATGTATTAATATTAGTTAGTTCCAATAAAAAAATGATAGAGTCAATACCAAAATAAATAAACAAAAAATATTACATAAAAAATACATCTTAAAAGATTACATGTCAATAAACTATTTTAAATACGTATCATGCTTACAAAATGTATGCTACCATGACAACTTATATGTATAATGACAAAAATACGTCTCGAATATAAAATGACGAAAATAAAAGACAGATATTAAACTTTGAAAACTTCTATACAGCCCAGTGCATCGCACGATAAAAATAGTTTTTGACAATACTAAGAGTTAGAATTTCTAATGGTAAACAAAAACAATGCATCGCATGGGTAAGTGAGTTTTAGTACATCTGATTTGAACAGATAAATTAAAAATTTTGCTAAAATACAAAATATGGCATATTAAAAATATCACATTGAATAATGAATAGAAAGAAAAAATTACATAATTTTGGCTCACAGTCATTTATAAATTATAATAACAAATAAAAAAGTTGTGTGCATCGCACGAATCATGAGGCAGCCCGAGTTATATATTGTATTTTGAATGTTTTACTAGACCTCAATTAAAAGTAACGGAATAACAGCATCAATATTTTTAATGTCATGCTAACAAACACAACTTAGAAACTTATTGACCATCAAAATCCATCCATGACCAAAATGACGAAAATTAATGCTGAACAATACGCTATGAACATTTAGATCGAGCCCGTGTGCATCACACGGATTTGAATGACTAGTAGTAAATTAAACTTTTGTCCATAAATAAAAACATTACGATGAAAATTAAAAACATCGATCATACATATATATAAAAAAAAACTTAAATTAAACTTCACGAGAAAGGTGTTTGACCAAATCGGCGCAAGGTTTTGATGCCCTTGTGACGATTTGATTTGTCTGATAGCTTGTATCGTTTGTTCTTGGGATCATAGGAGGTCATCGGATTGATGTGCTTCCTCCAGATACCAAGCAGGAGATATCGCCTTCCCTTTGCGTTTTCGAATCATATTATGTATTATGATGCGTACATCATACTCCTTATTTTTTCCAAACGTGTCGGTCGTGTGATATTGACTAAATGTGTCGCATGCCATATCCATAACTCTTGTGACGTAACAACTTCTATCAAAATTAATGGATTCGAACCATGATCACGTCTACGGTATTGCTCTTTATATGCGTTCAGACAACCTAACCACTCCCAATCTCTATGATCAAGAGTTCCTAACATTCTCGAAAACCCGTGCCTTTCTTTCGTGAAACGCGTATAGCTTTTCAACATCAATGTAACTAGGTTTTTTCAAATACTATACTCCAAAATTTTTCATAAGACTTACAAAAAAAATCAAAAGATTCACGAGAAGTTGTTGCACCCATACGCAAATATTCATAAAGGGCATCAAGAATGGTATCGTATGCCAATTGACGAATTGCTGAGGTACACTTCCTCAAATCCAAAATGCCTTCTCTTTAGGTACAATCACTATTATCATGAAATGATGGGTTAAAGATGGTGATGGTAGTTTTAGGATAATGATGAGTTGAAGAAGAAAATATTGAAGATGATGATAGTGTTATAAGAGAGTTTGTTTTTTGTGTGTGTTTTCTGGATATAGGTAAGTTAGGTTGAATAGAGATGAAGATGATAAAAATTTAGTTAAAAAAATATAATTTAAAAAAAGGAGAAGATTAGAGGGTATTTCAGTCATTTCAGTTTGATCAAAAACGAAATCAGACCCAAAGTTTCTTTATAGGGAGGTTGCTTGCACTTTGGATGAAACATGCAATTTGACCAAACCACAATGTCTATTTTTGCAATTTACTATTTTTTTTATTCATGCGGCCATTTAGTAGTGGAGGTACACAAAATATTCGGTACCCAGATGGTGAGCACCCTCATCATTTTTTCTTTTTTTCCTTTCGTCGCGCGTGACCTAAGCCCTCCACAACAGTGGTGGCGCGTGAGCAGTGGAGGTGACGGTGATCCCTCACCCTGAGTGTGAGTAGTCTAATAACTATAATACATGTTAAAAACACAGTAATTTAGCCTTTTATGTCCTTTGGAATCATGAGCTATTGAGTTTGACATAATTTAGCCTATAATTATAAGTTTAATTAAACCACAAAAAAAAGGGTGCCGTTTAGCACTGTTGCTACACTGTAGCACTTTCCCGCCAAAACTGTGCAGGCTCCCGGAGCCCAAGTTTCCTAGCCGTTTCCCAGCCCACCTTGGCCCAGTGATGGTCAGATACAGAGTCAAGGATAAGTCGGTTGGATAAGATACCGTTGAACCACACAATCCTAAATCACACACACACACACACAATTAAAGCAGACAATCTTATGGCGCATGATAGGGATTGATTTTTTGGTTTGCAACAAATCCTCCATGGCAAAGAACACCTGATCCGATCTACAATTTCAGGTTGAGGTTTTCTTTTTTGATTTTTTAGGTTTTCATAAGCAACTTTGCATTTTGCCATTATTGCCATGGATTATAGTAAATTTGCTTATTTGGTCTTTATGTTCAAGGTCAAATATTGTAAGTTGTTGGGGTTGATTTCCTTTTCCAATCGATGGTGATGGTTATGTTGCTGCTTAAAGTAAGGTGTTTCTTATATTGTTTAGTATAGATGCATACCAACTGTTTGTTTTTATGACTTAGTGAAAAAGATGCTCACTTTTTGTTTTGGATGGAATTTAGTTAAAGGTTTATTGAATTTGATACGTGTTGCGATGGGCCGATCAGTTTTTATGAGTGCACGATCCGTTGCACGACTAATGTATAATAGGGTAATAAAAAGGCTGTGATGATACAATTTGAATGTGTTCGAGTAGATTCGACCAAAGTTGAGATTGTCCATACCTTGGCAAGGCAGCTTTTAAAGTTTGCAGCCATACCTTGGCAAGGCAGCTTTTAAAGTTTGCAGCCATCATGGTGAGGCAGCTTTTACAGTTTGCAGCCATTTTGGCGGGGTAACTTATAAAGTTTGCAGCCATGTTGGACCGATCCTCTTTATTCGATTGCTTACAAATCTGAGCCTCATGAAATGTTGTGTTTCCTTATTATACATTACCCCATGATACATTACCCGTGGAAGTTAGCTAAGTGTTAAGTATGTGAGGTGTGGCTAAAGTTTCGGTGATGTACTAATACACGCGGTCTGCGAGGTATAAGCCGAACAACGCTGAATTCAACTGGTAACATGCGTGGAAGTAACCAGTACTCGCAATCGTTGCCCATAGGTACACTATCTTTTACATTTGGATACTTTTAAATTGTCGTACCATGGAGATTAAATATTAATTTTTATTCAAATAGCACACGAGCTATGATGGATATACCTGCTTCTAGGGTTCACTTGCGTTATGCAGTGGTGTCGTAAGTTTACAGCTCTATGTAGCTATGAATCTTGGTATGTATTTTGCCTTGGTAACTTTTGTTCGTAATTATTTACTGGTACAAATAACGGAGGCCGTGATGATGAAATGTACATGTATGCAAAAAGATGTTTAGAGGCTGATATGTATCTTGTCTAGGCAATCGGGATGGTAATTGCTACTTGGAAAGGTAGCGTTTGCAACTGTGATTGTAGCCATGGCCTATTAGCCCATGATGACATGAATACACCATATCTGAGCCTCCTTTAAAAATATCGGTATCATTTTGTGGTGATTTAAAACGTTGTCATTTTACCCGATAAACTCAGATTAAAAGAATGTTTATTGTTGTGGCCTCCCCATATCAGTTGCAATGGCACACTCTGAATCATAGCCGTATCAGTTGCAATGCAATCGCTTGGTCTATACATTGCATTCCGTGTGTATCAGATAGGCTATGGGCAAGCGATTGAATTTGCCGTCATGGAATGCAATACGGCATCGTTGTGTGCTGCTTTAATATATACTTATAATGTATAGACCAAATTGCCGGCTGACACGACAAACAGTAAAGTTTGCAGACATTCTTTGGGTCATAGCGATGTATGTATCAGATAAGCTATGCGCAAGCGATTGCATTTGCAGTCATGGAATGCAATGTATACTGTTGTGCTTAGCAGCCAAACTGCTTAAGGTTGCACTTTTAACCAGTTTGCAGTTCTGGCAGGGTAAACAATCATGTTTGCAGCCATGAGTTGCAACATATGGAAAATGAAACCGGACTACCAATAATCCCATATATAGCCTCACGTATTCGAATTTTTTTTCGTTGTAAGTTCAGTTTATAGTAATTAATGTGGAAAATGGCCTATGATGATTGCTAAAATTTGGGGGAAATGAAATGGGTCGTTGAAAATCTGAAGGTATTGTGGCGGGGAAATGACAGGAGGGTATGGTATAAACGGTAACTATGCAACCGGGTTTGTTTTGTAGCCATGGTGCGCCTGAGTTGTTTCTGTGTCCCAGTCCCCATTTACAGGTCTGAGGCTAATTGTTTTCTGAATCAAACTATTACTATATATCCTTATAAACTGTTTAATCCGACATTGTCTTGATGACGCTAGTTGCTGTAGCTTTTTTTTAGCACAACTCTTAGTTTTCCTGACTTTATAAAATTAGCTTTTTGATTAGTAATTTGCAGCCATGTTATTAAGGCGATGATGATAATTTTGTACACTTACATTTTTTCAACGCCAGTTCCTTGGTGGGGCAACCAGGATTATGGTTCCAACCATGGCGTGCATTTAATGTCAAGTCTATATGTACATATCTGAGCCTCATTTTTTACTGGCCTGTTATATAAAGACCAAGATCAGAACTATGTTGAAAGAGTCGAGGAGCATAAGATATGCTAACGAAATACATTGGCGACCTCCAAAAATCATACCAGCTATGATTTAAGTACACATTGTTCTGTTTCTGTTTTTTTATCGAACTACTAACCTGTTTTTATTGTTCATTCTAAACAATAGGCAAGTGAGCGTAAATGTGAGAAGCTGGTGACCCGAGTTCCTGCCTCAATTTTTTTAATAGGTCCCAACATTTACTTATAGTCTATACTCATCATTTACTTTTTTGTTTTCAATAATATGGTGCATGTACATTTTGCAGGCTATCATCAGCAAGAGCTCGTAGACAGACCGCGAAGACAGATTTGAAATGGGTGCGTTTGTTTACACAGGTAGCAAAGGTTATTGTTCTAACGATATTATAACTCTATTCCAGGTTTACACAGGTAGCAAAGGTTATTTCATGGTGATGAGATTGATAAATGACTCCCGAGCTCTTGACCGTCCTTAAAATGCAGCTCGCTGTTCAGGTTAACTTCTAGAAAATGACCACTATTCCAAGAACATATTGAGACAATAACTTGCCCAAAAAACCAATGTACTTTTTCATTCTCAGGGTGTTTGGGATCGCTTAGCTTAAGAAGATAAGTAGTTTTGAGACTTTGGATCTTTGACCGTCCTTAAAATGCAGCTTGCAATAACTTGCCCAAAAAACCAACGTACTTTTTCATTGTCAGGGTGTTTGGGATCGCTTAGCTTAAGAGGATAAGCAGTTTTAAGATTTTGGATCTTTGAATCAGCTTATAAGTATGTATTTATTAGCAAAAGCATAAACAAAGAAATAGGCGATTGCAAACAGCCTGTGATCACATACATTTTTCATAAATGCTAAGATGGTGTTTTTGTAGTTTCGTGATTATTTACTAGGTTGGTCTTGGTTTGGTGATTACTTACAGGTGAAAATAAAGATACGAATATTAACAGATTTTGTTGGGTCTTTTGCAGACTTATCATGATATCTGCAACATAGATTGCAAAGCTGAGCTTTTGTAGAATCTTTACACATACTTTTCAGGTACATACATCATTGTTGCACGCTTTGTTATTGTTATGAAATATAGAACCAAAAACTGTAAGCAGTGGCTTGGAGTTCTTTATTATTTTAAAATTTTGTCCCAGAAATTATGTGTAAGACGACGCGAGTGCAGATTCTAATGCTTCCCAGGTTATATTGTCTCAGTCGCAACTATGTCTGTCAATCTGTCATATGTGATGTGGGAGACCGGACTGATCTAGTTCACCAAAAAAAGGCATAACGGCTATAAGTAACGAGTTCACGTGATTGTGAGAGCAACAAATGGCTAATGTTATCCACAATGAAATAAACTGATAAGCAGTTTCTAAAGGCGATTCCAAACACCCCTTAATTAACAGTTTGTACAACAATTTCATTTCAATTTTTAATCGTGTGCATTTAGTTATTCCCATTCTGAGTAAATGAAATCAGTTAGGTTGTTTATGCTTTTACTTTGTAGTTATGTCCCCAGTACTCTGAACTTAACATTAATTTTATGTTTTTAGTGAAGAGTATAGTTTTTGTTATCTGTGAAAAAAAAAATATGGCCATTGCAATACAACGTTTTAACCTGTTTAGGCCTACACCCCAACGTGAACGGTATACCACCTATATTTCTAACGTATCAAAATTCTTTCATGTTTGCAGAAGTACAACGCAGCTGGGTGGTAGTGAACGATGCACCATTGACCTTCCAAGCAACATTAGTGACATCCAAGCAGGTCAAAATGTCAAAGTGACAACCGAAACTGTAAAATCTTTGATGTGTACTGCCTGCTTTGATACTCAGGTACTTCTCCTTGATACTCAGGTACTTCTCCACTTCAATTGTTTCATTCTTGGTTCAGTTTTTGCAACATAGATAGAGTTGTCTTTAGGTGGCAACAGCGACCCATTTATATGAAAATGGGTCAGTTTGGGGTGACATCGAACCAAACTGTCTTACTTAAAAAAAGTTATCTATTTAGTTTCAGAAAATGGCTTTTCTAATTTTTTGTAATAAGTCGTCGTGTTGGAAATTAAGAACAAAAAAATGTCAGTGGATTGCCCGCGCTTCAGATGGCAACAACAACCCATTTAATTGATTGGTAAGTCGGTGTATGCTGAATTGTTTTTTGAGTAGAAGTTAAATAAGGAAGACCATAGTTGTTCAGTTTTGTTGATTGAATACGCCAACTACAAAGATCTTAAACAACCTATTGGTATTCGGATAAAAGAGTTGATGAAAAGAACGAAGTTAGACGAAAAGATTGACCAACTCGCCAAGTATTACAATTTTTTGTTTTTTTTTCCTTCTGTTGTTTGATGTCATGTGTTTTTGCAGGTAGTGTTTTGAGTGGACCAGGGGATGTTCCAGAAAGATAAGCTTTTGTGGAAACATGATTTCACATGGTGATGATTACCAAAAGGGTGCGTTGCCGACCTGCTTGCAGAATCCATGGTCATAACAATGTTTACGAAGCGACAATCTTTCATCACAATGGTCTTGGACTTACCAGGCAAGTTATATAGCAATATTGTCAACTTACTTTATCTAAGATTTTTAAGAAACAAAAAAAGATAAATCTCTAAAAATACACAACTTTTAAGATGATTTGCGAAATTGAACAGGATGAACATTGGAGCTCTGTAGTTGCTGGTGTTGTTCATGGATTCCTTCTCTCTAGTCCAAAACAAGTGGAATTTGTCACTTTTTCTTCTACAGTATATGATTGCAAATATGATACGAAAGTTATGATTTTTTGTGAATGGTATTTGGGTGGTCTTTTAAATTCCCTAGGAACTACATGAGACAACAGAATGGGTGAACAATGCAAAAAAATCGGCTGGACCGCAACGCGCCCAACCGGTGCCATTCTCGTGTCCTTAAGAATACTTGATTTGGTTGGATCGCACTATTAAAGACCAACAAAAAAATTCTTGATAATAACACAACGTTCCTTGATAAACAAAATCTATATTACATTATAATGCATTCGACATTATTCTATAATTAGAAAGACTTAAAATTCAGACTTTTTTCTTGCTTATTATGAAAAGATTTCAAAATTAATTTGTTATGAAGCAAGTTGGTTAGGAAGTCCTTGGTTATTCAAACTAAAATTATTTGTCTTAACCATCTTTAATATCTCTACTTATAAAGCATGAATACAATTAAACGTGTAAAAAAAATAACGCAAAATATAATTACATAATACTCGCCGCCGCACTACACGGGTACCGTTCTAGTTGCCTAAAATGTACACGGAGCCAAACCATCAAGTCCCATCATCGATATATCTCATTTAACTTATATATTGTATTATTAGTGAGTGTAAATAATAATTTAAGCTCTTAACTTTTACAGTACTTTATTTAAGGATTTTTTTTTTTTTTTTTTTTCGCGCTCGGCCTTATGCTTCTTTCTTCCCACATGGAAAAACTTTGAAATAATACTAAAACGATATAAGGTCAAATTTTACTGGTAGTATCACAAAATGGTTTTAAAATAATAATAATAATAATAATAATAATAATAATAATAATAATAATAATAATAAAAGTCGCAAGAAAGCAAAAAAAATTGAGCAAGTAAAATACCCATAGGACTTATTACCACGCGTAAAAGCGTAATTGTGTGATAGGGTGTGCGTAAAAGCGGCATTACCACGCGTGGTTGCTTATTACAGCAATGCCACCACCACATCTCAAAGGCTAAATATTTTGTTAACCGGGAGTGGTTAAAATGGATTCCGATACATTGTCCAAATGTCCATCTATGTAAACTTTATTTTCTGGAAACTCACTTTCTCAATCATCTACCATAAGTAGTCTTTAACCAGCATTGCCCACCAGTTGTTTGTTAAAAGTCCTCAGAGTACTTGTGCAGTATTACCTTATATATTAAGCATGCATTCTAGTGTAATGTTAGTGCCAAAAGTACTTACTCTATGCACAGTGGGGGTATGTTATTGAAATGAAACCTGGTTTTTATTAAGTAGCATTCTGCGGTATGTTCGACTAGATACCTAAGAATTAAACAACTACTTTGCCCGATAAGGCGATTACATAGAATTCGATGAGCACCCAAATAGCATCTAATAATATGTTTGGAACTTAATACAGCAGAAATTGACCCGAGGGTAGGGCTATAACCTATAAGTAGAATCCATATGCAAATCAGGAACTTTTGTGTCGGCAATCACCGGATGCGCCCACATCTTTATTTACTCCGTATTTATCTAGCGTCTAATTGTGTAATTGTGACTTGATTGATTGAAACTGGCACTAGTGGGGTGATAGACTTGAGTTCTGGCTTAGGCACTTCTGTGAAAAAGCCAGGTTGTGTCGGCGGTGGTAAAGCACCCTCACCACTCAACATATGAATAACAGACGACATGCTTGGCCTATCTTCTGCGTGTTGTTGCACACATGATAAACCAACATGTATTGATTGCAGTACTTCAGAGACAGTCCATGAGTCCCCTAAAGCTATATCAACCAGTTCAAGGGCCTTGTCTTCCTTGTAGAGTCTCCATGCCTAAACCATTTACAAAAATCAACAAAATCAGGTTATAAGTGACCAAAGTTTCAAGTATGAGACTATA
Source organism: Artemisia argyi (assembly GCA_030686995.1). NCBI lineage: Eukaryota > Viridiplantae > Streptophyta > Magnoliopsida > Asterales > Asteraceae > Artemisia > Artemisia argyi. The sequence goes on along the minus strand of CM060680.1, from coordinate 228,500,982 downwards.
TTCTTTTTTACGGAACGAACTTACATGCCCAAGAAGGTTATCATGGTGATCTTGATGAGTAAATCCTCTGTTTTTCTTTCCACTCACAATCTCTAACACCAATACACCAAAACTAAATACATCTGATTTTACCGAGAAAAGCCCATTTGCTGCGTATTCTGGAGAAATATAACCCCTACAGCACATTTATGTCCATGTGAATGATATAGAAAACATGTTACTGTACAATGAAGTGCAATAGATAGATTCTTACAGTGTACCAACAACTTTGTTTGTATTGGCTTCAGTCTCATGTTCTTTGAACATTCTAGCCAAGCCGAAGTCTGATATTTTTGGGTTCATGTTAGAATCAAGCAAAATATTGCTTGCTTTTAGATCTCTGTGTATTATTCTAAGTCTGGAATCTTGATGGAGATAAAGAAGTCCTCGAGCAATCCCATTGATAATGTGGTAACGTTGACGCCAGTTAAGCAACAAGGATTTATTTTCATCTGCCACAAATTTTAAATTATTTTGTTAGTTTGATATACGGATTCTAATAATGGAGGATTGGAGTCAAGTGTGTGCTTTTGAATAATCTTGAGAGTGTCCAACCAAATAAAAGGTGGTCCAAGCTTTTATTGGGCATGTATTCATAAATCAACATCATTTCCTCTCCTTGAAGACAGTATCCCAAAAGCCTCACAAGGTTACGATGCTGAAGTTTGGCAATACATATAACCTCGTTTTGGAACTCAACTAGTCCCTGCCTTGATGTCTTTGACAGCCTCTTGACAGCAATTTCTCCTCCCTCAAGCACGCCCTGAAGATCATTTTTTCTCTGAAGGTAAGATACACTTTCTCTTTTATTGCTAACAATGCACATGTATACGTTTAATTTCATGATTCTATCTGATAATGCTTTCTCAGAATGATTTTCTTTTGTATTGTGCAGTGTCTTTTTGTGAATAAAGATCTAAAATAGCTAATATTGTTATGGAAACATATTTTAGTGCATTCTTTTGTATTTGCTTGTTTAAAATGAAATTTCTCTAAAAGTATCTACCTTGTAAACTGCACCAAAACCTCCTTGGCCCAGCTTATTGTTAATTGAAAAGTTACTGGTGGCCTCTACTATCTTATTTAAGCTGAACAATGGCAGATCCAAATCTTGTTGCTGGTCCTTGTTTGCTACAGCTGATAAAACGCGAAAGCACGGATGATACAATTTACTTCATCTTAGACTAAAATATGTATAAAGAGAATACATATGAATATGTTTTCTTGTTAATCAAATGGAAGCTTGGAACTTTCTTGGAAAAGTATTTTTTTAACTTACCTGCATCTTTCTGATATGATCTCTTCTTCCTTATCCAAGCATATAGCATGAGTGTAAGGCTGACCAGAACCACCGCAAATACAATTGACAAGGTCACCTTAATATGCGATTTTTTCTTCTTCGTGACTCCTTTTCACACATACAAAATATCAGTGCTAGTGAAACTAACATGCACATCCCTCAGCATATGACCAAAATTACAAGTACACCATGCATATATATATGGTCAATGGTTACTTTTGCTGCAGCGCCAGTAGGTCACTAACAACATAAATATCTGAATGACTATTTCAAATAATTTTCCTTAATTCGCTTATAACGCACAGGAGAATAAATGTATCATATAGAGGACCCATGTCTATGATAATAGTTTCAGTTTGTTAAGGTGGCCATCTTAGAAAGATTCTAACTATTCTTGAGCCTATATATATGTGACTTGGGGACTATATTATTTGAAATACAACCACTTTTTTATCGTTTGATTTATGTAACAAATACTCCTAACATGTAATATTTATATGAAATTGGTAAGATTGCTTTGGGGTTCCAAGAAGGTAGTACACAATAAATGGGTCCGTGGGTTTAACATTATACTAGTAGCCACCAAAACCGCATACTCATACTCTCAAGGTACTCCATATGACAAAGAACAACAATTTACCATTTTCTAGTTGATAATTGATTTTTCGTTTAAGGGGGAAGTTTGCATATGTTGCCCATAGTATGGTTCCTTTGCTCTAGATTTGCAAGTATGTTATAATCTAACCAACCCCCAATTACAGCCCTCTAATTTTAGTTCTAAAACGGATGAATGTTCAGGTCTCCTTGGGGAGGGCGAGCCATTAACTCAAATGTACGTGGCCTTACCGGGGTATTCCCGTGACCGTTTCCGACCATTTCTCTCGCCACCCCATATGTGTACCTAGTGAGGTCTGAACCCTAGACCTCTTTTGAGGACATCACATGCATAACCACTAGCTCACTTTGGTGGCGGTTAGCTCTAATCCTAGCTGTATTCACCTATAATAAATGATGGTCCAACCATTAAATTACTTGTTTTTTTATTCCAAGTATAAGGTACTGAGCGTTAATGTAAAGTGTTGGCATGGAATAGCTAGTATGATTATGCTTGAATATCCCAGTGCATGCACAGACTGACAGGTATTACAAATGCACTTACGGATTGAATTTGGGATGGACATTTTTATGTAGATATCTTGTCCTGAATTATCTCTTTCCGGAGCATCTCTGATGTCAATTAGCTCACTATACCACATTAAACATCCTCTCCCACCACTTCTAACATCAGTATTTGCATAAGCTGTACAATTGACATGCCTAGCACAGCGATTCTCACATTCGTGAAGGGACATGGAAAGATTGAACCACGAATGTTTTGTGTCGGGCAATTTTAGATTCACGAGCTTCCTGAAGTTATCTCCATTCTCATTTTTAGTGGATATTGCACGCTTACACCCATTCTTCCAATCTTTAACAGACCATTCTTCAGGCAGCTTGGGTTCAAATCCTTCTAAACATGCACATTGTGGGGCTTTATTAATCCTACAGCTTGCATAAGGGCCACATACACCATATAGGTCACATTGATCCATGAAACCCGTCACATATCGACCCCATTGTTGAGTTCGCTCAATCCATATAAACTGATCAAGCCCGCCTTCGGAACCCAGTACCATCCTTGAAATAACAGAAGTGTTCATCAGTTGGTATTTGTAATAACTTTCTTTCTCATTGAATACGAACTCATATGTATAGATAATATTTGGTCTTAGGCCAAGCGTCCCAGTAAACCCTATACCATTCCAAATTCCGTACCTTTGTTGGAAATTTGATTCATATTTCATATTATATAATTGTGGAAATCCATTGGGGTCCATCCAAACCGTGTAAGAACCCGCTGAAGGATCATTACTACTTTTCCATGATGTCAAGATAAACGATAAGCCGTTAACATTGTCCACACCAAGTTTCATTCCTGGTAGCCATGTGTCTCCAGGATAATCAAAGCTTTGCCAAATAAGGTTACCACTGATTTCGTCTCTGATAACAAGGTTTCCAGTATCTAAAAGCTGTGCCACCGGATTAATATTTGTGGATGGTTTGTATGATTGGGATGGCCAAATTAGATTATTGCTAGCACTAAGAAGCTGCAGAGTTCCGTCATCAGTGACGTTTAGTATACCTGTTGGATCAACAAGTGGAACTTCTCTATTAGCAACCCATACAATGGTACGGTTTGATATCTTCTTGTACCATATTCCCAGGTATCGTAACCTTGAATTCCTGGGGCTGAAGAACCCAAGCTCAAAGATTTCACCTGCTGAAACGATGGTATCACCATCTTTGAGGGTCTGATTTGGAAATAAGGTGTCAATCGCACTGCTACTAGTTGTCAGGACAAAGAGTAGAGCACAGCAGAAAAAAATCTTGTTGAGATGCTCCATTAATCTATTCTAGGGTTTACAGTTGAAATTTACACTTGTAACCATTAAGCTGTTACGACTGTTTCAAATCTATAAAGTCTTGAGTCAATCTGCGGGCATTAGACTTTTCTAAGCCATGCATTTCCAACCGATGCTTGTGTTATTTGGACCATATAAATCAATCCAATTATAGAAGACTTGATGACTTTTCTAGCCGTCATTGTGGATTATGGAAGATTTTTTTTATTTTTTTTGCAATTACATTGTCTTTTACAAGTTGATTGAGGTCAAAACAGAACAAAGGCAACCATGCCAATTACTCAAATCAACTAAAATTATCTTAATAATTATATTTTAAACACAGATGAGTGAAGGTAGTCCTCTCAAGCTTAAGAAATTGTATTTGGAATTGCTTATTTTTAATACATGTGCTTATAAATAATCACTTACAAGCTACTTAAAATTAAGACAAAAATACATCGTTGGTCCCTAAACTTTCCACAAAACATCGCATGGCACCCTAACTTTTAAAAATCGTCGCATGGCGTCCAAACCTTGTGTTTTTTAGGCCGATTGCGTCCCTTGACCATTTTTGGCTCGGTCAACGCACGTTTTTTGTAATAATATGAGGGGCATAATAGTCCAATCATGTTATAACCAGTCCTACAAACCTGAGTTAACCCAACAGTTAACGTTAGCGACGATTCATGAAGTTTACTTTGCAACTTGAGCTTACCTTCTCTGATACGCTAGCTCATTTTGCGCGCGAATCAATAAACCCACCCACCAAAACCCCTATGCCCACCATAATTACATAGACCTATTGAAAAACCAAATCCAAACAGAAAAAACCTCATTTACTGAAAATCCCAGACGAAATCCAAGCCTTCATTTTTCATAACTTACCATGTCTTTTGAACGGAATGTTATGAATGAGATGCCGGATTATATTAGCAACATGCCGGATAATGTTATCACCAATATTTTGAACCGTTTGTCACTCAAAGAGGCGGTGACGACATCCAGTTTAGCGACAAACTGGAGGTATAAGTGGACGTTGCTCACCGATGTCATACTTGATGAGTATTTCTTTTATTTTTTGACAGATAAGTTTAAAGGGATGCATGTTACTAGATTGCTCCTTCAGCTCAAAGGTCCCATAAGAAGGTTTGTCTTCTCTGTAGAGCTTAAACCTTTGTTTGGACAAGATTACTTCAATTATGAAGATATTAATGCTTGGCTGTTGTTGTTGGGTCAGCGAGGAATTGAGGAGCTCCTTATACATAACTGGTCCATCAAACCAGTTATCTTGCCAACCCAAATGTACACTCATTTGGAGTTGAAACATCTGGAACTTCATTGGTGTACGTTACCTAGTTTGGTATCCTTTGAAGGTTTCCCAAATCTATTGACTTTAGAATTGTTATCCGTCAAATTTCTGACCGGTACAATTTGGGACTTTGTTGCTGGTTGTCCCTTACTTGATTCTCTTAAAATCAATCGTACTGATACAAAAAAGATGAGACTATTGGATATTGCACAACTTGAGAATTTGAAGAAGTTGTATTTGTCATTCGGTCTTTTGAACCAGGTCACCACAATCACAACTTACAATGTATATCAGCTTAAAAGTCTTCCCAAACTTGAGTCCCTTACATTGGATTTTCAGGAGTTCAAGGTAAGACCAATTTGAGTTTCATACTTCAAATTCAATCTTTAAAAATTCTGAAAATTCTACATGTTGTAGTTATTGGCAGAAGGCAGCTCATGGATGAATGTACCTGTGGCATTTGTATCCCTCAAGAATCTAAATCTATCCGGAGTCGATTTTGGGAACAATGCAATGGTAGCATTCATCATTCAAATGATTCGTGGAGCTCCAAGATTGCAAATGCTAGAAACCAGAGTAAGTCGAATGCAATATGTATTATGCTTCACATCAACCTAAATTGTCATGGTTATGCATCTCAATACTATCTCAATTTGCAGGCTTCATTCGAAAGTGATCTAGCTTTGGAAAGTTATTCATTACATTTAGGAAACAACAGAATGGGGTCGGGCCAGCTCGAGAGTGTGGTGTTTCGATCTTTTCCTATATCAGTTAATTAATTAACAATAATAAAGTTTGTACTTGCTTGTTCCCCCTTGCTGAAGAAACTTTATGTCAAGCTTTGCACTCTGAATCATGATCACGCTGAAAATGTGGTGATGAATTGGGAGTTGGCTAGGGAGCTGTTGAAACTCCATCGAGCTTCCCCCACAGCCGTAGTGGAATTCTTCTAGTTTTTGTATGTTTATGAATGGGTTGTGTACCCTATGACAATTAACCACGTATTTTGTTATTCCAGTTTCATCCTATGGTTTGTTTAATGTTTAGCTTGTACCCTATGACAATTAACGAAGTATTTTGCTGTTCGTGTTTCATTCTATGGTTTGTTTAATGTTTAGCTTGTAATTACCCTAAATTGTGTTGTTTGATATATTGTGGGTGGGTTGTGGATATGGAAAGCAGACTTTTGAAAGTCAAAGTTACATATAGCACTTCAAGTTGGTATTATGATCCATAGAAATCAACATTTCAATTAATGAGTCAATTGATAAATGGCAATTTCTATTTGAAGTTTGACTATCGAAAGTCACAATTAAAATTACATGATTCAAATTACCCATTTTGACTAATAAAGTCAACACATACAACACGAAGTGTTACTAAGTATCCGTTATAAAACCTAAAGCTAAGCATACATATATTGCATCATACTTCCAAAATTGTGTATGGACAAACCCGTATGGTTTATCCTACACATATAGTTTACAAAACAATTGTCTAAGCATTGTCAAGTTGATTTGTGCCCACAAATCCACTATACATACGAACTACATAATTTGTTTACATAATATCATTCATCCAATGATGAGGCGAAAAATGATCCGTTTTTAGGGGGTCATTTAAGCCCGAATCCAACTTTATTTGATCAAATATTGCCCTAAATCGTTCCTTTTGTGATTTTAGGTGTTTGGAGAGTGAATTCTGGAAAAGAAGCCATTTTGGACGTTTTTGGAGCATAAAAGTGAAGAAAACGGCAAAGTATCAATTTTCCATGCTGAAGACACTAGGTGACGGCGTCAAGAGTTACACCTTGACGGCGTCAGACATCAAGAATAAAATACCGTAGCTGATGACGGCGTCAAAAGTCATCCTGACGGCGTCAAAGTACCAAGAATATAATACCGTGGTAGCTGACGGCGTCACATAGGCCGTCATAAGTAGATCAAGGCCGTCCGAGGAAGTGTTTGGCGGCGAGATGACGGCGTCACACCATTGCTCTTGACGCCGTCACCTCGGTTTTCCTATATATAGTTTTCTAGTTTTTTCATTAAAAGAGGAGAAGTTTTGGTGAAACCCTAAAGACGAATTTGGTGTATCTTTTACAGGTTTTTCAAGGGTTCCAAACCCTTGATACCTTGCATTGTAATTGAGATAAGTGTTCTTCCAATTCAATCAATATGTCTATGTGTTGGTTGTTTATATCTTGTTCTTGTCTCAATTCCACTATGCTAGGCTAGATCTCTTTTGTGTTTGCTTAGATCTAATGAAACCTAGATGTTGATTATGTGTTGATTACTTGTCTATTCTTGTCTTGGATGAATGATTTTATATGTTAGGCTTAAGAAAACTGGCAGATCTCCAAATGGTAACATGCTTGAACGTCTTAAGAAACATGAACCGAGGCGTACTAGGTCTTTATTGGTTGTATTTAATGCATGAGCCACTGTTTACAATCCCTATAGTTGTGCTGGGTCATGGTGTAGGAGGAGATAAGAGCTCATAGAGTTGGGGAGTTATGTATGCCACCCCACGAATGGTATTAAGGAATACAATCCGTCATCCATACAAGTATAACAATTTATTAACATGTAAAAGATATCTAGGGAGTAGTGAAGTCTAAGTAAACACAATTTCTCCAAATACTGCTCACAACCTTTGTAATAATTAGTTTAATTTCATTTTCAGTATTTTATTTTGATTATTTATTAGTTTTGGGTTAGTTGAATAGCAACTAATTCCGCCTACTCTTCCAAAACCCGAGATTTTACTTGCTTTCCATAAAATATAAAAATACAAAAATAATCATCCTCTCACCTCTAGAACTATTAATTAGGTTTTCTAATCCTAGCGACACTATTCCTAAGCTGAACGATCAATCCCCCGGTACTTGTCACTATACTATACTACAACGATCAGGTACACTGCCTGGCGGGGGTTGTAAGCTTCTCGAGATCCCTCGAGAGGTAAAGCAAGGTGCGATTCCCACGCATCATCCAACTTTAAAGCTCCATCAGCACACATCAAAATGTAAAATTCTTTGTAACCTGTTAGTTTCATCACTTAGAAAGAAGCGGACCATTGAATCTTGACCAAAATGTGCTTCTGCCCTCAATTTCCTGAAACTAGATAATGAAACAATAGCCACTTGCCTCCTGACCTTCCCTTAACCAACTTGAAGTGTCCTCTCACGAACTTCGAACTCTTTCTCTATGCTTTTATGCTTCACAGCTGCTCTAGAGAACCCATACAAGTTGTACTTCTTAACAATTCTTGATGGAATGGACTGATAAAAAATGTACAAAACTTATCATTAATTTGTCATGGGATGCTTCTAATACACATTATAATCCATCAATCTTTATATCAGAAACACAATATATGATACAAATGACATTCATATATCTTATTAAGCAACTCTGTCACTAGACTTACAAGTCGGCCGTCTCTCCAGAAGGCTGCAGTCATCTTCTTGTAGAATGCCCTTTCTTCTTGGTCATGGGCTGTGTGGTGTTCCCAATTACACATCCAATTCATCCGAGGGGCTTCAAAATCTGAATTTAATATTACATATAATCAAATAAGTTACACTGCTGTGAGATACTTGGTGTAGTTAAAGTTAAAAAGCTAAAACATACCATAGTCAGTTGGTTGGTGACACAGGGCATTCATGGCTATGTTGGTGTTGTATGTCTCCATTGTTGTGATGGCCCCTCCATCATGGTCAAACAACATGACATTATACTCCTCCCCCAAGAAACCTGAGTAAACACCATTTTTTGACCAGGTGACATATTCAAGTCTTGGGCCAGTTTCTCCCAACCGCATCCCCACAGGGCCGTGTGGACATATCGATCATACCAATATTGTGTAACCTCTGGCTCTACTTGGTAATCAGTGGTGTTACTAGTAACCATGACCGACTCTATAGCTACTGGACCATGCAGATATCCTAGAAAATCTTCTGGCATTAGCTGGTTAAAACAAGATGTGTCTGTCACATCAACCATACATCTCCAAAACTGGTCATGGACTGGTTCATAATTATGCAACTCCTCCCCATACTCATTGTAGATAGCTACATAAAACACATCCTCACCCTCTTCTATAAAATGTAAGTAAGCAACATCCGAACAGGTGATGTTGTGCATCGCAAAATCATTCCACCTTGCTCCCTCAACAATACACACTAATTGTGATACTCTTCTTACACTAACCCTCCATCTAGTCCCCTCATAGTTAACTAAGTAAATATACCGATTCCCATGACAGGATCCTTGATACGTGGGAATCGCACCAGGCTTTACCTCTCAAGGGATCTTGAGAAGCTTACAACCCCCACCAGGCAGTGTACCTGATCGTTGTAGTATAGTATAGTGACAAGTACCGGGGGATTGATCGTTCAGCTAGGAATAGTGTCGCTAGGATTAGAAAACCTAAATACTAGTTTTAAAGATGAGGGATGATTATTTTTGTATTTTTATATTTTTTAAAAAGCAAGTAAAAATCTCGGGTTTGAAGGATTTGGGCGGAATTAGTTGCTAGTCAACTAACCCAATACTAAAGATGCAATCAAAATAAAATACTAAAAATGAAAATAAGCTAAATTATTTTATGCTTGTTCATTTATTTCCCTATTTGCTCAATTAAGCTCAAGACTGCCTTTTATAGCTTGTTAATGATTTATGTTGTTTTGTTGTTGTTTATTTGTTCTTGTAAACTTATTATAGCATATTAAGTCAATACATATCAGTTAGGTGGTCTGAATTAGTGTATTAATGTGAAAACTCAAAACAGTCAAGGTTTTAAGGGGTGTTTGGATCTATTGATTTGACTGTGTTAGATTGTGTTTGTATGGTTGTTTTTGTTTGAAGTACTTTACAAATGTGCCAAATATCTTAGTTAAGCCAAGAAATCCAGTGGTCATTTGATCAAAAGTCAAAAGGACTTTCAATCCTCTATAAGTTATTCACAGTGTAAATTTTCAGTTCCACAATCATCATGGTGTGTTCATAAGTTGTATTTATAGCTTAATCTAGTCTTATTACACCTTAGTATAACATTCTCAGTCACTAAGATCCATTCAAAATTCATAAAAGTCAAGCAAGAGTAGATATCTCATAAGTCAAAAAGTGTATTGGTCAAAAATGTCAAAAATGGGATGAATTATTGTGAATTTTGTGTAGTGTTTTAAGACCTGAGCTTGTATGGACTTGTAGTCCATCACCTCATCTTCAAGATCCCATCTTCCCTTTATTTTTGTGATTTTGTGTGTGGGCCCCACAACCCATCAAAGAGGGCTGCAGGGCTGTCTGTTTGCCCTGTGCAGCAGACCCCCACCCAGCCACCACCACTTTGGTGGTTGCCACAAGCCACCACAGTGGGCCCCAGTGGTGGATCTTGGTTCCTTTCAACCCCCTCCTACCAGGCTTGAGACTTTGACTATTTATTTGACCTTGGAACCTCTGGGACCCACCTGATTTAGCCCCTCAACTTTGTCCCAAATCTGAGTAGCCTTTGGTTTTAGGAATTGCTTATTTTGAACTTATTGGCTTATTCTGTGGAATCTTTTTATTGTTTTTAGCTCACATAAGTCCATTAAACTTATTGGAACCAAGTTTTACCCTTGTGGACCCCACCAAGGCTGATTTCTCTTAATAGTCAACCAAAGTCAACTGTTGAAGCTTATTGCATGCCCTTGGCTTATTTTTAAGTTATAAAAAAGTTGATTTCACAAAAGTTGTTTGTTTTTAGGTGTAAAATAGTTTTATAAAAGAAAAATCAAGAAAAACCAATTTAATAATAAGTGATAGTTTCTATTTAATGTAATTTAAATTTTAATTTTCATTTTTAAATTTTTGTTAAGCACTTAGCTTTTTTATATTTTTATTAATTACCTTTTATATTAAAATAATTTTAGTAATTTTTCTAGATTTTTATTTTGTCATTTAGTATTTATTATATTTAATAATAGTTTTATTAATTATTAATTAATATTAAGTATTAAATAGCATATTTAGTTTTTATAAAGCAAAACCTAGTTTTTCTATTTTTCCTAGCTCTTATATAATATAATAGACTTTTAGAAAATGTATTTTTAGTTTCTACTGTTCATTTTCCATTTTTCTTATTTTAATTATTTAAATTAGATTTAAGTTAATTAAAAGGTAAATAATTAGCGGAATAGCCAAAAATATAATTTTTAGAAGTTTTTATAATGTTTTAGGATTCCTGTGATGGTTAAATAGTTTTATAAATTTTCTCTTAATTTTCTAAGTTAATTTAGTATTATTAGAAATTTAAAATACTTTAATTAGTTTAATTAATATAAATAGTTTTTAATTAATAAAAAACTCATAAAAAGACAAAAATATTTATTTTTATTTTTTATACTTTCTTCAAGTTCTTTTTAAGGTTTAGAAAATATTTTTGCAAATTTTTAGTTTAATTTGTAATCTTTACAATTTTTAGTTAATATAAATTAGGTATTAATTAGATTTTAAATAGTTTTACTAATTAAATAATATATAAATATTAAAATAATCATTTTTATAATTTCATTTTCATTTTCAATTTTCTTTTAATTTTAAGTTTTCAAAAGTTCACTTGCACCCCCTGTAGTTTGTAATCAGTCAAAACCCATTTTTTTGTCTGTTACCTGATTCCAAATTGTAAATTTGTGCATATATCTGTATATCTGTTATTTGTGAATATTATCTCATTGTACAAATACCAAAATATCAGTAGCAAAATCAATTCCAAATCATCTTGGCTACTGTCCTCAGTGCCACTTATTCCTAAACGATTTCCAAAACATCATTTCAATCTCGCTGGGACTTAACGACCCGGGGACACACTATACTATCACCAGAGTATTGCTCTAGGTAGCTTGACTTTGCTGACCATTTACTTGGTCAATTTAAGTTGACTGTTTAGCATCAATCAAAATTTGGTGCCGCTGCCGGGGAGGTTGTTGCGTGTTTTAAAAATCGTTTTAAATTTAGTGGTTTTCAAAACCCTCCCTGTACAAATTTCACACAATTTGTAAAAAGTTTTTGTAAAAATATCAATCATATCAAAATAGTTCATTAACACTTTTCCTGAAGTGTTAACAACACCAAAAAAATCAAAAACAACAAAACAAACTGTGAAGTTAAATTACTTCGTTTTCTTTAAGATTACAACCTGAAACAGTTGGTTTAAGGTAAGTTCTGGCATTAAATTGCGAACTGAAGAGGAAACCTATTTACTTCCTCCCGCCAGCCTGCGAGTAATCTTAAAAGAACGATTTCGGTAAACGAATCAGTTCCAAAAATATATTTCCCAAAGTTTTCTGCACACACACCCATAAGCCTAAAACAATTTTCCTGTTAATAAATACATAAAATCTTACCACCGCAAACCAAGGCAGAACACCTACCAACTGGGGGTGTGGACATAATAAGTTCCCAAACTTAAGATTAAAACTTGCCTTTGTATCCCTGTGAGTGGTGTACCTTTTTTAAAGAAGCCATTCACTTGTGATTATTGGTTTAAGTTCACTATGGTTTTGGCTCGAATTTGTTTTGAAAAATTGTTTTTAGTGCATGTGCACTAAGCATGTTTCTCAAAAATACCAAAAATATTCACCTTTACCATCTCACCTTTTTGATTCTTCAACCCTTTACCCTCTATCCTTTTGATTCTAACTTCTTTCACTTGTCCTGTAATTAATGGCATCTTTCGATGACAATTTCTTTGAACAAAAGGCCTTTGAGATCAATATTGAAAAACTTCAGGCCTTGTCAAAAATGTCGAGATGTCGTGTTGATTATGATGGACCATCGATTCCTATCCCATCTCCGATAAGGGAAATGGAACAAGAAACCGGGGTGACAAAGGACCCTGTACTTTCCTCTGACTATGGAAGTGCTAAATACGTCCAACCTACGGTTGTCCAAAAATCTAAGCTCACAATTGCTCCTAACCTTTCACGATATACGGTTATAAGCAAAAAAACCAAGAGCTTAGAGCTGTAACTGAAAATAACGACTTGCCTAATCTTCACATTCAAAAACCCGAGACCATAACGGAAGTGGTGGAAACTCCTAGCTCTCAGAGCACACCACTTGTCCCACCTCAGGATTTTGTTCCTTGTGTCGGTTGTGGTGAGCCGCTTTTCGATTTTCCATGTCGTTGGTGTACATGTGTACAATGTGTTAACGATATTCGAGACGGGAGTTGTTTGTTCTGTGGTTCGAGGAATTCATTTGCTTATGATCCTAACCAGAACTCATTTAACAACTCCTCAAATTTTTCCAACTACCCATCACATTCATACGAGCAAGAATCATATTATCCAAATCTTAACAATGCTTCGTATCAAAATACACCAAGTCAGACTCAACAGTTTTTCTGTTGTGAGTACTGTGGTGGCCCACACTACAGCTCTGATTGTCAAATTAGGAATCAGTTTGTCTATGAACAGGTTCCTTGTAACAATCATGAATTTGGTTTTAACCAGCCCTCACAATACACAAACCCTCACCCACCGCCTCAGGACGAGTTAGCTAGAGCTGAATTGATTACTAAAATGATTATGAATCAAAATCAAGTCAACAAGACCATTCAAGATAGTATAAACTGTCTTAAGGATTTGATTCTTAGAAAACAAAAGCCTCCTGTTAACTCATTTTATCTTGAGGATGAAAGTGATGAGGATGAACCATTTGAAGAGGAAAACACTAAGGAAACTTCAGATATCTTGCCAATGGGGGACAAGGAAGTCAAAATCAATCCTCTTGAGGAAATTGATGACCTTGTTCCAATCCCAAAGGTATCTGAGAAACCTTTTGATTCAACTTCAGTTGAAACTGCTTCAGTAGAAATACAGGGAGAAAAGAATATGATTGAATCACTAGCAGTAGAAATCATGGAACTTGTAGAAACCATGACTGCTAGTCCTTCTCAACTCTCTCAGTCTGCTGTTATCACACCCGAAGTTCACACTCACTCTCTGATCATGGGGGATGAGCATCTTAGCACTGTTCCTAAAAAGGAATCGGACGAATTCATAAAGTCTAGTGCTGAGAACCTTGTCCCAATCCCAGGAGAGTCACAGGGAACTTTTGATCATATGTGTGATATCCCTCCTCCTCTTGTCTTCCCGAATGATGATGTTGAGATGTTCTCCGATTCTAATGATGACGATTCGTTATCTTGTGGAGACATCAGTTATGTGGAAGAATTACCTTCTCAGCTAGTTAGCTTAGAAGAAGAGAATAATGAGATTGACACTGAAATCAAGGATAAATCACTTCGTGCAACATTATTGAATGTCAATCTCCTCATTTCTAAAATCGAGGCTTTCAAAATGAAACCTATTTCATCTCCTATCCCCATTAAGGATAGTGACATTCTCTCCGATGATCCTATTCTGGAGTTTGAAGCCTTTACCATTGATCCTATGGAAGAGAAGATTAGTGGCAGTACCACTTCTCATTCTCATAATTCTCTCCCCGATTATGAATCATTTACCTTCGATGAGTTCTCCTATGAACTCACGCACATTAATTCAGAATATGATTCATTCACATTCGATGAGTTCTCCTGTGAACTCACTCATATCATGACTCCTCCGGAGTATGATAGCCCGGGGGGAGATGCACTCAATCATGAGAATTTACAAATTCCCACCCTCCCGCCCGGGATGTTTTCAAACCAAACGAGCTTAACCTTTGAAATCCAAAATCAGACTAATGTGCCTGCTTTCGAGGAAGAAGATCTTATCATGATTTTCATCATGGTTTTCTTCCTTTTCTTCACCTACAGGGTGACTTCTCCTGTTCTTCACTCCTTCGGGAATGAAGATACCATCTTTCATCCCGGCATTTTCATTTACCACTATTTTAAGCCGGGATTATATCTCATCGGTGTGGAACTTTCACGTGCTTCAAATGTTTATCCAAACATCTTGAATGAAAGTCCGATGGAGACTGTCTCTTCCACATCATGCTTCCCTAAGGACAGATGAATTCGGGGTCGAGTCAAGCTAGCGACTCGGTAAACAAAAACAGTAGCATGCTTATAGGGTTTTCACCCTAAGTGTGGGGGAGTTACCCACTGTGGGTACAAATAAAGTGAAAATACAAAATGGTATTTCCACATTTAGCTTGCAATGTTGCCCTTTTATGTTCAAAATGTCGGCATAATAGCCGGGACTTTGAATATTGAGGACAATATTCATCCTAAGTGTGGGCGGGTATTTCGCTATTCTAGCGAATTTTATCACATTTTACTATCTAAATACCCCCGTTTTTGCCAAAAATTTTAAATTTTTTTCACTAAAGTTCAAAATTTTTGTGGTTATCAGTCCGCCAAAGTATAAATGACAAATGGATTGGCTAGTCCAGGAGCAAACGGCTCTTGGTAAAGACATCTCAAACCCGTTGATGGCTTGCAATTTGCCAAAAATTGTATGGTAAATCAACTCGCCATATCCCATAAAGCGAATGAGTTGGCTAGCCCACAAGATTATGGCTTGTGGTAAAGGCCGTGGAAAATCCATAATTGGTAATCAGCTCACCAAGATGTTGACTTAGTCCATCAAGAGTTGGCTAGTCCAGAAGCAAACGGCTTTTGGTAAAGACTAACCAAATCCGTTGACAGCTGGTGGTTTGCTCAAAATCACACGGTTATCAGGTGTACCACAGTTCTCACACCTGGCTACTCCAGAAGTGATGGCTTTTGGTAAAGAGTTTTTCAAATCCATCAAGTTTTTCTCAAAAGATTGCTAGGGACTAGCAATGTTTTAGTGTGGGGGATTGATGAGTGTGTAAATACTCATGCTTTTTACCTTTTCTGAGCTGCCAAAACATCTAAAAACACTCAATATTGAATCAAAATAGTTAAAATATCCCAGGAAAGTATTTTATATGTTTCAAATGCAAAATAATCAAAAACAGATGAAAAACGTACAAAGTTTGCAAAATTGGCATTTTCAGTCCCTCATCTTTCAAAAGTTGTCAAACCTAGTCCCTGGTTGTTCTAAAAACTTGAAAAAGTCACCAAAGGCCCTTTTAAATCAAAAAGTTACACAATTAGTCCTTTGGTTCAAAGTTTCACAAAATGTCAAGTTTAGTCCCTGAAGTTTGGAAAATTGTCAAAAAATGGTCCCTGGGATATTGAAACTTTGAGAAAAACAAATTTTGTCCATATACTAATCTTTTATGGCAGGTTTGGTCCTTGGTTAGAAAGTTTGGTGAATTTTCACATTTGGTCCCTGAAGTTTCAACATTGGCAGATTTAGTCCCTAGGAATGTAAAAATTGGGAAATTACTTTATGATCCTTGGGGTACTCTAACATGGCAAAAATAGTCCTTGGAATATCTTGGTGAAATACAAATTAGGTCCCTGCAATTTCAAGATTTACAATTTTGGTCCTTTTGTTATTATTTCCATAAACCAAACGGATCCTATAATCCAAAAATAAAAACATAACATAACAAGCCCACCACCCTTTTAATTACCCAAGCCCACACTTAGCCCAACTCCACCCTGGTATTAAAATACCAGTTTGACCCAAGTCAAACCCACACCCTTCCCTCCATTACCACCTTCTCCCTCATAGAACCAAAACCACCCCTGGTTTTCCCCCCCTCTTGCACCACTTGCTCCACCGTCCATTCCACCCTTCCCAAACACTAAAAACCAAATTCAATTAATGCCACCCCTTCTATGGCTACTCCACAGACCCCAATTGCACTTACCCTTTTTCCCGCCAAATCCATCCAAGGGCTGAGATGGAGTGATACTAATCCAAAGGCTGCTTTTATTGATGGGAAATAGTCATGTGGGTCCCACTAACACCCTGGAAGTCCTATAAAGAAGAAAGAAGACCAGAGAGAGGAGTATTAGTGTAGTTTTAATTTAGTTTAATCGTAGGTAGTGTGTTTTCTCATTCCAGTTTAATTTTTAGTTTCAAAGCCTTGTACTCAGTATTTCTAGTGATAAATAAACTTTATTTAAGTGTAATTTAAAGTCTCTTTTGGATTTCCAGAATTTGTCAAGTTTGATTAAAATTTCATTTTAATTTTGATGTATTCAAAACAAGTTGTTCTCTGGTCCTTTAAGCTACATTTAGTGAATTATTAATCTTTCTTAAGTTTCCACAGTGATCAAATCAGTCTTAATTCAATAATAAGAAAAATACATAAAAATAGTAGAAAATATAAAATCAGTCCACATGATGATGCAAGCATGGAGCAAGGAAAAGACTGATTGGAGTTGGGTATTAGTACCTCATGGGAGGTATAGGTAGTGTTCATGGTTATTGGTTTCTCATTTTCTCAGTTGGACTTCAATTGTAAGCCTTTTCCTTAGATTTTGTAAATTACTGTTCAAATGCTTATTTTTTGCTTATCCTTGTTTGTTTGAGCTTACTTGATGATTTTTAGTCATATAATTGTTTTATGTTTCATGCTTGTTTGTAAGAATCCATGGTTGCTCATTTTATTCCTTTCACTGCCACAATTAGCATATTCATGATCCTTGGTTGTTTGGTGATAGCCTTGGTGTTTTCATGCTTAAAATAGCATCTTGTTTGATAATAATTACTCTTGAATCAGTCCTGTGGATTATATCAGTTGCATGCTTGGAAAATATCATTTTCACAGACTTTAAGGGGTGTTTGGTTTGGCAGTATTTGCTAAGTTTTTGTGATTGAAATATTGATTAGTTTATTCACTTAACTCACTTTAGTTAATATTAGGCTAGTCATATCATAAAATTGGTAGGTTTAGTTGACAAAAGTCAAAATCACATCACCCCCCCCCCCCCCCCTATGGCATCTGTTACAGAGCAAATTGCAAGTTTAATCTTTTCCCGCCAAAAAATGGAGAGAGAGCAAAAGTGATCCAAAAGACAAGCAAGTTGCTGGGATTTGAAGTGGGACCCACACTGGGGTATAAGAATGAAGAAAGAGGGAACAAGGAGTAGTTAGTAGCTAGTGTAGTGTAACTTAGTGTAATTCAATGTCGTTTTTAGTGTAATTTTAATTTTCATTGTACCTTGTCACTTCCAAGTTGTATTCTTAGTATTTTTAATGCAATCTAAACTTGTTTCAACTATCAATTTCATGTTTCCAGTCCAAATTCAGTTTATGCTAAATTTAGATAAAATTTCATTTTGGTTCCAAGTTGTTAAAAGTTGTGGTAGTTTTTGAAGCTTTATTAAGTTTTATTAAGTTTTTGAAGCAGTTGTATCAATTAGCCTACTTATAAGCTTTATTAAGTTTTTGAAGCAGTTGTATCAATTAGCTAATAATTACCAAAAATAATCAAAAATCACAAAAAAAATAGTGGGAAATTCAAAAATCAGTATTGAAGAGAGGATAGACAAGGGACATGGCTGATATGGATTGCATTGGGTATTAATAACCTCAGGGGAGGTGTAGGAGGAGTTCATTGCTCTTGGTACCTTGTTTCTCAGATTTCCACTTGTAAGCTTTATTTACCATTTTCTTGTAATCACTGTAGTATAGCTTATTATCTGCTTTTACTTGAGTTTGTATGTTTGTTTAGAGTAATTAAGTGATAAACTAGCTTAGTATCTTATGCTTGTTCATTTATTTTCCTATTTGCTCAATTAAGCTCAAGACTGCCTTTTATAGCTTGTTAATGATTTATGTTGTTTTGTTGTTATTGTTGTTGTTTATTTGTTCTTGTAAACTTATTATAGCATATTAAGTCAATACATATCAGTTAGGTGGTCTGAATTAGTGTATTAATGTGAAAACTCAAAACAGTCAAGGTGTTAAGGGGTGTTTGGATCTATTGATTTGACTGTGTTAGATTGTGTTTGTATGGTTGTTTTTGTTTGAAGTACTTTACAAATGTGCCAAATATCTTAGTTAAGCCAAGAAATCCAGTGGTCATTTGATCAAAAGTCAAAATGACTTTCAATCCTCTATAAGTTATTCACTGTGTAAATTTTCAGTTCCACAATCATCATGGTGTGTTCATAAGTTGTATTTATAGCTTAATCTAGTCTTATTACACCTTAGAATAACATTCTCAGTCACTAAGATCCATTCAAAATTCATAAAAGTCAAGCAAGAGTAGATATCTCATAAGTCAAAAAGTGTATTGGTCAAAAATGTCAAAAATGGGATGAATTATTGTGAATTTTGTGTAGTGTTTTAAGACTTGAGCTTGTATGGACTTGTAGTCCATCACCTCATCTTCAAGATCCCATCTTCCCTTTATTTTTGTGATTTTGTGTGTGGGCCCCACAACCCATCAAAGAGGGCTGCAGGGCTGTCTGTTTGCCCTGTGCAGCAGACCCCCACCCAGCCACCACCACTTTGGTGGTTGCCACAAGCCACCACAGTGGGCCCCAGTGGTGGATCTTGGTTCCTTTCAACCCCCTCCTACCAGACTTGAGACTTTGACCATTTATTTGACCTTGGAACCTCTGGGACCCACCTGATTTAGCCCCTCAACTTTGTCCCAAATCTGAGTAGCCTTTGGTTTTAGGAATTGCTTATTTTGAACTTATTGGCTTATTCTGTGGAATCTTTTTATTGTTTTTAGCTCACATAAGTCCATTGAACTTATTGGAACCAAGTTTTACCCTTGTGGACCCCACCAAGGCTGATTTCTCTTAATAGTCAACCAAAGTCAACTATTGAAGCTTATTGTATGCCCTTGGCTTACTTTTAAGTTATAAAAAAGTTGATTTCACAAAAGTTGTTTGTTTTTAGGTGTAAAATAGTTTTATAAAAGAAAAATCAAGAAAAACCAATTTAATAATAAGTGATAGTTTCTATTTAATGTAATTTAAATTTTAATTTTCATTTTTAAATTTTTGTTAAGCACTTAGCTTTTTTATATTTTTATTAATTACCTTTTATATTAAAATAATTTTAGTAATTTTTCTAGAATTTTATTTTGTCATTTAGTATTTATTAGATTTAATGTTAGTTTTATTAATTATTAATTAATATTAAGTATTAAATAGCATATTTAGTTTTTATAAAGCAAAACCTAGTTTTTATATTTTTTCTAGCTCTGATATAATATAATAGAATTTTATAAAATATATTTTTAGTTTCTGCTGTTCATTTTCCATTTTTCTTATTTTAATTATTTAAATTAGATTTAAGTTAATTAAATTTAAATAATTAGTGGAATAGCCAAAAATATAATTTTTAGAAGTTTTTATAATTTTTTAGGATTCCTGTGATGGTTAAATAGTTTTATAAATTTTCTCATAATTTTCTAAGTTAATTTAATATTATTAGAAATTTAAAATAGTTTAATTAGTTTAATTAATATAAATAGTTTTTAATTAATAAAAAACTCATAAAAGGACAAAAATATTTATTTTTATTTTTTATACATTCTTCAAGTTCTTTTTAAGTTTTAGAAGATATTTTTGCAAATTTTTAGTTTAATTTGTAATCTTTACAATTTTTAGTTAATATAAATTAGGTATTAATTAGATTTTAAATAGTTTTATTAATTAAATAATATTTAAATATTAAAATAATCATTTTTATAATTTCATTTTCATTTTCAATTTTCTTTTAGTTTTAAGTTTTCAAAAGTTCACTTGCACCCCCTGTAGTTTGTAATCAGTCAAAACCCACTTTTTTGTCTGTTACCTGATTTCAAATTGTGAATTTGTGCATATATCTGTATATCTGTTATTTGTGAATATTATCTCATTGTACAAATACCAAAATATCAGTAGCAAAATCAATTCCAAATCATCTTGGCTACTGTCCTCAGTGCCACTTATTCCTAAACGATTTCCAAAACATCATTTCAATCTCGCTGGGACTTAATGACCCGGGGACACACTATACTATCACCGGAGTATTGGTCTAGGTAGCTTGACTTTGTTGACCATTTACTTGGTCAATTTAAGTTGACTGTTTAGCATCAATCAAAATTTGGTGCCGCTGCCGAGGAGGTTGTTGCGTGTTTTAAAAATCGTTTTAAATTTAGTGGTTTTCAAAACCCTCCCTGTACAAATTTCACACAATTTGTAAAAAGTTTTTGTAAAAATATCAATCATATCAAAAAAAGTTCATTAACACTTTTCCTAAAGTGTTAACAACACCAAAAAAATCAAAAACAACAAAACAAACTGTGAAGTTAAATTACTTCGTTTTCTTTAAGATTACAACCTGAAACAGTTGGTTTAAGGTAAGTTCTGGCATTAAACACTATTTGTGAGGTACTAGTGCATGACCTCCGTGCTTGTCTTTGGTCTTTAGTGGAACGATTATTTGTTGTAATTACTTTTATATTAGTGTTAAATGACCCCTAACTTGTATTTTGATTAGAATAAAAGCGCATTTGCTTGAGGACAAGCAAATCTCAAGTGTAAGGGTATATGATGAGGCGAATTCTGGAAAAGGAAGCATTTTGGACGTTTTTGGAGCATAAAAGTGAAGAAAACGGCAAAGTCTTAATTTTCCTTACTGGGAACAGTATCTGACGGCGTCAAGAGCATTTTGATGATGCCGTCAAGAGTAAAAGTGGTGACGATCCAGAAGAAACGTGACGGCGTCACCCAAGGCCGTCACGTGTTAACTTGTCAAAACTTGCACGCGGAGTAGCTGATATTGTTTTGGTCATAACTTTTGCATACGAACTCGGATTTAGGTGATTCAAAAGCCCACGTGAAGAGGACGAAGAGATCTACAATTTGGTGAAAAAATGGTTGTGACGCCGTCAAGAGTAACGGGCTGACGCCGTCAAGATGGGCCGACAGAAAAATAGCCTATAAATATAACATCATAACTTCCCTTTTTGTAAGCCCTAAACCCTAAGGTCGATTCCTGGGTTTAGGTAGGTGTTTTTCTAGCAACTTAGAGGGTTTCAATCACTCCATAAACATCATGTATTGGTTTGATGATTCTATCTCAACTATGTCTTTCATTATTCTTGTTGATTGTCCTTCTTTGATTATGTTTTGTTAATTTACCTTGTGTCTACTTATGTTTATGTGAAACTTGTATATAATTGATTAGATCTTATTGATTCCGTGTTGATGTTGTGTCTATCTTCATCAATTAGGGCGTGACACTTCGATAGATCTAATTAGTTTAACTTATAATTCTTGATTCCTATTGTCTCTTGTTTGGTTGATTGTATTCAATGTTAGGCTTAAGAAAATTGGCAGACTTCCATGCTTGAACGTCTTAAGAAACATGAACCGATGTGTACTAGGTTTTTATGGTTGTATTTAATGCATGAGCGAATTCTAGTGATCCCATGTTAGGAGCTTCTTAGCCGGCTCGACATAGGAGTGAAGTAGGAGCTTATAGGATTGGGGAAGTAAGTACGCCACCCCATGAATGGTATTAAGGAATACAACCCGTCAATTAAAGCAAGGTGTGACAATTCAATAGGTAGAATTGGATAGCTAGTAAGGAGTAACATATCATAGGTAGACATGCTTCACATCCCTTGTAGAACCTTGGTTTATTTTTCTTGCACATTAGTTTAAATTAGTAGCTTTTGGGTTAGTTGGTTAGCAACTAATTCCGCCCCTCCTTCCAATACCCGAGATTTTTATTTGCTTTTCATAAAATATAAAAATACAAAAAGAATCATCCTTCACCTTTAGACCTAGTTAGATTAATTTCAATCCTAACGACACTATTCCTAAGCTGAACGATCAATCCCCCGGTACTTGTCACTATACTATACCACAACGATCAGGTACACTGCCTGGTGGGGGTTGTAAGCTTCTCGAGATCCCTCGAGAGGTAAAGCCTGGTGCAATCCCTGCGCATCAAGTGGCGTAAGGTGTTGAACATTCGTACTGCATTTTTAGTTGTTCCTGGATTTCACTTTGTTCCAGTTTAGAAGACAGACTTTCATCTTTTTAATGTGCGGGTATGAAGGTTTGGATAAACGAAGTAATTACGTCTATATTTGTCATTATATCTTACTATATTTGTCGTTATATCTTACTATATTAAGTTTGGACCATTTCCACACTCTTGCTTCCATTTGTCTTGTTAGCATGCAAGTCACTGGGGTTCACTTCAACTGAACTTTGTTTACCTGGAAGCACCAATCTCAGGTCAGAGATTGAGTTTTTAAGTGACCTGATAGACTTATGAGAATCAAACAATTAACATTCAAGGAAAAAAACTTTAGTCGTAGCATTCAAACAGTCAGATATCCAAGATTTTGATCCACGATATTGCACTACCATATCAAATCTTTTCTTGACGTTTTTTTTTACCCAAAAATGCTTATTCACAGTATGATCTATGGGGATCACCGGACACACAATTTAGTTGCTTGTGTGTACCTGTAAAAATTGATATGTGTTCAGTGACCATCAGTTGTACACATGTATCCAAGCGAAAGGGTCTGTAACCACCCGTAATTTTTCGATTATTAACTAACTATTAACTACTATCTATTATCACTTAATTTTTTTAAATATAAAAATTGAGTATGTTGATACCTTTTAACATTCGTATAAACTCTATATTTTTACGTCATTCGGTTTTAAATTTCGTGACATAAGGACTTAACGCTAGTAATTACCGGGATCACATTATACCCTCTAAACCTTAAACTACTAATAAATATAAAAGATTTTTCACAAAAACTCATCAATCTTTTTTTTTCCTAAGGCCACGTTAACTCCACTTATACATGTTACAAATACAAACTATAATGTATGACTCATAATCATACAACATTACAATTTCAAAAATACCATGCATGTTTTACTTAGTATCATGCATGTGTAAATTTTATGTAAGGCAATAAGTATATACATGTTAATACAATTAGAAAACATCACACGTTTGTGTCATTCGATTCAGGTAGCATGTTAACGTAGGACAATACTTAACCATATTTTACATTTACCTCATGTGTCACATATCATCACTACACACATGCAAAACTTGGCCACATGCAATGTCTAAACTTATGACTATATAAATCGAGCAAGCATACAACTTTTCATTCCATATTTACTCTACACTCTAATTACTAAATTTCAAGTTCAATGGAAGTGAAGGAAAGATTGTACTAGAGTTTTGAAGCTAGGAAGCTTTATTTTTCATTTAGAAGTCATTTGACATTTTTACTTCAATCGAGTACAAGATAGATTTGTAAGTCTCTAACCCTTTTTCAATCCCTATTATATTTCCTAATAACACTTGCATATCCTGCTAACTAAGTACAAGTTAAGAATAAAGATCAAAAACCAAGAACAAAAATAATGTTTTCCTTCTTTTGTGTTCTGACGTGAGCAAACAAGCACCCTCTTTAAATTGTAAATTTAATTAAGCTTAAAACTAGTTAATGAAGTCCTTGGACAAGATAAATAATCAGTTAAAAGGTAATAGGTATGAACCATAAGGTTTTCATAACGTTTAAACAAGTTTCTGTTTCCTTCCTGTTCTTGTCGTTAAAATTCCCCAAGTAACCCTTGTTGCGTCCCATTTTTCTACCACGAGTTTAAGGTATTAAACCTAGCCAAAACACCTATGTGACCACCATCCATGACACTTCAAAATGCCCCACTAATCTGGTCCAAACACCTAAGTATCACATTGTTATTTGAGGTTCCTTGTCGCAAGCCACAAGAACAAACATGTATTTTAATGATTTCACAATTGTAAGCTTTAAGCCACTAGAGAAACACTTTATATAAGCTATATAACCTATTTCCAAGCTACAAGAAAAATCCCATAAGGTTTTGGAGTCAAAAATTCCATTTCTTTCCTTGTCACAAAACAAACCAAACCCCCTCTTATTGTACGTTTTCATTTTTCTCAAAATTATAAGCTATAAGCTATTAATCAAAGCCTTTATATTTAACCAAGGGGTACAAAGTGTCACTTTTGAAACTACAAGGGTAAAAATTGTCATTTTATGAAAGTTCAGGGGTATAAACTGTCAATACTTGAAAGTATTAATTGTAACATTTTATATATCATTATAGGAATATATATTTATAATTCTTAACGACTCGGCTTTTGATAAAACTTAAATACGGGATATTTCTGTATCATTATCGATCGATCAAACCTTAAAAATGAAATATGATAAATTTTATTATCCACTAATTTTTGAAGAAACTTCATGTTATCTTGTTTAACACTTAACCACCGACAAAACGCTAGCTATTCAAATATTAAAGTCACATATAGTTGAATACGAATATTTAAACTTGACATACCAACTCAGGTCGCGTGTTGGAGCTGTTTATTCACAATACTTGATTTATTTTCCATCTAGACTACTGTACCACCAAGGTGAGTCATAGCCCACTTTTACTCGTTTAAATTCTCTATAAACTCTTTGGGGGAGATACATTCTCAAATACTTGTTTTCTACTCAGCATATTTATACTCTTACACTATGCTATACTTATGATACTTTTGGACATGAAATGTAGTTACGATATGTGCCTTAATGTGTTACACTTATTCTACACTTTATTCTTAGCAACTGTTTAACTCCTGGATGGAGCCGATGGAGAGATATTGATAGTACTATCGGGTTGACACCCCTACCCTTGGTCCCCGATTCATGGCCTTGGGTGAATATAATCCAATATTCTTATGATACTTACATATTCTAGTCACGAGGTTCAGTTTGCTGTTATGCTTTACATTAAGTGATTACATATATCGTATACGCACATGTCTTACTCATACTATATTTTAGCAATGGATTGTAAACACACAGGTTGCAAGTTTTGTATGGGCGGGATTTGCAACTGAGTGGATTTACAGTGCCTTTGCTGTGAAAACATACTTAAAAACCTTTTCAATTTAATTTCAATAAACTCTATGAACTCACCAACCTTTGTGTTGACACTTTTTAGCATGTTTATCTCAGGTTAGTAAGGGGATAGCGGATGCGTGGATCGTAGAGTCATTTGCATGTTTTGAAGATTTATGCCCTTATCCTTTACCATTCGATATGTTTTAAAAACACTTATGTATTATTTTTACTTTGGAACCTCATGTAATAACTCTATTTAAATAATTCGAATGGTAACTTTTCAAAATGTCCCATTTAGAGGTCATTTTCTATACCTTGTGCTTTATATTAAGAAGTAGCACCCCATGGACACTATCATTCCGCTGCGATAATTTGGGGGTGTTACAGATTGGTATCAGAGCCTTGGGTATAGAGAACTAGGTTGCATTTAGTACCTAGACTATAACTACTATATACGTTAAGACTCTCCTCCCTATCGCGTTGCACACTTAAAACATTTTCTCTTGTATCTACGTTGTTGGATGTATTGATTTTTGTACCGATAGGGAAATCCCAGAATTTAGTCAAGCCATAAAAAATGTGGAGCTCAGTAATAACTAGCTATTTAGCTTGATCATGTGACAGTTCTTGTTTGATGAGACATGAGGTTAAGTTAAATAAAGGTTATTATTTAGCTGTTGAGATTTGATTATTTGCTCGAGGATGGGAATTCTCTTAAGGATACCTTTGAGGAGTTGTTAGAGACTAAAATTTCCATGACTTTAGCACCTAGGAGAGATTCCTATGTACCAAGTGTGACACTCCCTACATACTCACACTAGACCATTTAGGATCGGATAAGAAACATCAATTGTCGAGTTATGTGTGTATGGTAATATGTACACGTGTCAAAGGATGCAATTATAATTATGGTGGCCAACATAATTATAAATGTATCTTGACACACATGGACATATGTGACCATGCTTGCATTGATCGGCATTGGAACCCTTTAGGAAACAACGTGTAACGTGGTATTATGTGTGATAGTCAATGATTTTCACTCATCTCTGACGTTCACTAAATGTCCTTCCTGGTAGAAAACATGGCATCAAGGAGGACAACTCGCAGCACAAGCCGAGGAGGTGCGGCAATAAGGGGTGGACGGACTAATGAACGTGGAGGTAGAGGAAGTGGTCGTGGCAATGGCAACAATGATAACAACGATGGTAGAAATCCTGATTTTGCCGCCATCATCGCTCAACAGCTTCAAAACTTGCTTCCTACTATTGTCACTCAAGTTGGTAATCATATCAATAACTCGGGGAACCACGGAAGCAGAAATGACGACACCAATGATGTAGGTAGGAATGGTAACAACAACAACAACAACAACAACAATAGAACTGGATGCACGCATAAGGAATTTACGGCATGTAAGCCAATAAAGTTTGATGGTAAAGGAAGTGCATTGGAGTATACTCGTTGGGTTGAAAAGATGGAGTCGGTGATCGACATTAGTGGTTGTGCAACACATCAAAAGGTGAAGTATGCTGCCTGCTCGCTAGCAGGGAGGGCTTTAACATGGTGGAACAGGCAGATTCAAGCTAGGGGTAGAGAATCAGCTGTAGTTATGACATGGGACGACTTTAAGGCACTACTAAAAGAGGAATACTGCCCGGACAATGAAATGCAAAAACTGGAAAATGAACTTTGGCATCACGCGATGATAGGGGCTGGTCATGCAGCCTACACAGATCGATTTCATGAGTTGGCCAAGCTAGTTCCTCATCTGGTTACCCCTGAGTCAAAAAGGATTGATTGGTATATCTATGGTCTTGTCCCTGAGATTCGTGGAACTGTGAAAGCAACCGAGCCTTCCACAATTCAGAGTACAATATTGAAAGCAGGGACTCTAACAGATGAGATGGTTAGGAATGATACTTTGAAGAACAATGATAAAAGGAAAGGAACAAATGAGTCGGACAAGCAAATGGGCGCATTGGTTGACAACAAGAAGGCAAGGTCCTTTGTGGCCACTAGTTCTGGTCAGAAAGGATATGTGGGTCCATATCCTAAGTGTGCTAAATGTGCTTATCATCATCAGGAGTCTGTGCCCTGCCGTGTGTGTACGAGTTGCAATCAGTTGGGACATTTTGCAAATCGGTGTAAAGCACCGGTGAATGTAGGCAACATGAAAAATAACCAAAGGACATGCTATGAGTGTAACAGCCCTGATCACCTTCGGAATACGTGTCCTAAGTTGAATAGAGCACCGAGACAAATACAGGGTAATCTAGCCTTAGCAATTGATGAAAATAACCCAAAACCTGAAATCCCTAACAGTCCGCCTCGTGGTCGAGCATTCTATTTAGGTCGTGTGGATGCAGCCCACAATGCATAACGGGTACGCTTTCCCTAGACAATTAGTATTCTACCATGTAATTCATTTCCAGTGAACCTTAGCCCTGCCCCCTGCCCTATAGAATTCATGCCACAAGTAGATAAGAGACTTAGATGTGTAAGCTTTGGCATTATTACTTTGACTTTACATACTGGTTATTTGTCAACATTGTTTCAACACCTAGCACGGACTGAATCTCGGGACGAGATTCCGTTAAGGGAGTGAGACTGTAACAACCCGTAATTTTTCGATTATTAACTAACTATTAACTACTATTTATTATCACTTAATTTTTTTTAAAATAACGTTTAAACACTCCGATAAATCTACGACTCATTTTAAATATAAAAATTAAGTATGTTGATACCTTTTAACATTCGTATAAACTATATATTTTTACGTCATTCGGTTTTAAATTTCGTGACTTAAGGACTTAACGCTAGTAATTACCGGGATCAAATTATACCCTCTAAACCTTAAACTACTAATAAATATAAAAGATTTTTCACAAAAACTCATCAATCTTTTTTTTTTCCTAAGGCCACGTTAACTCCACATATACATGTTACAAATACAAACTATAATGTATGACTCATAATCATACAACATTACAATTTCAAAAATACCATGCATGTTTTACTTAGTATCATGCATGTGTAAATTTTATGTAAGGCTATAAGTATATACACGTTAATACAATTAGAAAACATCACACGTTTGTGTCATTCGATTCAGGTAGCATGTTAACGTAGGACAATACTTAACCATATTTTACATTTACCTCTTGTGTCAGATATCATCACCACACACATGCAAAAGTTGGCCACATGCAATGTCTAAACTTATGACTATATAAATCGAGCAAGCATACAACTTTTAATTTCATTCCATATTTACTCTACACTCTAATTACTAAATTTCAAGTTCAATGGAAGTGAAGGAAAGATTGTACTAGAGTCTTGAAGCTAGGAAGCTTTATTTTTCATTTAGAAGTCATTTGACATTTTTACTTCAATCGAGTAAAAGATAGATTTGTAAGTCTCTAACCCTTTTTCAATCCCTATTATATTTCCTAATAACACTTGCATATCCTGCTAACTAAGTTCAAGTTAAGAATAAAGATCAAAAACCAAGAACAAAAATGATGTTTTCCTTCTTTTGTGTTCTGACGTGAGCAAACAAGCACCCTCTTTAAATTGTAAATTTATTTAAACTTAAAACTAGTTAATGAAGTCCTTGGACAAGATAAATAATCAGTTAAAAGGTAATAGGTATGAACCATAAGGTTTTCATAACGTTTAAACAAGTTTCTGTTTCCTTCCTGTTCTTGTCGTTAAAATTGCCCCAAGTACCCCTTGTTGCGTCCCATTTTTCTACCACGAGCTTAAGGTATTAAACCTAGCCAAAACACCTATGTGACCACCATCCATGACACTTCAAAATGCCCCACTAATCTGGTCCAAACACCTAAGTATCGCATTGTTATTTGAGGCCTTTTTTCTTGTCGCAAGCTACAAGAACAGACATGTATTTTAATGATTTCATAATTGTAAGCTTTAAGCCACTAGAGAAACACTTTATATAAGCTATATAACCTATTTCCAAGCTACAAGAAAAATCCCATAAGGTTTTAGAGTCAAAAATTCCATTTCTTTCCTTGTCGCAAAACAAACCAAACGTCCCTCTTATTGTACGTTTTCATTTTTCTCAAAATTATAAGCTATAAGCTATTAATCAAAGCCTTTATATTTAACTAAGGGGTACAAAGTGTCACTTTTGAAACTACAAGGGTAAAAATTATCATTTTTTGAAAGTTCAGGGGTATAAACTGTCAATACTTGAAAGTATAAATTGTAACATTTTATATATCATTATGGGAATATATATTTATAATACTTAACGACTCGGCTTTTGATAAAACTTAAATACGGGATATTTCTGTATCATTATCGATCGATCAAACCTTAAAAATGAAATATGATAAATTTTATTATCCACTAATTTTTGAAGAAACTTCATGTTATCTTGTTTAACACTTAACCACCAACAAAACGCTAGCTATTCAAATATTAAAATCACATATAGTTGAATACGAATATTTAAACTTGACATACCAACTCAGGTCGCGTGTCGGAGCCGTTTATTCACAATATTTGATTTATTTTCCATCAAGACTACTGTACCACCAAGGTGAGTCATAACCCACTTTTACTCGTTTAAATTCTCTATAAACTCTTTGGGGGAGATACATGCTCAAATACTTGTTTTCTACTCAGCATATTTATACTCTTACACTACGCTATACTTATGATACTTTTGGACATGAAATGTAGTTACGATATGTGCCTTAATGTGTTACACTTATTCTACACTTTATTCTTAGCAACTGTTTAACTCCTGGATGGAGCCGATGGAGAGGTATTGATAGTACTATCGGGTTGACACCCCCACCCTTGGTCCCCGATTCATGGCCTTGGGTGAATATAATCCAGTATTCTTATGATACTTACATATTCTAGTCACGAGGTTCAGTTTGCTGTTATGCTTTACATTAAGTGATTACATATATCATATACGCACATGTCTTACTCATACTATATTTTAGCAGTGGATTGTAAACACACAGGTTGCAAGTTTTGTATGGGCGGGATTTGCAACTGAGTGGATTTACAGTGCCTTTGCTGTGAAAACGTACTTTAAAACCTTTTCAATTTAATTTCAATAAACTCTATGAACTCACCAACCTTTGTGTTGACACTTTTTAGCATGTTTATCTCAGGTTAGTAAGGCGATAGCGGATGCGTGGATCGTAGAGTCATTTGCATGTCTTGAAGATTTATGCCCTTATCCTTTACCATTTGATATGTTTTAAAAACACTTATGTATTATTTTTACTTTGGAACCTCATGTAATAACTATGTTTAAATAATTTGAATGGTAACTTTTCAAAATGTCCCATTTAGAGGTCATTTTCTATACCTTGTGCTTTATATTGATAAGTAGCACCCCATGGACACTATCGTTCCGCTGCGATAATTTGGGGGTGTTACAGGGTCAAACCAATGCACGCGATATGTCCGAAGTACCTTGGCACCACATATGCAAATGGCTATTACCGCCACTGGTATGTGAAAACGGTTGTTCTACTTGTCCAGCTGTAAAGCCCAATGAACAGTTAATAAGTATATGGAAACCATAAATATAGAATGTCAAAAACCATGAAACACATAATACACGTACAACAGTACCTCGCATATTTTGTAGTGTGGAAGTGTCGCTTTCATGGCGGTTACCATCTGCAGGTAACCCATGAATGGGAGTTCCCCGT
Organism: Artemisia argyi; assembly: GCA_030686995.1. Classification (NCBI taxonomy): domain Eukaryota; kingdom Viridiplantae; phylum Streptophyta; class Magnoliopsida; order Asterales; family Asteraceae; genus Artemisia; species Artemisia argyi. The sequence continues at coordinate 228,469,423 of CM060680.1, read as the reverse complement.
GTGAGTTTGAATGAATGCTTCCTTCAGTCACATGTAGCCACTGGTTCATAGGTATATTAGAATGCACTGAATTAACATCGTCTTCTAGCACACGCTTGCCTCTAGCAATGGCCCTATGCCTTTGTGACTCTAGCAATGCAAAAGTATAACACGTAGCTTGTGCTGGCTACTGCAAAGCTGCATCGAAAACAACAGAGCAAGCAGTCGTGTCAGTAGTAAAAGCATCATTATTTTCCAATCTCGTATTGTCAGAATTGGACTTGTGAGCATGGTTATTGTGACCCGAAATAATCTTCATACTTATGCTTAGTATTATTATTAGTTAGTTAAAAGTTAGAAGGACCATTTATGTTAAGTAGAAAGTTAATAACTAACTTATAGTTATTTCGGTTGGACAAACACCAAACCGAATGGTCACAATGGTTAGGCTAGATCGAATGGTCACAACCATTCTATGGAAAAGTCACAATGGTTCAACACAATGGTTGAAACCTTATATATATGTAATTACATGTAACTTTACAATGGTTAATGAAATTTTAGATTTACTTATTCATATTACTTTTGCAATTCATAAATCGATCCAGTAACATTGGGACAACAATTGGCATCAAGAGCAAGGATTCAATACACCGAAACAAAAACAAATTCTGCAAACATCATCAAGAATCATCAGACTTCGAAGCCAAAGAACACGCAGGAAAAGGAGAAGGACAAATCCGTTTTTTCTTCTTGAGCGAGAGAGACAATCTGTTTTCTTTCTATTCTTCCAAAGAAAACATAAGAAAATTGAATAAGAAACGCGTAGAAAAGATAGTGCACGATCTAGTTTACGTAAGGAATTGCAAACGCCAACATCAAGCGTATTGGTGTCGAGGAAGAAAAGAGGAGACTTTGTGTAGAACAAGAGACAACCGGTTGGAGATTAACACAAAGCAAAAACGTTGTTGTAAAAAAAAAAGAAAAGTATACGAAGAAGATTTACTAGGAGTACTCAAGATTGTGTGGAGATTTATTTGTTGTGTCGAAGTTAACACAACAACAACAACAACGAGCGCAACAAAACAAACAGAAGACCAGAAACTTGTGGTTTGTTTTTTCGTTGCAAAGAAGAAAAAGGAACGAACGAAGACTTTGATTTGTTCCAAAATGTTACCAAGGCGTGGTAACATAGAACGTGTAAAGTGGTATTGTTTTTCGTTGATCTTATCGAACTTCTGGAAACTTATAGTTCGATAGCAACAATTCGAAAAAAAAGACAGAAACTTGGTTGTTATTTCTGGTCCGAAGCAGAAGACAAGAAGGAAAAGAAAAATTCAGTCCGAATTATTTTGGGTTGGAGATTGAAGTCGAATTGAGAGAAAAGGAACCAAAGACAACGAGGCAAAAACAAAACAAGGGAACACACAAGGAAATTCAAATCTGTGAATTATCACAACGAGGTCACAAAAACAAAATTCAAACCTTTTGAATTTCGTTACATTTCATATTATAGATACTCGTATTATTACTAGGATTTCCGAAAACTATTATTGTTCCCGTAGTATTAAGTATACCACAAAAGGATAGAAATTCTCATTAAATTAGAAAGTGAAGATCATTAACACTTTCAAGATGGGCGATGACACAAACGCAACAACTACATTAAAACCCATAACACCTATTGCACAATACCAATGCCCTAAGTTGAAAAACACAAATTATACAGTATGGGCTATACAAATTAAAGTTATATTAGAAGCACATGGTTTATGGGATACAATAGAACCTAAGGAAGGCGTAGAAGTAGATGATAAGAAGGATAAGTCAACTATTGCCCTTCTATATCAAGCATTATCAGAAGATGTAATTTTACAAGTAGCAAGTTGTAAAAAGGCAAAAGAATTATGGGAATCACTAAAAAGGAGACACGTAGGAGAAGAGAAAGTGCAACAAGCAAAGTTGCAATCTTTAATGATAGGATTTAATGCCCTTCAGATGAAGGATGATGAAACCGTGGATGCATTTTCAGATAAGTTAAACGGTTATGTTACTAAGGCAAAAGAACTAGGCAAAACATTGGATGAATCACTCGTAGTTAGAAAACTATTAGACTCCACACCAGATAGATTCATTCAGATAGTAGCATCCATAGAACAGACTAGTGATCTAGATGATATTACCCTAGATGAGATCACTGGAAAACTCAAGGCATTTGAGGAAAGAATAAAACTCCGTAAGGGAAATCAAGTTGAAAGCCAGGATAATTTACTATTCACACAGGGTGAACACTCAGATAGAGGAAAGAAATTTATTAAACGCGGAGGTAGACAAAATTATTCAAAGAAAAACTGGCGGAAAAACAGACATAGAAATAACTCACATGAAGGAAACTCAAACTATAAGGGAAACCCTAATAAGAATACAAATAGGAAGGATTTGAGTACCGTAAGATGTTACAAGTGCAATAAACTTGGACATTTCATGAACAATTGTAGATCAAACACAACAACTCAGGAACATTCAAACCTTATCTTAGAAGATGAAGAACCATCACTATTAATGACCGTACATGAAACCAAATATGAAGAAGTACTGTTGAATGAAGGCCAAATTCAACCAGGAAAATATGCTTCAAAGGATGAAAGCGTATGGTATTTAGATAACGGTACGAGTAACCATATGACAGGAACCAAAACTCACTTTAAGGATATAGATGAAAAGATAACAGGACGAGTACGTTTTGGAGATGGGTCGTATGTAGAAATAAAGGGAAAAGGCTCTATATTGTTAGGTTGTATAAACCAAGAACAAAAGGTAGTAACGGATGTGTATTATATACCGAACCTTAAGAGCAACATACTAAGTCTAGGACAACTTACAGAAATAGGTTGTAGAGTTATAATGGATGGGAATAAATTGACTTTGTATGACAAGAGCAGAAGGTTGTTGATGAAAGTAGAAAGATCTAAGAACAGACTTTACAGTATTAAACTACGAATAGACACACCAATATGTCTATTAGCAAATATAGATAACCAAGCATGGTTATGGCATGCTAGATTAGGTCATCTAAACTTTTACGATATCAACAAGATGACTAGAAAGGGTCTAGTAGATGGATTACCTAGAATAAATCATGTAGGACAGATTTGTGATGCATGTTTATTGGGAAAGCATAGTAGAACACCATTTCCAAACCAAGCTAAATTCAGATCTAAGAACCCGTTGGATTTAATATATGGAGACCTTTGCGGTCCTATAAGTCCAGCAACACACTCAGGCAAGAAACTAATATTCTTGTTAGTAGACGATTGTACACGATTTATGTGGGCTTACTTTCTTACTTCAAAAGACCAAGCCTTTAGTACATTCAAGGAATTTAAGCATAAGGTAGAAATGGAATTGAGATTGAAAATAAGGATGTTTAGAACAGATAGAGGTGGTGAATTTACATCAAATGAATTCACACAATACTGTAAGGATAATGGGTTAGCTAGACAGTTAACAGCACCATACTCACCACAACAGAATGGAGTAGTGGAGAGAAGAAATAGGACAGTGTTATCAACCACTAGGAGTATGATGAAAGCCATGAAGTTACCTTTAACTTTTTGGGCGGAAGCAGTGAAACACGCTATTTACATACTAAATAGGGTACCTACAAGAGCCCTAGTAGATAAAACTCCATATGAGGCACTCTACAGTAGAAAACCAAACCTAGAAAACCTAAGGATATTTGGATGCACAGCTTATGCTAAGATAACAACACCTCATTTAAAGAAGCTGGATGATAGAAGCATACCAATGATCTATTTAGGAGTAGAGGAAGGATCAAAAGCATGTAGGTTATATGATCCAATAGCAAAGAAAAAATATGTTAGTAGAGACGTTAAATTTATGGAAACTAAACCGTGGAATTGGGAAAAGAATGGAGAGGATACAAGTACACAAGACACATCTTGGACTAGTTTTGTAGTAGAGGAAGTTGACAATGCAAACCAAATACCTGTCAACATAGGAAGCGATGACGATGTAGCTCCAATACCGGATCCTTTACCAGATCCAACATCAGAACCAGATTCATCATCAGAACCAAACTCCCCCTCTCAACCAAACTCACCATTCACACCACCAACATATAATTACGAACCTAACTCAGAAAGTGAAATAGAAAATACTATTAGTTCACTTAGAAGCTCGTTAGGAAGCTCTGGAAGAATTGATCATACACCAGTACGAGGATTAAAGGATTTGAAAGCAATCTACGAAACAGCTAGTGTCGTTGAAACACCTAGTTTATTCTTCATAGAAGAAGAACCTCGTAACTATAAGGAAGCATCAAAAGATCATAAATGGATTGAGGCCATGAAGATTGAATTGGATTCAATAAATAAGAACAACACATGGATTCTTACTACATTGCCAGAGAATCAAAAGGCAATTGGACTCAAATGGGTATTTAAAACCAAAAGAGATGCACAAGGAAAGATCATTAGATACAAGGCACGTTTAGTAGCAAAAGGATACGTACAAGAACAAGGAATAGACTTCGATGAAGTATTTGCCCCAGTTGCTAGGATAGAAACAATTCGTTTAATATTAGCGTTAGCAGCATATCATGGTTGGCAAGTTCATCACTTAGACGTAAAATCAGCATTTTTACATGGAGATTTAAAGGAAGAAGTCTACGTTACACAACCTGAAGGATTCGTACAACCAGGAGAATCAGGAAAAGTGTACAAGCTTATTAAAGCTTTATATGGATTAAGACAAGCACCGAGAGCTTGGAATGTGAAGCTTGATCAAACCTTAAAATCATTAGATTTCAAGAAGTGTAACCTCGAACAAGCAGTTTATACAAGGAGGACCAAGAACTCAACAATTATAGTTGGAGTTTATGTAGATGACTTAATAATTACAGGCACTCCAAAGAAAGAAGTAGAATTATTTAAATCCCAGATGGAAGAGAAGTTTGAAATGAGCGACTTAGGATTGTTAGCTTATTACCTTGGGATAGAAGTTACACAGACAGGAGGAGAAATTACAATCAAGCAAACAGGTTATATTAACAAGATCTTGAAGGAAACAAACATGGAAGATAGTAATGATACGAAGATACCAATGGATCCCGGTACTAAGTTGGTCAAGGCGGAAGATGGAGAATCAGTTGACGCAACTTATTACAGAAGCTTAATTGGAAGTCTCAGGTACTTACTACATACAAGACCAGATCTTAGTTATTCAGTCGGACTACTCAGCAGATGGATGCAAGAACCAAAAGACCATCACCTGAAAGCAGTAAAGCAAGTAATCCGATACATCAAAGGAACAAGAGAGCATGGCATAATTTACAAGAAAGAAGGCGGCGGCAAGATTACAGGATATAGTGATAGTAGCTATGGAATCAACACTGATCAAGGAAAAGGAACTACAGGCGTAGTATTTTATTTTGGAGAGTCACCCATTACATGGAGCACTCAGAAACAACCGACAGTGGCACTATCATCATGTGAATCAGAATTTATGGCGGCTACAGCAGCAGCATGTCAAGCATTATGGTTGAAAAGATTACTCAGTGAATTAACTGGAAATGAAGAACAAAAGATAATGTTGAAGATCGATAACGTTTCAGCAATAGCATTAGTGAAGAACCCAGTATTTCATGGAAGAAGTAAACACATCGACATTCGATACCATTTCATTCGAGAATGCGTAGAGAATGGACACATCAACATAGAACATGTCAGAGGAGAACTACAAAGAGCAGATATACTAACAAAGGCTCTACCAAGATTGAAGTTCATGACAATGCGACAGATGCTCGGAGTTCAAGATTTAACAAGAAGCAACGATGAAGATTAAGGAGGAGAATGTGACCCGAAATAATCTTCATACTTATGCTTAGTATTATTATTAGTTAGTTAAAAGTTAGAAGGACCATTTATGTTAAGTAGAAAGTTAATAACTAACTTATAGTTATTTCGGTTGGACAAACACCAAACCGAATGGTCACAATGGTTAGGCTAGATCGAATGGTCACAACCATTCTATGGAAAAGTCACAATGGTTCAACACAATGGTTGAAACCTTATATATATGTAATTACATGTAACTTTACAATGGTTAATGAAATTTTAGATTTACTTATTCATATTACTTTTGCAATTCATAAATCGATCCAGTAACATTGGGACAACAGTTATATATCTTGTCGTTCCTCAAACTAACATCCAGAAGTTGTCATTTTGAAAGTTAATATTTGGGAGATTTTCACCGAGTAATGTACAGAGATGATAAATAAAATGAAACACCCGGATTAGACGAATAGTCAAGGTAAATGTTAGTCATTCTAATATTATCTGGCCAAAGATACAATGTCATTGTTTGTAGAAGCTGGTCAGATGGGAATTGTTGAAATTGATATGACCCAAGATCATTACTTAAAGTCTAGCATTATATCTATTTTGGTCCTGTAGTGACACAATAGTTGAACAGAAGAAGTGTGATGGAGGATATGGCAAGAAAATTGAAAGAATTAAGAATATACCATGTTGTACTCATCTAGTCCGGTCTCCTCTTCACATGTAGCTGACCACTTGTCGATCTTCTCAAGTATGTCTTTCCTACTGAAAGCTTGTTCCTTGACATTTAAAATTTGAAGTTCTACTTGTTCTAACAATTAGAATAAAGGATCAACTGCACCTTCAAGAAGATATTGGTATCATTCAGTTAAGAGATTATAAGAACACCACTAAGTCGAGCTAGGGGTACATCAAACATATACTGAAGTTGAAGTAAGAAGTCAAGATACACAAGTTAAACAAACTACTAAAGAAATAAGTAATGTTACTCACCAAGGCTCTCAGTGAAATTTCCTCTTGTTAAGGATCAATTTCAACCTATGCTCCATACGTTAAATCCATTTGGTCATCATTAAGACGTTAACCCATTTTCATTTTATCAGATCCTAATAATAAACAATATATGTTTACTAATAGACTACAATGACTCTTTATAGCATATGAACACAAACTATTCATTACACAATACAGAGTGTTTGGAACTTTGGTTGTGTTAATTCTTTCTTGAGCTAACACAATTTTTTCTATCCGCAATCATAACGCACTTGGCCATTAATTAGTGTCTGCATTCTATACTAACACATACACACAACCTAACTGTAACTTGTACAATATCACAGAAATTCTTCCATTTTATCACTCACCTGCATCATAAAAAACATCACTCTCGGTCTCCCTCATTTTAAACATAAAAAGGTGAAATATGCAACTTTTAGCAGATATACCTTGATGCCAAGAGGGTTTGCAACTCCTCGTAAAAATTCAACATGTGCACCATCAAGTTGTCGAGTATGTTCCCCAACCCAAACCATGTGAGCTGAGCAATCATAATAGAGACCTGAAGTGTAATCTTCTCTTATAAGTGCTTGTTCATAAGGCAAAAGCAAGCACTCATGAGATGTCCAAAATTGTGTAGTGGTCATAATCGGCTGATCAATTATGAGTCCAGCAGCAGCCATGAACCCCATTGCCTCATCAACCCGATGAGCCAGTTCCTATACCTGTCCCCTTGTTCACTATGCTCAGTGAAACCAAGTTCCCTATTTGATTTTTATGACATGTATTGAGAGTTTTAAGACAATGATATCACAATCTATTAAGAAATATAAACAGTAGTAGTGGTGAATGGTTTGGCGGCGGTTTGTGATTGAGGATTCTCAAAAAGTCAATCATCAGCTGAATTAACTTATTTTTAGGATGTTGAGGTTGTGATGTAACTTAAATGCGTTGATCACACTCTCAAGAAACACCACATCAATAGTAGTTTTGAATACACATTTAAGTGACTAATGTCGAGGCATTGATTTTTAGGTATCATCAGGTGATGGTTGCAAGGTTTAAGCCTAGGTTCAGCTTGGTTCAAGGACAAAATTTCAGAGATTCGATTCTGGATATGGGGTTGGTGGTAGTGGATTCCAGGTTTAGAGAGCTTTCATTTTTTAGTGACACATTCTCTTTCAGTCGTCCTAAGGATTAGGCCCAAAATCCTTATTAATGATCAATCGCTTATCCACTTAATCTCAGCCAAAAAAACTACCATCATTCGATCTTTATTACACCCTCTGTTAGCAATATTACCAGCTGATTCCTTGTTACTACCTGATTTGAACCACATGATACTCACAGATCCCTGATGTACGGCCTCTAGCCTAATTTACAGGTTCTGAGTTTATTTTGAGAAATCAGAGACTTCTCTTTGCCCTCTGATACTTATAAGTTCCTTATCTTTCCCTAGTGACCAATCGGCTATCCCACAACACAACAATAACATTCAAGCAAACCACAACTTTTTGCACTTTGTTAATCCCAAACCATAAATTCAGATCAAACCTATCTCCACTTCTATTTGTATAATCCAATTAACGAATAAAGATAATAACCCGACGCATTATCTCATCCAGTTAACTGCCAGAAGATTCATTTTTCATGAAGTGGAGATTTAAATCTTAATCTCTTATTTACATCACCTTTCCTGGATGTTCTTATGCCAAGGACCTGTGACGAATATCAAGTCTATCAAACCATGTTTTGAAATATCAAACTGTACCCAAATGCATTGCAACTACTTTTTGAGATGATAATATTTGTCAAAAAGCATCTCTATGTACTCCCCAAACGTAAGCGATTCATTAGCCAGCTGTACCAACTGAATCACGACATATAATTGGATTTATCTGACCATATATTTACAGAGAGTATAAAGCATGGAACTGATCACCGATTGGATTTACATTCACCATCGTTGTTGGACTTGTATCGTTTCTGATACTCCTCAGTTTGTTCAACCCACACCAGCTCACAATATGTTGCATAAAAGCGTTCTAACTCTTCTCTTCTCAAGTGTGGTCCATAGCATGTTCACCTTTTTTATGGAAAGAATATGGACAGTGGTTAGTCAACGTGTGTGAGGGCCTAACTTTCCAATAAAAGTATTATATCGGTATAAATTACAAAGAATATGTAAATTACCTATTTAAGACCAGGTAGGTTGTGCCCTTCCATGACCTTCTCCTAGTTAAGTCTCTCAAAAATACCATTGAGAAATAAAGCTATTAACAACCAGCTTATCGTAATCATTGCAAATGATAACATGAGAAAAAGTATCAAATCTCAATTAGAACGTATCAAACAATTTTTTTTTACAAAAGAAATTAAAACACATTCCCAGTATCAAGTGTTGTAAGATTTAGTATGCACCAGATTTAGTGAAGGATCATCCTAACCAAATCTTGATCAACTATATAAAAACTTCTATGACTGAAAAGATTAATTGAAAATAAATGAAACTTACTGAACCGCGTTAATCACTACACTACTTGATTCACATGTTTTGGATGAAAAAATAATCCTTTATGTAGCTACCTATAGAATAAGTATAATGGGTGAGTTAACAACAAATCATGATCACTACTTAAGTAGCAAGGCATATCAGTCTCTCGTGTTTAATTGCGATGGGTTCACAGTGTATGACTGTTATCTTCCTCCCCAGGAAAAGCCTAAGAACTCTGATCATCAGAATACAGGATCATGTTATATTAGTATAAGAAGATGAACCAATTAAGGGGTCTCAAGTAAGAATTCACTCATGAAGAAAACACATTTAAATACCTTTTTTTCAAGTCTAGCAGTCTTCTCAACTAATGTTTGATCGATTGCTTAAAACATAACAGTTACTCTCATATAAATATATAATCTGCGTAAAGTTCATAATTGATTCTTGAAAGGTTCATGGTAGCCCCACGTGCTGATATATGACCCAGCATTTTAATGGGTGCCTAACAACTACAAAAAAAAAATATTTTCAAAATAATTACCTCTTGTGATCTGAAGGTGGCTGTCTTGCAATCTTGGTGGGGTTAGGGTTTGCACGAATGGCAGCGCAACCTTCTTGTAAAGCTCTTCAATGTTGTGTGGTTCAACCCCAGCAATGTTGTATTCAGAACAGAGGGTCTGGTACTTATCTGGCTCATCTTCAATCAAAGCCTGTTTTACATTCATGAAAATCATTAGAAAATGATGATAGAACATAGTCTGTAGAATATTAGTCCAACGACTACATATAGATAGCATAAATAATATTCACAGATTTTTCCCACCTTCATGTAAGCACCACTGAAACTCCACTTAAATTGATTCGTCTATAGCCTGGCATGTACAATAAACCATCAAACATCTTTTTTGTAATCAGATCTCTAACATTTACATGGTACTCTTCATTTCGTTCAACACCGTCACTCATGTCCTCCAGAGCACCACTCCATGTAGCAGGAATATCTAAAAACATTCTGTCAAAAAGATCAAAAACCATGGTTACTAAAAAAGAAAAAATAAAAGAAAAATACTTATGACCCATGTACAGAATAATGGCCAAGGAAAGAAAAAAAGTCCATTATCCTGTTAACAGAAAGACATATAATATAAATATCAAAGCTCACTGTTAGAACTTTGTCGTGTGCGCGACTTTTCATTTTCAGGATGTTTGAGGAAATACATGACAATAGGATCAGTCCATAGGCATCCTAAGGGAGCATTCTCACCTGCAACACAACTTAAACGACATCTTTTGGTGTAACTATCTGTAAACAGTTTTGGTTCGCCTGTAAACTAAAGTGATACAAAAAAAGTTGTTAATGAATGATGTACAACATTTTTGTACTCGTAACTTTTATGTGTAGAATTTGACATTCTTTTGTCTATGTACCTGGATATCTTCATGAGTATCGCATTATCAGGTGTGATTGGGTCATTTTTTCCCTGAAAGTCACAAAGACTTTTAATTAGGTTCACATTTTTCCCATTTTAGATTACGTATTGAAGGGGTGTTTGTCTAAGCTGTTTTAAAGAACTTATGAAATTATTGGGTACCGTAAAGTCAATAAGTTCATTTTTATGGCTTATAAGCTTATCAACTTGTGTTAGGAATACGATTATTCATATGAAGACTCGGTCACCCCGAGTGTAGTTTAGCATAATGTAGCTCGTAGTAGTTATCATATTAGTTAGTACGTAGTGTAGTATTAGTTAGTATTTGTGGATTCGGGTTGGGTCTTTACCCACTGTCAGCCCGCTCTACAGCCCGTTTCAAGGGGCGTTTCTATTGTAACTCTATATACCCTTTCCCACCCATGGGAAAGGGTTGAACCTTCTCTTGCAATCTAACATTTCACAATTTTCTATCTAAGGTTCCATCTCTTTCTCTCTCTCTAACTTCTCACTAGAAATCTACACCTAAATCAACCTAAACACTTAACCATCCATGTTCTCATATTAGAGTATACTACAATTGGTATCAAGAGCCATGGTTCTATCCTAGGATTCGTGGTATGCTCGTATTTATTGATTGGTTTGTGTGTTTAGCATGGTTCGAATATAGTTTGTAGGTTTCACATTTGCTTGATCTCGTTAGGTGTTGTTGTTGTGTATTTTCTTGTACTTTTGTATCTAGAAGTGGTGTAGGCATCGTGTGTAACTTTTGGGTTTACAATATCATCATTATTGTGGAGTTTTGGTGTAATTCGTACACTATTTCTTGCTAGCGAGTTGCTAGCTTCTGGTAGAGAGTTGGCAGATTTGTGTAGCGAGTTGAGGTTAGTGATTTGGCGGGTTGCTATTTTTGGACTTCAAGACAAAACGCTAGACAGTGACGTTTCTGCCTTATTGGCCTAGCGAGTTGTGGCCTAGCGAGTTGAGTAGCCAGCGAGTTAGCATTACTAGAGGTTTGATCTAGTTAGTGAGTTGCTACCTCTAGCGAGTTAATATCACTGTTCCAGCGTATTGATACTGGTAGTGAGTTGGTGTGCATAGCGATTTTATCAGTCTAGCGTGTTATCATTTCCAGCGACTTGGTGCGGTCAGAAGGTTGATAAAGTGTAGCGAGTTGACTCGTCTCTAGCGAGTTGAGGTAGTAGCGAGTTGTTGATCAAACTGGTGTGACTTGTGTCACTAAGTCTCATTTATTCACCTCAACATGACAAGTATTCAATCTAGGGCTTTTTTGAACCCAAAAGGACTGCTTCAAATCTCTGAAAAAGGTGATGAATGCTTCAAGCTACTTCACTCCCACATTGAAAGACTCTTTGAAAAATCAGGCTACTCTGGAGGTTACCAACGTGCATTTGTTACACTCTTTGGACATGACATTGAATCATTTACAGTCACCATGACCCTGTACTTAGATCAACTGCAACTACAAATAAACAAAACTGATTTTTCTAAAAATAGTTATACTGCAGCATTCGGGGTAATTCTTAAGCAACTCCAAGCATTCATTGATTCAAGATTCACAATAGAGTATGACTATGACTCCCATATGACGAGTAAATGGTTTGTCGATCACACTGGACTTGACGTGGATGCCTTCAGAGTCACCTTACTTCAGATTACAGGGAATATCAAGGAGTTTATCAAGGAACGTGCACACCTCCTATTAACAAGTGAAAATGATGCTGCAGAAAGTAGTTTTATTGAGTCTCCTGATGTTCTCTCCACACATGAGGTGGATGCTTCACACCAACAGGTCACAATACAACATCCTGCCTCAGAGGTTCATGCTCCTATGAGTAACAAGGATCCTGATCAAAATTTACCCATTTATGATTCGTGTCCACTGGAAGAGACTGATAATAATGTCACGCCTAATTCAATCTACACGAATCCTGTTTAAGAGAATTGTGATCAGGATGCCACAATAGGTGATGTGTCAAATTTTTTGGTTTCTAACAACCTCACAAAATCAAATGAAACGGTTGACATACATATCTTTAATGAACTGTCCAACAGATTTTCTCAATTGGAAAAGCACTGCATTTCTCTTGAAATTGCAATGCAACAAAATGAAGAACAGTTTCTACTTAACCAACCATGTAAGAACTCAGAACTTCCTGAACTTCGTGAATATTTCAAAATTAACGAGTTAAAAGCTCAAATTGAAACCAAAGATCTGACAATCAACCGCCTCAAACATCACATTAATGTGATGAATACCATGTGTAGTAACCTTAAAGTCAATGCCACAAACAATTACAACACTGATTCTAAAACTTATGCTGAGTTAGTACACAAGGTTAAAGTGTTGCAGAATGAAAATGAATCTTTGAAAAGACACAGAAAAACACTTAATGAATTTATCAAAGATGAGAAATCTAAAACTGTCGTACACACTAAGTCTCTAATGGCACACAATGATGAGGTTAACACTATGCTTCAGAAGAAAAATCTCGAGATAACCACATTAAAACGTGAATTGTGCAAACGGACCATGAAAGATGTGAATACTAAGTTTGATGAATCTTCCACCGTGGGAGCACATTTGGACCGGTCACATAGAAAACCCAGATCTACTAGGCAATTGTCTGCTTTTCGTTCTAATAGATCCAAGTTTAATAAATCAAGGTGTGATCCCCAAACTAATACCAAACAAGAATTATCAAAACCAGTCACTTCACAACGTCATCATAAGGTTGTCCGTTACCACCAGAACCCCATCAGGAAAGGCTGTGTAGCCAATGTAGGAATCCCAATTGTGGGTAGAATACCATCCCATAAGAACAAACATCTCATTGGGCTTAATTCACTATCCATAAGGCAGTCATCCAGTGGACTTGAAAGGTCAGACTATAAGCGTTCCATTACTTGCCTTAGGTGGGTACCTACTGGTAGAATCTTTAAGTTGATTGGTCGTAGTTGGATACCAATGAGGTTTACTATAAACCCCAATGCTAACTGTATGACTACCACTATACGGGACTCTAATAACACTAACTCACATCAAAACAAGCACTATCTTCATGTTGGTATAGGGTCTTTTGGTTTATGAGCAGGATCTCCCTCAGTGAATCTCAAAGTCTGGCGTCCTAAAAGCTATCTCTCTACAGAGATAGGGATTCAGGCAAACTAACGTGGTTGCACAATGCATGATGACTCCTGGTTACTCCCTTATCAGGACTCGAACTTCAGTGATGGTGATGTGTAAGAACGACTGTGTTCGTTCCTTTGGTATTCTTTGTATATATATATACACACATACTGCTTAATGTAGAAATAGGTTAATCATACTTCCTTGTGTTATCACAATTTTTTTGCTTTGGCAAGTCTTCTGGCATCGATAACATTTACGGTCCTAGAAATGTCATTCAATAATGGCACGGGTCTTTAAATGAAGTTCGAACAGAAGTTTAAAACTTGCCATCATGGCTTGCCATTAGTTCTAATTGCAACCCGCTCCCTCACTGCTCACTCATACTTTTCTCTTTCAATCAACAACCACTACATTTTACTATGTTATCACACTTTGGTCATTGATTGAGGGGGAGAGTATTGTCTGATATGTGCATATATCTATGGTTTATGAGTAGGTTTCGGTATGTTGATAAGTCATCGGTATGTTGATCATGTTTGTGTTAGTATGCATTTATGTATGTTTAATGTGCTTAATGTGTTAATATCTATCTTAATATCTATCTTGGGTTGAATGAGAGGGACCTATTTGGCCCATTTTCTATTGTCGCTTAAGGCTGTATAATAGAGGGGCCATAATGTCATTCTTCAATAGTTCCTATACATATATATATATGTCATAGCTAGCGAGTTGATCACTATTAACATCTCAACCCGCTGCTCCTATCATTGTGATTCTCTGAATTCACTTAGTTCATTCCATCTATCCAGGTTTTAAATTTTTCGTTTGTTTTATGATCACTGCCTCGCGGTCTACCTTAATTTGTGTTGTGAATAGGCTTAGTTGATCTTGTCCAGGTCGCGATACATCATCACTGGTGGTTTTGTGTGAAGTATTTGTTGATTCATCTTGTTTATTGGATTGTTATCTAGTGAATGGTATGTCTATATCTCTCCATCGGCTCTTAGGCTCTCCTTGTATCTTTGATTTTTCTCAAACCATCGTATAATCTGTGATTTATCTCGCGATACATATATGTTGTGATTGCTGTATGTGTTATATGTCGTCCATTGTTTGGATTTAATATATCGGGATGATTGTTTGAGCCTCTCTCATGATAGCGAGTTGATTATGAGTCATGATAGCGTGTTTGTTGAAATGGTAATTTACATTGTGATTAAAACGTTGGTCATATTATGATGTATGCGTTTCTCAGCGTGCTCTGTGATATTCTGGTTAGCTAGATTACTTGCTTAGGAGGTCCTTTGATTAGGTGCTGATTTTATTAGTCATAGCGTGTTGGTCGATGTTCTTGCTAGCGGGTTATAGGATATTTCTTGCTAGCGAGTTGACAACTGTTCATGATAGCGGGTTGTTGGATGTTTCTTGGTAGCAAGTTAATATAACTTCTTGGTAGCGAGTTGATCAAATGTCTGGTAGCGGGTTGACTGACTCATCATTTAGCGAGTTGATTAACGTACCTCATAGCGAGTTGATAAAATCTCTTGGTAGCGAGTTGAACACATGTCTGGTAGTGAGTTGACTAAATCATCATTAGCAAGTTGAGTGACTTACTTCATAGTGTGTTGATTGACGTACCTTATAGCGAGTTGTTCAATCACCTGGTAGAGTGTTGACTTTCTCATCATTATAGCGGGTTGATGCAAGTCTTGCTAGTGAGTTGATATATCTCTTAGTAGCATGTTGGCTGACAAACTTGATAGCAAGTTAACAGGAATTTCTGTTAGCGAGTTGTCCAAAGCTTTTGACTGCAAATTGATTAACAATTGGTTTGCGGGTTGTGGGTAACTTTTTATTACATACTGTCCAGGTCCATGCAGTGCTACCTGTTGTCTTCTAGTACATGCCTCTTTGTTGTGTGGTTATACGTTGTATGTATGTGTAGTGGGTAATGGATGTGTGTTGATTATTGGCTTGAATATGCAAGGCGACTCATGTGTCATCCATCTGTGATGTGTGCTTACGGTTTTCACATATTGTTTGCACTACTTGCTTGTCACATTTTTGGCTTAACTACTCCCTACATCATTGATTGTGTATCTCTAACTGATGAGCTGCCTAACCACTAACTATATACGTGTACCTATCATGGTGTGTTATGGTAATTGTGCAGATAAATGGCAGATGCTAATATACCATCGGTATTGGGGTCTGTTACACCACCACCCATACGCACAGATGATGAGATATTACCACACAATGAATGGGTCTCTATTGGGAAGAGCAATCTTTACATTGACATTGATAAACCTCAGAATAACCCCACCTACAAGATTGCTGTAGATATTTTGAGAAACACGTCTTTGTTTAGAGCGTTCACAGTTTCATCATCTATTCCATCCATCTACATCCAGCAATTTTGGAACACCATGACCCACAACAAGGATAACAACACGTATCGCTGTCAACTCGATGAACAATGGTTTGAAATCAATATAGAAACTCTCAGGAATGCTCTCCAAATCAACCCAATCCTTCCTGACAAACCATTCTTATCTCCACCAAATCCTGAAACCCTCCTTAAGTTTGTCAATGATTTGGGATACCCTAAGGAGGTTACCACACTATCATCTATGTCCACCAATGAAATGTATCAACCATGGAGGGTGCTGATTACACTTATCAACCTATGTCTCACTGGGAAGACATCTGGACATGAGAGGCTGCGAGCTCCTGCACTGCAGATACTGTGGGGTATTGTGAAAGGGAAAAATATAGACTTTGCCGAACGAATCTGGGAAGAATTTGCTCACTCCATTAATACCTTCTTAGAAGATAGAATGAAGCTGGAAACTAACAAAGAAAGCAAGAAATGGAAATCCAAATCCTTAATTCCAAGTATCAGACTCACCAAACTCATTATTCTTTACCTTCAACAAACTCACAATATACACCTCAGACCGGAATCCTCAGTGCATCTGGCATCCGATGAACACTGTGTGGGTAACCTCAAATTTGTTGCTAAAGGTACGGATCAGGAAATGTTTGGAATGGACATACCGGACGCTCTCATCACCGGAAATATACTTGATGCGCCGTATTACAAGAGTTATCTGAATAAAGTTGCTGCATATCGCAAACTATCAACCACAAAGAGGTCAACAGACAAACCAGTATCTAAGAAACGCAAATATGTTTCTACTACTAAAGTGGCATCCAGTGGGACTAAGAAGCACAAACGCACCAAGATCACAAGTAAATCAGGATCCAAGAAAACCAAGAAAGAACAAGCTTCAACTACCAACGACAATCCACTTGAAACAATATCACCAACAGAAGCTGCTGACATACAGAAGGCTGTTGAAGAAAGTCTCAAACAAAGTGAGACACTCCCTGGTCCCGCATTAACAGGTGTCAGCATTAAAGTGCCAGAGTCTGGGAGACTTGAGAAATTACCGGATACTATCGGGACAGGAAAGAGTGTAGTAACTGAAGTACAAGCTGCACGTACGCTTCTTCACATCTCATCACCTGCCTCTAAATCTAAAGTACCTCAGTACGAATTCAAGAAACGATCCCCCGAACCGTCTAAGCCTAACGAGGTGCACTCTGAAGACACATAGGAGCAACCTCAAAGTCATGAACTCTTTATTGAATCCAGTGATTCAGAGTCCGATTTGAATGTCTCTAGGAATGAAGAAA